>JAJHZJ010000014.1:9749640-10949640 GCA_023548195.1 Bettongia penicillata ogilbyi | reverse complement strand
TTCATCCCTAGAGAGCTGGTGTTAAAAACATAAAACCTTACCAGCAAACACAAGCTCAAATCCCTCTGAGTTGGAGGAATTGAGGCACAAAATGAACAGAGCATAATAGAGCCTGCTGTACCTCCTGGATCCTCCAAAATCTCCCATGTTTGATTTCTCAGAAGGTCTCATTGGATGTGGTGAGACACTGACACAAAATCCTCTTGAGTATCGGGGGAAAGGTATAGACTGAGGCTCAGACTGCTCCTTCCCAGAGCAAGGAAGACTGCTGCCATCCACTGTACACAGTGACATCACAACAGACAGCATTTTTCTGTCATATCCATTTCACTATAATGCTTTCCTTATTCACAAAAAATTGTTCTCATAAGGCACCATTAGAACACTGACAAAATACAAGTTATTCTTCAATTAGCCTTTGAGATTTTGGAATTGTGTATTTTGTAAAACTTGAACTGGGTTTTTTTTCTCTTTGTGTCTCTGTTATTTCTTCCCCTGACACAGGCCTTACCCTTGCAATACCCTGTCAGTGCTACATCACTTTTAGGAAAAAGAACAATTCAAAGCAACTTATAGAATGCAGTTCAATTTATGTTCCTACCAAATATATCTTGACCTCCCTAACCTGAAAAGGTTCTTTGCCCCTATTATCATCTTGAAGGTAACTATCTAAATCTTTTCTCTTTCACTGACTCCTACAAAAAGCATATACTTGCTACATTCCTTTAAGATGTTCTCAGCCTTTTGTAATCAGTTTACTTATCTCACTGAGGTTATATAAATTTTGTCCTCAACTCTGTCTGTGCGTTTGAGTTTTCTTGCCTCATTTGGAAAATTCAGATAAAAATGAAGTAATTTTGTTTCTATAAATGTTTATTTGAGCACCCTAATTAAGTAACAATTCTCTCTATACTTTCTTTTCCTTTCTCCCTTGTGTGAATATTGAGGTTAGCATATGCAATATTCTCTTGTTTCTGCCCATTTCTCATTTTTATTTTCTTAAATGCTCTCCATCTTTTTTCTAAAACCATTGAGGTGATCATTTCTTATAGCATGACAGCTTTCCATCCCATGCATATGCTACAATTTCTTCAGCAATTTCCCAGATAATGTATACCCTCCAATTTTCAGTTTTTTGTCAACACAAAGAGAGCTACTAATAACATTTTAGAATATGTAGCTTCTTTTTACTTTGGGAAATCAATCAAGTAGTAGGATTGGAAGGCCAAGGGTTATAGATGGTTTCATAATTCTTTGGGCATACATATAGATTCTTCCTCAGAAAGGATGGATCAGTTAACAATTCCACCAAAAGTAAGTGTCCCTATTTTTCCATAGCCCCTCCAATATTGGTTATTTTCCCTTCTGTCATTTTAGCAAATCTGATTGGTGTAAAATGATGCCTCATGATAGTTTTGATGGGCATTTCCCAACAATGATAAGAGCATTTTTCATATGACAATAAAATGTTTTGACATGTTCTTTAGAAAATTGCCTGTCTATATCCTTAGGCCATTTATCAATTAAGAGATGACTCAGATTCCAACAGATTTTTAAAAGTTCTTTATACATTGTAAATGACATCTTTATCTTATAAACTGCCTAAAAAAAGGTTTTCCCAATTTTCTGCTTTCCCTCTGATCTTGCACACATTTGTTCTATTTGTACACAAAAATTTGATAATTTATTTTAATTGAAATGATTCATTTTACACCTAATTTTCTTCTCTTCCTTGTTTCTTCATAAGATATCCACCTATCCCTAAATATGATAAGTAATGCATTCCATGTGCTTCTAATTTTCTGATGAAATCACCCTTCATGTGTAGGTATGGAATGTGAATGACAATTAAAGATCTTCCCTACATATTAATGTGCTCAGGTGGAGCACATTAAGGGAAGCTTCATTAGGGGAGGCTTCTTTGGTAGGCCCACACCTTTTGTTAATTGCTGGTGAGGTACTGTGTATATAAAAATAGTTGTCATGCTCTTTGGCACTCAAAAGTGTATATGTACTCTGAGATGAGGCTTTGCTTTGTAACCAAATTCCAGAGTTCCAAGGTGAAGAAGAAAATATTACAAGCAGCCAGGAAGAAATAATTTGAGTATCATAGAACCAAGTTAAAGCATTGTGGAAATACAATGAGGATAACATAAGATCTAGCAGCTTCTACATTTAAGAATCCTCTCTCACAATGACCTAATAATCTGGGTTTATGGAGCAAGTATGGTTCAGATTTATATGAGATGATGCTAATATATTAAGTACTACTATCATAACTCAGAATATCTACCTCTACTGCCACCTATTGAACATTTAATTGTATACTCAGGAGCATGCTTCCATTCTCACTTGTACATTCATTCTTTTTCTTCTTTTAAGAAAAGAGATTTATAATTTCAGGGCCCTTAACCTTTTAGAGATCAACATCTAGTCTACTTTCTCAGACAATGCTTTCTGAGTACTCAAGTCTCTAAGGGGGAAAGAAGATAAAAAGTCTATATATAACTCTCTTAACCACCATTATATCTATCTTCATCATAAAGCAGGTAGTAAGAGGCATGTCTGTTTGTTTTCTCTCCTGTTACTGCTATTTCAGTTTAGATAGTTACTCTATTATTTACCAAATTAAGGATAACAGAAGTCAATAGAGTTGTAAATAGAGTTCAATGACTATAGAAGAGAAAAACATAGATTGGGACTCTAGTTCATAAATCATTGTTTCAGATATGCCAGTAAAATAGTCTCAGGCATTGAGACTTTTCCTCCTTCAGGCATAAAATGGGTTTCTGTCCTATTAATAGACATAAAGTTTGCAAACTTGGGAATGTCTCATTCACTGTTCATAAAGCACATTTAAAGAAATGTTTGTATTTTTAATTCCCTTCAGTAACAAGAACAATTTTAATAAACCTGATAGTATTTGGGGTCCTTGCTTACATCATGAAAGCAACTGATGTCAAGTGGGCACGACTGAGATTAACAATGATGCCTGTGATGATATAAAGAAGTAATCTAACTAGTTGCATTTTAAATAGAGGGAGAATCAACTCTGCTGTAAGAATTTGAGAAAAGGAGAAAAGCAGCTCTAGGGAATATAGTTGTAAGAAGTGCCCAGCAAAGACACTGTGCTCATAAAAAGCAACATTTTGACTACCATAAATACCCAAATTAGTTACAAAACTCTATGAGGAAGACCCTATCTGCGTAAAAAGAAAGAATTGAAAAATAGAAGCACATATAGAATGATTTCATACACAGAGAGAGAGAGAGAGAGAGAGAGAGAGGTACATATTTTTAACTAATAGCCTTCTCTAGAATGGGAGGAAGTGAACAAAGATATTTACATGATAACTTTTTTAAAGTCTATTTAGACTTATTTAAAGGGAATAGTAAGCTATACATGATAGAATTGCAATTTCATATGCAATCTTTTTTTATTATACTATATTATGTCAATGATTGTTTTATTCAATAAATTAAAAATAAATTTAATTTTTTTAAAGCAACATGAAATTTCACAAAAAGAGAAAGAAAACTGGGGTCTTCCAGTGACAGAAACTTGATTTGGCTTGGTCACATGAATTCCTTATACATATCTTTCAACTTTTATACTCTGCATATGCACACTCTTTCAATTGATTCTGTATTTCTTTATGGGAAAATATGCCTCATATTTTTAATTGAAAGGTTCATGCTCTAATGGTTGTCTTAGCTCTAAACTAAATGGGGCAAGTGGTTTGGGTCCATCAGCTGTTTAGTAGCTTCTCTCTTAAAGGACTAGAGGGCTTGGAAAATGACAAACTAGAAGGCAAAGGAGCTAGGATAATGTGAGGTCCCCAATGGGAAAAGTCATAATATTTGAATGAAATGAGAAGCCATGAACTTAAACTCTGTGAAAGGTGGAAACAAAAACATGGTGACCTCGTAGAATCATATCTTAGATATGGAATTTTGAATTCCCTATCTAAATCATAATTCAGATAATGTGAGGAGTGAAACCTATAACAAGAATATGGTGATCTGTTTATGACCATTCCAACTAACATAAAATCTTGCCTGTAGTCTTTTCCTCAATAACAATGGGTAAAAGCCCAAGCTTGGAAATGAGCTCATTACCAAGCAGAAAATCCAACATATTCTCCAATCTGTAGTGATATACTCTCTGGGTCCTCCTGCCTTTCTCAGTTTTAAAATCACTCTGGAGATTTGGAAGTTTTTTCGGTTTTTTCGTGGGGGGGCGGGGAGGGAGTTCACTGATTATTCTGGCTGCTGTCCCAGATTTAAAGTGCTGGAAGGGATTCATCTTACTGTCCCAACATAAGCTACCCAATTGTTTAAAATACTACCTGTATTCAATATGGACCTCTTTGGCCTTTTCCTTTGGTATGAAACTTGCGTAACTATTTGGGGCAGAGGGAGGACATCCAGGATTCTCTAGGTGGGGAAGGCCAGACCTTACTGATTACAACCAAGGATCACCTACCCAGAAAAAATGAGTAAAACTCCTTCAGTGGCAATACAGATATTCAGTGAAATAGAGGACTCTCAGGCATTCCTCATGAGAAGACCAGAACTGGATAGAAAATTTGACTTAAGATAAAAGACACAAGAGAACCACAAAAAAAAAAAAACAAGCAGAAAAGGGAAATCATGACAAATTTAGTAAGGTTCAACTCTTTACATTCCTCCATGGGAAGATGATACTTGCTACTCATAGGAACTTTCTCATAATTAAGGCAGTTCAGAGTATAATATAGACAGAAGGTTCAGGAATAACACGTACATGAAGAGATGATATCTTAAAAAACAAAATAAGAGCAAGAGAGGAATGTACTGGGAGAAAGGGAAAGAAAGAGATAGGATGGAGTACATTACCTCACATAAAAGTGGTTGGAAAGAGCTATTAAAGTGCCTGAAATGATAGGGGAGGTGAAGAGACATGAGTGAACCTTACTCTCATCAGAACTAACTAAAAAGGGAACAAAATACAAACTCACTTGGGTATAGAAGTCTATTTGACACTACAGGAAAGTTGGAGGGGAAGAGGTTAAGAAAAGAGAGGGCCAAATAGAGGAGAAGATAGTCAGAAGCAAAACACATCTGACAAGTGATGGGGTGAAAGGAGGAACAAAAGAGTATGAATGCAAGGAATATGATAAAGAGAAATAGTTAACAATAACAACTGTGAAAAAAAATTCAAGCAAAGTTCTCTGAAAAAGACTTAGTTTTTCCAACATATACAGAACTGAGTCAATTTACAAAAATAAGATTCATTCCACAAGGGAAGGAAAGTCATCTACAGCCATAAGAAAAAAAAAATTATTTAACCCACTATTGGCTAGAGTTGTACATAAATCTAGAGTTATATGCAAATGATAAAACTAAAACAATTATGAGAAACTATCTCATGCATATTAGGATGGCCAATATGACAGGAAAAAAAAGAAAATGACAAATGACAGATAGGATGGAGGGGAAATGAGACATCAATGCACTGTTGGTAGACTTGTGAACTGATTTAATCATTCTGTACAGTAATTTGGAACTATACCCAAAGGGCTATAAAATCATACATACAACTTTGACCCAGTAATATCCCTATTAAATCAGTATCCCAAAAAAGACTTAAAAAACACAAAAGACAAACATATATATGTACAAAAACATTTAGGGCAGCTCTCTCCTGGGGACAAGGAATATGCAACTGAGAAGGGGCCTATCAACAGGGGAATGGCTGAACATATGGTAGAACACTGTTCTTCTAAAAGAAAAGATGAGAAGTATGTCACACATAACACAGAAAGGCTTACATGAGCTGATGCAAAGTGAAATGTGCTGTGTGCAAAGTAAGAGTACAGTTGTACAATGATCAGCTGTGAACGACTTAGTTATTCTAAGACAACTCTGAAAGACTTATGATGAAAAATACTATCCATCATCACAGGAGGAAGTGATGTGTCTGAATACTCATAGAAGTCTGTGGGGTGTTCTATTTTCTTTAATTTTCCTGAGGCTTTCTTTCTCTGTTTTTTCTTTCACAATATCACTCTTATGGCAATGTTTTACATGACTGTACATGAATGAACTGTATCCAATTCTTGCCTTCTTAATGAGGAGAGGTGGGGAGAGGAAAGAAGAGTCTGGAACTCAAAGTTTTAAAAATGACTCTCAAAAATCGTTTTTACGTGTAGCTGGGGAAAAATAAAATGCTAAATAACTTTTTAAGATGGAATGTCAAAAAGCACAACATAAACAGGAAGAAAAGTCTAAGTGATGGAAAACTTCCCTGGAACTTGTATCTGAAGGGCACAGGTTTTCTTGTTTACTTTTGATTTCTTCTTTTCTTTTCTAGGGTGATGTAAGAATGCTTTAAATTGACATTATTTTCTTAATTCAGACGTTCTCAGCAGTTTTCTTCCCTTATTTCTGGCTTTGCCTGTAATTTCTCCCTGCCATGGTTTATGAATATATACATAAAAACAAGCATGGGAGTTCTTGCATGACCACACGTGAATATTTGTGTATGTTTATATCATTTCGTTGTTCTTCAGTCATATGCTACTCTTTATGACTCTGTTTTGGGATTTGGTGGGAAAGATGCAGGAGCGCTTTGTCATTTCCATGTCTATCTCATTTTTCATGTGAAGAAATTGAGGCAAAAAAGGTTAAGTGACCTACCCAGGGTCACATAGATAGTAAGTGTCTGAGGCCAGCTCCAGGCTCATGAAGATGAGTCCCTAATTCCAAGTCCAGTGTTCTATTCAGTCTGCCAACTCACTGCCTATATTTATATCTATAAATAGATATTTAGATACATACACAAATTATTATGTATATGTGCATTTGTGTAAACATATATATATATGTGTGTACATTTATTAATAAATTTTATTTTCATGTGTATGTATGTGCATAGCAAAAGCCTCTCCCCAATACATTCATGAAGTAGTCACAGCATATGAAATAGCAGTTCTCAAAAGAAGAATTACAAACTATTGATAAAAACATCAAAAAATATACCAACTTACTAAATATAGAAGAAATGCTCATTAAAAAATCTCTGAGGCTTAGCAAAAATGATAGAAGATGGAAAAAGTCAATATTTTAAGGATTATGCCAAGATAAACACATAGGCATTATTGGTGGAACTCTGAATATGTAACAAAAATGGAATTATAAAATAGCGTGACTATTGCCAAGGTCATGACTATTTATATGCTGGCATAGTTCTCAATCAACAAGTATAACATATTCTCCATATAAAAAGCAGAGAGAAAATATTAAATTAAACACCAGAATGTCAAATCTTAGAACCAGAAAGCAAAATTCATCATGGCAACAAAAAAGTTAATAACCATGAAAGCAGCAGAGGGCAAAGCCATTCACTAACCTCCCCGCCCTTAGCTGTCACACTGTGTCAGTTGGCCTGTGTTCTATCCCCTCTGCCCTGAACCCACTCACTCACTTCCTCTCAGTTCTGCTTCACCATTCCTGTTCTGCCTGTTCAGCAAGCTCCTGTAAACATGTGACTTAGGCATCAGGTGAATTAAAGAGATCATATGGGCTTACTAATTAATGAAAAAGATCTTTCCATTGAATTTACTATTAAATGATTTATTTTATTATTTATATATTATGTTAACACATATAATTTTATTTTTTGCTCTTTGTATATTTTATATCAGTCCAAATATATGATACACGCATATGTGTATATATATATATGTGTGTGTGTGTGTATCTATGCATATATATTCACATATATGTATGTATGTATGTATGTATACATATAAGGTAGCAAAGTGGCACAGTTGACAGAACCTCGGCTTGAAACCAGAAAGAGTCTTCCTCATGAGTTCAAATCCAGCTTACTACCTGTGTGAACTTGGGCAGGTCACTGAGCTGTATTTGTCTCAACTCCTCATTCACAGAATGAGCTCAGAAGGAAAAGGCAAACCACTCCAGTAACTCTGCCAAGAAAACCCTATATATAGGCACAGAAAGGCAAATCTAACTGAAATAAATATGACTTGACAAAACATGAAGAGAGATAATTCTATTACGTTTTATCTGAAGAATGCTATTGATAAGAAGAAATTTCAATAAATATCAAAATATTTATGAAAGTATGGTAGAAAGGAATTGGAAAAATAATAGATACTTTCAAATGAGGAATAAGTAGAAAAGTTAAATGAATTGTGGCATATAAATATTAGGGAACAATGCAAGACATAATACATGTGATGAATCCAGAGCTATATGGAAATATGCAAATGAGAAACTGTAGAGTTAAATTAGCAGAATCAAGAAAACAATACACAATTGTCTATAACAAGGTAAATGAAAAAATGAACATAAAACCATAAAAATGAATGTTAGAAAAGTACAAAAAAAGAAACATTGTCCCAAACTGTATTTACAACTTTACAAAGTGTCAGATAAAACACAGATACAGACCCTCATTCACACAGAAACATCAACCTAACATTTACAGAAAAGAGCAATGTAGGTCCAAGAATCAGTTCTTTTGGTCATTTAAAATCATTACCCTAGGGCAGATACACTACCCCAATCTACTAGCATTTCCCTTCCCACTGGACTCCTTCAGGAATCTCAGAGTGCCTCCTCACCCCTGTGCATACCTCAACCTTAGAGTTCTTACTCCCCATCTTAGGACTTACCTTCCAAAGGTCCCCAAAGGTCGCCAAAAGGACTGTTCTCAACTGAGACCGCTGAAACCTCACTCCAACTGGCCAAATCCAGGTTGCTCCAGTTACAAGGGAGGAATTCCTGGACTAACAAGAGGGTATTTCCATCACCACTTTTCCCACTCTCATTAGGTCTATCCACTTTTGTAGTCATGACCATCACCAACTTCACCCTTTTTTTTTATTTTGGCATTTCTCTGCACACTTTCCTAGTTTAAACAAGGTCAGGGTTTCTTCAGGACATAAAGGGGACTTCTCCAAGACACACCAACTGCTCTAAGATTGAGCAGTACCTTTCTTACCTCCATCCTTCTATTTATATACCACCCTCCCACCCCCAGAGTCTTGAGCCCCACATTGGGGGCCAAATTGTTGGAGACATACCATTCTCCTGAAAGTAATTCCAAGAATGAGCTGAGGAAAACAAAATTATTTACATGTCCAGATGATAGTGCTGTTCTCAGAGAACCAGATAGAATAGAACCCTGTACAGAAGCAAAAGCGAATTTAAATATTCTTTTGGAAATCAGACCCCTCTTTAGAGTCAGAATTGGTCCAGACTCCTCAGGATTACAGTCTTTCTGACATGCCCACGACACAAAAATCCTTGGTGTATTCCTTCCTCCCAAACATGCTTCAACATACCTCCCATAATTAGAAAACAAGAGGAATAATTTTATATGAAGTGTGTCAGTGAACATACATGAAATTTAAGTAAACACCACTGAGGGAATACCTTGGTCTCATCTTCCCCTTTATTTTTGCACTCTCCTGCAAATGCAGGACCTTGAAACTTCTTTTGATCAATACTCTCTATAGTACTCTCCTCCTGTCATTTAACTACCAAATGTTTCATTCTGTGGAGGATAAAAAAACTTTATCTCTTTCTTTCTCGCAAGGACAAGGTTTTGTTTTCACAATAGTGGCCCCAACATTGGCCATGAATATTGTGGTACAATTCTGAATTGTGAAATACTTTCATAGGGAAGGTGCTAAGATTAAGGAAAACTAGTTAAGGCCTCTTACAGAAGTAGGGAATTAGAAACTTGAAACTAGGTCAGCTAAGAGGGATAGCTGAAGAGCAATGGTGTTCTATAAACAGAAGGACAATTAATGAAAATATTCTGAGTTTGGAGATGGTATGTCATGTTTGAAGAACAGCACTGCATCAAAGAACACATGATGGAGAATAAGGTATAAGAACATGGAAAGATAGGAATTGGTCAGGTTAGAAAAAATTTTATACTGAGGCTTTTGTATTTGGTCCTGGAGTTAATAAGGAGCCAAAGGAGCTTATGAAATGTATAGAGAATATGGTCAGATGTGCATTTAAGGAAGATCACTTTGCTTCATAAAGAATGGATCCTGGAGTGAAGAGAGACTTGGGGCAGAGAGATCAATCAGTAATTACAATCGCTCAGGTATAAAGTGATGAGAGCCTGTACCAGGGTGATTTCTGTGTCAGAGAACAGAAGGAGGTATATACCCAAGGGATGTTATATAGGTAGAAATGATTTGACATCTTATTGGATATGGACAGTAAAACAGAGTAAGGAGTTGAAGGAGACAATGCTGTATGTGATTTTGGATCACTGGGAGAGTAGTATTAGCCCCAAGAGTAATACGGAAGTTAGGAAGAGAGGAAGGTTTGCAAGGGAAAAACAATGAGTTTCGTTTTTAACATGTTCAGTTTAATTGACTACAGAACATTGAGTTCAAGATGTGTTAAAGGCAGTTGGAGATGCAGAGACTAAAGGTCAGTAGAGAGGGTTGGACAAATGGATCTGAGAGTGATCTAAAAGAGGATAAATGAAACTATGGGAGCTGATGATATCACCAAGTGAAAGAGAGGAAGAAGAGAAGAGGGCACAGGACAGAACCCCAAAGGACCCTCCTTATTAACAGCTGTAACACAGATAAAGAAACAGCAAAAGACACAAAGAAAGAACAATCATACAGATAGGAGAAGTAGGAGAGGGAAATGACATGAAAACCTAGAGAGAAGAGGGTATCGAGGAGAAAAGAGAGATTGACAGTATTAAAGGCTTAGAGAGGTCAGGAAGGATGAGAATTGAGTTAAAGTTATTAGATTTGACAATTAATGGATCATTATTAACTTTTGAAAAAAGAGTTTCAATTAAATGATGAGATTGAAAGCTGGACTGTAAAGAGTTAAGAACAAAGTTAAAGAAAACGAAATTGAGGCACTCGTATTAGACATGTTTAATTTAACTCCAAAAGGGGTAAGATGTACATAGTGAATGCTCATTAATTCTTTATTTCCCTCATATTTGAAAATTACAGAGATATTAGTCACTATGCAGAAAACATGTAAATAAATAAAGGAACAAATTTTCTCTATATAGCTGCATACATCAGAAACAGGAAAGATTCTCAGGGACACAAAGGGGATTGGATGATAGATGGATAGACGGATGGATGGATGTCGGGGCCGCCCCAACTACTGCCTCTACTTACCCTGCCCAGGGTCTTCGGACGTCTCCGGCTCCCTTCGGGGGTACGAAGGGAGAATTACCAGGCAGAACACCGGAGTAGTGGATCAGAGCTTTATTGCATGGCGATCAGTCAAGGAATCCCCCCCCCCCCAGCCCTTCCTGGGTGTGCATTTTATCCCTAGTGTCTTGCCCTCCTCTTCCGGGTAGGCTCCTCCCCGGTTCCTCCCTGAGGGCGGAGCTCAGCTCGGTGAAGCCTCCCCAGTGCCAGCGTGGCAGAGCCATGTCAGCAGGTCCAGACTTCCTGGCGTCTCCTATCCTCTCAGGGGGCCTGGGTCCAGAGCGCCCCTTACAACTCCCGCTTTTTGTTTATATGCGAGGGTAGAGGGCTTTGGCTTTAATGGCCTCTAGGGCCCTACGCACACTCCCTAAAAGGCATGAAATCAAACAGGGTAAACAGAGACATAATAGAAATCCTCCAGCTAACAACGCACCCCCTATAGTCAGCCATTGAATAAGGTTGTGAAGATGGAAATTTTCCCACCAACCCTTAGCAGTGTCAAAATTCTTTTCCCATTCTTCATTGAAGGTTATCGTGGCATTTTCCATAGCTGCTGTTACTGCATCTAATGCGCTCAATTCAGATGTGAAATTGGTGGCCAAAGTGGCGTTTGTTAGAATAGCTTCTAAATATGCATACATGGATGTATTATAGGGGATGGGCGTTACACAAACAGGATAATATTTGTAGTGGCACTGTAATCTCATGTATCTTAACATCAAAGCCTGTTGATGCGCTAACACTTGCACAACCCCGGATACAGCCTGTAACTCTTGGAATAGTACCCGATCAACATGCTCTTGATGTCGCCACGCTATTCCAGATTGGACCATGAACTTCTGGAGAGAGTGCGCAAAGAATGTCACTTCTCTTTGTAGTCTTTGGATTTGCACCTCCTCCAGAATGTTCATAGCCAGGTTGACTACGGAGAGCATCTCTCCAATCCCCGGGCCCCTCGCTTTGATCGTATAAGTTTTGGGAGGAGTTCTTCCGCGGACGAACTAGCAAAAGGGTCAGCCCTCACCGGATGGATAGTATAAGGGGGAATCCTCAGGAGGAGTACAACATAGTGGGAATGTGAGCTATTGAGTGTATTAGTTATAATGGGACACTGGCAGCTCACATTATATCCGCCCCTCTGGCCATGTAACAGCGATATGGTGAGGTTTTCTACCCCACACAGCATGAACATAGCGCTAGGTCCTGTTTGTACAGTTCCAGTCAAGTTAGCACAGAGATACCAGTGGCCTGGCACCTCCGTGCAGTGCTGTTCATTGTCGAACACCGGCTTCCATGGGATGTATACGTCAGGACATTGCCAGATATCTGCAACGGAGGAGTTGCCTTCAATAGCCACCTTGGCGGGCCGAGTGCTAGGCCTATTTTCCACAGGTGTAGTTGTGGCATCCCAGGCTCTGGGATTGGTATTGGCGCCACCAAGGTAGGTACTAAGCCTCCATCCCAGAAGTGAAGCTGAGTTCCATTCTTTTGGGGTCCATACCTATGAATGCCGGTGGAACAGGGTTGCATAGGGCTGAAAACCCAAGGGGTAGGATGACAGGGTGGCAGTGGGGCGGGGTTATCCTCCAAGGTGTAGTTGGAGGCCCTGTGCACGGAGAGGGTACCATTAGGCAAGGGGATGGAGGACTGGTTGGCGGTGACAGTACCATTGTTCAGGTAGATGGAGGACGTATACCCTAGATTCGTGTGCGGGATAGCTAGCATGTGCATCCGCAGGGCCCCCCGATGTTTTGCGGGGTGTGGAACTTGATCTAATGTTCTCTGCTCCAGGGGGAAGCACGGGTCAGGTGTGCTGTTGTAGGTGCTGTTGTGGGTACCGTTTACCCAGAGACATATAGGAGTGCTAGTTCCTATAGTGAGCCAGGAGAGGGTGCTGTTGTAGTGAGCAACTAGTCCTGAAAATTTAGTGTCTCTGAAAGAGAGTCCCATTATTATCAGTCTAGTCCATCATCTTTAAACATGTGAGAAATATTGCCCTGGATGATAAACTTAGGCATCGTCTCACTCCATGACATCACCCTTAACCATGGGGAATTCGTGAGGAACGCCCATCTCTGTTGTTCCTTCGGTGCTGTGTTCTTGAGTGTCATGGTAAGTACGAGAAAAATGAAAGGAGTCATCGTGACCTAGTTGATTAAGCTTCTCCAGAAGTTTTTTCATCCGCCGCTGATAGCACCTCCTCACTCCCTGTGACCACTTCACCTTGGCAATTGTCCTCTATCACTCTTATCCTTTTCACTGGAACCCAAACTTCTTTATTATCATCTGTTAAAACACAAACATACTCTTTTCCCCACATTAACACTGTATGAGGATCAAACCAATTTTTATTCTCATCATGCCACATTACTTTATTGGCTGCTTTCAGGGCACTTGTTATTGCTGATTCATTCTTTGCAGACTCCTTATTAGGAAATGTTAAGAATTTCATAGCAGCCAATAAGCCATCATTATCGAATTTTAAATAATTTAGAGTATAAACAGCCAAAAGCCAATTGTAATTTATCTTCAATTTAGAGTATAAACAGCCAATTGCGAATTTATCATCAACTCCTGGTCCAACTCCTCCCCTTTTTTGTTTTTGCAAGTGCGCCAGATGTAGCGGATGCCCCTGCGTCCCTACTTGGCTCAGTGATGTGGTTGAAAGAAAAGAGTCGCGGGAGGTGGGAATAGACCAGTTCCTTTTATTGATCTGAGGGTTTGGGTTTATATAGACAAGGTACTGCAAGTCTACGTGACATTCTGCTATTGTGTCCCAGTGATTAAATCAATCAGGATGATTAAATCAGTCTTCTGATTAAATCAGACCACAAGCCTAGGAGCATCTATTCTACATATTCCTTGTTTTCTGTAATTCTCTTGTTTGTCTCACAGAGACAACATCTGGGGGGCATGGAGAGCCATTCCGGATGATAATGAGCACAGTCTCAAAGATCAGTTTCCCCAAAGGTCTATCCTGATCTCGTCAACTGCACTCCACCCTAGCCCTCAACAATTCCCCCTTTCTTTTGTGCAAGTAGGTGTCCAGGGAGCGATTTGCTAGTTCCACTATAGCTTGACCAGTGGGATTATGGGGGATTCCAGTGACATGTAAAATGGAAAATTCCACCATGAACTGTTCATCCCAACCCCTACCCTCAGGAAGGGCAAATTAAATTCCCTACTATTCTTTAGCATTCTCTTCCCTTGATCTAATCTGGGATGATAAAAGTTACAATTGACTGTAGTCCTAGCTGGTTGATGAGTTGGGACTGCAGGGCAAAAAATCTTAATGATTCTAACATTTACTCAAGTAAATTTTACTTCCATATCCACTCCTTAAGAACATCTTTGAAAGAGAGGACTTTTGAATCTATCAGCTGAAATGAGGGAGACTTCTGGACAAATATCCAATGGTGCCAAGTCCCCTCTGTTCTACTGGAGAGTTTCAAAAGCTTTATCTCTGCTGAGGTGTCCCTTTAAGATTTATGCATATTTCCAATTTGCCTAGTGCCAAATAATATAACAAATCCTGATCTGTTTTAAACATCCAATTAGGAGTGACACGTTTCACTTAAAATGTGACCAGAATAACTACCTTTTGGTTACTTCTCATTATACAAAATACTTTTCTTTTAGGTGAGGCATGAGATAATGAAAATGCTGATCAGCCTGCCTCAGATCTCCTCTTGTCTTTCTCTCCACTTTCACAATCTGGCGAGGATTGGAAGGTAAAGAGAGAGAGAGAGTTTAACCAAAAACTTTCAAATGATTTCCAAAACTTTTATACTTTCCTTAAACTTCATATCCATGTTGTTTTCCTAATGGGCTTTGATTAAAGCCCCTTTAAAACTGCACATATATTATTCCCTTGCATTTCTTATCTAAAATTGCATTTTGCAATCATATAAACTAAATAATATAAGATTAGTTCCTCTCTTTCTCTCTCCCATACTTCTCCCCGATGCTGCAGCCATCAGAGAGAAGGGAGGAGGGGGAGGAAAAGAGATAACATTCCAAGGTCCAGCTACCATGGAGTTGACCGTAATAACTCACAAACACACGACGCACACAGAACATGTAAAGACAGAACACATATACAGACAATAAAAGAAACCAAAAACTGAGAAAAAATTGTCAGAAATCCTCTGTACACATTATAACTCTGGCTTAACTTCTATCACTGTGTAACTAAGCCTTGCATAAGATTCCCTGTCTAAACTTTCTCCCGTACAAGATTGCTTTTTTAGACTTACTCCTGCAACTTTTTACTGCACCACATATCTGTGCCGAGTGCCAGGGCTGGAAGAACATCCGGGCTGCTGAATTCGCCACTGTGCCACAGATCCTGGGCAAATTTTTTGCTGTGCCACAAATCCAGGCCCTGGGCCAACTCTGGATGTATTTCCTGGTTGAATTTCTGACTGCGCCAACTCCCTCTTTCCTCTCTGTCCTATCTGGTTGTGATTGTCTCCTGAGCTCCCAGACCGCCAAGATTGTATGGCCGTCTGTACATAAGCAGAGCCAGGGCCATATCTTGTTACAGCCTCTTTCAGGTCCCGTATGAACTTAAAGGGAACAGGGTGATGATGCCTCCGTTCATCCTGAGTTCCGGGATGTTCTACAAAGATTGGGAATACTGACGACCACTCGTTCCAATCTATGTCCTCTCCTTCACGTGTTGCTTGTTGTAAACTAGCTGTGAGGAGGCTTACCGGCTTGGCTGGGCCTTCAGAAGTGCTGGAATGGTAGCTAAATCCCTTTACATCTTCCAAAGACGACTGCGCCATAAGGGCAGTGGCTCCCGCTGGGTCGCCTGGCATTTCCTGTTTTTCACTTGGAGGGGGTGGCCACTCCCAGTTCTCCATTTCTGTTCTTACTGGAGCTCTTTTCATTTTTTGCCCTAGGGGGAGCTGGGGTGTTGGTGTTCTGTTAGCCTCCTCAGGGACTTTCCAGTTCCTTTCATTGTTATTTGGACCGGAAAGTCCCAATCGGGGGTCTCCTTACTTTGTCGCAACTCTTCCCATGGATAGACAGGTCTCATTAGGGCTGTGTTTCGACTTTCTTTTTCCTCCTCCTTACTGTCAGAGCCCCTTAAGGACTCCCCTACCTGAGTGGTTTGGTCACCCAAGAGGGCAGGCGGCTCAGGTTGTAGGGCTGAGCCGACTGCCGCATATATCACAAAATCTGAGGGGTTTAAGGCAGATGGGTTGTCTTTGTGATAAGAGGCCATTTGTTGGCCTACCACCGTCTACCGCTGTGGATCTACCCCGTGTGCTCTATCCACGGACTGATCGTCCAGATCTTATCTACCCATTGGCGGCAGCTTTTTCAGTGGATCTTAATACCTTGAGCCTTGCAGGTTTTATAAATCTTGCAGGCAAGTACGCCTTTTTCCTCCAGATCAATTCGGGCTCTAACTACCTTTTGTCCCATTCTTCCTAGAAGTTACTAGGGCTGCCTGGCCTTCCCTTCCCGCCTGCGGGACTCGGGGTTAGCAGTTCCTGGCGGTCCCTGTTCGGGCGCCAGCTGTCGGGGGCCGCCCCAACTACTGCCTCTACTTACCCTGCCCAGGGTCTTCGGACGTCTCCGGCTCCCTTTGGGGGTACGAAGGGAGAATTACCAGGCAGAACACCAGAGTAGTGGATCAGAGCTTTATTGCATGGCGATCAGTCAAGGAATCCCCCAAGCCCTTCCTGGGTGTGCCTTTTATCCCTAGTGTCTTGCCATCCTCTTCCGGGTAGACTCCTTCCCGGTTCCTCCCTGAGGGCAGAGCTCAGCTCAGTGAAGCCGCCCCAGTGCCAGCGTGGCAGAGCCATCTCAGCAGGTCCAGACTTCCTGGCATCTCCTATCCTCTCAGGGGGCCTGGGTCCAGAGCGTCCCTTACAGATGGATGGATGGACAGAAGGATGGAAGGATGGGACAGATTTTCACTGTGCATTAGGAACAATTAAGATAAATTGAAATATTTAAGCCATTTGCTTCATCTGTTATTCTAAGTGGTCTCTTTGTATTCAATGTTCTTCAGTTCTCTCTCCAAGTCACTCACATATCTATGTAAAGGACGAGGTTTTTGTCTGGTCTCATACTCTCATTTCTCACTGTGTCTCTTGCACAGTAATACAAGGGTGTGTCCTCAAGTTTAATGGAATCCATTTGCAGGTAAAGCATGCTGTTGCTGTTGTCCCTGGAGATGGTGAATCTCCCTTTCACAGAGTCTGCATAGTTTCTGTCTGCTCCATTACCACTAATATATGAGAGCCACTCCAGCCCCTTCCCTGGAGCCTGGCGGATCCAGTACATGTAATAGTCTCTGAAGGTGAATCCAGAAGCTTTGCAGGAAAGGTGAAGAGATCCTCCAGGCTGTCTCACATCTCCCCCAGAATCCACCAGCTGAACATCACAATGGACACCTGCAAACAGAATCATTGAAGACAATAGTCACATAAATACTTCACTTCAAAGTGTATTTCCCTGGTCAAGAAACCAACAAAAGGCAAAACTACCTTGTAAAATAGTCAGAAGGACAATTCCCTTCAGACCTAATCCCATTGTTCTGGCTCTGCAATGGCAGTCCTTAGGAGAGAAAAACCACACAAAAGAAAAGCTCCTCTCCCAGGGCTAAAGACACAGGTTTTTGCTGGTTTTCATCCCTAGAGGGAGGAGTCCAATTTGCATTTCTTTCTCTCTTCACTATTACTAAGAACAACTGCCTCCCACTGGGATGAGTCCCCTCCCTGAGCTGCAGAGAGATGTTTCCCCCAGAATTAGTTCTAAAATACTGAGGAAGCTCAGGGACACTGAGAATCTAAATATCATTGGTGTTGACTCAGTGTCTGTCCCTCTCCATCACTCCAACCTACTCTCAACACCAATGGAATGCTCCTCAGGCTTTTCTATGTTTTTGTTATTTTCCCATCTTTTTCCATTTCTATTTCTAATTAGGAAGGCACCCCACGCATTTCGCATTTCTTTGTCTTCACCCTCGGAGGCTGAGGTGGCAGTATTTCTCAGCTTACTCTTGTTTGGTTGTAGGGCTATTTCCTCTTCATTATTTTTGTAAATTGGATTTCATGTGTATTATGTATGTCCAATTTCATTCATGGTCCCTTACATCCAGAGTACGCTCTGTTGTCATGAGGGAAGTCATTATTACATTTTCAGTGTGAGCAGTATATTTCAGAAATCAGCAAACACTGAAAGTCAGCACCTGACTTCAATTGTTTTTTAAATTAAACTTAACAAAGGGATAGAGAATATTTAACTAATGTTGATTAAACTTAAAATTGTATTGTGCAATCACTTTTCTTCCCTGCAGAGCTGGTGTTAAAAACATAAAAACTTACCAGCAAACACAATTTCAAATCCCTCTGAGTTGGAGGAATTGAGGCACCAAATGAACAGAGAATAATAGAGCCTGCTGTACCTCCTGGATCCTCCAAAATCTCCCATGTTTGATTTCTCAGAAGGTCTCATTGGGTGTGGTGACACACTGACACAATATCCTCTTGAGTTTCTGGGGAAAGATATAGACTGAGGCTCAGACTGCTCCTTCCCAGAGCAAGGAATTCTGCTGCCATCTACTGTACACAGTGGCATCACAACAGACAGCATTTTTCTGTCATGTCCATTTCACATTAATGCTTTACTTATTTAGAAAAAGTTGTTCTCATCAGGGACCATTAGAACACTGACAAAATACAAGTTATTCTTCAATTAGCCTTTGAGATTGTGAAATTTTGTATTTTGTAAAACTTGAACTGGGTTTTCTTTTTCTCTTTGTTTCTCTGTTTTTTCTTCCCCTGGCAGAGGCCTTACACTTGCAATATCCTCTCATTGCTACACGACATTTAGGAAAAAGAACGACGCAAAGCAGCTTATAGAACGCAGTTCAATTTATGTTCCTACCAAATATATCTTGACCTCCCTAGCCTGAAAAGGTTGTTTCACCCTATTATCATCTTCAAGCTAACTTTCTAAATCCTTTCTCTTTCACTGACTCCTAGAAAAAGTATATGCTTGCTACCTTCCTTTAAGGTTTACTCAAACTTTTGTAATCAATTTACTTATCTCACTCAGGTTATATAGATTTTGTCCTGAATTCTATCTGTGCGTTTGAGTTTTCTTGCCTCATTTGGACAATTCAGATAAAAATGAAGTAGTTTTCTTCATATAAACGTTTATTTGAGGACCCTAATTATATAACAATTCTCTCTAACCTTTCTTTTCCTTTCTCCCTTGTGTGAATATTCCTCTTCCCCTCTCCACTCTTCTCTTAGGATCATTAAGACATAATGGAATCACTCTCACCTTCTGCCTAATTAGATTTCTTCCATAGAGACAATCTTCCCATTTTTTAATACGAGGAGTTTATCCCAGTTTAGTCTTCATGACAATGTTTATGATAAAAAGAGAAGGAAAATCATGGAAAGTATAAATTGATACAAGACCTACTATGTCCTATGACTCGTACTAAATGCTTTTCACCAATGTCTCATCATATCCTAAAAACAATCCTACTATATAATAGCCATTACTCTACCCATTTTATTTTTAAGGAAGCCAAGGCAAATGAAAATTAAATGATTCATCTGAGAGTTAGAAACCTGGTGTCTGATGCCAGTTTTGAACTGAGGTTTTCTTTATTGCAGGTTCAATGTTTTCTTCACTGCACCACTGGCTGTTGTCTCTAGATGTTTTCAGAGAAACAGGACTTCTCATTTGTACTTATATTTTTGCTTCTCTTAAATTCTGCATTTGAACTTCAATATTTCTACATGGCTCTAGCCTTTTTATCAGGAATTCTTTATTGCCCTCTATTTATTTAAAAATCTATATTTTTATCCACTTAGTCTTTTATTTAGTGGTCGGTGTAAAGTATTCTTGGTTGCAAACTTTTAGGAATAGTGGGTTTCAAGCTTTCCACTTCTTTATACTGGTGGCTATTAAATCATTTGTGATCCTGACTTGGATTCCTCAGTACTTGAATTCTTTCTGTTTACTTGTAGGAATTTTTTTCTTTAATCTGGAAACTCTGGATTTCACGTATAATATTCCTAGACGTTTACATTTGCGGTTTTCTTTCAAGAGATGGTCAGCGTGTTTTGCTCTGATTCTATTTTTCTCTCTGATTCTTTTTCACCATGTGAATTTCCTTTCTTTTCAAAATTTTGCTTTTTTTCCTCCCTCCCTACGGTAAAGATGGCATATATAAAACTATTTGATTCAGTTCTTTCTCTAGACATAAATGGCATACTTTTTTGTGTATCATTTATGATTAATTTATATTTTTTAAAAAAAAAATTTGTTCTTAAAAGGATATTGAGGTAACTACATGCAACATTCTCTTGCTTTGGTTCATTTCACATCATTACTTTCTGCAATTCTTTCCATCTCTTTTCTAAACCCATTGAGATGATCATTTCTTATAGCATGACAGCATTCCATCCCATGCATATACCACAATTTCTTCAACAGTTTCCCAATGCATGGACACCTTCCAATTTTCAGGTTTTTTTCAACAAAAAGAGAGCTGCTAGTTACATTTTAGAATATATAGATTCTTTTTATTTTGGGGAATTAATCAAGTAGTAGTATTGGAAAGTCAAAGGTTGTAGGTAGTTTCATACCTCTTTGGGCATAAATCTAGATTCTGCCCCAGAAAGGTTGGATCACTTAACAATTCTACCAAAAGTGAGTGTCCCAATTTTTCCATATACCCTCCAATATTTGCTATTTTTGCCTTCTGTCATTTTTAGCGAATCTGATCAGTTTAAAATCATGTCTCATGATAGTTTTGATTGGCGTTTCCCAACTCAACAATGATGAGAACATACATCATATGCCAATAAATTGTTTTGATTTCTTCTTTAGAAAATTGCCTGTGCATATCCTTTGGCCATTTATTATATTAAGAGATGACTCATATTGCAACAGATTTTTAAAAGTTCTTAATATATTTTAGATGAGATATTTATCTTATAAACTGTCTAAAAAATGTTTTTCCCAATGTTCTACTTTACTCCTGAGCTTGCCCATATTTGCTCTATTTGTACACAAAAATTTGACAATTTATTGTAAATGAAATGATTCATTTTACACCTAACTTTGTTCTCTCCTTTGTTTCTTCATAAGATATTCACCTATCCATAAATCTGATAAGCAATGCATTCCATGTCATTCTAATTTTCTGATGAAATCACTCTTCATATCTAGGTATGTAATGAGAATGACAGTTAAAGATCTTCCCCACACATTAATAGCACTCAGGTGCAGAACATTAAGGGAAGCTTCATTAGGGCAGGGTTCTTTGATAGACCCAAACCTTTTGATAATTGCTGGTGAGGTACGGTGTATGTAAAAACGGTTGTCATGCTCTTTGGCTCTCAAAAGTGTATATATACTCTGAGATGACGCTTTGCTTTGTAACCAAATTCCAGAGTTCCAAGGTGAAGAAGAAAATATCACAAGCAGCCAGGGAGAAATAATTTGAGTATCATGGAATCAAATCAATGTATTGTGGAAACACAATGAGGATAACATAAGATCTAGCAGCTTCTACATTTAAGGATCCTCTCTCACAATGACATAATAATCTGGTTTATGGAAGAAGTATGATTCAGACTTATATGAGATGATCCTCATATATTAAGTACTACTTTCAAAACTCGGAATATCTAGTTCTCCTGCCACCTACTGAACATTTAATTGTATACTTAGGAGCATGCTTCCATTCTCACTTGTACATTCAATTTTTTTCTTCTTTTAAGAAAAGAGATTTATAATTTCAGGGACCTTATCCTTTTAGAGATCAACATCTAGTCTACTCTCTCAGATAATGTTTTTTGATTGTTTAAGTCTGTAGAGGGAAAAGCAGACAAAAAGTCTATATATAACTCTCTTAATCACCATTATATCTATACTATCTTCATCATAAAGCAGGTGGTAAGAGGTATGTCTGTTTGTTTTCTCTCTCCTGTTACTGCTATTTCAGTTTAGATAGTTACTCTATTATTTACCAACTTAAGGATAACAGAAGTCAATAGAGTTGTGAATAGAGATCAATGACTATAGAAGAGAAAAACATAGATTGGAACTCTAAGTGCTGAATCCATAAATCATTGTTTCAGATATGCTAGTAAAATAGTCTCAGGCATTTAGACTTTTCCTCCTTCAGGCATAAAATGAGTTTCTGTCCTATTTAGAGATGTTAAGTGTGCAAACTTGGGAATGTCCCATTCACTGTTTATTAAGCACATTTAGAGAAATGTTTATATTTTTAATTCCCTTCATTAACACAAACAATTTTAATAAACCTGACAACATTTGAGGTCCTTGCTTAAATCATGAAAGCAACTGATGTCAAGTGGGCACGACTGAGATTAACAATGATGCCTGTGATGATATAAAAAAGTAATCTAACTAGTTGTATTTTAAATAGAGGGAGTCAATTCTGCCATAAGAATTTGAGAAAAGGAGAAAAGCAGCTCTAGGGAATATAGTTGTAAGAAGGGCCCAGAAAAGACACTGTGCTCATGAAAAGCAACATTTTGACTACTATAAATACCCAAATTAACTACAAAAATCCATGAGGAAGACCCTATCTGCATAAAAAGAAAGAACTGAAAAACAGAAGTACATAGAGAATGATTTTATACAAATAGTTAGACAGAGAGAGAGATAGAGAGAAAGAGAGATATCGATATGGGCATATATTTGTATCTAAAAGCCTTCTCTAGGATGGGAGGAATTGAATAAAGATATTTACAAGATAACGTTTTTAAAGTGTATTTAAACTTATTTAAAGGGAATATTAAGCTATACATGACAGAATTGAAATTTCATGTACAATCCTTTTTTATTATACTATGTTATGTCAAGGATTGTTTTATTCAATAAATCAAAAATAAATTTAATTTATTTCAAGCAACGTGAAATTTCACAAAAAGAGAATGGAAATGAGGGTCTTCAAGCAGCAGGAACTTGAGTTGGCTTGGTCACATGCATTCCTTATATGTATCTTTCCACTTGCATACTCTGCATATGCACACTCTTTCCATTGACTCTGTGTATATTTATGGGAAAACATGACTCATATTTTTAATTGAAAGGTTCATGCTCTAATGGTTGTCTTAGCTATAAACTAAATGGGGCAAGTGGTTTGGGTCCATGAGCTGTTTAGTAGCTTCTATCTTAAAGGACTAGAGGGCTTGGAATATGATAACCCAGAAGGCAAAGGAGCTAGGATAATGTGAGGTCTCAAATGGGAAAAGTCATTATACTTGAATGAAATGAGAAGCCATGAACTCAAACTCTGTGAAAGGTGGAAACAAAGACATGGTGACCTGTTAGAATCATATCTTAGATATGGAATTCTGAAATCCCTATTTAAATCCTAATTCTGATAATGTGTTGAGTGAAACCTATAACAAGAATATGGTGACCTGTTTATGACCATTTCAGCCAGCATATAATCTTGCCTGTAGCCTTTTGCTCAATAGCATTGGATAAAAGTCCAAGCTTGGAAATGAGCTCATTACCAAGCAGAAATTCCAAAATATTCACCAATCTGTAGTGATACACTCTCTGGGTCCTCCTGCCTTTGTCTATTTTTAAAATCACCCTGAATATTTGGAATTTTTTTGTGTTTTTTTGTGATGGGGAAGGAGTTAACTGATTATTCTGGCTGTTGTCCCAGATTTAAATTCTTAGCAAGGATTCATCTTACTGTCCCAATATAAGCAACCCAATTCATTAAAATACTACCTATAATCAACATGTAGTTCCTTGGCCTTTTCCTTTGGTATCAAACTTGCCTAACTGTTTGGGGGAGGGGGGAGATCCAGGAGGGGGAAAGAAAGACCTTATTGATTACACCCAAGTGTCACCTACAGAGAAAAACTGAGTAAAATCCCTTCGGTGGAAAATGGATATTCAGTGAAGTAGAGGACTTTCAAGCATTCTTTATGACAAGACCAGAATTGAATAAAATTTGACTTCCAAATAAAAGATTCAAGAGAACCATAAAAAACTAAGCAGAAAAGGGAAATCATGACAGATTTAGTAAGGTTCAACTCTTTACATTCTTTACATGGGAAGATGATACTTGCTACTCATAGGAACTTTCTCATAATCAAGGCAGTTCAGAGTATAACATAGACAGAAGGTGCAGGGATGACTTGAACATGAAGGGATGATATCTTAAAAATAAAATAAGAGTAAGAAAGCACTGGGAGAAAGGGAAAGGAAGGGATAGGATGTGGTAAATTATCTCACATAAAAGAGTCTACAAAGAGCTATTACAGTATAGGAAAGCATAAGGGAGGGGAAGAGACATAAGTAAACCTTACTCTCATCAGAACTGACTCAAAAAGGGAACAAAATACAAACTCAGTTGGGTATAGAAGTCTATTTGACACTACAGGAAAGTTGGAGGGGAACAGGTTATGAAAAGAAAGGACAGAATAGGGGAGAAGATAGTCAGAAGCAAAACATATCTGAGAAGTGATGGTGTGAAAGGAGGGACAAAAGAGAACAAATGCAGGGAATATGATGATGGGAAATAGTTAAGTCACAACTGTGAAAGAAATTGAAGCAAGTTTCTCTGACAAAGACCTGATTTTTCAAACATATAGAGGGCTAAGACAAATTTATAAAAATAAAATTCATTCTTCAAAGTAAGGAAAGTGATCTATAGTCATAAGAAAAAAATGATTTAACCCACTACTGGCTGGAGCTGTATATAAATCTAAAGTTATATGTAAATGATAAAATTAAAACAATTCTGAGGAACTACCTCATGTCTATTAGGATGGCCGATGTGACAGAAAAAAAGAAAATGACAAATTTGGACAGGATGGGGGGAGATGAGACATCAATGCCCTGTTGGTGAAGTTATGAACTGATTTAACCATTCTGTACAGTAATTTGGAAATATACCCAGAGAGCTTTAAAATCATGCATACAACTTTCACCCAACAACACCCCTCTTAAATCAGAATCCCAAAAGAGACTAAAAATAACACAAAGGATAAACATCTCTATATGCACAAAGACATTTAGGGCAGCTCTTTCCTGGGGACAAAGAATAGGCAACTGAGAGGATGCCCATCAACAGGGAAATGGCTGAACACATGATAAAATACTGTTGTTTTCAAACAAACAATGGGCAAGATAATCTCAAACATAACACAAAAAGACTTACATAATCTGATGCAAAGTGAAATATGCTGTGTGCAAAGTAACAGTACTATTGTACAATGATCAGCTGTGAATGACTTAGTTACTCTAAGACAACTATGGAAGACTTATGATGAAAAATACTCTTCATCATCCGAGGAGAAAGTGATGGTGTCAGAACATAGATAGAAGCTGGTGGGGTTTTTATTTTCTTTAATTTTCTTGAGGGTTTTTTCTCTGTTTTTTTCTTTCACAACATCACTCTTATGGCAATGTTTTACGAGACTGTACATGAATAAACTATAACAAATTCTTAACTTCTTAATGTGGAGAGGTGGGGAGAGGAAAGAAGAGTTGAGAACTCAAAGATTTAAAAATGACTCTTAAAAATTATTTTTATGTATAACTGGGGAAAGAAAATGCTAAATAACTTTTTTAAGATGGAACATCAAAAAGCACAAAATAAAAAGGAAGAAAACTCTAAGTGATGCAAAAACTTCCCTGGAACTTGTAGCTGAAGGGCACAGGTTTTGTTGTTTCTTGTTTGTTTCTTCTTTTCTTTTCTGAGAGTGATATGAGAATGCTTCAAAATTGGGACATTTCCTTAATTCAGAAGTTCTGGAAGTTTTCTTCCATTATTACTTGCTTTGCTTGTAATTTTTCCCTGCCATGACTTATGAATGCATACATAAATACAAGCATGGGAATTCTTGCATGACCACACATGAATATTTGTGTATGTTTATGTCTTTCTGTTGTTCAGTCATATGCTACACTTTGTGCCTCTGTTTTGGGATTTTGTGGAAAAGATACAGGAGTGCTTTGCCATTTCCATGTCTACCTCATTTCTCATATGAAGAAATTGAGGCAAAAAATTGTTAAGTGACCTACCCAGGTTCACATGGATAGTGTCTCAGGCCAGCTCCAAGCTCATGAAGATGAGTTCCTAATTCCAAGTCCAGTGCTCTATTCACTCTGCCACCTCACGCCTACATTTATATCCATACATAGATATTTATATACATGGACAAATTACGCTTGGTCATATGTCTATTTGTGTAAACATATATATGTATGTGTACATTTATTAATAAATCATATTTTCGTGTGTGTATGTGCATAGCAAAAACCTCCCCCTAATACATTCATGAAGTACTCAGAGCATATGAAAAAGCAGTTCTCAAAAGAAGAATTACAAACTATTGATAACAATATGAAAGAATGTACCAACTTACTAAATATAGGAGAAATGCCCATTAGAAACTTTTGAGGCTCAGCAAAAATGACAGAAAATGGAAAAAGTCAATATTTTAAGGTTATGGTAAGATAAACACAAAGGCATTATTGAAGGCTCTGAATATGTAAGAAAAATGGAATTAGAAAATAACAACTATTGCCAAGGACATGATGACTACTTATATGCTGGCATAGTTCTCAATCACCAAGTATAAAATATTCTCCATATAGAAAACAGAGAGAAAATATTTATTTATTTAAACACCAGAAAGTCAAATCCTAAAACCAGAAAGCAAAATTCATCATGGCAACCAAGAAGTTAATAAACATGAAAGAAGCAGAGGGCAAAGCCATTCACAAAACTCCCCTCCCTTAGCCTGGGCCATCTCACTATCAGCTGTTGCACTGTCTCAATTCACCTGCATTCTATACCCTCTGCCCTGACCCCACTCACTCAATTCCTCTCAGTTCTGCTTGACCCTTCCTATTCTGCGTGTTCAGCAACCTCCTCTAAACATGAGACTTAGGCTTCCAAGTGATTTAAAGAGATCATATGGGCCTATGAGTTAATGAGAAAGATCTCACCATTTCAACTGCTATTAAATGACTTATTTTACTATTTATATATTACATTTGACCCATATAAGTATATGTTATGCTCTTTGTATATTTTATGTATGTCCATATATATATATATACGATATATGCATATATATGTTTATATATGTCTGTGTGCATATATTCATGTGTATATTTATACATGAATGTATGAGTGTGTATATGTATACATATAGGGTAGCAAAGTGGCACATTTGATAGAGCCTGGACATGAAATCAGAAAGACTCTTCCTCATGAGTTCAAATCCAGACTCAGATGCTTACTACCTGTGTGAACTTGGGCAGGTCACTCAGTTGTATTTGTCTCAACTCCTCATTTGCAGAATGAGCTTGGAAGGAAAAAGCAAACTATTTCAGCAACTCTGCTGAGAAAACCCTTATATATGGTGAAGAGAGGCAGATGTAATGGAAATTTGACTTGATGAAATATGAAAAGAGATAATTCTATTAGGTTTCCTCTCAAGAACTATTGAAAAGAAGAAATATCAATAAATATCAAAATATTTATGAAAGTATAGTAGAAAGAAATTTGAATAAAATACCGTGTGGCAGGAGAATCCCCTCCTGTGGGGGAGGGAAAATGACTACACAGAGCACCCAAGGTGGCCAGTGCACTTCACTTTATTGCTTACATCTCCTTTTGATCTCTCCCGACAGCTCCTTATATCCCCAGTCAGAGCCCCACCCATGTTCCACCCTGAGGGCAGAGCCAGCTCCCAAAGGGCGGTCCCAGCACCCGAAGGTGGTCCAGAGCTTGGCCCCTAACAGCTTCCCCTTTTTTTTAGACAGGAGTATTATCATAAGGGGTAGGGAGTTTGGGGGAGGACAGGAGGGTGCGCAAATTTGCTTTGGCTTATAGTATTGCCTTTCTTATCATAGCGTAAAGGCACCTAATGCAACACAGGTTCTAGAAGGAGGCAAGGAAGAATAAAAAAGGCAGCAATCCTACCTTAAACCAGGATTGCCCAGAGCGGACACTAAGCCCCAAGAAAGAAAAACATTCTTGGCTTCTTTGATCCCCAAAAACCCGGGAAAACAGCCTTGAGCAAAACAAGGGTGGAACACTTCCTCCCAGTGCCATCTTGTTCATGCCTTACCAGTGTCCCCTCAGTTTACCTGAGTTGTGACCAGTGAATGCCGTCCAAGAGGCTGGGGGTTGGCAATTCCCTTACAATTCCCCCTTTTTTTTGACTCAATCTTTCCCTGAGGACAATGATGTTCTCTCTACTGGATATTACGGAATCCTGGACACTATGCAAAGCAAGTTTGATACATATTGAGACAAGCAGCAGTACTAAAAATAATACTACAAACCTATCAATAAAGGCTAAAACCAGGTCTTTATATGACCCCATGAACTTAAACTATCGAGGAATTGAGTTATTTTTGTAGTCTTTTTTCAGGTGCAAAATCAACATCTGCTTCCTCATCTAATTCTTCTGTCAATTCAATTAATCTCTGGATATCCAAAGTGACAGTATCTGGAATAAGCCCATGCAATTGGACTCTAATTTCTTCCCATTGGACTTGTGACTCATTATACAATTTCTTAGTCAAACAAAAGACACTATATCTATAATCACATTGCAATTTGTGTTGTAACTGTAACATAGACACTTCTTCACCAATGATTTCAGTTACTTTTTTAGTGTATGAATGGCTTCATAAATTTATCGTCTATTTTTGCTTGTTGCTTGAAGCCTGCAGACACATTTTTATAAGAGCATACAATTCAGAAGCTTGAACTATCATGTTTTGTGTATCAGAGATAGATACAGCCAATGCAGTGGATGCTAAAATAGCTTCTACTACTAACATGATTCCTAACACAAGAAACACATATACATACTCTAGTAGTTATAGGGGTTAATTACTTGTCCAAAATGTGTAGAACTTCATCTGTACCATCCTTTAGCCTTAATTACCATCATGGCATATTGAGGTCTTGTTAGAATAAAAACTCTCCCTACTGTCTTTGGTTCTATACATTCTTGCACAAAACAATTCTAGCATGTAAAATTGAAAATTGTTGTCATGTTCTGATACGTCTCCAGTTTTGATCTGTGGTCTCTATCCTATAGAAATACATGTTTGTTCCCTAGACATACTTTGCCCATTAAAGTAATGTCGTCATATTTACTTGGTGATGCTACAGCAGGCATTCCCTGAACTGATTGTCCTCCCATTGCTAAGATAACTTTATCTATTCTCTAAACAGGCCTTCCAACCTCAGGATACCCCTTATAATTAATATACATTTGTTTAGGAAAATTTGGCACGTATTTTTCATCAGGCAAGTATGCAAGATTGTGACATGAATACTACATTTCTGTGTGGTTTCCCATAATCAAGTTTGTCTCCTGACAAGTGTGTGTATGACAATTCTCAAATTGTAAAAACCCTGTATACAAATGCCAAAGGCTTACATATCTCTTCTCTTGTAAGCTACAAAATGGTCTATATTTCATCCCACGAGCAAGTCCCACAAAGTCCCTGTTTGACCAAACTACTATTGTCCCATTTATCCTCTATATGAATAGATTGTAAGCAAGCTGTGCATCATTTTCATCCAGTGTCTCTTGTCCATCCACAATAGGGGCATACCAAGGATATCCCTCTATTCCAATCACCTGTGTGTAATTAAACTAAACCCATTCCAATGCCCAGAAATACTGTTCTGTAGACAAAGTGGGAAACCTGTGACTCGTCATGAAAAGTTAGTGTCTCTGAAAAAGAGTCCCATTAGTATCATAGTCTAGTCCATTATCTTTAAACATGTGAGAAATATTGCCTTGGATAATAAATTTAGGCATTGTCTCACTCCATGACATCACCCTTAACCATGGTGGATTCGTGAGGAATGTCCATCTCTGTTGTTCCTTTGGTGTTGGGTCGAAGGACGCAGTGTTGTTGAGCATCATGATGAATACGAGAAGAATGAGAGGAGCCATCAGGACCTAGTTCAGTGAATCTGAAATTTTTGCATTCTCCTCTGATAGCTTCTCTTTGCTCCCTCTGACCACTTCACCTTGGTGGTTGTCCTCTATCACTCTTATCCTTTTCACTGGAACCCACACTTCTTTGTTATCATCTGTTAAAACACAAACATACCCTTTTCCCCATGTTAACATTGTATGAGGACCAAACCAGTTTGTATTCCCATCGTACCACATTACTTTACTGGCTGCTGTCAGGGCACTTGTTACTGCTGATTCAGTCTTTGCAGACTCCTTAGCAGGAAATGTTAAGAATTTCATAGCAGGGGGGGAGGAGACAACATGGTGGAGAAGAAAGACTCATGTATGCTAGCTCTGAACACACAGCCCATAAATTTTCTGTAAAGAGAACTCTCCACAAATTCTGGAGCAGAACAAGCAACACAGAAATGCAGTGGAGGACATTTCCATTCCAGAGAGCCCTGGAAAGCCATCCCGAGGGATCCGTCCTGCACCAGTCAGCGGAGCCCATCCCTGGGCTGCCCTGGCTGCATGGCTCCAGAGAAGCAGAACTGAGCAGGCTTCAGGCACGGAATCTCCGGTTGCTGCGAAGGTCCCTCCACCCACAGATGCACAGGTCAGTGAGAGAGACTTCTGGGCTGGCCAAGAGGGGAACGGGGTGTCTCCATGACTTGGGCCCCTTTGGGAGGCAGCGGCAGAGGCAGTGGCAGCCAGGAGCTCCTGGAGCAGGCAGGAGCTCTGCTCCATTACTGAAGTTCTCCGCATAAACCCCCTGAGGGAACTGAGACTGGGAGGAAGCCCTGCCCCCACCTGAGCAACACAACTTAAGCTCACATTGAATAGCAGCTGTGTCTACCATGGAAAGCCCTGAGACTGGGGAGCAGCATTTGAATCTCAGACCCCAAGCACTAGCTGGGCAGATCTAGGAGGGGGGTGGAGAGGAATCTCAGAAGTCAAGTAACTGGCTGAGAAAATGCCCAGAAAAGGGAAGAAAAATAAAACCATAGAAAGCTACTTTCTTGGGGAACAGATGTTCCTGCCTTTCATTTCTGATGATGAGGAACAATGTTTACCATCAGGAAAAGACATGGAGGTCGGGGTCTCTGTATCCCAGATATCCCAGGTGGATGTCCAGTGGGCTCAGGCCATAGAAGAGCTCAAAAAGGATTTTGAAAATCAAGTTAGACAGGTGGAGGAAAAACTGGGAAGAGAAATGAGAGAGATGCAAGAAAAGCATGAAAAACGGGTCAATACCTTGCTAAAGGAGACCCAAAAAATGATGAAGAAAATAACACCTTGAAAAGAATTTCATATCATCCGATAAGCCATCATTATTGAATTCTAATAATTTAGAGTATAAACAGTCAATTGTAATTTATCATCAACTCCTGCTCCAACTCCCCCTTTTTGTATTTGCAAGAAGTTTTCAGGGAGTGATTTGCTTGTCCCACTACAGCTTGACCAGTGGAATTATGGGGAATCCCAGTAACATGTAAAATTGAAAATTCAGCCATGAATTGTTCAATGTCTTTACTGATATAAGTTGGACCATTGTCTGTTTTAATGATTTTTGGTACTCAATGATGTGTGAAACAATGTAAGAGATGTGCCCTCACATCTTTAACAGCTTCTCCCCACCTGGCTGTTGCCATTATAAAACCTGAAAATGCGCCAACAGTAACATGAATATATTTTGCTCTTCCAAATGATGGATAATGAGTAACATCCATCTGCCATATACAATTTGGACCACCACCCTTAGGGTTTACAGGGTGACAAGAAGGCAGGGGTAATGAAACACATTGTACACATTGCTAAACTATAGATCTAGCTTCTTGTCTTGAAATATCATAAAGATGTCTTAAAGACCATGCAAACAAATGTAACCGAGAACGCACTTCTCTTCCCAAGTCAGTAGAATCAAATTTTTGAAGTGCATTATCTCCTATCTCATTAGCCTTGGTCAGTGGTCCAGGTAATTTAGAATGTGACCGAATGTGTGTGATATAAAATATTGTTGCTCTGGTCCCTATTGCTAGTTGAACTTCCATAGTTATCTGTGTAATACAATCTGCCCTATCAGGGATATAAGCTGAGTCTAATCTAGGTATCAATAGTGCTGTATATTTGCTGTCTGTGATGATACTGGAAGGTTCCTTAACATACAATAATGCTTGCAACACTGCATATAATTCATTTTGTTGTGTAGAATTAAATGTTGTTTTAAATTTATGCATCTCCTTTTTGGATGGAATATACATAGGTGCCCTAAAATTTTTTGTTGCATTAAATTTATGCATCTCCTTTTTGGATGGAATATACATAGGTGCTCTAACATTTTTTGTTGCATCTGTAAAAACATTAGCTCCCCCTATTGGTGAGGAAGAGCATTTTTCAGCCCAAGACGATGGCCACGTGGAAAATTGGTGGCCTAAAGGAATTGGGAGGCCATGTTGAATATTTTGATTAATCAATATCTGCCATTCCACAAACTCTTGTATGCAGTTCTCTATTTGTTGACTCATATACCTAGTACATATCGTGTGATGCTCCTGTCCTATTAACATCCTCACTCTTTCCACTGCCTTATGTATTACTTGGGCTACTAGCACAGCATAAGGCACACAAGCTCTATTCTTAATTTGGGCTAAATGTACCCACTCAATAGTTCCTTGTTTCTGATGCAAAACTCCAGTGGGTAGTTTCTCAGTGAATAAGATTGGCACTTCCTAGTCCTGTGATTCTAATATCCTGCTAGTAGTGCATTCCCTGCACTAATTCCAAACATTTCAATGCTTCATCTATCCATTCTCTCTGTGACTTTAATGGAGAGGGACCTTTTAATAAATCATATAATGGTTTCACATGATCTGTTGTGATCCCCAATTGTGGCCAACACTACTGAATTTGTCCTATAAATTTTGAAAGTCATTTAAAGTTGTAACCTTTGTAGAATCTAAGATAAGTGATTTCAAACTTAAATGTTACCACTGAATAGATGCACATCATTGTTTCACAGGCTAGTTTCTCCTTTTCTGATTACATTTACTCTGGAAGAAAAATCCCTTAGAAATTAGGTTGTTAAAAAGTTCAAACGCTAAAGTTAACTTTTGCTTGGAACTAGCTTCAGGAACATGATAACCTGATGTTCCTGTAGATAGTGATGTTCTTTGCAGGAAAGTTGCAATTGGGTCTGGGAATGAGTACAAGTTCACATTAAAAGACCAAGATTTTTTCTGCTCTATAGAGCATTACATATTAACTTATAGATACATTGTCTTGACAATGAAAATATTAAACTGTTTTAAAATTTTTCCTGTTGTTAACAGTCACCAAACTTTTATAAAAATTTTAGTAGAAAACCTTCAAAATGATGGTTATCTTCCCTAAGTCTAATCTGGAATGACAATTCACTGCAGATCCAGCTGAATGATGAGTCGGGACTGCAGGGCAAAAAAATCTTAATGGTTCCAATCTTTACTCAAGTAAAGTATACTTCTGTGTCCACTCCTTAAGAACTTCTTTGAAAGAGAGGGTTTTGAATTCCATCAGGAGGGAGGGAGACTTCTGGACAACTGCCCAGTGGTGCCAAGTCTCCTCTGCGCTACTGGAGAGTTCAAAACCACATCTCTGCTGAGGTGTCTCTTAAGATTTATGCATATTTCCAATTTGCCTTAGTGCCAAATAATATAACAAATCCTGATCTGTTTTAAACTTCCAATTAGGAGTGACACAAAGGTTCGCTGATCTCCTCTTGTCTTTCTCTCCACTTTCACAACCTGACCGGGGTTAGAAAGTAGAAAGAGAGAGAGAATTTTACCATCAATTTTCCAATAATTTCCAAAACTTTCATGCTTTCCTTAAACTTCATATCCATGTTGTTCTCCTACTGAGCTTTGATCAAAGTCCCTTTAAAACTGCACATATTTTGTTTCTTTCCATTTCTTATCTAAAACTGCATTTCCAATCATACAAACTAAGTAATATAAGATTAGCTCCTCTCTTTCTCTCTCTCCTCACCTCCCTGATGCTGCAGCCATCAGAGAGAAGGGAGGAGAGGGAGGAAAAGAGATATATTCCAAATTCCAGCTACACTGGAGCTGACCATAATAACTCACAAACACACACACACACACACACACACACACACACAGAGAGAGAGAACATGTAAAGACAGAACACATATACAGACAATGAAAAAGAAGTGCAGAAACCAAGAAAAAATGTCAAAAATTTTCTGCACAAATTATAACTTCAGCTTACTTTATAGCACTGTATAACAAACATCCTTTTTGAGAAGGGCCTGCTGAGCAACCCTGTTTCTTTAGCATTTTGTAAATAAACCTAGTATAAGATTCCTTTTCTGGACTTACTCCAGTAATCCTTTTCCTTCTGGGCTGTTGAATTTGTAACTGCACCACAGATCCAGGCCTTAGGCCAACTCCGGATGTTTTTCCTGGTTGAATTTCTCACTGTGCCACATCCCTCTTTCCCCTCTGTCCTATCTGGTCGTGATTGTCTCCTTATCTCCCAGACTGCCAACACTCCAAAGATAAAAAAGGGGGTGGTAAGTGGGGGTCTCGACTCCTCATCGGAAAGCTCTGCTAGGGAGTCTCCCATTTGTATCGCACAAGCGGCTGGGCGAGTCGGATGCGGGGCACCCACAAGGTCTGCTTTTTCCACCCCACACATGACAAAATCAGTCTCAAGGAGCAACCCAGGGGTGGTGTCCTCATAAGAGGGGAGCAACCCAGGGGTGGTGTCCTCATAAGAGGTCATCTGTTGGTCCACCAAGAGAAAATATTTATATGACTCCACATCCCTTCCTTTTTGCATAATTTGTAAAGATGATATGTGAGCACTGCCTTATCCTCCGGCCATATCAACAGAATGTTACTTCTGTGACCCATAATTTCCCCTCAGACTTCCCGCTGCTGTGCAGCGAGGCTGTGTGGTCCTTCTCCCATAAAGGGAGGCCAAGCAGATTTCTCTTAATGCCGCCCCATGTTGGGGACCAGCTGCACAGGTCTACCCCCCAGCTATCCAGGCTCCTGGTTGGGCTACCCACCTACCATCCTGCTCTGAGCTACCCCCGGCCCTCACTTATACTTACTCTATCCAGGTCCTCAGATATCTCCAGCCCCTACCATGTGGTAGGGGAATCCCCTCCTGTGGGGGAGGGGAAATAACTACACAGAGTAGCCAAGGTGGCCAGTGCACTTCACTTTATTGCTTACATCTCCTTTTGATCCCTCCCAACAGCTCCTTATATCCCCAGCCAGAGCCCTGCCCACGTTCCTCCCTGAGGGCAGAGCCAGATCCCAAAGGGGAGGTCCCAGCACCAGAAGTCAGTCCAGAGCTTGACCCCTAACAGGGAACAATGCAAGACATAATACATGTGATGAATCCAGAGCTATATGGAAATATGTAAATGATAAACTGTAGAGTTAAATTAGCAGAATCAAGAAAACAATACACAAATGTCTACAACAATGTGAATGAAAAAATGAAAAAAAAACATAAAAATAAATGTTACAAAAGTACAGAAAAGAAACATTGTCCCAAGTTGCATTTAAAACGTTACAAAGTGCCACATAAAACACAGACAGACTTTCATTCACACAGAAACATCAATGTAACATATAGACAAGAGTAATACAGATCCAAGAATCTGTTCTTTTGGTCATCTAAAATCATTACCCTAGGGAAGATACACTACCCCAGTTTACTTCCTTTTCCCTCCTCAGTGGAATGCTTCAGGAATCTCAGAGTGCATCCTCACCCCTGTGCATTCCACAACCTTAGAGCTCTTACTTCCCATCTTAGGACTTATACTCCAAAGGTCTCCAAAGGGCTGTATTCTCCTAAGACCCCTGAAACCTCACTCCAATGGCCCAAATCCAGGTTGGTCCAGGTGGAAGGGAGGAATTCCTGGACTAACAAGAGGGTATTTCAATCACCACTTTTCCCATTCTCATTATATCTATCCACTTTTGTAGTCACAATCATCACCAATTTCACCCTTTTTATTTTGACATTTCTCTGCATGCTTTTCTTGTTTTCTTGTTGAAAATATTACGAGGGGAGTGCAGCCAAGATGGAGGAGTAGAAAGACTCACGTATGCTAGCTCTGAACCCACAGCCCATATATTTCCTGCAAGAAGAACTCCCCACGAATTCTGGAGCACTGCAAGACGTGCAGAAACGCAATGGAAAAGATTTCCATTCCAGAGAGCCCTGAAGAGCAGTCCCCAGGGGTCCGTCACACTCCGGAAAGCGGAGCCCACCCCTGAGCTGCCCTGGCCATGGCCCCAGAGGAGCAGATCCGAGCAGGCTTCAGGGAGGGATTCGCCAGCGGAAGGTCCCTCCACCCACAGACACTCCAGGTCAGTGTGAGAGACGTCTGGGCTGTCCAAGAGGGGAGCGGGTTGTCTCCGTGACGCGGGCCCCCTCAAAAGGCAGCAGCAGAGGCAGTGATGGCAGGCCGGGACTCCCAGAGCAGGCAGGAGCTCCATTCCTGGGAGACGGACCACCCACCCCAAAACTGAAGGTCTCTGTATAAAGCCCCTGAGGGAACTGAGCCTGGGAGGTGGCCCTGCCTCCACCTGAGCACCAGAACTTAAGCTCACATTGAATAGCTGCCACTTCTGCCATGGAAGGCCCATTTGAATCTCAGACCCCAAGCACAAGCTGGGCGGGTTTAGGCGGGTGGACAGGAATCTCATAACTCAAGAAACTAACTGGGAAAATGCGTAGAAAAGGGAAGAAAAATAAGACTATAGAGAACTACTTTGAGGGGGTAGAGATGTTCCCACCTTTCAATTATGATGAGAAGGAACTATTCCTACCATCAGGGAAAGATGTGGGGGTCAGGGCCTCTGTATCCCAGATATCCCAGGTGGATGTCCAGTGGGCTCAGGCCATGGAAGAGTTCAAAAGGATTTTGAAAATCAAGTTAGACAGGTGGAGGAAAAACTGGGAAGATAAATGAGAGAGATGCAAGAAAAGCATGAAAAACGGGTCCATACCTTGCTAAAGGAGACCCAAAAAAATGGTGAAGAAAATAACACATTGAAAAATAGGCTCACTCAATTGGCAAAAGAGGTTCAAAAAGCCAATGAGGAGAAGAATGCTTCCAAAAGCAGAATTAGCCAAATGGAAAAAGAGGTTCAAAAGCTCACTGAAGAGAATAGTTCTCTCAAAATTAGATGGGACAGATGGAGTCTAATGACTTTACGAAAAACCAAGAAATCACCAAACAAAACCAAAAGAATGAAAAAATGGAAGAGAATGTGAAATATCTCATGGGAAAAACAACTGACCTGGAAAATAGATGCAGGAGACACAATTCAAAAATTATGGGACTACCTGAAAGCCATGATCAAAAAAAGAGACTAGACATCATCTTCCATGAAATTATCAAGGAAAACTGCCCTGAGATTCTAGAACCAGAGGGCAAAATAAGTATTGAAAGAATCCATCGATCAGCACCTGAAAGAGATCCAAAAAGAGAAATTCCTAGGAACATTGTGGCCAAATTCCAGAACTCCCAGCTCAAGGAGAAAATATTGCAAGCAGCTAGAAAAAAGAAACAATTCCAGTATTGTGGAAATACAATCAAGATAACTCAAGATCTAGCAGCTTCTACATTAAAGGATCAAAAGGCATGGAATAGGATATTCCAGAAGTCAAAGGAACTAGGACTCAAACCAAGAATCACATACCCAGCAAAACTGAGTATAATACTTAAGGGGAAAATATGGTCTTTCAATGAAACAGAGGACTTTCAAGCATTCTTGATGAAAAGACCAGAGCTGAAAAGAAAATTTGACTTTCAAACACAAGAATGAGAAGAAGCATGAAAAAGTAAACAGCAAAGAGAAGTCAGAAGGGACGTACCAAAAGTGAACTGTTTACATTCCTACATGGAAAGAAAATATTTGTAACTCTTAAAAATTTTCAGTACCTGGGTAGTTGGTGGGATTATACACACACACATAGACACACACATACACACACACATGTACATGTGTACATGCACACACACATACACACATGCATGCACATACAGAGAGAGAGAGCACAGAGTGAATTGAATAGGATGGGACCATATCTTAAAAGAAATTAAGGTAAATGGTGAGAGAGAAATGTAGTGGGAGGAAAGAGAGTGAAATGGAATGGCGTAAATTATATCTCATTCAAGAAGCAAGCAAGAGACTTTTTAGTGGAGGGAAAAAGAGGAGAGCTGAGGGAAAAAAACAAGAAATTTACCCTCATCACATTCGACTAAAGGAAGGAATAAAATGCACAGTCATTTTGGTGTGAAAACCTATCTTACAATACAGGAAAGTGGGGGAGAAGGAGATAAGAAAGGTGGGGGGGGGTTGATAGTAGGGAGGGCAATGGGAGGAGGGAGCAATTTGAAGTCAACACTCAGGGAGGGACAGGATCAAAAGACAGAATGGAAACAATGGGGGGAAGGATAGGATGGAGGGAAATATAGTTAGTCTTACACAACACGAATATTATGGAAGTCATTTGGAAAACTACACAGATAGGGCCTATATTGAATTGCCTGCCTTCCCAAAGGGAATGGATGGGGAGGGAGGGATGGGGAGAATTTGGAACTCAAAGTTTTAGGAACAACTCTTGAGTATTGTTCTTCCCACTAGGAAATAAGAAATACAGGTAATGGGGAACAGAAAATCATCTGGCCCTACAGGACAAAAGAGAAGATTGGGACAAGGGAAGGGAGGGATGATAGAAGAGAGGGCAGATTGGTGATAGAGAAAATTAGGTTGCTCGGTGTAATGGGGTGAGAAAAGATGAGAAAATTTGGAACCCAAAATTTTGTGAAAATGAATGCAACAAGTTAAATTTAAAAAAAAGAATGGAAGAGAGCCAAGAGGATGTACACATGTGAAGCTAAAGGACAAGTAAAGAATATTTTCAAGAACTAAAACAAAAATAAATGAAAAGAAAATATTCTGAGTCTGGAGATGGTATGTCATGTTTGAAGAACAGCACTGCATCAAAGAGTACATGATGGAGAAAAAGGTATAAGAAGATGGAAAGATAGAAATTGGGCAAGTTATGAAGGATTTTATACAGAGGATTTTATATTTGATCTTGGAGGTAATAGGGAGCCAAAGGAGCTTATGAAATATGTAGAGAATATGGTCAGATCTGCATTTAAGGAAGATCACTTTGATTCATAAAGAATGGATCTTGGAGTGAAGAGAGACTTGAGGCAGATAAATCAATCAGGAAGCTATTACAATCACTCAGGTATAAAGTAATGAGGGCCTATGGCAGGGTTATTTCTGTGTCAGAGACTAGAAAGAGGTATATATACAAGAGATGTTATAAAGGTAGAAATGATTTGACATCTTATTGGATATGGACAGTAAAAGCCAGTAAGGAGTTGAAGGTCAAAACACAGTTTGTGATCTTGGATGACTGGGAGAATAGTGGTACCCCAAGAGTAACAGGGAAGTTAGGCAGAGAGGAAGGTTTGCAAGGGGAAAAAAAGTTTCATTTTTAACATGCTGAGTTTAATATGACTGTAGAACATTGACTTCAAGATGTCTAAAAGGTAGTGGGAGACTGGAGGTCAGTAGAGAGAGCAGGACAAATGGATGTGAGAGTGACCTTAAAGAGGATAAGTGAAACTATGAGTGGTAATGAGATCACCAAGTGAAGCAGAGGAAGAAGAAAAGAGGGCACGGGAACGAATTCCAAAGGACCCTCCTTATTATCAGGTGTAACATAGATGAAGAGAGACACAAAGATGGAACAATCAGAAAGACAGGAGAAGTAGGAGAGGAAAATGTCATGAAAACCTAGAGAGAAGAGAGTATCAAGGAGGACAGGCTGATTGACAGTATTGAAGACTCAGAGAGATCAAGAAAAATGAGAATTGAGATGAAGTTATTAGATTTGACAATTAATGGATCATTATTAACTTTTGAAAAAGGAGTTTCAATCAAATGATGAAAATGGAAGCTAGACTGCAAAGAGTTAAAGAAAAGGAAATTGAGGCACTCATTTCAGGCATGCTTACTCTAACCCCTAAAGGGGTAAGATGCATGTAGCAAATGTTCATTAATTCTTGATTTGCCTCATGTTTGAAAATGACAGAGAAATTAGTCACCATGCACAAAACATATAAACCATTAAAAGAAGAAATTTTCTCTCTATACCTGTAGACATCAGAAACAGGAAAGATTCTCAGGGACGCAAAGGGGATTGGGTGATAGATGGATAGATGGATGGATGGATGGATGGACAGATGGGATAGATTTTCACTGTGCATTAGGAAGAATTAAGATAACTTCAAACATTTAAGCCAATTGCTTCACTTGTTATTCTAAGTGGTCTCTTTGTATTTAATGTTCCTCAGTTCCCTCTCCAAGTCATTTACATGTCTATGTGAATGAGGAGGTTTTTCTCTGGTCTCATACTCGTTTTAGTCACTGTGTCTCTCGCACAGTAATACAAGGCTGTGTCCTCAGGCTTAAGGGAATCCATTTGCAGGTAAAGCATGCTGTTGCTGTTGTCCCTGGAGATGGTGAATCTGCCTTTCACAGAGTCTGCATACTTTGTGCTTGTTCCACCACTACTAATATATGAGAGCCACTCCAGCCCCTTCCCTGGAGCCTGGCGGATCCAGTCCATGGCATAGCTGCTGAAGGTGAATCCAGAAGCTTTGCAGGAAAGGCGAAGGGATCCTCCAGGCTGTCTCACATCTCCCCCAGACTCCACCAGCTGAACATCACAATGGACCCCTGCAAACAGAATCGTTGAAGACAATAGTCACACAAATACTTCACTTCAAAGTGTATTTCCTTGGTCAAGAAACCAACAAAAGACAAAACTACCTTGTAAAATCGTCAGAAGGACAATTCCCTTCAGACCTAATCCCATTGTTCCAGCTCTACAAGTGCAGTCCTTAGGACAGAAAAACCACACAAAAGAAAAGCTCCTCTCCCAGGGCTACAGACACAGGTTTTTGCTGGTTTTCATCCCTAGAGGGAGGAGTCCAATTTGCATTTCTTTCTCTCTTCACTATTACTAAGAACAACTGCCTCCCACTGGGATGAGTCCCCTCCCTGAGCTGCAGAGAGATGTTTCCCCCAGAATTAGTTCTAAAATCCTGAGGAAGCTCAGGGACACTGAGAATCTAAATATCGTTGGTGTTGACTCAGTTGGTCTGTCCCTCTCCATCACTCCAACCTATTCTCAACACCAAGGGAATGCTCCTCAGGCTTTTCTATGTTTCTGTTATTTTCCCAGCTTGTTCCATTTCTATTTCTTATTAGGAAGGCACCCCAAGCATTTGGCAATTTTTTGCCTTCACCCTCGGAGGCTGAGGTGGCAGTATTTCTCAGCTTACTCTTCTTTGGTTGTAGGCTATGGTCTATCCATTATTTTTGTAAATTGGATTTCATGTATATTATGTATGTCCAATTCCGTTCATTGTCCCTTACATCCAGAGTACACTCTGTTGGCATGAGGGAAGTCATTATTAAGTTTTCACTGTGAGTAGTATATTTCAGAAATCAGCAGACACTGAAAGTCAGGACTTGACTTTAATTGTTTTTTAATTTAAACTTAACAAAGCCATAGAGAAAATTTTACTAATGTTGATTAAACTTAAAATTGTATTTTGCAATCACTTTTCATCCCTGGAGAGCTGGTGTTAAAAAAATAAAACCTTACCAGCAAACACTAGCTCAAATCCCTCTGAGTTGGAGGAATTGAGGCACAAAATGAACAGAGGATAATAGAGCCTGCTGTACCTCCTGGATCCTCCAAAATCTCCCATGTTTGATTTCTCAGAAGGTCTCATTGGGTGTAGTGAGACACTGACACAAAATCCTCTTGAGTATCTGGGGAAAGGTATAGACTGAGGCTCAGACTACTCCTTCCCAGACCAAGGAAGTCTGCTGCCATCTACTGTACACAGTGACATCACAACAGACAGCATTTTTCTGTCTTATATCCATTTCACTATAATGCTTTCTTTATTCACAAAAAATTGTTCTCATAAGGCACCATTAGAACAATGACAAAATAGAAGATATTCTGCAATTAGCCTTTGAGATTGAGGAATTTTGCATTTTGTAAAACTTGAACTGGGTTTTTTTTCTCTTTGTGTCTCTTTTATTTCTTCCCCGGACACAGGCCTTACACTCGCAATATCCTATCAGTGCTACATCACTTTTAGGAAAAAGAACAATGCAAAGCAACTTATAGAATGCAGTTCAATTTATGTTCCTACGAAATATATCTTGACCTCCCTAACTTGAAAAGGTTCTTTCACCCTATTGTCATCATCAAGGTAACTTTCTAAATCCTTTCTCTTTCACTGACTCCCAGAAAAAGCATATACTTGCTACATTCCTTTAAGATGTTCTCAACCTTTTGTAATGAGTTTACTTATCTCACTGAGTTTATATAAATTTTGTCCTCAACTCTGTCTGTGCGTTTGAGTTTTCTTGCCTCATTTGGAAAATTCAGATAAAAATGAAGTAGTTTTGTTTCTATAAATGTTTATTTGAGCACCCTAATTAAGTAACAATTCTCTCTAAACTTTCTTTTCCTTTCTCCCTTGTGTGAATATTGAGGTTACTATATGCAACATTCTCTTGCTTCTGCCCATTTCTCATCTTTCTTGCCTTAAATGCTCTCCATCTTTTTTCTAAAACCATTGAGGTGATCATTTCTTATGGCATGTCAGCTTTCCATCCCATGCATATACTACAGTTTCTTCAGCCATTTCCCAGATAATGTATACCCTGCAATTTTCAGTTTTTTGTCACCACAAAGAGAGCTACCAGTAACATTTTAGAATATGTACCTTCTTTTTACTTTGGGAAATCAATCAAGTAGTAGGATTGGAAGGTCAAGGGTTATAGATAGTTTCATAATTCTTCGGGCATACATCTAGATTCTTCCTCAGAAAGGATGGATCAGTTAACAATTCCACCAAAACTAAGTGTCCCTATTTGTCCATAGCCCCTCCAATATTGGTCATTTTTCTTTCTGTCATTTTAACAAATCTGATTGGTGTAAAATGATGTCTCATGATAGTTTTGATTGGAGTTTCCCAACAATGATAAGAGCATTTTTTCATATGACAATAAAATGTTTTGATATCTTCTTTAGAAAATTGCCTGTCCATATCCTTGGCCATTTATCAATTAAGAGATGACTCAGATTACAACAGATTTTTAAAAGTTCTTTATACATTTTAAATGAGATCTTTATATTATAAACTATCTAAAAAAATGTTTTTCCCAATTTTCTGCTTTCCCTCTGATCTTGCCCACATTTGCTCTATTTGTACACAAAAATTTGATAATTTATTTTAATGGAAAGGATTCATTTTACACCTAACTTTATTCTCTCCCTTGTTTCTTCATAAGATATGCACCTATCCCTAAATATGATAAGTAATGCATTACATGTGCTTCTAATATTCTGATGAAATCACTCTTCATGTGTAGGTATGGAATGTGAATGACAATTAAAGATCTTCCCTACACATTAATGTGCTCAGGTGGAGCATATTAAGGGAAGCTTCATTAGGGGAGGCTTCTTTAGTAGGCCCACACCTTTTGTTAATTGCTGGTGAGGTACTGTGTGTATAAAAAGGGTTGTCATGCTCTTTGGCTCTCAAAAGTGTATATATACTCTGAGATGAGGCTTTGCTTTGTAACTAAATTCCAGAGTTCCTAGGTTAAGAAGAAAATATTACAAGCAGACAGGAAAAAATAATTTGAGTATCATAGAACCAAGTCAAAGTATTGTGGAAATACAATGAGGATAACATAAGATCTAGCAGCTTCTACATTTAAGGATACTCTCTCACACTGACCTAATAAACGGGGTTTATGGGGCTTGTATGGTTCAGATTTATATGAGATGATCGTCATATATTAAGGACTACTATCATAACTCAGAATTTCTACCTCTACTGCCACCTATTGAACATTTAATTGTATACTCAGGAGCATGCTTCCATTCTCACTTGTACATTCATTCTTTTTCTTTTTTTAAGAAAAGAGATTTGTAATTTCAGGGCCCTTAACCTTTTAGAGATCAACATCTAGTCTACTTTCTCAGAGAATGCTTTCTGAGTACTCAAGTCTCTAGGGGGGAAAGAAGATAAAAAGTCTATATATAACTCTCTTAACCACTATTATATCTATCTTCATCATAAAGCAGGTAGTAAGAGGCATGTCTGTTTCTTTTCTCTCTCCTGTTACTGCTATTTCAGCTTAGATAGTTACCCTATTATTTACCAAATTAAGGATAACAGAAGTCAGTAGAGTTGTGAATAGAGTTCAAAGACTATGGAAGAGAAAAACATAGATTGGGACTCTAGTCCAAAAATCATTGTTTCAGATATGCCAGTAAAATAGTCTCAGGCATTGAGACTTTTCCTCCTTCAGGCATAAAATGAGTTTCTGTCCTATTAATAGACATAAAGTTTGCAAACTTGGGAATGTCCCATTCACTATTCATAAAGCACATTTAAAGAAATGTTTGTAGTTTTAATTCCCTTCAGGAACAAGAACACTTTTAATAAACCTGATAGTATTTGGGGTCCTGTCTTAAATTATGAAAGCAACTGATGTCAAGTGGGCATGACTGAGATTAACAATGATGCCTGTGATGATATAAAAAAGTAATCTAATTAGTTGTATTTTAAATAGAGGGAGAGTCAACTCTGCAGTAAGAATTGGAGAAAAGCAGCTCTAGGGAATATAGTTGTAAGAAGTGCCCAACAAAGACACTGTGCTCATAAAAAGCAACATTTTGACTACCATAAATACCCAAATTAATTACAAACTCTATGAGGAAGACCCTATACGCATAAAAAGAAAGAACTGAAAAATTGAAGTACATATAGAATGATTTCATATGCAGAGAAAGAGACAGCGACAGAGAAAGAGAGAGAGAGACAGAGAGAGAGACAGAGAGATAGGTACATATTTTTATCTAATAGCCTTCTCTAGGATGGGAGGAGGTGAACAAAGATATTTACATGATAACTTTTTTAAAGTCTATTTAGACTTATTTAAAGGGAATAGTAAGCTATACATGATAGAATTGCAATTTCATGTGCAATCATTTTTTATTATACTATATTATGTCAATGATTGTTTTATTCAATAAATTAAAAATAAATTTAATTTTTTGAAAGCAACATGAAATTTCACAAAAAGAGAAAGGAAACTGAGGTCTTCCAGTGACAGAAACTTGATTTGCCTTGGTCACATGCCTTCCTTATATATATCTTTCAACTTTTGTACTCTGCATATGCACACCCTTTCAATTGATTCAGGGTATATTTATGGGGAAACATGACTCATATTTTTAATTGAAAGGTTCATGCTCTAATGGTGGTCTCAGCTATAAACTAAGTGGGGCAAGTGGTTTGGGTCCATGAGCTGTTTAGTAGCTTCTATCTTAAAGGACTAGAGGGCTTGGAAAATGACAAACTAGTAGGCAAAGGAGCTAGGATAATGTGATGTCCCAAATGGGAAAAGTCATAATACTTGAATGAAATGAGAAGTGATGAACTTAAACTCTGTGAAAGGTGGAAACAAAAACATGGTGAACTGGTAGAATCATATCTTAGATAGGGAATTTTGAATTCCCTATCTAAATCATAATTCAGATAATGTGAGGAGTGAAACCTATAACAAGAATATGGTGACCTGTTTATGACCATTTCAACCAACATAAAATCTTGCCTGTAGCCTTTTGCTCAATAACAATGGGTAAAAGCCCAAGCTTGGAAATGAGCTCATTACCAAGGAGAAAATCCAACATATTCACCAATCTGTAGTGATACACTCTCTGGGTCTTCCTGACTTTGTCTGTTTTTACAAGCACTCTGGAGATTTGGAAGTTTTTTCGGTTTTTTCATGAGGGGGGATGGAGTTCACTGATTTTTCTGGCTGCTGTATCAGATTTAAAATCTTAGAAAGGATTCATCTTACTTTCCCAACATAAGCAACCCAATTGATTAAAATACTACCTGTATTCAATATGGAGCTCTTTGGCCTTTTCCTTTGATATCAAATTGCATAACTGTTTGGGGCAAGGGGAGGACATCCAGGATTCTCTAGGTGGGAGAAGGCTAGACCTTACTGATTACAACCAAGAATCACCTACCTAGAAAAACTGAGTAAACTCCCTTCAGTGGCAAGACATATATTCAGTGCAATAGAGGACTTTCAGGCATTCCTCATGAGAAGACCAGAATTGGATAGAAAATTTGACTTAAGATAAAAGACTCAAGAGAACCACAAAAAAACAAACAGAAAAGGGGAATCATGACAAATTTAGTAAGGTTCAACTCTTTACATTCCTCCATGGGAAGATGATACTTGCTACTCATAGGAACTTTGTCATAATTAAGGCAGTTCAGAGTATAATACAGACAGAAGGCGTAGGGATGACATGTACATGAAGAGATGATATCTTAAAAAACAAAATAAGAACAAGAGAGGAATGTACTAGGAGAAAGGGAAAGAAAGAGATAGGATGGAGTAAATTGCCTCACATAAAAGTGGTTAGAAAGAGCTATTAAAGTGTCTGAAATGATAGGAGAGGTGAAGAGACATGAGTGAACCTTACTCTCATCAGAACTGACTCAAAAAGGGAAGAAAATACAAACTCATTTGGGTATAGAAGTCTATTTGACACTACAGGAAAGTTGGAGGGCAAGAGGTTAAGAAAAGAGGGGGCCAAATAGAGGAGAAGATAGTCAGAAGCAAAACACATCTGACAAGTGATGGGGTGAAAGGAGGAACAAAAGAGTATGAATGCAAGGAATATGATGAAGAGAAATAGTTAACAAGAGCAACTGTGAAAAAAAATTCAGGCAAAGTTCTCTGACAAAGACCTAGTTTTTTAAACATATACAGAACTGAGTCAATTTACAAAAATAAGATTCATTCCACAAGGGAAGGAAAGTCATCTACAGCCATAAGAAAAAAAATTATTTAACCCACTATTGGCTGGAGCTTTACATAAACCTAGACTTATATGCAAATGATAAAACTAAAACAATTATGAGGAACTACCTCATGCCTATTAGGATGGCCAATATGACAGGAAAAAAAAGAAAATGACAAATGAGAGACAGGATGGAGGGGAAATGAGACATCAACGCACTGCTGGTAGACTTGTGAACTGACTTAACCATTCTGTACAGTAATTTGGAACTATACCCAAAGGGCTATAAAATCATGCATACAACTTTGACCCAGTAATATCCCTATTAAATCAGTATCCCAAAAGAGACTTAAAAACACAAAAGACAAACATATACATGTACAAAAACATGTAGGGCAGCTCTCTCCTGGGGACAAGGAATATGCAACTGAGGGGATGCCCATCAACAGGGGAATGGCTGAACACAGGGTAGAACACTGTTGTTCTAAAAGAAATGATGAGCAGGATAATCTCAAACATAACACAGAAAGACTTACATGAGCTGATGCAAAGTGAAATGTGTTGTGTGCAAAGTAACAGTACAATTGTACAATGATCAGCTGGGAACGACTTAGTTATTCTGAGACAACTCTGAAAGACTTATGATGAAAAATACTATCCATCATCACAGGAGGAAGTGATGTGCCTGAATACTCATAGAAGTCTTTGTGGTGTTCTATTTTCTTCAATTTTCTTGAGTCTCTTTTTGTCTGTTTTTTCTTTCACAACATCACTCTTATGGCAATGTTTTACATGACTGTACATGAATGAACTGTATCCAATTCTTGCCTTCTTAATGAGGAGAGGTGCGTAGAGGAAAGAAGAGTTTGGAACTCAAAAGTTTTAAAAATGACTCTCAAAAATCATTTTTACATGTAGCTGGGGAAAAATAAAATACTAAATAACTTTTTAAGATGCAACGTCAAAGAGCACAACATAAATAGGAAGAAAGGTCTAAGTGATGGAAAACTTCCCTGGAACTTGTAGCTGAAGGGCACAGGTTTTGTTGTTTACTTTTTATTTCTTCGTTTCTTTTCTAGGGTGATGTAAGAATGCTTTAAATTGACACTATTTCCTTAATTCAGATGTTCTCAGCAGTTTTCTTCCCTTATTTCTGGCTTTGCCTGTAATTTGTCCCTCCCATGGTTTATGAATATATACATAAATACAAGCATGGGAATTCTTGCATGACCACACGTGAATATTTGTGGATGTTTATATATTTTTGGTGTTCGTCAGTAATATGCTACTCTTTATGACTCTGTTTTGGGATTTGGTGAAAAAGATACAGGAGTGCTTTTCCATTTCCACGTCTATCTCATTTTTCATGTTAAGAAATTGAGGCAAAAAAGGTTAAGTGACCTACCCGGGGTCACAGAGATAGTGTCTCAGGCCAGCTCCAGGCTCATGAAGATGAGTCCCTAATTACAAGTCCAGGGCTCTATTCACTCTGCCACCTCACTGCCTATATTTAGATCTATACATAGATATTTATATACATACACAAATTACCTTTATTTATATGTGCATTTGTGTAAACATATATATGCATGCGTACATTTATTAATATTTTATTTTCATGTGTGTGTATGTGCATAGCAAAAGCCTCTCCCCAATACATTCATGAAGTAGTCAGAGCATATGAAAAAGCAGTTCTCAAAAGAAGAATTACAAACTATTGATAACAACATGAAAAAATATATCAACTTACTAAATATAGAAGAAATGCTCATTAAAAAATCTCTGAGGCTTAGGAAAAATGACAGAAGATGGAAAAAGTCAATATTTTAAGCATTATGGCAAGATAAACACACAGGCATTATTGGTGGAACTCTGAATATGTAACAAAAATGGAATTATAAAATAGCGTGACTATTGCCAAGGTCATGACTATTTATATGCTGGAATAGTTCTCAATCAACAAGTATAAAATATTCTTCATATAAAAAGCAGAGAGAAAATATTAATTTAAACACCAGAATATCAAATGCTAGAACCAGAAAGCAAAATTCATGATGGCAACCAAGAAGTTAATAACCATGAAAGCAGCAGAGGGCAAAGCCATTCACAAACCTCCCCACCCTTAGCCTGGGCCATCTCACTATCAGCTGTCACACTGTGTCAGGTGACCTGTGTTCTATCCCCTCTGACCTGACCCCACTCACTCACTTCCTCTCAGTTCTGCTTCACCATTCCTGTTCTGCCTGTTCAGCAAGTTCCTCTAAACATGTGACTTAGGCTTCAGGTGAATTAAAGAGATCATATGGGCCTACTAATTAATGAGAAAGATCTTTCCATTTATATTACTAGTAAATGATTTATTATTTATATATTATGTTAACACATGTAATTTTATTTTTTGCTCTTTGTGTATTTTGTATCAGTCCAAATATATGTTACACGCATATGTGTATATATATATATATATATGTGTTTGTGTGTGTGTGTGTATCTATGCATATATATATTCACATATATGTATGTATGTATGTATGTATACATATAAGGTAGCAAAGTGGCACAGTTGATAGAACCTGGGCTTGAAACCAGAAAGAGTCTTCCTCATGAGTTCAAATCCAGCTTACTCCCTGTGTGAACTTGGGCAGGTCACTGAGCTGTATTTGTCTCAATTCCTCATTTGCAGAATGAGCTCAAAAGGAAAAGGCAAACCACTCCAGTAACTCTGCCAAGAATACCATATATATGGCCACGAAGAGGCAGATATAACTGAAATATGATTTGACAAAACCTGAAGAGAGATAATTCTATTAGGTTTTATTTGAAGAATGTTATTGATGAAAAGAAATTTCAATAAACATAAAAATATTTATGAAAGTATGGTAGAAATGAATTGGAAAAATAATAGATACCTTCAAATGAGGAATAAGAAGAAAGCTTAAAGGAATTGTGGCATATAAATATTAGGGAACAATACAAGACATAATACATGTGATGAATCCAGAGCTGTATGGAAATATGCAAACGAAAAACTATAGAGTTAAATTAGCAGAATCAAGAAAACAATACACAATTGTCTATAACAATGTAAATGAAAAAATGAACATAAAACCATAAAAATGAATGTTAGAAAAATACAAAAAAGAAACATTTTCCCAAGCTGTATTTACAGCCTTACAAAGTGTCAGATAAAACACAGACACAGACTCTCATTCACACAGAAACATCAACTTAAGGTATAAAGAAAAGAGCAATACAGATCCAAGAATCAGTTCTTTTGGTCATTTAAAATCATTACCCTAGGGCAGACACACTACCCCAATCTACTAGCATTTCCCTCCTCAGTGGAATACTTCAGGAACCTCAGCATCCTCACCACTGTGCATACCTCAACCTTAGAGCTCTTACTCCCCATCTTAGGACTTATCTTCCAAAGGTCCCCAAAGGTCACCAAAGGTCTGTTCTCAACTAAGACCCCTGAAACCTCACGCCAGCTGGCCAAATCCAGGTTGCTCCAGTTACAAGGGAGGAATTCCTGGACTAACAAGAGGGTATTTCAATCACCACTTTTCCCACTCTCATTGGATCTATCCACTTTTGTAGTCATGACCATCACCAATTTCACCCTTTTTTTATTTTGGTATTTCTTTGCACACTTTTCTTGCGTAAACAAGGTCAGAGTTTCTTCAGGACATCAAGGGGACTTCTCCAGGATACATCAACTGATCTAAGATTGAGCAGGACATTTCTTACCTCCATCCCTCTATTTATAAAACCCCCTCCCACCCCCAGAATCTGGAGACCCACACTGGGGGCCAAAATGTTGGAGATACACCATTCTCATGAAAGTAATTCCAAGAATGAGCTGAGGAAGACAAAATTATTTACATGTCCAGATGATAGCCCTGTTCTCAGAGAACCAAATAGAATGGAACCCTGTACTTCATGATTTAAATATTCTATAGGAAATCAGATCACCCTTTAGAGTCAGAATTGGTCCAGACTCCTCAGGATTCCAGTCTTTCTGACACTCCCATTACATAGCAATCCTTGGTGTATTCCCTCCTCTCAAACATTCTTCAACATAGATCCCGGGATTAGAAAATTAGAGGAAAAATTTTGTATGAAGTGTGTCAGTGAACATACATGAAACTTATATAGGAAGCACAACTGAAGGAATACCTTGGTCTCATCTTCTCCTTTATTTTGGCACTCTCTGGAAAATGCAGGATCTTGAAACTTCTTTTCATCAGTACTCTCTATAGTACTCCCTTCCTGTCATTTAGCTCCCAAATGTTTCATTCTGTGGAGGATAAACAAACTTTATCTCTTTCTTTCTCACAAAGGTCAGACTTTGTTTTCACAAGTGTGACCCCAACATTGCCCATGAACCTCCTGGTATAATTCTGAATTCTGAAATACTCTCAGAGGAAAGGTGCTAAGGTTAAGGAAAACTAAGATTAAGGAAAAAGAAGAAGGGACTTAGAAACTAGAAACTAAGTCTGATGGGAGGAAGACTTGCAGAGCAATAGTGCTCTATAAACAAGAGGACAATTAATGAAAATATTCTGAGTCTGAAGATGGTATGTCATGTTTAAAGAACAGCATTGCATGAAAGAGTACATGATGGAGGGGTGTGGAGTCAAGATGGCAGAGTAGAAAGACTCATGTCTGCTATCTCCGAACCCACAGCCCATGGATTTAATGTAAGAAGAGGTCTCCACAGGTTCTGGATCACTGCAGGGTGTGTAGAAACACAGTGGAAGAGATTTCCATTCCAGAGAGCCCTGGAGAACCTTCCCCAGGGTCCGTGGTGCCCCGGAAAGCGGTGCCCACCCCAGCGCTGCCTTGGCCATGTGGTCCCAGAGGAGCAGATCCGAGCCCGCTTCAGGGACGGAGCCTCCGGTGGCCAGGAAGGTCCCTCCGCCCACAGATGCTACAAGTCAGTGAGAGAGACGTCTGGGCTGGCCGAGAGGGGAGCGGGGTGTCTAGCTGGCTCGGGCCCCCTCGGGAGGAGGCGGCAGAGGCAGAGGCAGGGGCACAGGCAGAGGCAGCAGTGATGGCCCAGGACTCCCCAAGCAGCAGGCAGAACTTCAGGTCTCTGCATAAAGCCCCTGAGGGAGCTGAGCCTGGGAGGCAGCCCTGCCCCCACCTCAGCACCAGAATTTAAGTTCACATTGAATAGCACCCATGCCTGCCACAGAAAGCGCATTTAAATCTCAGACCCTAAAGACTAGGTGGACGGATCTAGGCAGGGGTGCACAGGAATCTCAGAACTCAAGTAACTGGCTGACAAAATGCCCAGAAAAGGGAAGAAAAATAAGACTATAGAGAGCTTATTTGAGCAGGTGCAAATGTTCCCGCCTTTCAATTCTGATGATGAGGAAATATTCTTACTATCAGGGAAAGATGTGGAGGGTGGGGCCTCTGTATCCCAGACATCCCATGAAGATGTCGGGTGGGCTCAGGCCATGGAAGAGCTCAAAAAGGATTTTGAAAAGCAAGTTAGACAGGTAAAGGAAAAACTGGGAAGAAAAATGAGAGATATGCAAGAAAAGTATGAAAAATGGGTCAATACCTTGGTAAAGGAGACGTAAAAAAATGCTGAAGAAAATAACATCTTGAAAAATAGGCTAACTCTATTGGCAAAAGAGGTTCAAAAAGCCAATGAGGAGAAGAATGCTTTCAAAAGCAGAATTACCCAAATGGAAAAAGAGGTTCAAAAGCTCACTGAAGATAATAGTTCTCTCAAAATTAGAATGGAACAGATGAAGTCTAATGACTTTCTGAGAAATCAAGAAATCACAAAACGAAACCAAAAGAATGAAAAAATGGAAGAGAATGTGAAATATCTCATGGGAAAAACAACTGATCTGGAAAATAGATCCAGGAGAGACAATTTAAAAATTATGGGACTACCTGAAAGTCACGATCAAAAAAAGAGCCTAGACATCAGCTTCCATAACATTATGGAGGAAAACTGCCCTGAGATTCTACAACCAGAGGGCAAAATAAATTTTGAAGGAATCCATCAATCACCGCCTGAAAGAGATCCAAAAAGAGAAACTCCTAGGAACATTGTGGCCAAACTCAAGAACTCCCAGGTCAAGGAGAAAATATTGCAAGCAGCTAGAAAGAAACAATTCCAGTATTGTGGAAATACAATCAGGATAACTCAAGATCTAGCAGCTTCTACATTAAGGGATCGAAGGGCCTGGAATAGGATATTCCAGAAGTCAAAGGAACTAGGACTCAAACCAAGAATCACTTACCCAGCAAAACTGAGTATAATACTTCAGGGGAAAATATGGTCTTTCAATGAAACAGAGGACGTTCAAGCATTCTTGATGAAAAGACCAGAGCTGAAAAGAAAATTTGACTTTCAAACACAAGAATGAGAAGAAGCATGAAAAAGTAAACAGCAAAGAGAAGTCAGAAGGGACTTACCAAAAGTGAACTGTTTACATTCCTACATGGAAAGACAATATTTGTAACTCTTAAAACTTTTCAGTATCTGGGTATTTGTTGGGACCACACACACACATGCACATGCATGCACATACAGAGACAGAAAACACAGAGTAAATTGAATAGGATGGGTCCATATCTTAAAAGAAATCTAGGTAAATGGTGAGAGAGAAAGGTAGGGGTAGGAAAGAGAGTGAAAGGGAAGGGGATAAATTATATGTCATTTAAGAGGCAAGCAGGAGACTTTTTCTTGGTGGGAAAAGAGGAGAGCTGGGAAAAAAAACAAGAAGTTTACCCTCATCACATTTGCCCAAAGGAAGGAATAAAATGCACACTCATTTTGGTATGAAAACCTATCTTACAGTACAGGAAAGTGGGGGAGAAGAAGATAACAAGGTGGGGGGATGATGGAAGGGAGGGCAATGGGAGGAGGGAGCGATTTGAAGTCAACACTCGGGGAGGGACAGGATCAAAAGACAGAATAGAAACAATGAGGGGCAGGATAGGATGGAGGGTAATTCAGTTAGTCTTACACAACACAACTATTATGGAAGTCATTTGCAAAACTGCATAGATAGGGCCTATATTTAATTGCCTGCCTTCCCAAAGGGAACGGCTGGGGAGGGAGGGATGGGGAGAATTTGGAACTCAAAGTTTTAGGAACAACTGGTGAGTATTATTGTTGCTACTAGGAAATAAGACATACAGTTAATGAGGAATAGAAACTGATCTGGCCCTACAGGACAAAAGAGAAGATGGGGAAAAGAGAAGCGAGGGATGGTAGAAGAGAGGGCAGATTGGAGATAGGGAAAATTAGACTGCTTGGTGTATTGGGGTGGGTGGAGAGGATAAAAGGGGAGAAAATTTGGAACCCAAAATTTTGTGAAAATTAATGTAAAAAGTTAAACAAATAAATTTTTATTTAAAAAAAAGAGTACATGATGGAGAATAAGGTATAAAGAAGACGGAAAGATTGGAATTGGGCATGTTATGAAGGATTTTATACAGAGGATGTTATATTTGATCCTGGAGTTAATAGGGAACCAAAGGAGCTTATGAAATACGTAGAGAATATGGTCGGATGTGCTTTTAAGGAAGATGACTTTGCTTAATAAAGAATGGATCCTGTAGTGAAGAGAAACTTGGGGCAGAAAGATTAATCAGAAAACTGCAATTTCTCAGGTATAAAGTGATGAGGGACTGTACCAGGGTGATTTCTGTGTCAGAGAACAGAAGGAGGTAGGAATGATTTCACATCTTATTGGACATGGACAGTAAAAGAGAGTAAGGAGTTGAAGGAGACAACAGTGTTTTTGATCTTCGATGACTGGGAGAATAGAGGTACCCCCAAGAGAAACAGGGAAGTTAGGAAGGGAGAAAACTGTGTAAGGAAAAATGATGAGTTTAGTTTTTAACATGTTCAGGTTAACATGACTATAGAACACTGAAGTCAAGATGTGTTAAAGGTAGTTGGAGATGCAAAGACTAGAGGTCAGAAGAATGGACTGAACAAAGGGATCTGAGAGTGATCTTAAAGAGGATAATTGAAACTATGGGAGCTGATGAGATCACCAAGTGAAACAGGAAGAAGAGAAGAGGGCACAGAATGGAACCCCAAAGGACCCTCCTTATTAACAGCTGTAATATAGATAAAGAAGGAACAAAAGACACAAAGAAGGAACAATGATACAGACAGGAGAAGTAGGAGAGGGAGATGACATGAAAACCTAGAGAGAAGAGAGTATCGAGGACAAAAGGGTGATTGACAGTATTAAGGGCTCAGAGAGGTTGGGAAAGATGAGAACTGAGATAAAGTTTTTAGATTTGACAATTAATGGATCATTATTAACTTTTGAAAAACGAGTTTCAACTAAATGATGAGATAAGAAGTTAGACTACAAAGACTTAAGAACAGAGTTAAAGAAAAGGAAATTGAGGCCTTCATTTTAGACCTGTTTAGTATAACCCCAAAAGGGGTAAGATGCACATAGCAAATGTTCATTAATTCTGGATTTGCCTCATGCTTGACAATGAAAGAGAAATTAGTCAACATGCACAAAACATGTTAACCCTTAAAAGAAGAAATTTTCTCTCTATACCTGTAGACACCAAAACAGGAAAGATTCTCAGGGACAAAAATGTTTTAGATGATAGATGGATAGACAGATGGATGGATGGATGGGTGGATGGATGGATGGATGGATGGATGGATGGATGGATGGATGGATGGACAGATAGGTGGAAGGATGGGATAGATTTTCACTGTAAATTAGGCAAAAATAAGATAACTTGAAATACTGAAGCCTTTTGCTTCACCTGTTATTCTAAGTGGTCTCTTTGTATTCAATGTTCTTCAGTTCCCTCTCCAAGTCATTCATATGTCCATGTGAAGGAGGAGGTTTTTGTCTAGTCTCATACTCATTTTTGTCACTGTGTGTCTCTTGCACTGTAATAGAAGGCTGTGTCCTCAGGTTTAAGGGAATCCATTTGCAGGTAAAGCATGTTGTTGCTGTTGTCCCTGGAGATGGTGAATCTGCCTTTCACAGAGTCTGCATAGTTTGTGCTTGATCCACTACTACTAATATATGAGAGCCACTCCAGGCCCTTCCCTGGAGCCTGGCAGATCCAGTGCATGGTATAGCTGCTGAAGGTGAATCCAGAAGCTTTGCAGGAAAGGCGAAGAGATCCTCCAGGCTGGCTCACATCTCCCCCAGACTCCACCAGCTGAACATCACAATGGACACCTGCAAACAGAATCATTGAAGACAATAGTCACACAAATACTTCACTTCAAAGTGTATTTCCTTGGTCAAGAAACCAACAAAAGACAAAACTACCTTGTAAAATCATCAGAAGGACAATTCCCTTCAGACCTAATCCCATTGTTCCGGCTCTACAATGGCAGTCCTTAGGAGAGAAAAACCACACAAAAGAAAAGCTCCTCTCCCAGGGCTACAGACACAGGTTTTTGCTGGTTTTCATCCCTAGAGGGAGGAGCCCAATTTGCATTTCTTTCTCTCTTCACTATTACTAAGAACAACTGCCTCCCACTGGGATGAGTCCCCTCCCTGAGCTGCAGAGATGTTTCCCCCAGAATTAGCTCTAAAATCCTGAGGAAGCTCAGGGGCACTGAGAATCTAAATATCATCGGTGTTGACTCAGTGTCTGTTCCTCTCCATCACTGCAAGCTACTCTCAACGCCAAAGGAATGCTCCTCAGGCTTTTCTATGTTTCTGTTATTTTCCGGGCTTATTCCATTTCTATTTCTTATTAGGAAGGCACCCCAAGCATTTGGCACTCTTTTGTCTTCACCCTCGGAGGCTAAGGTGGCAGTATTTCTCAGCTTACTCTTGTTTGGTTGTAGGCTATTTTATACCCATTATTTTTGTAAATTGGATTTCATGTATATTATGTATATCCAATTCCATTCATTGTCCCTTACATCCAGAGTAGACTCTGTTGGCATGAGGGAAGTCATTATGAAGTTTTCAGTGTGAGCAGTATATTTCAGAAATCAGCAGACACTGAAAGTCAGGACTTGACTTTAATTGTTTTTTAATTTAAACTTAACAAAGCCATAGAGAAAATTTTACTAATATTGATTAAAACTTAAAATTGTATTGTGCAATCACTTTTCTTCCCTGGAGAGCTGGTGTTAAAAACATAAAAACTTACCAGCAAACACAAGCTCAAATCCCTCTGAGTTGGACGAATTCAGGCACAAAATGAACAGAGGGTAATAGAGCCTGCTGTACCTCCTGGATCCTCCAAAATCTCCCATGTTTGATTTCTCAGAAGGTCTCATTGGGTGTGGTGAGACACTGACACAAAATCCTCTTGAGTATCTGGGGAAAGGTATAGACTGAGGCTTGGAGTGCTCCTTCTCAGAGCAAGGAAGTCTCCTGCCATCTACTGTACACAGTGGCCTCACAACAGACAACATTTTTCTGTCATATCCATTTGACATTAATGCTTTCCTTATTCAGCAAAAGTAGTTCTTACCAGGGACCATTAGAATACTGACAAAATATAAGGTATTCTTCAATTAGCCTTTGAGATTGTGGAATTTTGTACTTTGTAAAACTTCAACTGGGTTTTTTTTCTCTTTGTGTCTCTGTTATTTCTTCCCCTGACACAGGCCTTACCCTTGCAATATCCTGTCAGTGCTACATCACTTTTAGGAAAAAGAACAATACAAAGCAACTTATAGAATGCAGTTCAATTTATGTTCCTACCAAATATATCTTGACCTCCCTAACCTGAAAAGATTCTTTCACCCTATTATCATCCTCAAGGTAACTTTCTAAATCATTTCTCTTTCACTGACTGCTAGAAAAAGTATATACTTGCTACATTCCTTTAACATTTTCTCAACTTTTTTAAATCAGTTTACTTATCTCACTGAGGTTATATAAAGTTTGTCCTCAACTCTATCTCTGCGTTTGAGTTTTCTTGCCTCATTTGGAATATTCACATAAAAATGAAGTAGTTTTGTTTCTATAAATGTTTTTTTGAGCACCCTAATTATGTAACAATTCTCTCTAACCTTTCTTTTCCTTTCTCCCTTGTATGAATATTGAGGTTACTATATGCAACATTCTCTTCCTTCTGCCCCTTTCTCATCTTTATTTTCTGAAATTCTCTCCATCTATTTTCTAAAACCATTCAGGTGATCATTTCTTATAGCATGTCAGCTTTCCATCCCATGCATATACTACAATTTCTTCAGCAATTTCCCAATTGATGTACACCCTACAATTTTCAGTTTTTTGTGAAAACAAACAGAGCTACTAGTAACATTTTAGAATATATAGATTTTCTTATTTTGGGAAATTATTCAAGTAGTAGGATTGGAAGGTCAAGGGTTATAGATAGTTTCATAATTCTTTGGGCATAAAGCTAAATTCTTCCTCAGAAAGGATGGATCAGTTGACAATTCCACCAAAAGTGAGTGTCACTATTTTTCCATATCCCCTCCAATATTGGTCATTTTCCATTTCTGTCATTTTAGCTAATCTGATCGGTGTAAAATGATGTCTCATAAAAGTTTTCATTGGCGTTTCCCAACAAACATAAGAGTATTTTTTCATATGACAATAAAATGTTTTGATTTCTTCTTTAGAAAATTGCCTGTCCATAGCCGTTGGCAATTTATCAAATAAGAGATGACTCAGATTCCAACACATTTTTTAAAGTTCTTTATACATTTTCAATGAGATCTTTACCTTATAAACTATTTTAAAAATGTTTTTCAAAATTTTCGGCTTTACTTCAGATCTTGCCCACATTTGATCTATTTGTACACAAAAAATTGTTAATTTATTTTAATTGAAATGATTCATTTTACACCTAACTTTGTTCTCTCCCTTGTTTCTTCATAAGATGTTCACCAGTCCGTAATTGCGATAAGCAATGCATTCCATGTCCTTCTAAATTTCTGATGAAATCACTCTTCATGTCTAGGTATGTAATGTGAATGACAATAAAAGATCTTCCCTACACAATAATAGGACTCAAGTGGAGCACATTAAGGGAAGTGTCATTAGGGGAGGATTCTTTGATAGGCCCACACCTTTTATTAATTGCTGGTGAGGTACTGTGTATATAAAAAGGGTTGTCATGTTCTTTGCCTCTCAAAAGTGTATATATACTCTGTGATGAGGCTTTGCTTTGTAACCAAATTCCAGAGTTCCTAGGTGAAGAAAAAAATATTACAAGCAGCCAGGAAGAAATAATTTGAGTATCATAGAACCAAGTCAAAGTATTGTGGAAATACAATGAGGATAACATAAGATCTAGCTGCTTCTGCATTTTAGGATTCTCTCTCACACTGACTTAATAATCTGGGTTTATGGAGCAAGTATGGTTCAGATTTATATGAGATGATCCTCATATATTAAGTGCCACCTTCATAACTCAGAATATCTAGCTCTACTGCCACCTGCTGAACATTTAATTGTATACTCAAGAGAATGCTTCCATTCTCACTTCTATATTCATTTTTTTTCCTTTTTTTAAGAAAAGAGATTTATACTTTCAGGGCCCTTAACCTTTTAGAGACTGACATCTAGTCTACTTTCTCAGACAATGCTTTCTGAGTACTCAAGTCTCTAGGGAGGAAAGCAGATAAAAAGTCTATATATAACTCTCTTAATCACCATTATATCTATACTATCTTCATCATAAAGCAGGTAGTAAGAGGCATGACTGTTTGTTTTCTCTCTCCTGTTGCTGCTATTTCAGTTTAGATGGTTACTCTATTGTTTACCAAATTAAGGATAACAGAAGTCAATAGAGTTGTGAATAGAGTTCAATGACTGTAGAAGAGACAAACTTAGATTGGGACTTTAGTCCATAAATCATTGTTTCAGATATGCCAGTAAAATAGTCTCAGGCATTGAGACTTTTCCTCCTTCAGGCATAAAATTAGTTTCTGTCCTATTAATAGACATAAAGTTTGCAAACTTAGGAATGTCCCATTCACTGTTCATAAAGCACATTTAAAGAAATGTTTGTAGTTTTAATTCCCTTCTGTAACAAGAACAATTTTAATAAACCTGATAGTATTTGGGGTCCTTGCTTAAATCAAGAAAGCAACTGACGTCAAGTGGGCACGACTGAGATTAACAATGATGCCTGTGATGATATAAAAAAGTAATCCAACTGGTTGCATTTTAAACACAGTAACAGTCAACTCTGCTGTAAGAATCTGAGAAAAGGAGAAAAGCAGCTCTAGGAAATATACTTGTAAGAAGAACCCAGCAAAGACACTGTGCTCATAAAAAGCAACATTTTGACTACTATAAATACCCAAATGAATTACAAAAGTCTATGAGGAAGACTCTATCTGCATAAAAAGAAAGAACTGAAAAATAGAAGTATATATAGAATGATTTTATACACAGAGAGAGAGAGAGATAGGTACATATTTTTATCTAATAGCCTTCTCTAGGATGGAAGGAAGTGAACAAAGATATTTACATGATACCTTTTTTAAAGTCTGTTTAAACTTATTTAAAGGGAATACTAAGCTATACATGATAGAATTGCAATTTCATGTGCAATCATTTTTTATTTTACTATATTATGTCAATGATTCTTTTATTCAATAAATTAAAAATAAATTTAATTGTTTTAAAGCAACATGAAATTTCACAAAAAGAGAAAGGAAACTAGGGTCTTCAAGTGACAGAAACTTGATTTGCCTTGGTCACATGCATTCTTTATACATATCTTTCAACTTTTATACTTTACATATGCACACTCTATCAATTGATTCTGGGTATATTTATGGGAAAACATGACTCATATTTTTAATTGAAAGGTTCATGCTCTAATGGTTGTCTTAGCTATAAATGAAATGGGGCAAGTGGTTTGGGTCCATGAGCTGTTTAGTAGCTTCTATCTTAAAAGACTAGAGGGCTTGGAGAATGACACACTAGAAGGCAAAGGAGCTAGGAAAATGTGATGTCCCAAATGGGAAAAGTCATAATACTTGAATGAAATGAGAAGCCATGAACTTAATCTCTCTGAAAGGTGGATACAAAGACATGGTGACCTGTTAGAATCATATCTTAGATATGGAAACCTGAATTCCCTATCCCAATCCTAATTCATATAATGTGAGGAGTGAAACCTATAACAAGAATATGGTGACCTGTTTATGACTATTTCAACCAACATAAAATCTTGCATGTAGCCTTTTGCTCAATAACATTGGGTAAAAGCCCAAGCTTGGAAATGAGCTTGTTACCAAGCAGAAAATCCAAAATATTCACCAGTCTGTAGTGATACACTCTCTGGGTCCTCCTGCCTTTGTCAGTTTTTACAATCACTCTGAAGATTTGGAAGTTTTTTGTGTTTTCTCATGGTGGCTGGAAGGAGTTCCCTGATTATTCTGGCTGCTGTCCCAGATTTAAAATCTTAGAAGGGATTCATCTTACTGTCCCAACATAAGCAACCCAATTGATTAAAATACTACCTGTATTCAATATGGATCTCTTTGGCCTTTTCCTTTGGTATCCAGCTAGCCTAACTGTTTGGGGGAGGGGGAGGAGATCCAGAATTCTCTAGGTGTGGGAAGGCCAGACCTTACTGATTACAACCAAGAATCACCTACCCAGAAAAACTGAGTAAAACCCCTTCAGTGGCAATACAGATATTCAGTGAAATAGAGGACTTTCAGGCATTCCTCATGAGAAGACCAGAACTGGATAGAAAATATGATTTCCAAATAAAAGACTCAAGACAACCATAAAAAATAAACAGAAAAGGGAAATCATGACAGATTTAGTAAGGCTCAACTGTTTACATTCCTGCATGGGAAGATGATACTTGCTACTCATAGGAACTTTGTCATAATTAAGGCAGTTCAGAGTATAATATAGACAAAGGTGCAGGGATGACTTGAACATGAAGGGATGATATCTTAAAAATAAAATAACAGTAAGAGAGGAATGTACTGGGAGAAAGGGAAAGGAAGGGATAGGATGGAGTAAATTACCTCACATAAAAGTGGTTAGAAAGAGCTATTAAAGTGTCTGAAATGATAGGGGAGGTGAAGAGACATGAATGAACCTTACTCTCATCAGAACTGACTCAAAAAGGGAGCAAAATACAAACTCACTTGGGTATAGAAGTCTATTTGACACTACAGGAAAGTTGGAGGGGAAGAGATTAAGAAAAGAGGGCCAAATAGAGGAGAAGATAGTCAGAAGCAAAACACATCTGACAAATGATGGGGTGAAAGGAGGAACAAAAGAGTATGAATGCAAGGAATATTATGAAGGGAAATAGTTAACAAGAGCAACTGTGAAAAAAAATTCAAGCAAATTTCTCTGACAAAGACATAGTTTTTTAAACATATACAGAACTGAGTCAATTTACAAAAATAAGATTCATTCCACAAGGGAAGGAAAGTCATCTACAGCCATAAGAAAAAAAAAATTATTTAACCCACTATTGGCTGGAGCTGTACATAAACCTAGACTTATATGCAAATGATAAAACTAAAACAATTATGAGGAACTACCTCATGCCTATTAGGATGGCCAATATGACAGGAAAAAAAAGAAAACGACAAATGAGGGACAGGATGGGGGAGAAATGAGACATCAATGCACTGTTGGTAGACTTGTGAACTGACAATCATTCTGTACAGTAATTTGGAACTATACCCAAAGGGCTATAAAATCATGCATACAACTTTGACCCAGTAATATCCCTATTAAATCAGTATCCCAAAAGAGACTTTAAAAAACACAAAAGAGAAACATATATATGTACAAAAACATTTAGGGCAGCTCTCTCCTGGGGACAAAGAATAGGCAACTGAGAAGGGGCCCATCAACAGGGGAATGGCTGAACACATGGTAGAATACTGTTCTTCTAAAAGAAATGATAAGCAGGATAATCTCAAACATAACACAGAAAGACTTACATGAGCTGATGCAAAGTGAAATGTGCTGTGTGCAAAGTAACAATACTATTGTTCAGGGATCAGCTGTGAATGACTTAGTTACTCTAAGACAACTATGAAAGACTTATGATGAAAAATACTATCCATCATCACAGGAGGAAGTAATGTGTCTGAATACTCATAGAAGTCTGTGGGGTGTTCCATTTTCTTTAATTTTTTTGAGGCTTTTTTTCTATTTTTTCTTTCACAACATCACTCTTATGGCAATGTTTTACATGGCTGTACATGAATAAACTATATCAAATTCTTGCCTTCTTAATGAGGAGAGGTGGGGAGAGGAAAGAAGAGTTTGGAACTCAAAGTTTTAAAAATGACACTCAAAAATCATTTTTACATGTAGCTGGGGAAAAATAAAATACTAAATAACTTTTTTAAGATGGAACGTAAAAAAGCACAAAATAAATAGGAAGAAAAGTCTAAGTGTTGGAAAACTTCCCTGGAACTTGTAGCTGAAGGGCACAGCTTTTGTTGTTTACTTTTGATTTCTTCTTTTCTTTCTGAGGGTGATACAAGAATGCTTTAAATTGACACTATTTCCTTAATTCAGACGTTCTCAGCAGTTTTCTTTCCTTATTTCTGGCTTTGCTTGCAATTTCTCCCTGCCATGGCTTATGAACATATACATAAATACAAACATGGGAATTCATGCATGACCACACATGAATATTTGTGTATATTTACATTTTTTTATTGTTCTTCAGTCATATGCTACTCTTTATGACTCTGTTTTGGGATTTGGTGGCAAAGATACAGGAGTGCTTTGCCATTTCCATGTCTATCTCATTTTTCATGTGAAGAAATTGAGGCAAAAAAGGTTAAGTGACCTACCCAGGGTCACAGAAATAGTGAGTGTCTCAGGTCCGCTCCAGGCTCATGAAGATAAATTCCTAATTCCAAGTCCAGTGCTCTATTCACTCTGCCACCTCACTGCCTATATCTATATCTATACATAGATATTTATATACACCCACAAATTACCTTTATTTATAGGTGCATTTGTGTAAATATATATAGGTATATGTACATTTATTAATAAATTTTATTTTTATGTGCATGTATGTGCATAGCAAAAGCCTCTCCCCAATACATTCATGAAGTAGTCAGAGCATATGAAAAAGCAGTTCTCTAAAGAAGAATTGTAAACTATTGATAACAATATGAAATAATGTACCAACTTACTAAATATAGGAGAAATGCTCATTAAAAAATCTCTGAGGTTTAGCAAAAATGACAGAAGATGGAAAAAGTCAATATTTTAAGGATTATGGCAAGATAAACACATAGACCTTATTGGTGGAGCTCTGAATATGTAACAAAAATGGAATTATAAAATAGCATGACTATTGCCAAGGTCATGACTATTTATATGCTGGCATAGTTCTCAATCACCAAGTATAAAATATTCTCCATATAGAAGGCAGAGAGAAAATATTTATTTAAACACCAGAAAATCAAATCCTAGAACCAGAAAGCAAAATTCATGATGGCAACCAAGAAGTTAATAAACATGGAAGCAGCAGAGAGCAAAGCCATTCACAAACCTCCCCACCCTTAGCCTGGGCCATGTCACTATCAGCTGTTACACTGTGTCAGCTGGCCTGTGTTCTACCCCCTCTGCCCTGACCCCACTCACTCACTTCCTCTCAGTTCTGTTTCACCATTCCTGTTCTGCCTGTTCAGAAAGTTCCTCTAAACATGTGACTTAGGCGTCAGGTGAATTAAAGAGATCATATGGGCCTATCAATTAATGAGAAAGATTTTTCCATTTAATTTACTATTAAATGATTTATTTTATTATTTATATACTATATATAACACATATAATTATATTTTTTGCTATTTGTGTATTTTATCTCTCCATGTATATGATATATATGTATATACATATATGTGTGTGTCTGTGTATATATATTCACATGTATGTATGTATGTATGTATGTATACATATAAGGTAGCAAAGTGGCACAGTTGATAGAACCTGGGGCTTGAAACCAGAAAGAGTCTTCCTCATGAGTTCAAATCCAGCTTACTACCTGTATGAACTTGGGCAGGTCACTGAGCTGTATTTGTCTCAACTCCTCATTCGCAGAATGAGCTCAGAAGGAAAAGGCAAACCACTCCAGTAACTCTGCCAAGAAAACCCTATATATAGGCACAGAGAGGCAAATCTAACTGAAATAAATATGACTTGACAAAACATGAAGAGAGATAATTCTATTACGTTTTATCTCAAGGATGTTATTGGTATGAAGAAATTTCAATAAATATCCAAATATTTATGAAAGTATGGCAGAAAGGAATTGGAAAAGTAATAGATACTTTCAAATGAGGAATAAGTAGAAAGGTTAAATGAATTGTGGCATATAAATATTAGGGAACAATGCAAGACATAATACATGTGATGAATCCAGAGCTATATGGAAATATGCAGATTACAAACTGTAGAGTTAAATTAGCAGAATCAAGAAAACAATACACAAATGTCTATAACTATGCAAATGAAAAAATGACCATAAAATCATAAAAATGAATGTTATAAAGTTACAAAAAAGAAACACTGTTCCAAGTTGTATTTACAACCTTACAAGATGTCAGATAAAACACAGACACAGACTTTCATTCACAGAGAAACATCAATTTAACATATACAGAAACGAGCAATACAGATCCAAGAATCAGTTCTTTTGGTCATTTAAAATCATTACCCTAGGGCAGATACACTACCCCAATCTACTAGCATTTCCCTCCTCACTGGAATCATTCAGGAACCTCAGAGTGCATCCTCACCCTGTGCATACCTCAACCTTAGAGCTCTTACTCCCCATCTTAGGACTTATCTTCCAAAGGTGCCCAAAAGTCTCTGAAGGACTGTTCTCTCCTAAGACCACTGAAACCTCATGCCAGCTGGCCAAATCCAGGTTGTTCCAGTTAGAAGGGAAGAATTCCTGGACTAACAAGGGGGTATTTGTATCACTACTTTTCCCACTCTCATTAGATCTATCCACTTTTGTAGTCACAACCATCACCAATTTCACCATTTTTTTTTTTGCCATTTCTCTGCACAGTTTTCTTCTTTAAACAAGGTCACATTTCTTCAGGACATCAGGGGGACTTCCCCATGATACAGTGACTGCTCTAAGATTGAACAGGACCATTCTTAACTTCATCCTTCTACTTATAAACCCCCGTCCTGGCCCAAGAATCTTGTACCCCACATTAGGCACCAAATTGTTGGAAACACGCCAATCTCATGAAAGTAATTCAAAGAATGAGCTGAGGAAGACAAATTTATTTACACATCCAGATGATAGTGCTGTTCTCAGAGAACCAGATAGACTAGAACCCTGTACAGAAGCAAAAGCGAATTTAAATATTCTTTGGTAGGTCAGGCCTCTCTTTAGAGTCAAAATTGGTCCAGACTCTTCAGGATTACAGTCTTTCTGACATTCCCACTACACAAAAATCCTTGGTGTATTCCTTCCTCCCAAACATGCTTCTACATACCTCCCATAATTAGAAAACAAGAGGAATAATTTTATATGAAATGTGTCAGTGAACATACATGAAACTTAATTAAATACAACTGAGGGAATACCTTGGTCTCATCTTCCCCTTTATTTTTACACTCTCCTGCAAATGCAGGACCTTGAAACTTCTTTTGATCAATACTCTCTATAGTACTCTCCTCCTGTCATTTAACTACCAAATTTTTCATTATGTGGAGGATAAACAAACTTTATCTCTTTCTTTCTCACAAGGACAAGGTTTTGTTTTCACAATAGTGGCCCCAACATTGGCCATGAATATTGTGGTACAATTCCGAATTGTGAAATACTTTCAGAGGGAAGGTGCTAAGATTAAGGAAAACTAGTTAAGGCCCCTTACAGAAGTAGGGAATTAGAAACTTGAAACTAGGTCAGCTAAGAGGGATAGTTGAAGAGCAATTGTGTTCTATAAACAGAAGGACAACTAATGAAAATATTCTGAGTTTGGAGATGGTATGTCATGTTTGAAGAACAGCACTGCATCAAAGAGTACATGATGGAAAATAAGGTATAAGAAGATGGAAAGATAGGAATTGGTCAGGTTAGAAAAAATTTTATACTGAGGCTTGTGTATTTGATCCTGGAGTTAATAAGGAGCCAAAGGAGCTTATGAAACGTATACAGAATATGGTCAGATGTACATTTAAGGAAGATCACTTTGCTTCATAAAGAATGGATCCTGGAGTGAAGAGAGACTTGGGGCAGAGAGATCAATCAGTAAACTATTACAATCCCTCAGGTATAAAGTGACGAGAGACTGTACCAGGGTGATTTCTGTGTCAGAGAACACAAGGAGGTATATACCCAAGAGATGTTATATAGGTAGAAATGATTTGACATCTTATTGGATATGGACAGTAAAACAGAGTAAGGAGTTGAAGGAGACAATGCTGTTTGTGATTTTGGATGACCTGGATTGTAGTGTTAGCCCCAAGAGTAATAGGGAAGTTAGGAAGAGAGGAAGGTTTCCAAGGAAAAACAATGAGTTTCGTTTTTAACATGTTCAGTTTAACATGACTACAGAACATTGAGTTCAAGATGTGTTAAAGGCAGTTGGAGATGCAAAGACTAAAGGTCAGTGGAGAGGGTTGGACAAATGGATCTGAGAGTGATCTAAAAGAGGATAAATGAAACTATGGGAGGTGATGAGATCACCAAGTGAAAGAGAGGAAGAAGAGAAGAGGGCACAGGACAGAACCCCAAAGGACCCTCCTTATTAACAGCTGTGACACAGATAAAGAAGGAGCAAAAGACACAAAGAAGGAACAATCATACAGATAGGAGAAGTAGGAGAGGGAAATGACATGAAAACCTAGAGAGAAGAGAGTATCGAGGAGAAAAGAGAGATTGACAATATTAAAGGCTTAGAGAGGTCAGGAAGGATGAGAATTAAGATAAAGTTATTAGATTTGACAATTAATGGATCATTATTAACTTTTGAAAAAAGAGTTTCAATTAAATGATGAGATTGGAAGCTGGACTGCAAAGAGTTAAGAACAGAGTTATAGAAAAGGAAATTGAGGCACTCATATTAGACATGTTTAATTTAACTCTAAAAGGGGTAAGATGCACATAGTGAATATTCATTAATTCTTTCTTTGCCTCACGTTTGAAAATTACAGAGAAATTAGTCACCATGCGCAAAACATATAAACCATTAAAAGAAGAAATTTTCTCTCTATACCTGTGGACATCAGAAACAGGAAAGATTCTCAGGGACACAAAGGAGATTGGATGATAGATGGATAGATGGATGGATGGACAGATGGACGGAAGGATGGGACAGATATTCACTGTGCATTAGGAAGAATCAAGATAACTTGAAATATTTAAGCCATTTGCTTCACCTGTTATTCTAAGTGGTCTCTTTGTATTCAATGTTCTGCAGTTCCCTCTCCAAGTTATTCACATGTCCATGTGAAGGAGGAGGTTTTTGTCTGGTCTCATACTCGTTTTTGTCACTGTGTCTCTCGCACAGTAGTACAAGGCTGTGTCCTCAGGTTTAAGGGAATCCATTTGCAGGTAAAGCATGCTCTTGCTGTTGTCCCTGGAGATGGTGAATCTGCCTTTCACAGAGTCTGCATACCCTGTGCTTGATCCATCATAACTAATATATGAGAGCCACTCCAATTTTTTCACTGTAGTCTCCCGGATCCAGTGCATGCCATAGCTGCTGAAGGTGAATCCAGAAGCTTTGCAGGAAAGGCGAATAGATCCTCCAGGCTGTCTCACATCTCCCCCAGACTCTACCAGTTGAACATCACAATGGACACCTGCAAACAGAATCATTGAAGACAATAGTCACACAAATAATTCACTTCAAAGTGTATTTCCTTGGTCAAGAAACCAACAAAAGACAAAACTACCTTGTAAAATCATCAGAAGGACAATTCCCTTCAGACCTAATCCCATTGTTCCAGCTCTACAAAGGCAGTCCTTAGGGGAGAAAAACCACACAAAAGAAAAGCTCCTCTCCCAGGGCTACAGACACAGGTTTTTGCTGGTTTTCATCCCTAGAGGGAGGAGTCCAATTTGCATTTCTTTCTCTCTTCACTATTACTAAGAACTGCCTCCCACTGAGGTGAGTCCCCTCCCTGAGCTGCAGAGAGATGTTTCCCCCGGAATTAGTTCTAAAATCCTGAGGAAGCTCAGGGACACTGAGAATCTAAATATCACTGGTGTTGACTCAATGTCTGTCCCTCACCATCACTCCAACCTACTCTCAACACAAAGGGAATGCTCCTCAGGCTTGTCTATGTTTCTATTATTTTCCCAGTTTTATTTCATTTCTATTTCTAATTAGGAACGCACCCCAAGCATTTGGCATTTTTTTTGTCTTCACCCTCGGAAGTTGAGGGTGACAGTGTTTCTGAGCTTACTCTTGTTTGGTTGTAGGGCTATTTTCTATCCATTATTTTTGTAAATTTGATTTCATGTGTATTATGTATGTCCAAACGCATTCATGGTCCCTTATATCCACAGCTTGCTCTGGTGGCATGAGGGAAGTCATTGTTAAGTTTTCAGTGTGAGCAGTATATTTCAGAAATCAGCAGACACTGAAAGTCAGGACTTGATTTTAATTGTTTTTTAATTTAAACTTAACAAAGGGATAGAGAAAATTTTACAAATGTAGATTAAACTTAAATTGTATTGTGCAATCACTTTTCTTCCCTGGAGAGCTGGTGTTACAATAATAAAAACTTACCAGCAAACACAAGCTCAAATCCCTCTGAGTTGGAGGAAGTGAGGCACAAAATGAACAGAGGATAATAGAGCCTGCTGTACCTCCTGGATCCTCCAAAATCTCCCATGTTTGATTTCTCAGAAGGCCTCATTGGGTGTGCTGAGGCACTGACACAATATCCTCTTGAGTATCTGGGGAAAGGTATAGACTGAGGCTCAGACTGCTCCTTCACAGAGCAAGGAAGTCTGCTGCCATCTACTGTACACAGTGGCATCACAACAGACAGCATTTTTCTGTCATATCCATTTCACATTAAAGCTTTCCTTATTCAGAAAAAGTAGTTCTCATCAGGGACCATTAGAACACTGACAAAATACAGGTTATTCTTCAATTAGTCTATGAGATTGTGGAATTTTGTATTTTGTGAAACTTGAACTGGGTTTTTTTTTTCTGTTTTTTCTCTGTTTTTTCTGCCCCTGGCACAGGCCTTACACTTGCAATATCCTGTCAGTGCTACATCACTTTTAGGAAGAAGACCAATTCAAAGTAGCTTATAGAATGCATTTCAATTTTTGTTCCTCCCAAATATATCTTGACCTCAGTCACCTGAAAAGGTTCTTTCACCCTATTATCATCTTCAAGGTAACTTTCTAAATCTTTTCCCTTTCACTGACTCCTAGGAAAAATATATACTTGCTACCTTCCTTTAAGGTTTTCTCAATCTTTTGTTATCAGTTTACTTATCTCACTCAGGTTATGGAAATTTTGTCCTCAACTCTATCTGTGCGTTTGAGTTTTCTTGCCTCATTTGGATAATTCAGATAAAAATGAAGTAGTTTTGCTTCTATAAATGTTTATTTGAGCACCCTAATTATATAACAATTTTCTCTCACCTTTCTTTTCCTGTCTCCCTTGTGTGAATATTCCTCTTTCCCTCTCCACTATTCTCTTAGGATCATTAAGACATAATGTAATCACTCTCACCTTCTGTCTAATTAGATTTCCTCCATAAGGACACAATCTTCCCATTTTTTAATACGAGGAGTTTATCCTAGTTTAGCCTTTATGATTATGTTTATGATAAAAAGAGAAGGAAAATCACGGAAAGGGGAGAAGGTAGTATACATTGATACAAGACCTACTATGTCCTAGGAATTGTGCTAAATGCTTTTCACCAAAGTCTCATCATATCCTAAAAACAATCCTACTATGTAATAGCAATTACTATACCCATTTTATTTTTAAGGAAGCCAAGGCAAATGAAAATTAAATGATTCATCTGAGAGTTAGAAACCTGGTGTCTGATGCCAGTTTTGAAGTGAGGTTTTCTTTATTGCAGGTTCAATGTTTTATTCACTCCACCACTGGCTGTTGTCTCTAGATGTTTTCAGAGAAACAGGACTTCTCATTTGTACTTATATTTTTGCTTCTCTTAAATTCTGCATTTGAACTTCAATATTTCTACATGGCTCTAGCCTTTTTATCAGGAATTCTTTGTAGCCCTCTATTTATTTAAAAATCTATATTTTTATCCATTTAGGCTTTCATTTAGTGGTGGGTGTAAAGTATTCTTGGTTGCAAACTTTTAGGAATAGTGGGTTTCAAGCTTTCTACTTCTTTCTACTGGTGGCTATTAAATCATTTGGGATCCTGACTTGGATTCCTCAGTACTTGAATTCTTTCTGTTTACTTGTAGGAATTTTTTTCTTTAATGTGGAAACTCTGGATTTCACATATAATATTCCTAGAAGTTTTAATTTGGGGTTTTCTTTCAAGAGATGGTCAGTGTATTTTGCTCTGATTCCATTTTGCTCTCTGATTTTTTTTTTACGATGTCAATTTCCTTTCTTTTCAACATTTTACTTTTTTTCTTCCCTTCCTACCATAAAGATGTCATATATAAAACTATTTTATTCAGTTCTTTCTCTAGATATAAATGGCATGTTTCTTTGTGTACCATTTATGATCAATTTATATTTTCAACAAAAAAAATTTTTGTTCTTAAAAAGATATTGAGGTAACTATATGCAACATTCTCTTGCTTTGGCTCATCTCACATCATTATTTTCTGCAATTCTTTCCATCTCTTTTCTAAACCCATTGAGATGATCATTTCTTATAGCATGACAGCATTCCATCCCATGCATATACTACAATTTCTTCAACAGTTTCCCAATGGATGAACACCTTACAATTTTCATTTTTTTTTCAACAAAAAGAGAGCTACTAGTAACATTTTAGAATATATAGATTCTTTTTATTTTGGGAAATTAATCAAGTAGTAGTATTGGGAAGTCAAAGATTATAGGTAGTTTCATAACTCTTTGGGCATAAATCTAGATTCTTCCCCAGAAAGGTTGGATCACTTAACAATTCTACTAAAAGTGAGTGTCCCAATTTTTCCATATCCCCTCCAATGTTTGTCATTTTTCCCTTCTGTCATTTTAGCAAATCTGATCAGTGTAAAATGATGTCTCATGATAGTTTTGATTGACGTTTCCCAACTCAACAATGATAAGATCATATGCCAATAAATTGTTTTGATTTCTTCTTTAGAAAATTGCCTGTCCATAACCTTTGGCCATTTATCAATTAAGAGATGACTCATATTGCAACAGATTTTTAAAAGTTCTTAATATATTTTAGATGAGATATTTGTCTTATAAACTGTCTAAAAAATATTTTTCCCAATGTTCTACTTTACTCCTGAGCTTGCCCACATTTGCTCTATTTGTATACAAAAATTTGACAATTTATTTTAATTGAAATGATTCATTTTACACCTAACTTTGTTCTCTCCCTTGTTTCTTCATAAGGTATCCACCTATCCATAAATCTGATAGGCAATGCATTCCATGTCCTTCTAATTTTCTGATGAAATCACTCTTCAAGTCTAGGTATGTAATGTGAATGACAGTTAAAGATCTTCCCTACACATTAATAGGACTCAGGTGGAGTACATTAAGGGAAGTTTCATTAGGGGAGGCTTCTTTGATAGACCCAAACCTTTTGCTAATTGCCAGTGAGGTACTGGAAAACAAGGGTTGTCATGCTCTTGGCTCTCAAAAGTTATATATACGCTGAGAATAGGTTTTGCATTATAACCAAATTCCAGAGTTCCAAGGTGAAGAAGAAAATATCACAAGCCGCCAGGAAGAAATAATTTGAGTATCATGGAATCAAATCAACGTATTGTGGAAACACAATGAGGATAACAGAAGATCTAGCAGCTTCTACATTTAAGGATCCTCTCTCACAATGACATAATAATCTGGTTTATGGAGCAAGTATGATTGACATTTATATGAGATGATCCTCATATATTAAGTACCACTTTCAAAACTCAGAATATCTACCTCTACTGCCACCTACTGAACATTTAATTGTATACTCAGGAGCATGCTTCCATTCTCACTTGTACATTCATTTTTTTTCTTCTTTTAAGAAAAGAGATTTATAATTTCAGGGACCTTATCCTTTTAGAGATCGACATCTAGTCTACTCTCTCAGATAATGTTTTTTGAGTGCTTAAGTCTGTAGGGGGGAAAGCAGACAAAAAGTCTATGTATAACTCTCTTAATCACCATTATATCTATACTATCTTCATCATAAAGCAGGTAGTAAGAGGCATGTCTGTTTTCTCTCTCCTGTTACTGCTATTTCATTTTAGATAGTTACTCTATTATTTACCAAATTAAGGATAACAGAAGTCAATAGAGTTGTGAATAGAGTTCAATGACTATAGAAATGAAAAACTTAGATTGGGACTGTATGTGCTGAATCCATAAATCATTGTTTCAGATATGCTAGTAAAATAGTCTCAGGCATTTAGACTTTTCCTCCTTCAGGCATAAAATGAGTTTCTGTTCTATTAATAGACATAAAGTTTGCAAACTTGGGAATGTCCCATTCACTGTTTATAAAGCACATTTAAATAAATGTTTGTATTTTTAATTCCCTTCGTTACCACCAACAATTTTAATAAACCTGATAATATTGGAGGTCCTTGCTTAAATCATGAAAGCAACTGATGTCAAGTTGGCAAGACTGAGATTAGCTACAATGTCTGTGTTGATATAAAAAAGTAATCTAACTACTTGTATTTTAAATACAGGGAGACTCAACTCTGCTGTAAGAATTTGAGAAAAGGAGAAAAGCAGCTCTAGGGAATATAGTTGTAAGAAGTGCCCAGCAAAAACACTCTGCTCATAAAAAGCAGCATTTTGACTACTATAAATACCCAAATTAACTACAAAAATCCATGAGGAAGAACCTATCTGCATAAAATGAAAGAACTGAAAAACAGAAGTACATAGAGAATGATTTTATACAAATAGAGAGAGAGAGAGAGAGAGAGAGAGAGAGAGCGACAAAGAGAGATATCAATACGGGCATATATTTGTATCTAATAACCTTCTCTAGGATGGGAAGAATTGAATAAAGATATTTACATGATAATGTTTTTAAAGTGTATTTAAACTTATTTAAAGGGAATAGTAAGCTATACATGAACAAATTGAAATTTCATGTACAATCCTTTTTTATTATACTGTTAGGTCAATGAATGTTTTATTGAATAAATTAAAAATAAATTTAATTTATTTCAAGCAACGTGAAATTTCACAAAAAGAGAATGAAAATGAGGGTCTTCAAGTGACAGGAACTTGAGTTGGCTTGGTCACATGCATACCTTATATGTATCTTTCCACTTGCATACTCTGCATATGGACACTCTTTCCATTGACTCTGTGTATATTTATGGGAAAACATGACTCATATTTTTAATTTAAAGATTCATGCTCTAATGGTTGTCTTAGCTATAAACTAAATGGGGCAAGTGGTTTGGGTCCATGAGCTCTTTAGTAGCTTCTATCTGAAAGGACTAGAGGGCTTGGAATATGACAACCCAGAAGGCAAAGGAGCTAAGATAATGTGATGTCCAAAATGGGAAAAGTATTAATCCTTGAATGAAATGAGAAGCCATGAACTCAAACTCTGTGAAATGTGGAAACAAAGACATGGTGACCTGTTAGAATCATATCTTAGATATGGAATTCTGAATTCCCTATTTAAATCCTAATTCAGATAATGTGAGTAGTGAAACCTATAACAAGAATATGGTGACCTGTTTATGACCATTTCAGCCAGCATAAAATCTTGCCTGTAGCCTTTTACTCAATAACATTGGGTAAAAGTCCAAACTTGGAAATGAGCTCATTACCAAGCAGTAAATCCAAAATATTCACCTATCTCTAGTGATACACTCTCTGGGTCCTCCTGCCTTTGTCTATTTTTACAAATCACTCTGAAGATTTGGAATTTCTTTGTGTTTTTTTGTGAGGGGGAGGGAGTTTACTGATTATTATGGCTGTTGTCCCAGATTTAAATTCTTAGGAAGGATTCATCTTACTGTCCCAATATAAGCAACCCAATTCATTAAAATACTACCTATAATCAACACGGAGCTCCTTAGCCTTTTCCTTTGGTATCAAACTTGCCTAACTGTTTAGGGAAGGGGGAGGAGAAATAGGAGGGGGAAGGACAGATCTTACTGATTACACCCAACTGTCACCTACCCAGAAAAACTGAGTAAAATCCCTTCGGTGGAAATCGGATATTCAGTGAAATAGAGAACTTTCAAGCATTCCTTATGACAAGACCAGAATTGAATAAAATTTGACTTCCAAATAAAAGATTCAAGAGAACCATAAAAAAATAAACAGAAAAGGGAAATCATGACAGATTTAGTAAGGTTCAACTCTTTACATTCCTCCATGGGAAGATGATACTTGCTACTCATAGGAACTTTCTCATAAATAAGGCAGTTCAGAGTATAATATAGACAGAAGGTGCAGGGATGACTTGAACATGAAGGGATGATATCTTAAAAATAAAATAAGAGTAAGAAAGCACTGGGAGAAAGGGAAAGGAAGGGATAGGATGTGGTAAATTATCTCACATAAAAGAGTCTACAAAGAGCTATTACAGTGTAGGAAGGCATAACAGAGGGGAAGAGACATAAGTAAACCTTACTCTCATCAGAACTGACTCAAAAAGGGAACAAAACACAAACTCAATTGGGTATAGAAATCTATTTGACACTACAGGAAAGTTGAAGGGGAACAGGTTATGAAAAGGAAGGACAGAATAGGGGAGAAGATAGTCAGAAGCAAAACACATCTGAGAAGTGATGGTGTGAAAGGAGGGACAAAAGAGAACAAATGCAGGGAATATGATGAAGGGAAATAGCTAAGTCACAACTATGAAAGAAAGTGAAGCAAGTTTCTCTGACAAAGACCTGATTTTTCAAACATATAGAGGGCTAAGACAAATTTATAAAAATAAAATTCGTTCTACAAAGTAAGGAAAGTGATCCATAGCCATAAGAAAAAAATGATTTAACGCACTATTAGCTGGAGCTGTATATAAATCTAAAGTTATATGTAAATAATAAAATTAAAACAATTCTGAGGAACTACCTCATGTCTATTAGGATGGCCGATGTGACAGAAAAAAAGATAATGACAAATTTGGACAGGATGGGGGGAAAATGAGACATCAATGCACTGTTGGTGGAGTTATGAATTGATTTAACCATTCTGTACAGTAATTTCAAAATATACCCAGAGAGCTTTAAAATCATGCATATAGCTTTCTAGCAACAATACCCTCTTAAATAAGAATCCCAAAAGAGACTAAAAATAACACAAAGGAAAAACATCTCTATATGTACAAAAATATTTAGGGCAGCTGTTTCCTGGGGACAAAGAATAGGCAACTGAGAGGATGCCCATAAACAGGGAAATGGCTGAACACGTGATAAAACACTGTTGTTCTCAAACAAACAATGAGCAGGATAATCTCAAACATAACACAGAAAGACTTACATGAGGTGATGCAAAGTGAAATATATTATGTACAAAATAAGTATTATTGTACAATGATCAGTTATGAATCACTTACTTATTCTAAGACAGCTATGAAAGACTTATGATGAAAAATACTCTTCATCATCCGAGGAGAAAATGATGGTGTCAGAACATAGATAGAAGTTTGTGGGGTTTTTATTTTCTTTAATTTTCGTGAGACTTCTTTCTCTGTCTTTTCTTTCACAACATCACTCTTATGGCAATGTTTTACATGACTGTATGTGAATGAAGTATATCAAATTCTTGCCTTCTTAATGAGGAGAGGTGGGGAGAGGAAAGAAGAGTTTGGAACTCAAACATTTAAAAATGACTCTCAAAAATTATTTTTACATATAACTGGGGAAAAATAAAATACTAAATAACTTTTTTAAGATGGAACATCAAAAAGCACAAAATAAATAGGAAGAAAAGCCTAAGTGATGCAAAAACTTCCCTGGAACTTGTAGCTGAACAGCACAGGTTTTGTTGTTTACTTTTTATTTCTTGTTTTCTTTTCTAGGGTGATATAAGAATGCTTTAAATTGACACTATTTCCTTAATTCAGATGTTCTCAGCAGTTTTCTTTCCTTATTTCTGGCTTTGCTTGTAATTTCTCCCTGCCATGGCTTATGAATATATACATAAAAAGAAGCATGGGAATTCTTGCATGACCACACATGAATATTTGTGTATGTTTATATCTTTTTTGTTCTTCAGTCATATGCTACTCTTTATGGCTCTGTTTTGGGATTTTGTGGAAAAGATACAGGAGTGCTTTGCCATTTCCATGTCTATCTCATTTTTCATTTGAAGAAATTGAGGCAAAAAATGGTTAAGTGACCTACCCAGGTTCACATAGATAGTAAGTGTCTCAGGCCAGCTCCAGGCTCATGAAGATGAGTCCCTAATTACAAGTCCAGTTCTCTATTCACTCTGCCACCTCACTGCCTGTATTTATATCCATACATAGATATTTATGTACATGGACAAATTATGTTTGTTCATATGTCTATTTGTGTAAACATATATATGTATGTGTACATTTATTAATAAATTATATTTTCATGTGTGTATGTGCATAACAAAAACCTCCCCCTAATACATTCATGAAGTAGTCAGAGCATATGAAAAAGCAATTCTCAAAAGAAGAATTACAAACTATTGATAACAATATGAAAGAATGTACCAACTTACTAAATATAGAATTAATTATTCTATTCTAAATTAATTTTATTTAGTTAATTAATTAAAATTTAGTTATTTAATTTAGTTAATTTAAATTTAAATTAGTAAATTTAGTTAATTAATTAAAATATTAGAAAAATTCTAAATTAAAAAACCTTTGAGGCTTAGCAAAAATGACAGAAAATGGAAAAAGTCAATATTTTAAGGATTATGGTAAGATAAACACAAAGGCATTATTGAAGGCTCTGAATATGTAACAAAAATGGAATTAGAAAATAACATGACTATTGCCAAGGACATGATAACTACTTATATGCTGGCATAGTTCTCAATCACCAAGTATAAAATATTCTCCATATAGAAAACAGAGAGAAAATATTTATTTAAATACCAGAAAGTCAAATCCTAGAACCAGAAAGCAAAATTCATCATGGCAACCAAGAAGTTAATAAACATGAAAGAAGCAGAGGGCAAAGCCATTCACAAACCTCCCCTCCCTTAGCCTGGGCCAACTCACTATCACCTGTTACACTGTGTCAGTTGGCCTGTGTTCTATCCCCTCTGCCCTGACCCCACTCACTCACTTCCTCTCAGTTCTGCTTGACCCTTCCTATTCTGCCTGTTCAGCAAGCTCCTCTAAACGTGAGACTTAGGCTTCCAAGTGATTTAAAGAGATCACACAGGCCTATGAGTTAATGAGAAAGGTCTCACCATTTCAACTGCTACTAAACGACTTATTTTACTATTTATATATTACATTTGACCCATATAAGTATATATTATGCTATTTGTATATTTTATGTATGTCCCTATATATATGATATATGCATATATATATGTTTATATGTCTGTGTGCATATATTCATGTATATATCTATACATGTATGTATGTGTGTGTATATGTATACATATAGGGTAGCAAAGTGGCACAGTTGATAGAGCCTGGACATGAAATCAGAAAGACTCTTCCTCATGAGTTCAAATCCAGACTCAGATGCTTACTACCTGTGTGAACTTGGGCAGGTCACTCAGCTGTATTTGTCTCAATTCCTCATTTGCAGAATGAGCTTGGAAGGAAAAGGCAAACTACTTCAACAACTCTGCTGAGAAAACCCTTATATATGGTGAAGAGAGGCAGATATAATGGAAATATGACTTGATGAAACATGAAAAGAGATAATTCTATTAGGTTTCCTCTCAAGAACTATTGAAAAGAAGAAATATCAATAAATATCAAAATATTTATGAAAGTATGGTAGAAAGGAATTGGAATAAAATACCTTTCAAATGAGGAGTAAGTAGAAAGATCAAATAAATTGTGGCACATAAATATTAGGGAACTGCACGGGACTACCCCCCAATTATCCGGGCACTTGGTTGGGCTACCCCCCCAACCATCCCGCTCCAGGCTACAACCAGCCCTGACTTGTACTTACCCTATCCCGGGTCTTCAGACGTCTCTGGCCCTACTGTGTGGCAAGGGAATCCCCTCCTGTGGGGGAGGGGAAATGACTACACAGAGTACCCAAGGTGGCCAGTGCACTTCACTTTATTGCTTACATCTCCTTTTGATCTCTCCCGACAGCTCCTTATATCCCCAGTCAGAGCCCCACCCATGTTCCACCCTGAGGGCAGAGCCAGCTCCCGAACGGCGGTCCCAGCACCCGAAGGTGGTCCAGAGCTTGGCCCCTAACAGCTCCCCCTTTTTTTTAGACAGGAGTATTATCACAACGAGTAGGGAGTTTGGGGGAGGACAGGAGGGTGTGCAAATTTGCTTTGGCTTCTAGTATCACCTTTCTTATCATAGCGTAAAGGCATCTAATGCAACACAGGAGAAGGAGGCAAGGAAGAATAAAAAAGGCAGCAATCCCACCTTAAACCAGGATTGCCCAGAGTGGACACTAAGCCCCAAAAAAGAAAAACATTCTTGGCTTCTTTGATCCCCAAAAACCCGGGAAAATAGCCTTGAGCAATACAGGGGTGGAACCCTTCTTCCCAGTGCCATCTTGTTCATGCCTTACCAGTCTCCCCTCAGTTTACCTGAGTTGTGACCAGTGAATGCCGTCCAAGAGGCTGGGGGTTGGCAATTCCCTTACAATTCCCCCTTTTTTTTGACTCAATCTTTCCCTGAGGACAATGATGTTCTCTCTACGGGATATTAGGGAATCTTGGACACCATGCAAAGCAAGTTTGATACATATTGGTACAAGCAGCAGTACTAACAATAGTACTACAAACCTATCAATAAAGGCTAAAACCAGGTCTTTATATGACCCCATAAACTTCAACTATCAAGGAACTGAATTATTTTTGTAGTCTTTTTTCAGGTGCAAAATCAACATCTGCTTCCTCATCTAATTCTTCTGTCAATTCAATTAATCTCTGGATATCCAAAGTGACATTATCTGGAATTAGCCCATGCAATTGGACTCTAATTTCTTCCCATTGGACTTGTGACTCATTATACAATTTCTTAGTCAAACAAAAGACACTATATCTATAATCACATTGCAATTTGTGTTGTAACTGTAACATAGACACTTCTTCACCAATGATTTCAGTTACTTTTGGAGTGTATGAATGGCTTCATAAATTTATCGTCTATTTTTGCTTGTTGCTTAAAGCCTACAGACACATTTTTATAAGGGCATGCAATTCAGAAGCTTGAACTATCATGTTTTGTGTACCAGAGAGAGATACAGCCAATGCAGTGGATGCTAAAATAGCTTCTACTACTAACATGATTCCTAACACAAGAAACACATATACGTACTCTAGTAGTTCTAGGGGTTAATTGCTTGTCCAAAATATGTAGAAGTTCATCTGTACCATCCTTTAGCCTTAATTACCATCATGGCATATTGAGATCTTCTTAGAATAAAAACTCTCCCTACTGTCTTTGGTTCTATACATTCTTGCACAGAACAATTCTGGCATGTAAAATTGAAAATTGTTGTCATGTTCTGATATGTCTCCAGTTTTGATCTGTTGTCTCTATCCTATAGAAATACAGGTTTGTTCCCTAGATATACTTTGCCCATTAAAGTAATGTTGTCAGATTTACTTGGTGATGCTACAGCAGGCATTCCCTGAACTGATTGTCCTCCTATTGCTAAGATAACTTTATCTATTCTCTGAACAGGCCTTCCAACCTCAGGATACCCCTTATAATTAATATACATTTGTCTAGGAAAATTTGGCATGTATTTTTCATCAGGCAAGTATGTGAGATTGTGACATGAATACTATAATTCTGTGTAGTTTCCCATAATCAAGTTTGTCTCCTAACAAGTGTGTGTGTGAGACAATTCTCAAATGGTAAAAACCCTGTATACAAATGCCAAAGGGTTACATATCTCTTCTCTTGTAAGCTACAAAATGGTCTATATTTCATCCCACGAGCAAGTCCCACAAAGTCCCTGTTTGACCAAACTACTATTGTCCCATTTATCCTCCATATGAATAGATTGTAAGCAACTTGTGCATCATTTTCATCCAGTGTCTCTTGTCCATCCACAATAGGGGCACACCAAGGATATCCCTCTATTCCAATCACCTGTCTGTAATTAAACTAAACCCATTCCAATGCCCAGAAATACTGTTCTGTAGACAAAGTGGGAAACCTGTGACTAGTCATGAAAAGTTAAAGTGTCTCTGAAAAAGAGTCCCATTAATATCATAGTCTAGTCCATTATCTTTAAACGTGAGAAATATTGCCTTGGATAATAAATTTAGGCATTGTCTCACTCCATGACATCACCTTTAACCATGGTGGATTCGTGAGGAATGTCCATCTCTGTTGTTCCATTGGTATTGGGTCGAAGGACGCAGTGTTGTTGAGCATCATGATGAGTATGAGAAAAATGAGAGGAGCCATTGTGACCTAGTTGAGTGAATTTGAAATTTTTGCATTCGCCGCTGATAGCTTCTCCTTGCTCCCTCTGACCTCTTCACCTTGGTGGTTGTCCTCTATCACTCTTATCCTTTTCAGTGGAGCCCACACTTCTTTATTATCATCTGTTAAAACACAAACATACCCTTTTCCCCACGTTAACACTGTATGAGGACCAAACCAGTTTGTATTCCCATCATGCCACATTACTGGCTGCTGTCAGGGCACTTGTTACTGCTGATTCAGTCTTTGCAGACTCCTTATTAGGAAATGTTAAGAATTTCATAGCAGGGGGGGAGAAGCCAAGATGGCGGAGTAGAAAGACTCATGTATGCTAGCTCCGAACGCACAGCCCTTAAATTTTCTGTAAAGAGAACTCTCCACAAATTCTGGAGCAGAGCAAGCCACACAGAAATGCAGTGGAGGAGATTTCTGTTCTAGAGAGCCCTGGAAAGGCATCCCCAGGGATGCATCGTGCACCAGACAGCGGAGCCCACCCCTGCGCTGCCCTGGCTGCACGGCCCCAGAGAAGCAGAACTGAGCAGGCTTCAGGCACAGAATCTCCGGTCACCACGAAGGTCCCTCCACCCACAGGTGCACAGGTCAGTGAGAGAGACTTCTGGGCTGGCCAAGAGGGGAGCAGGGTGTCTCCATGACTCGGGCCCCTTTGGAAGGCAGTGGCAGAGGCAGTGGCAGCCAGGAGCTCCTGGAGCAGGCAGGAGCTCTGCTCCATTACTGAAGTTCTCCACATAAACCCCCTGAGGAAAGTGAGCCTGGGAGGTGGCTCTGCCCCCACCTGAGCACCAGAACTTAATCTCACAGTGAATAGCAGTCACGCCCACCATGGAAAGCCCTGAGACTGGGGAGCAGCATTTGAATCTCAGACCCCAAGCACTAGCTGGGCAGATCTAGGTCGGGGGTGGAGAGGAATCTCAGAAGTCAAGTAACTGGCTGGGAAAATGCCCAGAAAAGGGAAGAAAAATAAGACCATAGAAAGCTACTTTCTTGAGGAACAGATGTTCCTGCCTTTCATTTCTGATGATGAGGAACAATGCTTACCATCAGGGAAAGACGTGGAGGTCGGGGTCTCTGTGTCCCAGACATCCCAGGTGGATGTTTGGTGGGCTCAGGCCATAGAAGAGCTCAAAAAGGATTTTGAAAATCAAGTTAGACATGTGGAGGAAAAACTGGGAAGAAAAATGAGAGACATGCGAGAAAAGCATGAAAAACGGGTCAATACCTTGGTAAAGGAGACCCAAAAAAATGCTGAAGAAAATAACACCTTGAAAAGAATCTCATAGCATCCGATAAGCCATCATTGTTGAATTTTAATAATTTAGAGTATAAACAGCCAATTGTAATTTATCATCAACTCATCAACTCCTGATCCAACTCCCCCTTTTTGTATTTGAAAGAAGTTTTCAGGGAATGATTTGCTTGTCCCACTACAGCTTGACCAGTGGAATTATGGGGAATCCCAGTGACATGTAAAATTGAAAATTCTGCCATGAATTGTTCAATGGCTTTACTGATATAAGTTGGACCATTGTCTGTTTTAATGCTTTTTGGTACTCAATGATATGTGAAACAATGTAAGAGATGTGCCCTTACATCTTTAACAGCTTCTCCCCACCTGGCTGTTGCCATTATAAAACTTGAAAAAAAACCCAACAGTAACATGAATATATTTTGCTCTTCCAAATGATGGATAATGAGTAACATCCATCTGCCATATACAATTTGAACCATCACCCTTAGGGTTTACAGGGTGACAAGAAGGCAGGGGTAAGAATGGAACACATTGTACGCATTGCTTAACTATAGATCTAGCTTCTTGTCTTGAAATACCATAAAGATGTCTTAAAGACCATGCAGACAAATGTAACCTGGAATGCACTTGTCTTCCCAAGTCAGTAGAATAACATTTTTGAAGTGTATTGTCTGCCATCTCATTACCCTTGGTCAGTGGTCCAGGTAATTTAGAATGTGACCGAATGTGTGTGATATAAAATATTGTTGCTCTGGCCCCTATTGCTAGTTGAACTTCCATAGTTATCTGTGTAATACTATCTGCCCTATCAGGGATATAAGCTCAGTCTAATCTAGGTATCAATAGTGCTGTATATTTGTTGTCTGTGATGATATTGGAAGGTTCCTTAATATGCAATAATGCTTGCAACACTGCATATAATTCTTTTGTTGTGTAGAATTAAATGTTGTTTTCAATTTATGCATCTCCTTTTTGGATGGAATATACATAGGTGCCCTAAAATTTTTTGTTGCATTAAATTTATGCATCTCCTTTTTGGATGGAATATACATAGGTGCCCTAACATTTTTTGTTGCATCTGTGAAAACATTAGCTCCCCCTATTGGTGAGGAAGAGCATTTTTCAGCCCAAGACCATGGCCACGTGGAAAATTGGTGGCCGAAAGGAATTGGGAGGCCATGTTGAACATTTTGATTAATCAATACCTGCCATTCCACAAACGCTTGTATGTAGTTCTCTATTTATTGACTCGTATACATAGTACATATCGTGTGAGGTTCTTGTCCTATTAACATCCTCACTCTTTCCACTGCCTTATGTATTACTTGGGCTACTAGCACAGCATAAGGCACACAAGCTCTATTCTTAATTTGGGCTAAATATACCCACTCAATATTTCCTTGTTTCTGATGCAAAACTCCAGTGGGTAGTTTCTCAGTGAATAAGATTGGCACTTCCTACTCCTGTGATTCTAATATCCTGCTAGTAGTGCATTCCCTGCACTAATTCCAAACATATCAATGCTTCATCTATCCATTCTCTGTGTGACTTTAACGGAGAAGGACCTTTTAATAAATCATATAATGGTATCATATGATCTGTTGTGATCCCCAATTGTGGCCAACACTACTGAATTTGTCCTATCAATTTTGAAAGTCATTTAAAGTTGTAACCTTTGTAGAATCTAAGATAAGTGATTTCAAACTTAAACGTTACCACTGAATAGATGCACATCATTGTTTCACAGGCTAGTTTCTCCTTTTCTGATTACATTTACTCTGGAAGAAAAATCCCTTAGAAATTAGGTTGTTAATAAGTTCAAACGCTAAAGTTAACTTTTGCTTGGAACTAGCTTCAGAAACATGATAACCTGATGTTCCTGTAGATAGTGATGTTCTTTGCAGGAAAGTTGCAATTGGATCTGGGAATGAGTACAAGTTCAGATTAAAGACCAAGATTTTTTCTGCTCTATAGAGCATTACATATTAACTTAGAGATACATTCTCTTGAAAATGAAAATTTAAAACTGTTTTAAAATTTTTCCTGTTGTTAACAGTCACCAAACTTTTATAAAAATTTTAGTAGAAAACCTTCAAAATGATACTTCTCTTCCCTAGATCTAATGTGGAATGACAATTCACTGCAGACTCAGCTGAATGATGAGTCGGGACTGCAGGGCAAAAAAATCTTAATGGTTCCAATCTTTACTCAAGTAAAGTATACTTCTGTGTCCACTGCTTAAGAACTTCTTTGAAAGAGAGGGTTTTGAATTCTATCAGGAGGGAGGGAGACTTCTGGACAACTGCCCAGTTGTGCCAAGTCTCCTCTGTGCTACTGGAGAGTTCAAAAACCGTATCTCTGCTGAGGTGTCTCTTAAGATTTATGCATATTTTCAATTTGCTTTAGTGCCAAATAATATAACAAATCTTGATTTGTTTTAAACATCCAATTAGGAGTGACATGAAGATTCCCTGATCTCCTCTTGTCTTTCTGTCCACTTTTACAACCTGGCCAGGGTAAAGAGAGGGAATTTTACCAACAACTTTCCAATAATTTCCAAAACTTTCATGATTTCCTTAAACTTCATATCCATGTTGTTCTCCTACTGGGCTTTGATCAAGGTCCCTTTAAAGCTGCACATATTTTATTTCCTTGCATTTCTTATCTAAAACTGCATTTGCAATCATACAAACTAAATAATATAAGATTAGTTCCTCTCTTTCTCTCTCCCATCACCTCCCTGATGCTGCAGCCATCAGAGAGAAGGGAGGAGAGGGAGGAAAAGAGATAATATTCCAAATTCCAGCTACACTGGAGCTGACCATAATAACTCACAAACACACGCAAACAGAACATGTAAAGACAGAACACATATACAGACAATGAAAAAGAAGTCCAAAAACTGAGAAAAAATGTCAAAAATTTTCTGCACAAATTATAACTTCAGCTTACTTTATAGCACTGTGTAACAAACATCTTTTTTGAGAAGGGCCTACTGAGCAACCCTGTTACTTTACCATTTTGTAAATAAACCTAGTATAAGATTCCTTTTCTGGACTTACTCCAGTAATCCTTTCCTTCTGGGCTGCTGAATTTGTAACTACACCACAGATCCAGGCCTTAGGTCAACTCCGGATGTATTTCCTGGTTGAATTTCTGACTGCACCACATCCCTCTTTCCCCTCTGTCCTATCTGGTCATGATTGTCTCCTGAGCTCCCTGACTGCCAATGCTCCAAAGACAAAAAAGGGGGCGGTAAGTGGGGGTCTCGACTCCTCATCGGAAATCTCTGCTAGGGAGTCTCCCATTTGTATTGCACAAGCGGCTGAGTGAGTCGGATGTGGGGCACTCACAAGGTCTGCTTTTTCCACCCCGTACATGACAAAATCAGTCTCGATGAGTAACCCAGGGGTGGTGTCTTCATAAGAGGTCATCTGTTGGCCCACCAGCAGCAAATTTTTATATGAGGCCACATACCTTCCTTTTTGCATAATTTGTAAAGATGACATGCCAGCACTGCCTTATCCTATGGCCATATCAACAGAATGTTACTTCCGTGACCCATAATTTCCCCTTGCACTTCCCACTGCTGTGCAGCGAGGCTGTGTAGTTCTTCTCCCAAAAAGGGAGGCCAAGCAGATTTCTCTTAATGCCACCCCATGTTGGGCACCAGCTTCACAGGGCTACCCCCCAGCTATCCAGGCTCCTAGTTGGGCTACCCCCCTACTGTCCTGCTCTGGGCTACTCCCAGGCCTCACCTACACTTACCTTATCCAGGTCCTCGGACATCTCCGTCCGTGTGTTAGGGGAACCCCTCCTTTGGGGGAGGGGAAATGACTACACAGAGTACCCAAGGTGGCCAGTGCACTTCACTTTATTGCTTACATCTCCTTTTGATCCCTCTCTACAGATCCTTATATCCCCAGCCAGAGCCCTGCCCACGTTCCTCCTGAGGGCAGAGCCAGCTCCTGAAGGGGGGGGGGTCCCAGCACCCGAAGACGGTCCAGAGCTTGGCCCCTAACAGTGAACAATGCAAGACATAATACATGTGATGAATTCAGAGCTATATGGAAATATGTAAATGATAAACTGTAGAGTTAAATTAGCAGAATCAAGAAAACAATACACAAATGTCTACAACAATGTGAATGAAAAAATGAAGAAAAAACCATAAAAATAAATGTTACAAAAGTACAGAAAAGAAACATTGTCCCAAGTTGCATTTAAAACCTTACAAAGTGTCACATAAAACACAGACAGACTTTCATTCACACAGAAACATCGACGTAACATACAGACAAGAGTAATACAGATCCAAGAATCTGTCCTTTTGGTCATCTAAAATCATTACCCTAGGGAAGATACACTACCCCAGTCTACTCGCTTTTCCCTCCTCAGTGGAATCCTTCAGGAATCTCAGACTGCATCCTCACCCCTGTGCATACCTCAACCTTAGAGCTCTTACTTCCCATCATAGGACTTATGCTCCAAAGGTCTCCAAAGCGCTGTATTCTCCTAAGACGCCTGAAACCTCACTCCAATGGCCCAAATCCAGGTTGGTCCAGGTGGAAGGGAGGAATTCCTGGACTAACAAGAGGGTATTTCAATCACCACTTTTCCCACTCTCATTGTATCTATCCACTTCTGTAGTCACAATCATCACCAATTTCACCCTTTTTTATTTTTACATTTCTCTGCACACTTTTCTTGTTTTCTTGTTGAAAATATTATGAGAGTGGAGCCAAGATGAAGGAGTAGAAAGACTCACGTATGCTAGCTCTGAACCCACAGCCCATATATTTCCTGCAAGAAGAACTCCCCACGAATTCTGCAGCACTGCAAGATGCGCAGAAACACAGTGGAAACGATTTCAGTTCCAGAAAGCCCTGAAGAGCAGTCCCCAGGGGTCCATCGCACCCCAGAAAGTGGAGCCCATCCCTGAGCTGCCCTAGCTATGGCCCCAGAGGAGCAGATCCGAGCAGACTTCAGGGACAGATTCTCCAGCAGAAGGTCCCTCCACCCACAGATGCTCCAGGTCAGTGAGAGAGACATCTGGGCTGTCCAAGAGGGGAGCGGATTATCTCCATGACTCAGGCCCCATCAGGAGGCAGTGGTGGAGGGAGTAGCAGAGGCAGCGGCAGAGGCAGTGACGACAGCCCGGGACTCCCCGAGCAGGCAGGAGCTCCATTCCTGGGAGACAGCCCTGCCCCCACCAGCCCATTACTGAAGGTCTCTGCATAAAGCCCCTAAGGGAACTGAGCCTGGGAGGCGGCCCTGCCCCAACCAGAGCAATGCAACTTAAGCTCACATTGAATAGAAGCCACGCCTGCCACGGAAAGCCCATTTGAATCTCAGACCCCAAGCACTAGCTGGGCAGATTTAGGCGGGGGGGGGGGGGGAGACAGGAATCTCAGAAGTCAAGTAACTGGCTGGGAAAATGCCCAGAAAAGGGAAGAAAAATAATACCATACAAAGCTACTTTCTTAGGGAACAAATGTTCCTGCCTTTCATTTCTGATGATGAGGACCAATACTTGCCATCAGGAAAAGACATGGAGGTCGGGGTCTCTGTATCCCAGATATCCCACGTGGATGTGCAGTGGGCTCAGGCCATGGAAGAGCTCAAAAAGGATTTTGAAAATCAAGTTAGACAGGTGGAGGAAAAACTGGGAAGAGAAATGAGAGAGATGCAAGAAAAGTATGAAAAACGGGTCAATACTTTGCTAAAGGAGACCCAAAAAAATGCTGAAGAAAATAAGAGCTTGAAAAACAGTCTCACTCAATTAACAAAAGAGGTTCAAAAAGCCAGTGAGGAGAAGAATGCTTGCAAAAGCAGAATGAGCCAAATGGAAAAAGAGGTTCAAAAGCTCACTGAAGAGAATAGCTTTCTCAAAATTAGATGGAACAGATGGATTCTAATGACTTTCTGAGAAACCAAGAAATCACCAAACACAATCAAAAGAATGAAAAAATGAAAGAGAATGTGAAATATCTCATGGGAAAAAAAACTGACCTGGAAAATAGATCCAGGAGAGACAATTTAAAAATTATGGGATTGCCTGAAAGTCATGATGAAAAGAAGAGCCTCGAAATCACCTTCCATGAAATTATCAAGGAAAACTAGCCTGAGATTCTAGAACCAGAGGGCAAAATAAGTATTGAAAGAATCCATCGATCACCACCTGAAAGAGATCCAAAAAGAGAAACTCCTAGGAACATTGTGGCCAAATTCCAGAACTCCCAGCTCAAGGAAAAAATCTTGCAAGCCACTAGAAAGAAGAAACAATTCCAGTATTGTGGAAATAAAATCAGGATAACTCAAGATCTAGCAGCTTCTACATTAAGGGATCAAAGGTCATGGAATAGGATATTCCAGAACTCAAAGGAACTAGGACTGAAACCAAGAATCACCTACCCAGCAAAACTGAGTATAATACTTTAGGGGAAAATAACATCTTTCAATGAAATAGAGGACGTTCAAGCATTCTTGATGAAAAGACCAGAGCTGAAAAGAAAATTTGACTTTCAAACACAAGAATGAGAAGAAGCATGAAAAAGTAAACAGCAAAGAGAAGTCAGAAGGGACTTACCAAAGGTGAACTGTTTACATTCCTACATGGAAAGACAATATTTGTAACTCTTAAAAATTTTCAGTATCTGGGTAGTTGGTGGGATTATACACACACACATACACACACACGTACATGTGTACATGCACACACACACATGCACGCACATACAGAGACAAAGAGCGCAGAGTGAATTGAATAGGATGAGACCACATCTTAAAAGAAATTAAGGTAAATGGTGACAGAGAGATGTAGTGGGAGGAAAGAGGGTGAAATGGAAAGGGGTAAATTGTATCTCATTCAAGAGGCAAGCAAGAGACTTTTTAGTCAAGGGAAAAAGAGGAGAGCTGAGGAAAAAAAAGAAGAAGTTTACCCTCATCACATTCGACTGAAGGAAGGAATACAATGCACACTCATTTTGGCATGAAAACCTATCTTACAATACAGGAAAGTGGGGGAGAAGGAGATAAGCAAGGGGGGGATGATGGTAGGGAGGGAAATGGGAGGAGGGAGCAATTTGAAGTCAACACTCGGGTAGGGACAGGATCAAAAGACAGAATAGAAACAATGGGGGGCAGGATAGGATGGAGGGAAATACAGTTAGTCTTACACGACACGACTATTATTGAAGTCATTTGCAAAACTACACAGATAGGGCCTATATTGAATTGCCTGACTTCCCAAAGGAAATGGATGGGGAGTGAGGGATAGGGAGAATTTGGAACTCAAAGTTTTAGGAACAACTGTTGAGTATTGTTGTTGCTACTAGGAAATAAGAAATACAGTTAATGTGGAATAGAAAGTCATCTGGCCCTACAGGACAAAAGAGAAGATGGAGAAAAGAGAAGGGAGGGATGATAGAAGAGAGGGCAGATTGGTGATAGGAAAAACTAGATTGCTTGGTGTATAGGGGTGGGTGGAGGGGATAAAAGGGGAGAAAATTTGGAACCCAAAATTTTATGAAAATGAATGCAACAAGTTAAATTTAAAAAAAAGAATGGAAGAGAGCCAAGAGGATGTACACATGTGAAGCTAAAGGACAAGTAAAGAATATTTTCAAGAACTAAAACAAAAAGAAAAGAGAAGAAAATATTCTGAGTCTGGAGATGGTATGTCATGTTTGAAGAACAGCACTGCATCAAAGAGTACATGATGGAGAATAAGGTATGAGAAGATGGAAAGATAGAAATTGGGCAAGTTATGAAGGATTTTATACAGAGGATTTTACATTTGATCCTGGAGTTAATAGGGAGCAAAAGGAGCTTATGAAACATGTAGAGAATATGGTCAGAATTGCATTTAAGGAAGATCACTTTGCTTCAAAAAGAATGGATCTTGGAGTAAAGAGAGACTTGAGGCAGATAGATTAATCAGGACGCTATTACAATCACTCAGTTATAAAGTAATGAGGGCCTATAGCAGGGTTATTTCTGTGTCAGAGACTAGAAAGAGGTATATATACAAGAGATGTTGTAAAGGTAGAAATGATTTGACATCTTATTGGATATGGACAGTAAAAGACAGTAAGGAGTTGAAGGTCACAACACTGTTGGTGATCTTGGATGACTGGGAGAATAGTGGTACCCCAAGAGTAACAGAGAAGTTAGGCAGAGAGGAAGGTCTGCAAGGAAAAAAAAAGTTTCGTTTTTAACAGGTTGAGTTTAATATGACTATAGAACATTGGCTTCAAAGTGTCTAAAAGGTGGTGGGAGATGCAAAGACTGGAGGTCAGTAGAGAGGGCAGGACAAATGGATGTGAGAGTGATCTTAAAGAGGATAAGTGAAACTATGAGTGGTAATGAGATCACCAAGTGAAGCAGAGGAAGAAGAAAAGAGGGCATGGGAAAGAATTTCAAAGGACTCTCCTTATTATCAAGTGTAACATAGATGAAGAGAGACACAAAGACGGAACAATCAGAAAGACAGGAGAAGTAGGAGACGCAAATGTCATGAAAACCTAGAGAGAAGAGAGTATCAAGGAGGAGAGGCTGATTGACAGTATTAAAGACTCAGAGAGATCAAGAAAAATAAGAATTGAGATGAAGTTATTGGATCTGACAATTAATGGATCATTATTAACTTTTGAAAAAGGAGTTTCAATTAAACTATGAAAATGGAAGCTAGACTGCAAAGAGTTAAAGAAAAGGAAATTGAGGCACACATTTTAGACATGTTTAGTCTAACCCCTAAAGGGGTAAGATGTGTGTAGCAAATGTTCATTAATTCTTGATTTTCCTCATGTTTGAAAATTACAGAGAAATTAGTCACCATGCACAAAACATATAAACCATTAAAAGAAGAAATTTTCTCTCTATACCTGTAGACATCAGAAACAGGAAAGATTCTCAGGGACACAAAGGGGATTGGATGATAGATGGATAGATGGATGAATGGATGGATGGACAGATGGATGGAAGGATGGGACAGATTTTCACTGTGCATTAGGAAGAATCAAGATAACTTGAAATATTTAAGCCAATTGCTTCACCTGTTATTCTAAGTGGTCTCTTTGTATTCAATGTTCTGCAGTTCCCTCTCCAACGCATTCACATGTCTATGTGAAGGAGGAGGTTTTTGTCTAGTCTCATACTCATTTTTGTCACTGTGTCTCTTGCACAGTAATACAAGGCTGTGTCCTCAGGTTTAAGGGAATCCATTTGCAGGTAAAGCATGCTGTTGCTGTTGTCCCTGGAGATGGTGAACCTGCCTTTCACAGAGTCTGCATACCATGTGCTTGATCCATCATAAATGATATATGAGAGCCACTCCAGCCCCTTCCCTGGAGCCTGCCGGATCCAGTGCATGGCATAGTCTTTGAAGGTGAATCCAGAAGCTTTGCAGGAAAGGCGAAGAGATCCTCCAGGCTGGCTCACATCTCCCCCAGACTCCACCAGCTGAACATCACAATGGACACCTGCAAACAGAATCATTGAAGACAATAGTCACACAAATACTTCACTTCAAAGTGTATTTCCTTGGTCAAGAAACCAACAAAAGACAAAACTACCTTGTAAAATCGTCAGAAGGACAATTCCCTTCAGACCTAATCCCATTGTTCCAGCTCTACAATGGCAGTCCTTAGGAGAGAAAAACCACACAAAAGAAAAGCTCCTCTCCCAGGGCTACAGACACAGGTTTTTGCTGGTTTTCATCCCTAGAGGGAGGAGTCCAATTTGCATTTCTTTCTCTCTTCACTATTACTAAGAACAACTGCCTCCCACTGGGATGAGTCCCCTCCCCGAGCAGCACAGAGATGTTTCCCCCAGAATTAGTTCTAAAATCCTGAGGAAGCTCAGGGGCACTGAGAATCTAAATATCATTGATGTTGACTCAGTGTCTGTCCCAGGCCATCACTCCAATCTACTCTCAACACAAAGGGAATGCTCCGTAGGTTTTTCTATGTTTCTCTTATTTTCCCAGGTTATTCCATTTCTATCTGTAATTAGGAAGGCACCCCAAGCATTTGGCATTTTTTGTCTTCACCCTCGGAGTCTGAGGTGGCAGTATTTTTCAGCTTACTCTTGTTTGGTTGTAGGGCTATTTTTCTATCCATTATTTTTGTAAATTTGATTTCATGTGTATTACATATGTCCAATCCCATTCATGGTCCCTTATTTCCACAGTATGCTCTTTTGGCATGAGGGAAGTCATTATTAAGTTTTCAGTGTGAGCAGTATATTTCAGAAATCAGCAGACACTGAAAGTCAGGACTTGTCTTTAATTGTTTTTTTAATTTAAACTTAACAAAGGGATAGAGAAAATTTTACTAATGTTGATTAAACTTAAAATTGTATCATGCAATCACTTTTCTTCCCTGGAGAGCTGGTGTCAAAAACATAAAAACTTACCAGCAAACACAAGTTCAAATCCCTCTGAGTTGGAGGAATTGAGGCACAATATGAACAGAGGATAATAGAGCCTGCTGTACCTACTGGATCCTCCAAAATGTCCCATGTTTGAATTCTCAGAAGGTCTCATTGGGTGTGGTGAGACACTGACACAATATCTTCTTGAGTATCTGGGGAAAGGTATAGACTGAGGCTTGGAGTGCTCCTTCTCAGAGCAAGGAAGTCTGCTTCCATCTACTGTACACAGTGGCCTCACAACAGACAGCATTTTTCTGTCATGTCTATTTGACCTTAATGCTTTCCTTATTCAGAAAAAGTAGTTCTCATCAGGGACCATTAGAACACTGACAAAATACAAGTTATTCTTCAATTAGCCTTTGAGATTGTGTAATTTTGTATTTTGTAAAATTTGAACTGGGTCTTTTTTTTCTGTTTTTTCTCTGTTTTTTCTTCCCCTGGCACAGGCCTTACACTTGCATTATCCTGTCAGTGCTACATCACTTTTAGGAAAAAGAACAATGCAAAGCAACTTATAGAATGCAGTTCAGTTTATGTTCCTACCAAATATATCTTGACTTCCATAGGCTATTATTCACCCTATTATTATCATCTTCAAGGTAACTTTCTAAATCTTTTCTCTTTCACTGACTCCTAGAAAAAGTATATACTTGCTACCTTCCTTTAAAGTTTTCTCAGACTTTTGTAATCAGTTTTGTTATCTCACTCAGGTTATATAAATTTTGTCCTCAACTCTATCTGTGCGTTGAGTTTTCTTGCCTCATTTGGACAATTCAGATAAAAATGAAGTAGTTTTGTTTATATAAACGTTTATTTGAGCACTCTAATTATATAACAATTTTCTCTAACCTTTCTTTTTCTTTCTCCCTTGTGTGAATATTCCTCTTCCCCTCTCCACTTTTCCCTTAGGATCTTTATGACATAATGGACTCACTCTCACCTTCTGTCTAATTAGATTTCCTCCATAGGGACACAATCTTCCCATTTTTTGATACAAGGAGTTTATCCTAGTTTAGTCTTTATGACAGTGTTTATCATAAAAAGAGAAGGGAAATCATGGAAAGGGGAGAAGGTAGTATACATTGACACAAGACCTACTATGTCCTAGGAATTGTGCTAAATGCTTTTCACCAATGTCTCATTATGTCTGAAAAACAGTCTTACTATATAATAGCCATTATTATACCCATTTTAGTGCTAAGGAAGTCAAAGTAAATTAAAATTAAATGATTAATCTGAGAGTTACAAAGCTTTTGTATGAGACCAGTTTTGACTTAAGGTTTCCTTTATTTCAAGTTTAATGCTTTATTCATTGCACCACTGACTGTTGTCTCTAGATATTTTCAGAGAAACAGGACTTTTCATTTTACTTATATTTTTGCTTCTCTTAAATTCTGCTTTTGAACTTCAATATTTCTACATGGCTCTACCCTTTTTATCAGGAATTCTTTATAGCCCTCTATTGATTTAAAAATCTATATATTTTTTCCATTTAGGCTTTTATTTAGTGTTAGGTGTAAGGTATTCTTGGTTGCAAACTTTTAAGAATAGTGGGTTTCAAGCTTTCCACTTCTTTATCATTTGCGATCCTGACTTGGACTCCTCAGTACTTGAATCCTTTCTGGTTACTTGTAGGAATTTTTTTCTTTCATCTGGAAACTCTGGATTTCATGTATAATATTCCTAGAAGTTTACATTTGGGGTTTTCTTTCAAGAGATGGTCGGTTGTGGGGAGCCATGGCTATCTATTATCAAGATAAAAGTCTGGACTGCCGCTGGGAGCAAACATCCTGCCCTTGTAAAATATTTGAAACATTTTGTGTTTATCTTAACCTTACTACTCCTCCCACTGCTGCTTGCTGTAAACCCCCTACTCCCTCTTTCACCACTATAATTACTGCTACCCTACCCCTCAATAAACGAGACTTGACCAGAAAGCCTGTCTTGTCTCCATTCTTCGCGTCTCCTGTCCCCCATCCTCTCCTTTCTTCCAGGGTCCACGTTCTTGTCACGCAGGCCGGGATAGTCAGTGTGTTTTGCTCTGATTCTTTTTTACCGCGTACATTTCCTTTACTTTCAAAATTTTCCTTTTTTTTCTTCCATCTCTACCATAGAGATGGCATACAAAAAATTCTTTTTCTTCAGTTCTTTCTCTAGACATAGAAGGCATATTTATTTGCAAACCATTTATGATAACTTTATATTTCTAACAGAAAAAACTTTTGTTCTTAAAAAGATATTGAGGTTACCATATGCAACATTCTCTTTCTTCTGCTGATTTCTCTTCTTTAATTTCTGCAATTCTCTCCATCTTTTTTCTAAAACCATTGAGATGATCATTTCTTATAGCATGACAGCTTTCCATACCATGCATATACTACAATTTCTTCAGCAATTTCCCAATTCATGTACACATTACAATTTTCAGGGTTTTTTTCAACACAGAGAGCTACTAGTAACATTTTAGAATATATAGATTCTTTTTCTTTTGGGGAATTAATGAAGTAGTAAGATTGGAAGGTCAGGGGTTATAGAGAGTTTCATAGTTCTTCAGCATAAATCTAGATTCTTCCTCAGAAAGGATGGATCAGTTGACAATTCCACCAAAAGTGGGTGTCCCTATTTTTCCATATCCCCTCCAATACTGGTCATTTTCCCTTTCTGTCATTTTAGCTAATCTGATCGGTATAAAATGATTTCTCCTGACAGTTTTGATTGGCATTTCCCAACAATGATAAGAGCATTTTTTCATATGACAATAAAATGTTTTCATATCTTCTTTAGAAAATTGCCTGTCCATATCCTTAGGCCATTTAGCAATTAAGAGATGACTCATATTCCAACAGATTTTTAAAAGTTCTTTATACATTTTAAATGAGATCTTTATCTTATAAAATGTCTAAAAAAAGTTTTTCCCAATTTTCTGCCTTCCTTCTGATCTTGCCCACATTTGCTCTATTTGTACACAAAATTTTGATAATTTATTTTAATTGAAATGTTTCATTTTACACATAACTTGGTTCTCTCCCTTGTTTCTTCATAAGATGTTCACATGTCCGTAACTGTGATAAGTAATGCATTCCACGTCCTTCTATATTTCTGATAAAATCACTCTTCATGTCTGGGTATGTAATGTGAATGACAATTAAAGATCTTCCCTACACATTAATAGGACTTAGGTGGAGCACATTAAGGGAAGCTTCATTAGGGGAGGCTTCTTTGGTAGGCCCACACCTTTTATTAATTGCTGGTGAGGCACTGTGTATATGAAAAGGGTTGTCATGCTCTTTGGCTCTGAAAAGTGTATATATACTCTGAGATGAGGCTTTGCTTTGTAACCAAATTCCAGAGTTCCTAGGTGAAGAAGAAAATATTACAAGCAGCCAGGAAGAAATAATTTGAGTATCATAGAACCAAGTCAAAGTAGTGTGGAAATACAATGAGGATAACATAAGATTTAGCAGGTTCTACATTTAAGGATCCTCTCTCACAATGACCTAATAATCTCGGTTTATGGAGCAAGTATGGTTCAGATTTATATGAGATGATCCTCATATATTAAGTACCACTTTCATAACTCAGAATATCTAGCTCTATTGCCACCTACTGAACATTTAATTTTATACTCAGGAGCCTGCTTCCATTCTCACTTGTACATTTATTTTTTTTCTTTTTTTAAGAAAAGAGATTTATAATTTCAGGGCCCTTAACCTTTTAGAGATCGACATCTAGTCTACTTTCTCAGACAATGCTTTCTGAGTACTCAAGTCTCTAGGGGAGAAAGAAGATAAAAAGTCTATATATAACTCTCTTAACCACCATTATATCTATCTTCATCATAAAGCAGGTAGTAAGAGGCATATCTGTTTGTTTTCTCTCTCCTGTTACTGCTATTTCAGTTTAGATAGTTACTCTATTATTTACCAAATTAAGGATAACATAAGTCAGTAGAGTTATGAATAGAATTCAATGACTATAGAAGAGAAAAACGTAGATTGTAACTCTAGTCCATAAATCATTGCTTCAGATATGCCAGAAAAATAGTCTCAGGCATTGAGACTTTTCCTCCTTCAGGCATAAAATGAGTTTCTGTCCTATTAATAGACATAAAGTTTGCAAACTTGGGAATGTCCCATTCACTGTTCATAAAGCACATTTAAAGAAATGTTTGTATTTTTAATTCCCTTCATTAACAAGAACAATTTTAATAAACCTGATAGTGTTTGGGGTCCTTGCTTAAATCATGAAAGCAACTGATGTCAAGTGGGCACGACTGAGATTAATAATGACACCTGTGATGATATAAAAAAGTAATCTGACTAGTTGTATTTTAAATAGAGGGAGAGTCAACTCTGTTGTAAGAATTTGAGAAAAGGAGAAAAGGAGCTCTAGGGAATATAGTTATAAGAAGTGCCCAGCACAGACATGGTGCTCATAAAAAGCAACATTTTGACTACTGTAAATACCCAAATTAATTACAAAGCCTATGAGTAAGGCCCTATCTGCATAAAAAGAAAGAACTGAAAATAGAAGTACATATAGAATGATTTGAGAGAGAGAGAGAGAAAAAAAAAGAAAGAGAGAGAGAAAGGTACATATTTTTATCTCCTAACCTTCTCTAGGATGGGAGGAAGTGAACAAAGGTATTTACTTGACAAACTTTTTTAAAATCTGTTTAAAATTATTTAAAGGGAATAGCAAGCTAGATATGATAGAATTGCAATTTCATGTGCAATCATTTTTATTATACTATAATGTCAATGAGTTGGAGGGGAAGAGGTTAAGAAAAGGGAGGATCAAATAGAGGAGAAGATAGTCAGAAGCAAAACACATCTGAGAAGTGATGGGGTGAAAGGAGGAACAAAAGAGTATGAATGCAAGGAATATGATGAAGGGAAATAGTTAACAATTAGCAACTGTGAAAAAAATTCAAGCAAGGTTCTCTGACAAACACCCAGTTTTTCAAACACATACAGAACAGAGTCAATTTACAAAAATAAGATTCATTCCACAAGGGAAGGAAAGTTATCTATAGTCATAAGAAAAAACATTATTTAGCCCACTATTGGCTGGAGCTGCATTTAAATCTAGAGTTATATGCAAATGATAAAATTAAAACAATTATGAGGAACTACTTCATGCCTATTAGGATGGCCAATATGACAGAAAAAAAAAGAAAAGGACAAATGAGGGACAGGATGGAGGCGAAATGAGACATCAATGCACTGTTGGTAGACTTGTGAACTGATTTAACCATTCTGTACAGTAATTTGGAACTATACCCAAAGGGATATAAAATCATGCATACACCTTAGACCCAGTAATATCTCTATTAAATCAGTATCCCAAAAGAGACTTAAAAAAACACAAAAGAAAAATATATACATATGTAAAATCATTTAGGGCAGCTCTCTCCTGGGGACAAAGAATAGGCAACTGAGGGGATGCCCATCAACAGGGGAATGGCTAAACACATGGTAGAACACTGTTGTTCTAAAAGAAATGATAAGCAGGATAATCTCAAACATAACACAGAAAGACTTACATGAGCTGATGCAAAATGAAATGTGCTGTATGCAAAGTAACTACTATTGTACAATGATCAGCTGTGAATGACTTAGTTATTCTAAGACAACTATGAAAGACTTATGATGAAAAATACTATCCATCATCACAGGAGGAAGTGATGTGTCTGAATACTCATAGAAGTCTGTGGGGTGTTCTAGTTTCTTTAATTTTCTTGAAGGATTTTTTCTCTGTTTTTTCTTTCACAATATCACTCTTATGGCAATGTTTTACATGGCTGTACATGAATGAACTCTATCAAATTCTTGCCTTCTTAATGAGGAGAGGTGCGGAGAGGAAAGAAGAGTTTGGAACTCAAAGTTTTTAAAATGACTCTCAAAAATCGTTTTTACATGTAGCTGGAGAAAAATAAAATACTACATAACTTTTAAAGATGGAACGTCAAAAAGCACAAAATAAATAGGAAGAAAAGTCTAAGTGATGGAAAACTTCCCTGGAACTTGTAGCTGAAGGGCACAGTTGTTTACTTTTGATTTCTTCTTTTCTTTTCTGAGGGTGATACAAGAATGCTTTAAATTGACACTATTTCCTTAATTCAGACGTTCTCAGCAGTTTTCTTCCCTTATTTCTGCCTTTGCCTGTAATTTCTCCCTGCCATGGTTTATGAATATATACATAAATACAAGCATGGGAATTCTTTCATGACCACACGTGAATATTTGTGTATGTTTATATCATTTCGTTGTTCTTCAGTCATATGCTACTCTTTATTACTCTGTTTTGGGATTTGGTGGGAAAGATGCAGGAGCGCTTTGTCATTTCAATGTCTATCTCATTTTTCATGTGAAGAAATTGAGGCAAAAAAGGTTAAGTGACCTACCCAGGGTCACATAGATAGTTAGTGTCTCAGGCCAGCTCCAGGCTCATGAAGATGAATTCGTAATTCCAAGTCCAGTGCTGTATTCACTCTGCCAACTCACTGCCTATATTTATATCTATACATATATATTTATATACATACACAAATTACCTTTATTTATATGTGCATTTGTGTAAACATATATATGTATGTGTACATTTATTAATAAATTTCATTTTCATGTGTGTGTATGTGCATAGCAAAAGCCTCTCCCCAATACATTCAGGAAGTAGTCACAGCATATGAAATAGCAGTTCTCAAAAGAAGAATTTCAAACTATTAATAACAATGGGAAAAAATGCACCAACTTACTAAATATAGGAGAAATGCTCATTAAAAAATCTCTGAGGCTTACCAAAAATGACAGAAGATGGAAAACGTCAATATTTTAAGGATTATGGCAAGATAAACACATAGACCTTATTGGTGGAACTCTGAATATGTAACAAAAATGGAATTATAAAATAGCATGACTATTCCCAAGGTCATGACTACTTATACACTGGCATAGTTCTCAATCACCAAGTATAAAATATTCTCCATATAAAAAGCAGAGAGAAAATATTTATTTAAACACCAGAAAGTCAAATCCTAGAACCAGAAAGCAAAATTCATCATGGAAACCAAGAAGTTAATAACCATGAAAGCAGCAGAGGCCAAAGTCCTTCACAAACCTCCACGCCCTTAGCCTGGGCCATGTCACTATCAGCTGTTACACTGTGTCAGGTGGCCTGTGTTCTATCCCCTCTGCCCTGACCCCACTCACTCACTTCCTCTCAGTTCTGCTTCACCATTCCTGTTTTACCTGTTCAGCAAGCTGCTCTAAACATGTGACTTAGGCTTCAGGTGAATTAAAGAGATCATATGGGCCTATTAATTAATGAGAAAGATCTTTCTATTTAATTTACTATTAAATTACTTGTTTTATTATTTATATATTATATTGACACATATAATTATATTTTTTGATATTTGTGTATTTTATGTCTGTCCATATATATGATATATGCATATATATGTATATACATATATGTGTGTGTATCTGTGTATATATATTCACATATATGTATGCATGTATGTATGTATACATATAAGATAGCAAAGTGGCACAGTTGATAGAACCTGGGGATTGAAACCAGAAAGAGTCTTCCTCATGAGTTCAAATCCAGCTTAATACCTGTGTGAACTTGGGCAGGTCACTGAGCTGTATGTATCTCAATTCCTCATTTGCAGAATGATCTCAGGAGGAAAAGGCAAACCACTCCTGTAACGCTGCCAAGAAAACCTTATATATGGCCACAGAGAGTAGATATAGCTGAAATATGCCTTGACAAAACAGGAAGAGAGATAATTCTGTTAGGTTTTATCTCAAGGAAGTTATTCATAAGAAGAAATTTCAATAAATATCAAAATATTTATGAAAGTATAGTAGAAAGAAATTGGAAAAATAATAGATATCTTCAAATGAGGAATGAGTAGAAAGGTTAAATAAATTGTGGAATATAAATATTAGGGAACAATGCAAGACATAATACATGTGATGAATCCAGAGCTATATGGAAATATGCAAATGACAAACTGTAGAGTTAAATTAGCAGAATCAAGAAAACAATACACAATTGTCTATAACAATGTAAATGAAAAAATGAACATAAAACCATAAAAATGAATCTTAGAAAAGTACAAAAAAGAAACATTGTCCCAAACTGTATTTACAACCTTACAAAGTGTCAGATAAGACACAGACACAGACTCTCATTCACACAGAAACATCAACTTAACATACACAGAAAAGAGCAATACAGGTCCAAGAATCAGTTCCTTTGGTCATTTAAAATCATTACCCTAGGGCAGATACACTACCCCAATCTACTAGCATTTCCCTCCTCAGTGGAGTCCTTCAGGAACCTCAGAGTGCATCCTCACCACTGTGCATACCTCAACCTTAGAGCTCTTACTCCCCATCTTAGGACTTATCTTCCAAACGTCCCCATAGGTCACCAAAGGACTTCTCTCAACTAAGACCCCTGAAACCTCACTCCAACTGGCCAAATCCAGGTTGCTCCAGTTACAAGGGAAAAATTCCTGGACTAACAAGAGGGTATTTCCATCACCACTTTTCCCACTCTCATTGGATCTATCCACTTTTGTAGTCATGACCATCACCAATTTCACCCTTTTTTTTTTATTTTGGCATTTCTTTACACACTTTTCTTGTGTAAACAAGGTCAGGATTTCTTCAGGACATCAAGGGGACTTCTGCAAGATACACCAACTGCTCTATTGAGCAGGACCTTTCTTACCTCCATCCTTCTATTTATAAAACCCCCTCCCACACCAAGAATCTTGAGCCCCACATTGGGGACCAAAATGTTGGAGACAACTTTCTCATGAAAGTAATTCTAAGAATGAGCTGAGGAAGACAAAATTATTTACACCAGATGATAGTCCTGTTCGCAGAGAACCAAATAGAATGGAACCCTGTACAGAAGCAAAAGTGATTTAAATAGTCTTTGGGAAATCAGATCTCTCTTTAGAGGCAGAATTGGTCCAGAATCCTCAGGATTACAGTCCTTCTGACACTCCCATTACATAGCAATCCTTGGTGTATTCCCTCCTCTCAAACATTCTTCAACATAGATCCCATGATTAGAAAATTAGAGGAAAAATTTTGTCTGAAGTGTGTCAGTGAACATACATGAAACTTATTTAGCAAGCACAACTGAGGGAATACCTTGGTCTCATCTTCTCCTTTATTTTGGCACTCTGCTGAAAATGCAGGACCTTGAAACTTCTTTTGATCAGTACTCTCTATAGTACTCCCTTCCTGTCATTTAGCTACCAAATGCTTCATTCTGTGGAGGATAAACAAACTTTATCTCTTTCTTTCTCCCAAGGGTCAGGCTTTGTTTTCACAAGTGTGACCCCAACATTGGCCATGAAGGTCCTGGTATAATTCTGAATTTTGAAATACTCTCAGACGAAAAGTGCTAAAATTAAGGAAAACTAAGATTAAGGAAAAAGAAGGGACTTAGAAACTAGAAACTAAGTCAGATATGAGGAAGACTTGCAGAGCAATAGTGCCCTATAAACAAGAGGAAAATTAATGAAAATATTCTGAGTCTGAAGATGGTATGTCATGTTTAAACAACAGCATTGCATGAAAGAGTACACGATGGAGGGGTGTGGAGTCAAGATGGTGGAGTAGAAAGACTCATGTATGCCAGCTCTGAACCCACAGCCCATGGATTTAATGTAAGAAGAGGTCCCCACAGGTTCTGGATCACTGCAGGGTGTGCAGAAACACAGTGGAAGAGATTTCCATTCCAGAGAGACATGGATCCGTGGTGCCCCGGAAAGTGGAACCCACCACAGCGCTGCCCTGGCCGCATGGTCCCAGAGGACCGGATCCGAGGGCGCTTCAGGGAAGGAACATCCCGGGGGCTGGGAAGGTCCCTCCGCCCACAGATGCTACAGGTCAGTGAGAGAGACATCTGGGCTGACCAAGAGGGGAGCAGGGTGTCTCTGTGGCTCGGGCCCCCTCTAGAGGAGGCGGCAGAGGCAGAGGCAGGGGCAGGAAGCAGCGGAGGCAGAGGCAGCAGCGGTGGCCCAGGACTCCCCGAGCAGCAGGCAGAACTTCAGGTCTCTGCATAAACAACCTGAGGGACCTAAGTTTGGGAGGCGGCATTGCCCCCACCCGCTCCATCACTGAAGGTCTCTGCATAAAGCCCCTGAGGGAGCTGAGCCTGGGAGGCAGCCCTGCCCGAACCCCAGCACCAGAACTAAAGCTCACATTGAATAGCAGCTATGCCTGCCCTGGAAAATCCGTTTGAATCTCAGACCCCAAGCACTCGCTGGACGGATCTAGGCAGGGATGGACAGGAATCTCAGAAGTCAAGTAACTGGCTGAGAAAATGCCCAGAAAAGGGAAGAAAAATAAGGCTATAGAGAGCTTCTTTGAGCAGGTGCAAATGTTCCCGCCTTTCTATTCTGATGACAAGGAAATATTCTTACCATCAGAGAAAGACGTGGAGGGTGGGGCCTCTGTATCCCAGATATCCCAAGTGGATGTCGGGTGGGCTCAGGCCTTGGAAGAGCTCAAAAAGGATTTTGAAAAGCAAGTTAGACGGGTAGAGGAAAAACTGGGAAGAGAAATGAGAGAGATGCAAGAAAAGCATGAAAAACGGGTCAATACCTTGCTAAAGGAGACCCAAAAAAAATGCTGAAGAAAATAACACCTTGAAAAATAGGCTCACTCAACTGGCAAAAGAGGTTCAAAAAGCCAATGTGGAGAAGAAAGCTTTCAAAAGCAGAATTAGCCATATGAAAAAAGAGTTGCAAAAGCTCACTGAAGATAATAGTTCTCTCAAAATTACAATGGAACAGATGAAGTCTAATGACTTTCTGAGAAACCAAGAAATCACAAAACAAAACCAAAAGAATGAAGAAATGGAAGAGAATGTGAAATATATCATGGGAAAAACAACTGATCTGAAAAATAGATCCAGGAGAGACAACTTAAAAATTGTGTGAGTACCTGAAAGTCATGATCAAAAAAAGAGCCTAGACATCAGCTTCCATGAAATTATCGAGTTTAACTGCCCTGAGATTCTAGAACCAGAGGGCAAAATAAGTATTGAAAGAATCCATCGATCATCGCCTGAAAGAGATCCAAAAAGAGAAACTCCTAGGAACATTGTGGCCAAACTCAAGAACTCACAGGTCAAGGAGAAAATATTGCAAGCAGCTAGAAAGAAACAATTCCAGTATTGTGGAAATACAATCAGGATAACTCAAGATCTAGCAGCTTCTACATTAAGGGATCGAAGGGCGTGGAATAGGATATTCCAGAAGTCAAAGAAACTAGGACTCAAACCAAGAATCACCTACCCAGCAAAATTGAGTATAATACTTCAGGGGAAAATATGGTCTTTCAATGAAACAGAGGACTTTCAAGCATTCTTGATGAAAAGATCAGAGCTGAAAAGAAAATTTGACTTTCAAACACAAGAATGAGAAGAAGCATGAAAAAGTAAACAGCAAAGAGAAGTCAGAAGGGACTTACCAAAAGTGAACTGTTTACATTCCTACATGGAAAGACAATATTTGTAACTCTTAAAACTTTTCAGTATCTGGGTAGTTGGTGGGATCACACACACACACACACACACATGTACATGCATGCACGCACACACACATACACACATGCATGCACATACAGAGACAGAAAACACAGAGTAAATTGAATAGGATGGGACCATATCTTAAAAGAAATCTAGGTAAGTGGTGAGAGAGAAAGGTAGGGGGAGGAAAGAGAGTGAAATGGAAGGGAATAAATTATATATCATTTAAGAGGCAAGCAGTAGACTTCTTAGTGGTGGGAAAAGAGGAGAGCTGAGAAAAAAAAACAAGAAGTTTACCCTCATCACATTTGACTAAAGGAAGGAATAAAATGCACACTCATTTTGGTATGAAAACCTATCTTATAGTACAGGAAAGTGGAGGACAAGGAGATAAGCAAGGTGGGGGGATGATGGAAGGGAGGGCAATGGGAGGAGGGAGCAATTTGAAGTCAACACTTGGGGAGGGACAGGATCAAAAGACAGAATAGAAGCAATGAGGGGGAGGATAGGATGGAGGGTAATTCAGTTAGTCTTGCACTACACGGCTATTATGGAAGGCATTTGCAAAACCACACAGATAGGGCCTATATTGAATTGACTGCCTTCCCAAAGGGAATGGGTGGAAAGGGAGGGATGGGGAGAATTGGGAATTCAAAGTTTTAGGAAGAAATGGTTAGTATTGTTGTTGCTACTAGGAAATAAGACATACAGTTAATGAGGGATAGAAAGTCATCTGGCCCTACAGGACAAAAGAGAAGATGGGGACAAGAGAAGGGAGGGATGGTAGAAGGAGGACAGATTGGAGATAGGGAAAATTAGATTGCTTGGTGTATTGGGGTATGGGTAGGGGACAAAAGGGGAGAAAATTTGGAACCCAAAATTTTGTGAAAATGAATGTAAAAAGTTAAATAAATAAATTTTTATTTTAAAAAAAAGAGTACATGATGGAGAATAAGGTACAAAGAAGATGGAAAGATAGGAATTGGGCACATTATGAAGGATTTTATACACAGGATTTTATATTTGATCCTGGAGTTAATAGGGAGCTAAAGGAGCTTATGAAATATGTAGAGAATATGGTCGGATGTGCTTTTAAGGAAGATGACTTTGCTTAATAAAGAATGGATCCTGTAGTGAAGAGAAACTTGGGGCAGAGAGATTAATCAGAAAACTGCAATTGCTCAGGTATAAAGTGATGAGGGACTGTACCAGGGTGATTTCTGTGTCAGAGAACAGAAGGAGGTAGAAATGATTTCACATCTTATTGGATATGGACAGTAGAAGAGAGTAAGGAGTTGAAGGAGACAACAGTGTTTTTGATCTTCGATGACTGGGAGAACAGAGGTACCCCCTAGAGAAACAGGGAAGTTAGGAAGGGAGAAAAGTGTGTAAGGAAAAATGATGAGTTTAGTTTTTAACGTGTTCAGTTTAACATGACTATAGAACATTGAATTCAAGATGTGTTAAAGGCACTTGGAGATGCAAAGACTAGAGGTCAGAAGGAAGGACTGAACAAAGGGATCTGAGAGTGATTTTAAAGAGGAAAATTGAAACTATGGGAGCTGATGAGATCACCAAGTGAAAGAGAAGAAGAAGAGAAGAGGGCACAGGATGGAACCCCAAAGGACCCTCCTCATTAACAGCTATGACATAGATAAAGAAGGAACAAAAGACACAAAGAAGAAACAATCATACAGATAGGAGAAGTAGGAGAGGGAAATGTCATGAAAACCTAGAGAGAAGAGAGGATCAAGGAGAAAAGGGTGATTGACAGTATTAAGGGCTCAGAGAGGTCAGGAAAGATGAGAACTGAGATAAAGTTATTAGATTTGACAATTAATGGATCATTATTAACTTTTGAAAAATGAGTTTCAACTAAACGATGAGATTACAAGTTAGACTACAAAGACTTAAGAACAGAGTTAAAGAAAAGGAAATTGAGGCCTTCATTTTAGACCTGTTTAGTTTAACCCCAAAAGGGGTAAGATGCAAATAGTGAATGTCCATTAATTCTGGATTTGCCTCATGCTTGACAATGAAAGAGAAATAAGTCAACATGCACAAAACATGTAAACGATTAAAAGAAGAAATTTTCTCTCTATACCTGCAGACATCAAAACAGGAAAGATTCTCAGGGACAAAAATGGTTTAGATGATAAATGGATAGACAGATGGATGGATGGATGGATGGATGGATGGATGGATGGATGGATGGATGGATGGATGGATGGATGGATGGATGGACAGATAGGTGGAAGGATGGGATAGATTTTCACTGTAAATTAGGCAGAAATAAGATAACTTGAAATACTGAAGCCTTTTGCTTCACCGGTTATTCTAAGTGGTCTCTTTGTATTCACTGTTCTTCAGTTCCCTCTCCAAGTCATTCACATGTCTATGTGAAAGAGGAGGTTTTTGTCTGGTCTCATACTCGTTTTTGTCACTGTGTCTCTTGTGCAATAATACAAGGCTGTGTCCTCAGGTTTAAGGGAATCCATTTGCAGGTAAAGCATGCTGTTGCTGTTGTCCCTGGAGATGGTGAATCTGCCTTTCACAGAGTCTGCATACCCTGTGCTTGATCCATCATAACGAATATATGAGAGCCACTCCAGCCCCTTCCCTGGAGCCTGGCGGATCCAGTGCATGGTATAGCTGCTGAAGGTGAATCCAGAAGCTTTGCAGGAAAGGCGAAGAGATCCTCCAGGCTGTCTCACATCTCCCCCAGACTCCACCAGCTGAACATCACAATGGACACCTGCAAACAGAATCATTGAAGACAACAGTCACAGAAATAATTCACTTCAAAGTGTATTTTCTTGGTCAAGAACCAACAAAAGACAAAACTACCTTGTAAAATCGTCAGAAGGACAATTCCCTTCAGACCTAATCCCATTCTTCTGGCTCTACAATGGCAGTCCTTAGGAGAGAAAAACCACACAAAAGAAAAGCTCCTCTCCCAGGGCTACAGACACAGGTTTTTGCTGGTTTTCATCCCTAGAGGGAGGAGTCCAATTTGCATTTCTTTCTCTCTTCACTATTACTAAGAACAACTGCCTCCCACTGGGATGAGTCCCCTCCCTGAGCTGCACAGAGATGTTTCCCCCAGAATTAATTCTAAAATCCTGAGGAAGCTCTGGGACACTGAGAATCTAAATATCATTGGTGTTGACTCAGTGTCTGTTCCTCTCCATCACTGCAAGCTACTCTCAACGCCAAAGGAATGCTCCTCAGGCTTTTCTATGTTTCTGTTATTTTCCCAGCTTATTCCATTTCTATTTCTAATTAGGAAGGCACCCCAAGCATTTGGCACTATTTTGTCTTCACCCTCCGATGATGGGGTGGCAGTATTTCTCAGCATACTCTTGTTTGGTTGTAGGCTATTGTCTATCCATTATTTTTGTAAATTGGATTTCATGTATATTACGTATATCCAATTCCATTCATTGTCCCTTACATCCAGAGTACACTCTGTTGGCATGAGGGAAGTCATTATTAAGTTTTCAGTGTGAGCAGTGTATTTCAGAAATCAGCAGACACTGAAAGTCAGGACTTGACTTTAATTGTTTTTTAATTTAAACTTAACAAAGCCATAGAGAAAATTTCACTAATGTTGATTAAACTTAAAATTGTATTGTGCAATCACTTTTCATCCCTGGAGAGCTGGTGTTAAAAACATAAAAACTTTCCAGCAAACCCAACCTCAAATCCGTCTGAGTTGGAGGAATTCAGCCACAAAATGAACAGAGGGTAATAGAGCCTGCTGTACCACCTGGATCCTCCAAAATCTCCCATGTTTGATTTCTCAGAAGGTCTCATTGGGTGTGGGGAGACACTGTCACAATATCCTCTTGAGTATCTGGGGAAAGGTGTAGACTGAGGCTTGGAGTGCTCCTTCTCAGAGCAAGGAAGTCTGCTGCCATCTACTGTACACAGTGGCATCACAACAGACAGTATTTTGCTGTCTTATATCCATTTCACATTAAAGCTTTCACTATTCAGAAAAAGTAGTTCTTATCAGGGACCATTAGAACACTGACAAAATACAAGTTATTCTTCAATTAGCCTTTGAGATTGTGGAATTTTGAATTTTGTAAAACTTGAACTGGGTTTTTTTTCTCTTTGTGTCTCTGTTATTTCTTCCCCTGACACAGGCCTTACCCTTGCAATATCCTGTCAGTGCTACATCACTAAGAACAACGCAAAGCAACTTACAGAATGCAGTTCAATTTATGTTCCTACCAAATATATCTTGACCTCCCTAACCTGAAAAGGTTCTTTCACCCTATTATCATCCTCAAGGTAACTTTCTAAATCATTTCTCTTTCACTGACTCCTAGAAAAAGTATATACTTGCTACATTCCTTTAAGGTTTTCTCAACCTTTTGTAATCAGTTTACTTATCTCACTCAGGTTATATAAAGTTTGTCCTCAACTCTATCTGTGCGTTTGAGTTTTCTTGCCTCATTTGGAAAATTCACATAAAAATGAAGTAGTTTTGTTTCTATAAATGTTTTTTGCAGCACCCTAATTATGTAGCAATTCTCTCTAAACTTTCTTTTCCTTTCTCCCTTGTGTGAATATTGAGGTTACTATATGCAACATTCTCTTCCTTCAACCCATTTCTCATCTTTATTTTCTGAAATTCTCTCCATCTATTTTCTAAAACCATTCAGGTGATCATTTCTTATAGCATGTCAGCTTTCCATCCCATGCATATACTACAATTTCTTCAGTAATTTCCCAATTGATGTACACCCTACAATTTTCAGTTTTTTGTCAACACAAAGAGAGCTACTAGTAACATTTTAGAATATATAGATTTTTTTTATTTTGGGAATTTGATCAAGTAGTAGGATTGGAAGGTCAAGGGTTATAGATAGTTTCACAATTCTTTGGGCATAAAGCTAGATTCTTCCTCAGAAAGGATGGATCAGTTGACAATTCCACTAAAAGTGAGTGTCCCTATTTTTCCATATTGCCTCCAATATTGGTCATTTTCCCTTTCTGTCATTTCAGCTAATCTGATCGGTGTAAAATGATGTCTCATAAAAGTTTTCATTGGCGTTTCCCAACAAACATAAGAGTATTTTTTCCTATGACAATAAAATGTTTTGATTTCTTCTTTAGAAAATTGCCTGTCCATAGCCTTTGGCCATTTATCAAATAAGAGATGACTCAGATTCCAACAGATTTTTAAAACTTCTTTATATATTTTCAATGAGATCTTTACCTTATAAACTGTTTTAAAAAGGTTTTTCCCAATTTTCGGCTTTCCTTCAGATCTTGCCCACACTTGATGTATTTGTACACAAAAATTTGATAATTTATTTTAATTGAAATGATTGATTTTGCACCTAACTTGGTTCTCTCCCTTGTTTCTTCATAAGATCTTCACCTGTCCGTAATTGTGATAAGCAATGCATTCCATGTCCTTCTAAATTTCTGATGAAATCACTCTTCATGTCTAGGTATGTAATGTGAATGACAATAAAAGATCTTCCCTACACAATAATAGGACTCAAGTGGAGCACATTAAGGGAAGCTTCCTTAGGGGAGGCTTCTTCGATAGGCCCACACCTTTTATTTATTGCTGGTGAGGTACTGTGTATATAAAAAGGGTTGTCATGCTCTTTGGCTCTCATTAAGTGTATATATACTCTGAGATAAGGCTTTGCTTTGTAACCAAATTCCAGAGTTCCTAGGTGAAGAAGAAAATATTACAAGCAGCCAGGAAGAAATAATTTGAGTATCATAGAACCAAGTCAAAGTATTGTGGAAATACAATGAGGATAACATAAGATCTAACAGCTTCTACATTTAAGGATTCTCTCTCACACTGACCTAATAATCTGGGTTTATGGAGCAAGTATGGCTCAGATTTATATGAGATGATCCTCATATATTAAGTACCACTTTCATAACTCAGAATATCTAGCTCTACTGCCACCTACTGAACATTTAATTGTATATGCAAGAGAATGCTTCCATTCTCACTTGTATATTCATTTTTTTTTTCTTTTTTTAAGAAAAGAGATTTATACTTTCAGGGCCCTTAACCTTTTAGAGACTGACATCTAGTCTACTTTCTCAGACAATGCTTTCTGAGTACTCAAGTCTCTAGGGAGGAAAGCAGATAAAAAGTCTATATATAACTCTCTTAATCACCATTATATCTATACTATCTTCATCATAAAGCAGGTAGTGAAAGGTATGTCTGTTTGTTTTCTCTCTCCTGTTACTGCTATTTCAGTTTAGATAGTTACTGTATTGTTTACCAAATTAAGGATAACAGAAGTCAATAGAGTTGTGAATAGAGTTCCATGACTGTAGAAGAGACAAACTTAGATTGGGACTCTAGTCCATAAATTATTGCTTCAGATATGCCAGTAAAATAGTCTCAGGCATTGAGACTTCTCCTCCTTCAGGCATAAAATGAGTTTCTATCCTATTAATAGACATAAAGCTTGCAAGTTTGGGAATGTCCCATTCACTGCTCATAAAGCACATTTAAAGAAATGTTTGTATTTTTAATTCCCTTCATTAACAAGAACAATTTTAATAAACCTGATAGTATTGGGGGTCCTTGCTTAAATCATGAAAGCAATTGATGTCAAGTGGGCACTACTGAGATTAACAATGATGCCTGTGATGATATAAAAAAGTAATGTTACTAGTTGTGTTTGAAACAGAGGAAGAGTCAACTCTGCTGCAAGAATCTGAGAAAAGGAGAAAAGCAACTCTAGGGAATATAGTTGTAAGAAGTGCCCAGCAAAGATACTGTGCTCATAAAAAGCAACATTTTGACTACTATAAATACCCAAATTAATTACAAAACTCTATGAGGAAGACTCTATCTGCATAAAAAGAAAGAACTGAAAAATAGAGGTCCATATAGAATGATTTTACAGAGAGAGGGAGAGAGAGAGAGAGAGAGTGAGAGAGAGAGAGAGAGAGAGAGAGAGAGAGAGAGAGAGAGAGAGAGGAAGGTACATATTTTTATCTAATAGCCTTCTCTAGGATGGGAGGAAGTGAACAAAGATATTTACACGATACCTTTTTTAAAGTCTGTTTAAACTTATTTAAAAGGAATAGTAAGCTATACAAGATAGAACTGCAATTTCATGTGCACTCATTTTTTATTTTACTATATTATGTCAATGATTGTTTTATTCAATAAATTAAAAATAAATTTAACTGTTTTAAAGCAACATGAAATTTCACAGAAAGAGAAAGGAAACTAGGGTCTTCAAGTGAAAAAAACTTGATTTGGCTTGGTCACATGCATTCCTTATACATATCTTTCAACTTTTATACTTTGCATATGCACACTCTTTCCATTGATTCTGGGTATATTTCTGCGAAAACATGACTCATATTTTTAATCGAAAGATTCATGCTCTAATGGTTGTCTTACCTATAAATGAAATGGGGCAAGTGGTTTGGGTCCATGAGCACTTTAGTAGCTTCTTTGTTAAAGGACTAGAGGGCTTGCAAAATGACACACTAGAAAGCAAAGGAGCTAGGAAAATGTGAGGTCCCAAATGGGAAAAGTTATAATACTTCAATGAAATGAGAAGCCAGGAATTTAATCTCTGTGAAAGGTGGATACAAAGACATGTTGACCTGTTAGAATCATATCTTAGATATGGAATTCTGAATTCCCTATCCCAATCCTAATTCAGATAATGAGAGGAGTGAAACCTATAGCAAAAATATGGTGACCTGTTTATGACAATTTCAACCAACATAAAATCTTACCTGTAGCCTTTTGCTCAATAACATTGGATAAAAGACCAAGTTTGGAAATGAGCTTGTTACCAAGCAGAAAATCCAAAATATTCACCAATCTGTAGTGATACACTCTCTGGGTCCTCCTGCCTTTGTCAGTTTTTACAATCACTCTGAAGATTTGGAAGTTTTTTGTGTTTTCTCATGGGGGGAGGGGGTGAAGGAGTTCACTGATTATTCTGGCTGCTGTCCCAGATTTAAAATCTTAGAAGGGATTCATCTTACTGTCCCAACATAAGCAACCCACTTGATTAAAATAATACCTGTATTCAATATGGACCTCTTTGGCCTTTTCCTTTGGTATCCAGCTAGCCTAACTGTTTGGGGGAGGAGGAGGAGATCCAGAATTCTCTAGGTGGGGCAAGGCCAGACCTTACTGATTACAACCAAGAATCACCTCCCCAGAAAAACTGAGTAAACTCCCTTCAGTGGTAATACAGATATTCAGTGAAATAGAGGACTTTCAGGCATTCCTCATGAGAAGACCAGAACTGAATAGAAAATTTGACTTCCAAATAAAAGACTCAAGAGAACCATAAAAAAATAAACAGAAAAGGGAAATCATGACAGATTTAGTAAGGTTCAACTCTTTACATTCCTCCATGGGAAGATGATACTTGCTACTCATAGGAACTTTCTCATAATTAAGGCAGTTCAAAGTATAATATAGAAAGAAGGTACAGGGATGACTTGAACATGAAGGGATGATATCTTAAAAATAAAATAAGAGTAAGAAAGCACTGGGAGAAAGGGAAAGGAAGGGATAGGATGGAATAAATTACCTCAGATAAAAGTGGTTACAAAGAGCTATTAAAGTGTCTGAAATGATAGGGGAGGTGAAGAGACATGAGTGAACCTTACTCTCATCAGAACTGACTCAAAAAGGGAACAAAATACAAACTCAGTTGAGTATACAAGTCTATTTGACACTACAGGAAAGTTGGAGGGGAAGAGGTTAAGAAAAGAGAGGGCCAAATAGAGGAGAAGATAGTCAGAAGCAAAACACACATGACAAGTGATGGGGTGAATGGAGGAACAAAAGAGTATGAATGCAAGGAATATGATGAAGGGAAATAGTTAACAATAGCAACTGTGAAAAAACATTCAAGCAACGTTCTCTGACAAAGACCTAGTTTTTCAAACATATACAGAACTGAGTCAATTTACAAAAATAAGATTCATTCCACAAGGGAAAGAAAGTCATCTACAGCCATAAGAAAAAAAATTATTTAACCCACTATTGGCCGGAGCTGTACATAAATCTAGACTTATATGCAAATGATAAAACTAAAACAATTATGAGGAACTACCTCATGCCTATTAGGATGGCCAATATGACAGGAAAAAAAAGAAAATGACAAATGAGGGACAGGATGGAGGGGAAATGAGACATCAATGCACTGTTGGTAGACTTGTGAACTGATTTAACCACTCTGTACAGCAATTTGGAACTATACCCAAAGGGCTATAAAATCATGCATACAACTTTGACCCAGTAATATCCCTATTAAATCAGTATCCCAAAAGAGACTTTAAAAAACACAAAAGAGAAACATATATATGTACAAAAACATTTAGGGCAGCTCTCTCCTGGGGACAAAGAATAGGCAACTGAGAAGGGGCCCATCAACAGGGGAATGACTGAACACATGGTAGAATACTGTTCTTCTAAAAGAAATGATAAGCAGGATAATCTCAAACATAACACAGAAAGACTTACATGAGCTGATGCAAAGTGAAATGTGCTGTGTGCAAAGTAACAATACTATTGTTCAATGATCAGCTGTGAATGACTTAGTTACTCTAAGACAACTATGAAAGACTTATGATGAAAAATACTATCCATCATCACAGGAGGAAGTGATGTGTCTGAATACTCATAGAAGCCTGTGGGGTGTTCTATTTTCTTTAATTTTTTTGAGGCTTTTCTCTGCACAGTTTTCTTGTTTAAACAAGGTCAGATTGCTTCAGGACATCAGGGGGACTTCCCCATGATACAGTGACTGCTCTAAGATTGAACAGGACTGTTCTTACCTCCATCCTTCTACTTATAAAGCCCCCTCCTGGCCCAAGAATCTTGTACCCCACATTAGGCACCAAATTGTTGGAAACACGGCAATCTCATGAAAGTAATTCGAAGAATGAGCTGAGGAAGACAAATTTATTTACACATCCAGATGATAGTGCTGTTCTCAGAGAACCAGATAGACTAGAACCCTGTACAGAAGCAAAAGCGAATTTAAATATTCTTTTGGAAATCAGACCTCTCTTTAGAGTCAAAATTGGTCCAGACTCTTCAGGATTACAGTCTTTCTGATATTCCCACTACACAAAAATCCTTGGTGTATTCCTTCCTCCCAAACATACTTCAACATAGCTCCCATGATTAGAAAACAAGAGGAATAATTTTATATGATGTGTGTCAGTGAACATACATGAAAATTAAACACAACTGAGGGAATACCTTGGTCTCATCTTCCCCTTTATTTTTGCACTCTCCTGCAAATGCAGGACCTTGAAACTTCTTTTAATCAGTACTCTCTATAGCACTCTCCTCCTGTCATTTAGCTTCCAAATGTTTCATTCTGTGGAGGATAAACAAACTTTATCTCTTTCTTCCTCACAAGGCCAAGGTTTTGTTTTCACAATAGTGGCCCCAACATTGGCCATGAATATTGTGGTACCATTACGAATTGTGAAATACTTTCAGAGGGAAGGTGCTAAGATTAAGGAAAACTAGTTAAGGCCCCTTACAGAAGTAGGGAATTAGAAACTTGAAACTAGGTCAGCTAAGAGGGATGGTTGAAGAGCAATGGTGTTTTTTAACAGAATTACAATTAATGAAAATATTCTGAGTTTGGAGATGGTATGTCATGTTTGAAGAACAGCACTGCATCAAAGAGCACATGATGGAGAATAAGGTATAAGAAGATGGAAAGATAGGAATTGGTCAGGTTAGAAAAAATTTTATACTGAGGCTTTTGTATTTGATCCTGGAGTTAATAAGGAGCCAAAGGAGCTTATGAAACGTATACAGAATATGGTCAGATGTACATTTCAGGAAGATCACTTTGCTTCATAAAGAATGGATACTGGAGTGAAGAGAGACTTGGGGCAGACAGATCAATCAGCAAACTATTATAATCGCTCAGGTATAAAGTGATGAGAGCCTGTACCAGGGTGATTTCTGTGTCAGGGAACAGAAGGAGGCATATACCCAACAGATGTTATATAGGTAGAAATGATTTGACCTCTTATTGGATATGGACTGTAAAAGAGAGTAAGGAGTTGAAGGAAACAATACTGTTTGTGATTTTGGATGACCTGGAAAGTAGTGTTAGACCCAAGAGTAATAGGGAAGTTAGGAAGAGAGGAAGGTTTGCAAGGAAAAACAATGAGTTTAGTTTTTAACATGTTCAGTTTAACATGACTACAGAACATTGAGTTAAAGATGTGTTAAAGGCAGTTGGAGATGAAGAGACTAAAGGTCAGTAGAGAGGGTTGGACAAATGGATCTGAGAGTGATCTAAAAGAGAATAAATGAAACTATGGGAGCTCATGAGATCACCAAGTGAAAGAGAGGAAGAAGAGAAGAGGGCACAGGACAGAACCCCTAAGGACCCTCCTTATTAACAGCTGTAACACAGATAAAGAAGGAGCAAAAGACACAAAGAAGGGGCAACCAGAGAGATAGGAGAAGTAGGAGAGGGAAATGACATGAAAACCTAGTGAGAAGACAGTATCGAGGAGAAGAGAGAGACTGACAGTACTAAAGGCTTAGAGAGGTCAGGAAGGATGAGAATTGAGATAAAGTTATTAAATTGGACAATTAATGGATCATTAACTTTTGAAAAAAGAGTTTCAATTAAATGATGAGATAGGAAGCTGGACTGCAAAGAGTTAAGAACAGAGTTAAAGAAAAGGAAATTGAGGCACTCATATTAGACATGTTTAATTTAACTCCAAAGGGGGTAAGATGCACATAGCGAATGTTCATTAATTCTTTATTTGCCTCATGTTTGAAAATTACAGAGAAGTTAGTCACTATGCAGAAAACATGTAAATAATTAAAGGAACAAATTTTCTCTATATACCTGCATACATCAGAAAAAGAAAAGATTCTCAGGGACACAAAGGGGATTGGATTATAGATGGATAGACAGATGGATGGATGGATGGAAGGATGGGATAGATTTTCACTGTGAATTAGGAAGAATTAAGATAACTTGAAATATATAAGCCATTTGCTTCACCTGTTATTCTAAGTGGTCCCTTTGTATTCAATGTTCTTCAGTTCCCTCTCCAAGTCATTCACATCTCCATGTGAAGGAGGAGGTTTTTGTCTGGTCTCATACCCGTTTTTATCACTGTGTCTCTTGCACAGTAATACAAGGATGTGTCCTCAGGTTTAAGGGAATCCATTTGCAGGTAAAGCATGCTGTTGCTGTTGTCCCTGGAGATGGTGAATCTGCCTTTCACAGAGTCTGCATACTTTGTGCTTGCTCCATTACCACTAATATATGAGAGCCACTCCAGCCCCTTGCCTGGAGCCTGGCGGATCCAGTGCATGGTATAGCTGCTGAAGGTGAATCCAGAAGCTTGGCAGGAAAGGCGAAGAGATCCTCCAGGCTGTCTCACATCTCCCCCAGACTCCACCAGCTGAACATCACAATGGACACCTGCAAACAGAATCATTGAAGACAATAGTCACAGAAACACTTCACTTCAAAGTGTATTTCCCTGGTCAAGAACCAACAAAAGACAAAACTACCTTGTAAAATAGTCAGAAGGACAATTCCCTTCAGACCCAATCCCATTGTTCCAGCTCTACAATGGCAGTCCTTAGGAGAGAAAAAACACACAAAAGAAAAGCTCCTCTCCCAGGGCTACAGACACAGGTTTTTGCTGGTTTTCATCCCTAGAGGGAGGAGTCCAATTTGCATTTCTTTCTCTCTTCACTATTACTAAGAACTGCCTCCCACTGGGATGAGTCCCCTCCCTGAGCTGCAGAGAGATGTTTCCCCCAGAATTAGTTCTAAAATCCTGAGGAAGCTCAGGGACACTGAGAATCTAAATATCATTGGTGTTGACTCAGTGACTGTCCCTCGCCACCACTCCAATCTACTCTCAACACCAAGGGAACGCACCTCAGGCTTTTCTATGTTTCTGTTATTTTCCCAGTTATTCCATTTCTATTTCTAATTAGGAAGGCACCCCAAGCATTTGGCATTTTTTTGTCTTCACCCTTGGAGGGTGAGGTGGCAGTATTTCTGAGCTTACTCTTGTTTGGTTGTAGGGCAATTTTCTATTCATTATTTTTGTAAATTGGATTTCATGTGTATTATGTATGTCCAATCCCATTCATGGTCCCTTATTTCCACAGTATGCTCTGTTGGCATGAGGGAAGTCATTATTAAGTTTTCAGTGTGAGCAGTATATTTCAGAAATCAGCAGACACTGAAAGTCAGGACTTGACTTTAATTGTTTTTTAATTTAAACTTAACAAAGGGTTAGAGAATATTTAACTAATGGAGATTAAACTTAAAATTGTATTGTGCAATCACCTTTCTTCCCTGGAGAGCTGGTGTTAAAAACATAAAAACTTACCAGCAAACCCAAGCTCACATCCCTCTGAGTTGGAGGAATTGAGGGACAAAATGAACAGAGGATAATAGAGCCTGCTGTACCTCCTGGATCCTCCAAAATGTCCCATGTGTGATTTATCAGAAGGTCTCAATGGGTGTGGTGAGACACTGACACAATATCCTCTTGAGTACCTGGGGAAAGGTATAGACTGAGGCTCAGACTGCTCCTTCCCAGAGCAATGAAGTCTGCTGCCATCTACTGTACACAGTGGCCTCACAACAGACAGCATTTTTCTGTCATATCCATTTGACTTTAATGCTTTCATTATTCAGAAAAAGTAGTTCTCATCAGGGACCATTAGAACACTGACAAAATACAAGTTATTCTTCAATTAGCCTTTGAGATTGTGGAATTTTGTATTTTGTAAAACTTGAACTGGGTCTTTTTTTTCTGTTTTTTCTTCCCCTGGCACAGGCCTTACACTTGCATTATCCTGTCAGAGCTACATCACTTTTAGAAAAAAGAACAATTCAAAGCAGCTTGTAGAATCCAGTTCAATTTATGTTCCTACCAAATATATCTTGACTTCCCTAACCTGAAAAGGTTCTTTCACCCTATTATCATCTTCAAGGTAAATTTCTAAATCTTTTCTCTTTCACTGACTCCTAGAAAAAGTATATACTTGCTACCTTCCTTTAAGGTTTTCTCAACATTTTGTAATCAGTTTACTTATCTCACTAAGGTTATATAAATTTTGTCCTCAACTCTACCGCATTTGAGTTCTCTTGTCTTATTTGGACAATTCAGATAAAAATGAAATAGTTTTAAATGTTTATTTGAGCACCCTAATTATATAACAATTTTCTCTAACCTTTCATTTCCTTTCTCCCTTGTGTGAATATTCCTCTTCCCCTCTCCACTCTTCTCTTAGGATCTTTATGACATAATGGACTCACTCTCACCTTCTGTCTAATTAGATTTCCTCCATAGGGACACAATCTTCCCATTTTTTAATACAAGGAGTTTATCCTAGTTTAGCCTTTATGATGATGTTTATGATAAAAAGAGAAGGGAAATCATGGAAAGGGGAGAAGGTAGTATACACTGATACAACACCTACTATGTCCTAGGAATTGTGCTAAATGCTTTTCACCAATGTCTCATTATGTCCTAAAAAATAATCATACTCTATAATAGCCATTATTATACCCATCTTATTGTTGAGGAAGTCAAGGCAAACTAAAATTAAATGACACATCTGAGAGTTAGAAAGTTGGTGCCTGAGACCAGTTTTGAATTCAGGTTTTCTTTATTTCAGGTTCAATGCTTTATTCACTACACCACTGGGTATTGTCTCTAGATGTTTTCAGAGAAACAGGACTTTTCATTTGTACTTGTATTTTTCATTCTCTTAAATTCTGCATTTGAACTTCAATATTTCTACATGACTCTAGCCTTTTTATCAGGAATTCTTTATAGCCCTCTATTTATTTAAAAATCTATGTTTTTTCCATTTAGACTTTTATTTAGTGTTAGGTGTAAGGTATTCTTGGTTGTAAACTTTTAGGAATAGTGGGTTTCAAGCTTTCCATTTCTTTATACTGGTGGTTATTAAATCATGTGTGATCCTGACTTGTACTTCTCAGTACTTGAATTCTTTCTGGTTACTTGTAGGAACTTTTTTCTTTAATCTGGAAACTCGGGATTTCGTGTATAATATTCCTAGACGTTTACATTTGGGGTTTTCTTTCAAGAGATGGTCAGTGTGTTTTGCTCTGATTCTGTTTGGCTCTCTGATTCTGTTTTACCATGTACATTTCCTTTCTTTTCAAAATTCTCCTTTGTTTTCTTCCATCCCTACCATAGAGAAGCCATATACAAAATTATTTTTCTTCAGTTCTTTCTGTAGACATAGCATATTTCTTTGCAAATCATTTATGATTACCTTATATTTATAGTAGAAAAAATAACTTTTTTTCTAAAAAAGATATTGAATTACCATATGCAACATTCTCTTGCTTCTGCTCATTTCACATCTTTATTTTCTGCAATTCTCTCCATGTTTTCTCTAAAGCCATTTAGGTGATCATTTCTTAGAGCATGACAGCTTTCCATCCCATGCATATACTACAATTTCTTTAGTAATTTCCCAACTGATGTACACCTTTCAATTTTCAGTTTTTTGTCAACACAAAGAGAGCTACAAGTAACATTTTAGAATATATAGCTTCTTTTTACTTTCGGAAATTAATCAAGTAGTAGGATTGGAAGGTGAAGGGTTATAAGTTGTTTCATAGTTCTTCGGGCATACATCTAGATTCTTCCTCAGAAAGGATGGATCAGTTGACAATTCCACCAAAAGTGAGTGTCCCTATTTTTCCATATCCCCTCCAATATTGGTCATTTTCCCCTTCTGTCATTGTAGCTAATCTGATCGGTGTAAAATGATGTCTTATGATAGTTTGGATTGGCGTTTCCCAACAATAATAAGAGCATTTTCTCATATGACAATAAAATGTATTGGTTTCTTCTTTAGAAAATTGCCTGTCCATATCCTTTGGCCATTTATCAATTAAGAGATGACTCATATTCCAACAGATTTTTAAAAGTTCTTTATGCATTTTAAATGAGATCTTTATATTATAAACTGTCTAAAAAAGGTTTCTCCCAATATTCTGCTTTCCTTCTGATCTTGCCCACATTTGCTCTATTTGTACTCAAAAATTTGATAATTTATTTTAATCGAAATGATTCATTTTACACCTAACTTGGTTCTCTCCTTGTTTCTTCATGAGATGTTCACCTGTCTGTAATTATGATAAGTAATGCATTCCATGTCCTTCTAAATTTCTGATGAAATCACTCTTCATGTCTAGGTATGTTATGTGAATGACAATTAAAGATCTTCCCAACACATTAATAGGACTCAGGTGGAGCACATTAAGGGAAGCTTCAGTAGGGAAGGCTTCTTTGATAGGCCCACACCTTTTATTAATTGCCGGTGAGGTACTGTGTATATAAAAAGGGTTGTCATGCTCTTTGGCTCTGAAAGTGTATATATACTCTGAGATGAGGCTTTGCTTTCTAACCAAATTCCAGAGTTCCTAGGTGAAGAAGAAAATATTACAAGCAGCCAGGAAGAAATAATTTGCGTATCATAGAACCAAGTCAAAGTATTGTGGAAATACAATGAGGATAACATAAGATCTAGCAGCTTCTACATTTAAGGATCCTCTCTCACACTGACCTAATAATCTGGGTTTATGGAGCAAGTATGGTTCAGATTTATATGAGGAGATGATCCTCATATATAAAGTACCACTTTCATAACTCAGAATATCTAGCTCTACTGCCACCTACTGAACATTTAATTGTATACTCAAGAGCATGCTTCCATTCTCACTTGTACATTCATTTTTTTTTCTTTTTTTAAGAAAAGAGATTTGTAATTTCAGGGCCCATAACCTTATAGAGACTGACATCTAGTCTACTTTCTCAGACAATGCTTTTTGAGTACTCAAGTCTCCAGGGGGGAAAGAAGTTAAAAATTCTATATATAACTCTCTTAACCACCATTATATCTATCTTCATCATAAAGCAGGCTGCAAGAGGCATGTCTGTTTGTTTTCTCTCTCCTGTTACGGCTATTTCAGTTTAGATAGTTACTCTATTATTTACCAAATTAAGGATAACAGAAGTCAATGGAGTTGTGAATAGAGTTCAATGACTATAGAAGAGAAAAACATAGATTGGGACTCTAGTCCATAAATCATTGTTTCAGATATGCCAGTAAAATAGTCTCAGGCATTTAGACTCTTCCTCCTTCAGGTAAAAAATGAGTTTCTGTCCTATTTATAGATGTTAAGTTTGAAAAATTGGGAATGTCCCATTCACTGTTCATAAAGCACATTTAAAGCAATGTTTGTATTTTTAATTCCCTTCATTAACAAGAACAATTTCAATAAACCTGATAGTATTTGGGGTCCGTGCTTAAATCATGAAAGCTCTGATGTCAAGTGGGCACGACTGAGATTAACAATGACGCCTGTGATGATATAAAAAAGTAATCTAACTAGTTGTATTTTAAATAGAGGGAGAGTCAACTCTGCTGTAAGAATTTGAGAAAAGGAGAAAAGCAGCTCTAGGGAATATAGTTATAAGAAGTGCCCAGCACAGACACTGTGCTCATAAAAAGCAACATTTTGACTACTATAAATACCCAAATTAATTACAAAAGTCTATCAGGAAGACCCTATCTGCATAAAAAGAAAGAACTGAAAAATAGAAGTACATATAGAGTGATTTTACACACACAGAGGGAGAGAGAGAGAGAGAGAGAGAGAGAGAGAGAGAGAGAAATAGGCACATATTTTTAACTAATAGCTTTCTCTAGGATGGGAGGAATTGAACAAAGATATTTACATGATAACTTTTTTAAAGTCTGTTTTAACTTATTTAAAGGGAATAGTAAGCTATACATGATAGAATTTCAATTTCATGTGCAATCATTTTTTATTATACTATATTATGTCAATGATTGTTTTATTCAATAAATTAAAAATAAATTTAATTGTTTTAAAGCAACATGAAATTTCACAAAAAGAGAAAGGAAACTAGGGTCTTCAAGTGACAGAAACTTGATTTGGCTTGGTCATACGCATTCCTTATAAAAACTTTCAACTTTTATACTTGGCATATGCACACCCTTTCCATTGATTCTGGGTATATTTCTGGGAAAACATGACTCATATTTTTAATTGAAAGGTTCATGCTCTAATGGTTGTCTTAGCTATAAACTAAATGGGGCAAGTGGTTTGGGTGCATGAGCTGTTTAGTAGCTTCTATCCTAAAGTACTAGAGGGCTTCGAAAATGACAAACTGGAAGGCAAAGGAGCTAGGAAAATGTGAGGTCCCAAATGGGAAAAGTCATAATACTTCAATGAAATGAGAAGTGATGAACTTAAACTCTGTGAAAGGTGGATACAAAGACATGGTGACCTGTTAGAATCATATCTTAGATATGGAATTTTGAATTCCCTATCTAAATCATAATTCAGGTAATGTGAGGAATGGAACCTATAGCAAGAATATGGTGACCTGTTTATGACAATTTCAACCAACATAAAATCTTGCCTGTAGCCTTTTGCTCAATAACATTGCATAAAAGACCAACCTTGTAAATGAGCTCGTTACCAAGCAGAAAATCCAAAATATTCACCTGTCTGTGGTGATACACTCTCTGGGTCCTCCTGCCTTTGTCAGTTTTTACAATCACTCTGGAGATTTGGAAGTTTTTTGTGTTTTCTCATGGGGGGGGGTGAGGAGTTCACTGATTATTCTGGCTGCTGTCCCAGATTTAAAGTCTTAGAAGGGATTCATCTTACTGTCCCAACATAAGCAACCCACTTGATTAAAATAATACCTGTATTCAATATGGACCTTTTTGGCCTTTTCCTTTGGTATCCAGCTAGCCTAACTGTTTGGGGCCGGGGGAGGACATCCAGGATTCTCTAGGTGGGGGAAGGCCAGATCTTACTGATTACAACCAAGAATCACCTCCCCAGAAAAACTGAGTGAACTCCTTTCAGTGGTAATACAGATATTCAGTGAAATAGAGGACTTTCAGGCATTCCTCATGAGAAGACCAGAACTGAATAGAAAATTTGACTTCCAAATAAAAGACTCAAGAGAACCATAAAAAAATAAACAGAAAAGGGAAATCATGACAGATTTAGTAAGGTTCAACTCTTTACATTCCTCCATGGGAAGATGATACTTGCTACTCATAGGAACTTTCTCATAATTAAGGCAGTTCAGAGTATAATATAGACAGAAGGTACAGGGATGACTTGAACATGAAGAGATGATATCTTAAAAAATAAAATAAGAGCAAGAGAGGAATGTACTGGGAGAAAGGGAAAGAAAGGGATAGGATGGAGTAAATTACCTCACATAAAAGTGGTTAGAAAGAGCTATTAAAGTGTAGGAAAAGATGGGGGAGGTAAAGAGACATGAGTGAACCTTACTCTCATCAGAACTGACTCAAAAAGGGAAGAAAATACAAACTCATTTGGGTTTAGAAGTCTATTTGACCCTATGTGGGGAGCCATGGCTATCTATTATCAAGATAAAGGTCTGGACTGTCTCTGGGAGCAAGCATCCTGCCCTTGTAAAATATTTGAAACATCTTGTGTTTATCTTAACCATTACTACCCCTCCCACTGCTGCTTGCTGCAAACCCCCTACTTCCTCTGTCACCACTATAATTACTGCTACCCTACCCCTCAATAAACGAGACTTGATCAGAAAGCCTGACTTTTCTCCATTCTTCGTGTCTCCTGTCCCCCACCCTCTCCTTTCTTCCAGGGTCCGCGTTCTTGTCCCGCAGGCCGGGACAACACTACAGGAAAGTTGGAGGGGAAGAGGTTAAGAAAAGAGAGAGCCAAATAGAGGAGAAGATAGTCAGAAGCAAAACACACATGACAAGTGATGGGGTGAAAGGAGGAACAAAAGAGTATGAATGCAAGGAATATGATGAAGGGAAATAGTTAACAATAGCAACTGTGAAAAAACATTCAAGCAAGGTTCTCTGACAAAGACCCAGTTTTTCAAACATATACAGAACTGAGTCAATTTACAAAAATAAGATTCATTCCACAAGGGAAGGAAAGTCATCTGTAGCCATAAGAAAAAAAAAAACTATTTAACCCACTATTACCTGGAGCTGTATGTAAATTTAGAGTAAGATGCAAATGATAAAACTAAAACAATTATGAGGAACTACCTCATGCCTATTAGGATGGCCAATGTGACAGGAAAAACAAGAAAATGACAAATGAGGGACAGGATGGAGGGGAAATGAGACATCAATGCACTGTTGGTAGACTTGTGAACTGATTTAACCATTCTGTACAGTAATTTGGAACTATACCCAAAGGGATATAAAATCATGCATACAACTTTGACCCAGTAATATCCCTATTAAATCAGTATCCCAAAAGAGACTTTAAAAAACGAAAAGACAAACATATATATGTACAAAAACATTTAGGGCAGCTCTCTCCTGGGGACACAGAATAGGCAACTGAGAAGGGGCCTATCAACAGGGGAATGGCTGAACACATGGTAGAACACTGTTCTAAAAGAAATGATGAGCAGGATAATCTCAAACATAACACAGGAAGACTTACATGAGCTGATGCAAAGTGAAATGTGCTGTGTGCAAAGTAACAATACCATTGTTCAATGATCAGCTGTGAATGACTTAGTTATTCTAAGACACCTATGAAAGACTTATGATGAAAAATACTATCCATCATCACAGGAGGAAGTGATGTGTCTGAATACTCATAGAAGTCTGTGGGGTGTTCTATTTTCTTTAATTTTCTTGAGGCCTTTTTTCTCTGTTTTTTCTTTCACAACATCACTCTTATGGCAATGTTTTACATGGCTATACATGAATGAACTCTATCAAATTCTTGCCTTCTTAAGGAGGAGAGGTGGGGAGAGGAAAGAAGAGTTTGGAACTCAAAACTTTTAAAAATGACTCTCAAAAATCGTTTTTACATGTAGCTGGGGAAAAATAAAATACTAAATAACTTTTTTAAGATGTAACGTGAAAAAGCACAACATAAATAGGAAGAAAGGTCTAAGTGATGGAAAACTTCCCTTGAACTTGTAGCTGAAGGGCACAGTTGTTTACTTTTGGTTTCTTCCTTTCTTTTCTGAGGGTGATACAAGAATGTTTTAAATTGACACTATTTCCTTAATTCAGACGTTCTCAGCAGTTTTCTTCCCTTATTTCTAGCTTTGCTTGTAATTTCTCCCTGCCATGGCTTATGAACATATACATAAATACAAGCATGGGAATTCATGCATGACCACACATGAATATTTGTGTATATTTATATCATTTCGTTGTTCTTCGGTTATATGCTACTCTTTATGACACTGTTTTGGGATTTGGTGGCAAAGATACAGGAGTGCTTTGCCATTTCCATGTCTATCTCATTTTTCATGTGAAGAAATTGAGGCAAAAAAGGTTAAGTGACCTACCCAGGGTCACATAGATAGTTAGTGTCTGAGGCCAGCTCCAGGCTCATGAAGATGGGTCCCTAATTTCAAGTCCAGTGCTGTATTCACTCTGCTACCTCACTGCCTATATTTATATCTATACATAGATATTTATATACATACACAAATTACCTTTATTTACATGTGCATTTGTGTAAACATATACATGTATGTGTACATTTATTAATAAATTATATAACATAAATTATTATATTATATTATATTATAATAAAATAAATTATATAATAAATATAATAAATTTTATTTCATGTGTGTGTATGTGCATAGCAAAACCCTCTCCCCAACACATTCAGAGCATATGAAAAAGCAGTTCTCAAAACAAGAATTACAAACTATTGATAACAACATGAAAAAATGCACCAACTTACTAAATATAGGAGAAATTCTCATTAAAAAATCTCTGAGGCTTAGCAAAAGTGACAGAAGATGGAAAAAGTCAATATTTTAAGGATTATGGCAAGATAAACACATAGGCATTGTTGGTGGAACTCTGAATATGTAACAAAAATGGAATTATAAAATAGCATGACTATTGCCAAGGACATGGTGACTATTTATATGCTGGCATAGTTCTCAATCACCAAGTATAAAATATTCTCCATATAGAAGGCAGAGAGAAAATATTAATTTAAACACCAGAATGTCAAATCCTAGAACCAGAAAGCAAAATTCATCATGGCAACCAAGAAGTTAATAACCATGAAAGCAGCACAGGGCAAAGTCCTTCACAAACCTCCCCGCCCTTAGCCTGGGCCATGTCACTATCAGCGTCCCACTGTGTCAGTTGGCCTGTGTTCTATCCCCTCTGCCCTGACCCCACTCACTCACTTCCCCTCAGTTCTGCTTCACCATTCCTGTTTTACCTGTTCAGCAAGATCCTCTAAACACGTGACTTAGGCTTCAGGTGAATTAAAGAGATCATATGGGCCTATTAATTAATGAGAAAGATCTTTCCATTTAAATTACTATTAAATGACTTATTTTATTATTTATATATTATGTTAACACATATAATTGTATTTTTTTGCTATTTGTGTATTTTATATCAGACCATATATATGATACATTCATATGTGTATATATATGTGTGTGTGTATCTATGTACATATATATTCACATATATGTATGTGTGTATGTATACATATAAGGTCGCAAAGTGGCACAGTTGATAGAACCTGGGCTTGAAACCAGAAAGTCTTCCTCTTGAGTTCAAATCCAGCTTACTCCCTGTGTGAACTTGGGCAGGTCACTGAGCTATATTTGTCTCAATTCCTCATTCGCAGAATGAGCTCAGAAGGAAAAGGCAAACCACTCCAATAAGTCTGCCAAGAAAACCATATACATGGCCACAGAGAGGCAGATATAACTGAAATATGACCTCACAAAACATGAAAAGAGATAACTCTATTAGGTTTTATCTGAAGAATGTTATTGATGAAAAGAAATTTCAATAAATATAAAAATATTTATGAAAGTATGGGAGAAAGGAAATGGAAAAATGATACCTTCAAATGAGGAATAAGTAGAAAGGTTAAATGAATTGTGCAATATAAATATTAGGGAACAATGCAAGATATAATATATGTGAGGAATCCAGAGGTATATGAAAACATGCAAATGACAAACTATAGAGTTAAATTAGCAGAATCAAGAAAACAATACATAATTGTCTATAACAATGTAAATGAAAAAATGATCATAAAACCATAAAAATGAATGTTAGAAAAGTACAAAAAAGAAACATTTTCCCAAGCTGTTTTTACAACCTTACAAAGTGTCAGATAAAACACAGACACAGACTCTCATTCACGCAGAAACATCAACTTAAGGTATAAAGAAAAGAGCAATACAGATCCAAGAATCAGTTCTTTTGGTCATTTAAAATCATTACCCTAGGGCAGATACACTACCCCAATCTACTAGCATTTCCCTCCTCAGTGGAATCCTTCAGGAACCTCAGAGTGCATCCTCAACCCTGTGCATACCTCAACCTTAGAGCTCTTACTCCCCATCTTAGCACTTATCTTCCAAAGGTTCCCAAATGTCACCAGAGGTCTGTTCTCAACTAAGACCCCTGAAACCTCACGCCAGCTGGCCAAATCCAGGTTGCTCCAGTTACAAGGGAAAAATTCCTGGACTAACAAGAGGGTATTTCAATCACCACTTTTCCCACTCTCATTGGATCTATCCACTTTTGTAGTCATGACCATCACCAATTTCACCCTTTTTTTTTTTATTTTGGCATTTCTTTGCACACTTTTCTTGCTTAAACAAGGTCAGAGTTTCTTCAGGACATCAAGGGGACTTCTCCAAGATACACCAACTGCTCTAAGATTGAGCAGGACCTTTCTTACCTCCATCCTTCTACACCCCCAGAATCTTGAGCCCCACATTGGGGGCGAAATTGTTGGAGACACAACATTCTCATGAAAGTAATTCCAAGAATGAGCTGAGGAAGACAAAATTATTTACACATCCAGATGATAGTGCTGTTCTCAGAGAACAAAATAGAAAAGAACCCTGTACAGAAGCAAAAGTGATTTAAACATTCTTTGGGAAACCAGACCTCTAGTTACAGTCAGAATTGGTCCAGACTCCTCAGGATTACAGTCTTTCTGACAGTCCCATTACATAGCAATCCTTGGTGTATTCCTTCCTCTCAAACATTCTTCAACATAGATCCCAATGATGGGGTTCTGACTCTGGGAGCCTCCTTGAGCCCCCCTTGAATCTTCCCACTTAATCTGGCCTTTCTTACTCAAATCTAATCTTCCCATGTTTTCCAGCAGTCTCTCAGGAAGCCCCTGGGCTTTTCATTATCATTTCAGGTCTCTTGCACTCCCCACCCTTGATCCCATGAAAACCCCATTCCCCAGACTGTCATCCAGATCTGTATCCATTCCCATACTGCCCCTATCAAGATCTCTGGATTGCCCTGCCTGCTTCCCACCCAAACCCTCCTTTGTCTGATATCTCCTGATAGCCTCCAGTTGTTTCTAGCCTTTGACCCTCCTTGACTTCTCCTCAAGACCCTTCCTAAACCCCTCCTCCTATCTCCCTGGACTACCAGACCAATCCCACCCCACCCCCACATTCCTCCTATACTCTTTTCTGTATTTAAGTTCCATCTTGCCTCCATGAAGGCTCTCAGATTCAATCCAGTTCAGACTCTGTCTAGCTGGGATTCTATCTGGCCCGCTTGTGAATACAAGCATCACAAATGCTCCTTAAGAGGAAACCGAATTTGTTGAATCCTTAATAAACTTTGTTTTCTTTGGCTTTAAGAAGGCTTGAGTCGAATTCATTCGAGCACAACCCACTCTGTCCATATTCAAAACCCACTCATCATCCACAAACCTCATCAAAGTGTGTCAGGGAACATACATGAGACTTATTAAGCAAGCACAACTGAAGGAATACCTTGGTCTCATCTTCTCCTTTATTTTGGCACTCTCCTGAAAATGCAGGACCTTGAAACTTCTTTTCATCAGTACTCTCTTATAGTACTCCCTTCCTGTCATTTAGCTCCCAGATGTTTCATTCTGTGGAGGATAAACAAACTTTATCTCTTTCTTTCTCACAAGGGTCAGGCTTTGTTTTCACAAGTGTGACCCCAACATTGCCCATGAATATCCTGGTACAATTTTGAATTCTGAAATACTCTCAGAGGGAAGGTCCTAAAATTAAGGAAAACTAGTTTAGGCCTCATACAGAAGAAGGGACTTAGAAACTAGAAACTAAGTCAGCTAAGAGGAAGACTTGCACAGCAATAGTGTTCTATAAACAGGAGGACAATTAATGAAATATTCTGACTCAGAAGATGATATGTCATGTTTAAAGAACAGCACTGCATCACAGAGTACATGATGGAGAATAAGGTATAAGAAGATGGAAAGATAGGAATTCAGCAGGTTCTGAAGGATTTTATTCAGAGGATTTTATATTTGATCCTGGAGTTAATAGGGAGCCAAAGGAGCTTATGAAATATGTAGATAATATGGTCAGATGTGCATTTAAGGAAGACCACTTTGCTTAATAAAGAATGGATCCTGTAGTGAAGAGAGACTTGAGGCAGAGAGATCAGTCAACAAACTGCAATTGCTCAGGAATAAAGTGATGAGGGCCTGCGCCAGGGTGATTTCTATGTCAGAGAACAGAAGGAGGTAGAAATGATTTGACATCTTATTGCATATGGACAGTAAAAGAGAGTAAGGAGTTGAAGGAGACAGCACTGTTTGTGATCTTGGATGACTGGAAGAAGAGGGGTACCCCCAAGAGTAACAGGAAAGTTAGGAAGGCAGCAAGGTTTGCAAGGAAAAATAATGAGTTTAGTTTTTAACATGTTGATTTTAACATGATTATAGAACACTGAATTCAAGATGTGTTAAAGGCAGTTGGACATGCAAAGACTAGAGGTCAGAAGAAAGGACTGAACCAAGGGATCTGAGAGTGATCTTAAAGAGGAAAATTGAAACTATGGGAGCTGATGAGATCACCAAGTGAAACAGGAAGAAGAGAAGAGGGCACAGGACAGAACCCCAAAGGACCCTCCTTATTAGCAGCTGTAATATAGATAAAGAAGGAACAAAAGACACAAAGAAGAAACAATCATACAGATAGGAGAAGTAGGAGAGGGAAATGTCATGAAAACCTAGAGAGAAGAGTGTATCGAGGAGAAAAGGGTGATTGACAGCGTTAAGGGCTCAGAGAAGTCAGGAAATATGAGAATTGAGAGAGTTATTAGATTTGACAATTAATGGATCATTATTGACTTTTGAAAAACGAGTTTCAACTAAATGATGAGATTAGAAGTTAGACTACAAAGATTTAAGAACAGAGTTAAAGAAAAGGAAATTGAGGCCTTCATTTTAGACCTGTTTAGTTTAACCCCAAAGGGGGTAAGATGCACATAGTGAATGTTCATTAATTCTTGATTTGCCTCATGCTTGACAATGAAAGAGAAATTAGTCAACATGGACAAAACATGTTAACCCTTAAAAGAAGAAATTTTCTGTCTATCTGTCTGCAGACATCAAAACAGGAAAGATTCTCAGGGACAAAAATGGTTTGGATGATGGATGGATGGATGGATGGATGGACGGATGGGATAGATTTTCACTGTGAATTAGGCAGAAATAAGATAACTTGAAATATTTAAGCCATTTGCTTCACCTGTTATTCTAAGTGGTCTCTTTGTATTCCACTAGAGAGTCTCCCATTTGTATCGCACAAGCGGCTGGGGGAGTGAGACGCAGGGTACCCACAAGGTCTGCTTTTTCCACCCCGCACATGACAAAATCAGTCTCAATGAGCAACCCAGGGATGGTGTCCTCATAAGAGGTCATCTGTTGGCCCACCAACAGAAAATCTTTATATGAGGCCACATGCCTTCCTTTTTGCATAATTTGTAAAGATGACATGCCAGCACTGCCTTATCCTCCAGCCATATCAACAGAATGTTACTTCCGTGACCCATAATTTCCCCTCGGATTTCCCTCTGCTGTGCAGCGAGGCTGTGTAGTCCTTCTCCCATAAAGGGAGGCCAAGCAGATTTCTCTTAATGCCGCCCCATGTTGGGCACCAGCTGCACAGGGCTACCCCCCAGCTATCCAGGCTCCTGGTTGGGCTACCCCCCTACCGTCCTGCTCTGGGCTACCCCCGGCCCTCACTTACACTTACCCTATCCAGGTCCTCGGACATTTCCGGCCCCTACCGTGTGGTAGAGGAATCCCCTCCTGTGGGGGAGGGGAAATGACTACACAGAGTACCCAAGGTAGCCAGTACACTTCACTTTATTGCTTACATCTCCTTTTGATCCCTCCCTACAGATCCTTATATCCCCAGCCAGAGCCCTGCCCACATTCCTCCCTGAGGGCAGAGCCAGTTCCCGAAGGGGGGGTCCCAGCACCCAAAGGCAGTCCAGAGCTTGGTCCCTAACAGGGAACAATGCAAGACATAATATATGTGATGAATCCAGAGCTATATGGAAATATGCAAATGATAAACTGTAGAGTTAAATTAGCAGAATCAAGAAAACAATACACAAATGTCTACAACAATGTGAATGAAAAAAATGAAGAAAAAAACCATAAAAATAAATGTTACAAAAGTACAGAAAAGAAACATTGTCCCAAGTTGCATTTAAAACCTTACAAAGTGTCACATAAAACACAGACAGACTTTCATTCACACAGAAACATCAACATAACATACAGACAAGAGTAATACAGATCCAAGAATCTGTTCTTTTGGTCATCTAAAATCATTACCCTAGGGAAGATACACTACTCCAATCTACTCGCTTTTCCCTCCTCAGTGGAATCCTTCAGGAATCTCAGAGTGCATCCTCTCCCCTGTGCATACCTCAACCGTAGAGCTCTTACTTCACATCTTAGGACTTATACTCCAAAGGTCTCCAAAGGGCTGTATTCTCCTAAGACCCCTGAAACCTCACTCCAATGACCCAAATCCAGGTTGGTCCAGGTGGAAGGGAGGAATTCCTGGACTAACAAGAGGGTATTTCAATCACCACTTTTCCCACTCTCATTATATCTATCCACTTTTGCAGTCACAATCATCACCAGTTTCACCCGTTTTTTATTTTGACATTTCTCTACACACTTTTCTTGTTTTCTTGTTGAAAATATTCTGAGGGGAGTGGAGCCAAGATGGAGGAGTAGAAAGACTCACGTATGCTAGCTCTGAACTCACAGCCCATATATTTCCTGCAAGAAGAACTCCCCATGAATTCTGGAGCACTGCAAGACGCGCAGAAACAGTGGAAAAGATTTCCGTTCCAGAAAGCCCTGCAGAGCGGTCCCCAGGGGTCTGTTGCACCCCAGAAAGTAGAGCCCACCCTGAGCTGCCCTGGTCATGGCCCCAGAGGAGCAGATCCGAGCATGCTTCAGGGACGGATTCTCTGGCGGAAGGTCCCTCCACCCACAGACGCTCCAGGTCAGTGAGAGAGACATCTAGGCTGTCCAAGAGGGGAGCGGGTTGTCTCTGTGACTCAGGCCCCCTCAGGAGGCAGCAGCGGAGGGAGCCGCAGAGGCAGCAGCAGAGGGAGTGACGGCGGCCCAGGACTCCCCGAGCAGGCAGGAGCTCCATTCCTGGGAGACAGCTCTGCCCCCACCAGGCCCATTACTGAAGGTCTCTGCATAAAGCCCCTGAGGGAACTGAGCCTGTGAGGTGGCCCTGCCCACACCTGAGCACCAGAATTTAAGCTCACATTGAATAGAAGCCACGCCTGCCGCGGAAAGCCCATTTGACTCTCAGACCCTAAGCACTAGCTGATTGGATTTAGGTGGGGGGAAGGGGGGGAAGGAACCTCAGAAGTCAAGTAACTGGCTGGGAAAATGCCCAGAAAAGGGAAGAAAAATAAGACTATAGGGAGCTATTTTGAGGGGGTACAGATGTTGCCGCCTTTCAATTCTGATGATGAGGAACTATTCTTACCATCAGGTTTAAAAGACGTGGGGTTCGGGGTGTCTGTATCCCAGACATCCCAGGTGGATGTCTGGTGGGGTCAAGTCATGGAAGAGCTCAAAAAGGATTTTGAAAATCAAGTTAGACAGGTGGAGGAAAAACTGGGAAGAGAAATCAGAGAGATGCAAGAAAAGTGTGAAAAATGGGTCAATACCTTGGTAAAGGAGACCCAAAAAAAAATGCTGAAGAAAATAACACCTTGAAAAATAGGCTCACTCAATTGGCAAAAGAGGTTCAAAAAGCCAGTGAGGAGAAGAATGCTTTCAAAAGCAGAATTAGCCAAATGGGAAAAGAGGTTTAAAAGCTCACTGAAGATAATAGTTCTCTCAAAATTAGAATGGAACAGATGGAGTCTAATGACTTTATGAGAAACCAAGAAATCACAAAACAAAACCAAAAGAATGAAAAAATGGAAGAGAATGTGAAATATCTCATGGGAAAAACAACTGACCTGGAAAATAGATCCAGGAGAGACAATTTAAAAATTATGGGATTACCTGAAAGTCATGATCAAAAAAAGAACCTAGACATCACCATCCATGAAATTATCAAGGAAAACTGCCCTGAGATTCTAGAACCAGAGGGCAAAATAAGTATTGAAAGAATCCATCAATCACCACCTGAAAGAGATCCAAAAAGAGTAACTCCTAGGAACATTGTGGCCAAACTGCAGAACTCCCAGGTCAAGGAGAAAATCTTGCAAGCAGCTAGAAAGAAGAAACAATTCCAGTATTGTGGAAATACAATCAGGATAACTCAAGATCTAGCAGCTTCTACATTAAGGGATCAAAGGGCAGGGAACAGGATATTGCAGAAGTCAAAGGAACTAGGACTCAAACCAAGAATCACATACCCAACAACACTGAGTATAATACTTCAGAGGAAAATATGGTCTTTCAATGAAATAGAGGACTTTCAAGCATTCTTGATGAAAAGACCAGAGCTGAAAAGAAAATTTGACTTTCAAACACAAGAATGAGAAGAAGCATGAAAAAGTAAACAGCAAAGAGAAGTCATAAGGGACTTACCAAAAGTGAACTGTTTACATTCCTACATGGAAAGAAAATATTTGTAACTCTTAAAAATTTTCAGTACCTGGGTAGTTGGTGGGATTATACACACACACATACACACACACATGTACATGTGTACACGCACACACACATACATACATGCACGCACATACAGAGACAGAGAGCACAGAGTGAATTGAATAGGATGGGACCATATCTTAAAAGAAATTAAGGTAAATGGTGACAGAGAAATATAGTGGGAGGAAAGAGGGTGAAATGGAATGGGGTAAATTATATCTCATTCAAGAGGCAAGCAAGAGACTTTATAGTGGATGGAAAAAGAGGAGAGCTGAGGAAAAAAACCATGAAGTTTACCCTCATCACATTCGACTAAAGGAAGGAGTAAAATGCACACTCATTTTGGTATGAAAACCTATCTTACAGTACAGGAAAGTGGGGGAGAAGGAGAAAAGCAAGGTGGGGGGGATGAAGGAAGGGAGGGCAATGGGAGGAGGGAGCAATTTGAAGTCAACACTCAGGGAGGGACAGGATAAAAAGACAGAATAGAAACAATGGGGGGCAGGATAGGATGTAGGGAAATACAGTTAGTCTCACACAACACAACTATTACTGAAGTCATTTGCAAAACTACACAGATAAGGCCTATATTGAATTGCCTGCCTTCCCAAAGGGCATGGATGGGGAGGGAGGGATAGGGAGTATTTGGAACTCAAAGTTTTAGGAACAACTGTTGAGTATTGTTGTTGCTACTAGGAAATAAGAAATACAGTTAATGTGGAATAGAAAGTCATCTGGCCCTACAGGACAAAAGAGAAGATGGGCACAAGAGAAGGGAGGGATGATAGAAGAGAGGGCAGATTGGTGATAGGGAAAATTAGATTGCTTGGTGTATTGGGGTTGGGGGAGGGGATAAAAGGGGAGAAAATTTGGAATCCAAAATTTTGTGAAAATGCATGTAAAAAGTTAAATAAAAAAAAAGAATGGAAGAGAGCCAAGGGGATGTACACATGTGAAGCTAAAGGACAAGTAAAGAATATTTTCAAGAACTAAAAAAAAAGAAAAGAAAAGAAAATATTCTGAGTCTGGAGATGGTATGTCATGTTTGAAGAACAGCACTGCATCAAGGAATACATGATGGAGAATAAGGTATAAGAAGATGGAAAGATAGAAATTGGGCAGGTTATGAAGGATTTTATACAGAGGATTTTATATTTGATCCTGGAGTTAATAGGGAGCCAAAGGAGCTTATGAAAGATGTAGAGAATATGGTCAGATCTGCATTTAAGGAAGACCACTTTGCTTCATAAAGAATGGATCTTGGAGTGAAGAGAGACTTGAGGCAGATAGATCAATCAGGAAGCTATTACAATCACTCAGGTATACAGTAATGAGGGCCTATAGCAGGGTTATTTCTGTGTCAGAGACTAGAAAGAGGTATATATACAAGAGATGTTATAAAGGTAGAAATGATTTGACATCTTATTGGATATGGACAGTGAAAGAGAGTAAGGAGTTGAAGGTGACAACACTGTTTGTGATCGTGGAAGACTGGGAGAATAGTGGTACCCCAAGAGTAACAGGGAAGTTAGGCAGAGAGTAAGGTTTGCAAGGAAAGAAAAGTTTAGTTTTTAACATGTTGAGTTTAACATGACTATAAAACATTGACTTCAAGATGTCTAAAAGGTAGTGGGAGACTGGAGGTCAGTAGAGAGAGCAGGACAAATGGATGTGAGAGTGATCTTAAAGAGGATAAGTGAAACTATGAGTGGTAATGAGATCACCAAGTGAAGCAGAGGAAGAAGAAAAGAGGGCACGGGAAAGAATTCCAAAGGACCCTCCTTATTATCAGGTGTAACATAAATGAAGAGAGACACAAAGATGGAACAATCAGAAAGACAGGAGAAGTAGGAGAGGCAAATGTCATGAAAACCTAAAGAGAAGAGAGTATCAAGGAGGACAGGCTGATTGACAGTATTGAAGACTCAGAGAGGTCAAGAAAAATGAGAATTGAGATGAAGTTATTAGATTTGACAATTAATGGATCATTATTAACTTTTGAAAAAGGAGCTTCAATTAAATGATGAAAATTGAAGTTAGACTGCAAAGAGTTAAAGAAAAGGAAATTGAGGCACTCATTTTAGACATGTTTAGTCTAACCCCTAAAGGGGTAAGATGCATATAGCAAATGTTCATTAATTCTTGATTTTCCTCATGTTTGAAAATTACAGAGAAATTAGTCACCATGCACAAAACATATAAACCATTAAAAGAAGAAATTTTCTCTCTATACCTATAGACATCAGAAACAGGATTCTCAGGGAAACAAAGAGGATTGGATGATAGATGGATAGATGGATGGATGGATGGATGGATGGGTGGATGGATGGATGGATGGCTGGATGGATGGATGGACAGATGGATGGAAGGATGAGATAGATTTTCACTGTGCATTGGGAAGAATTAAGATAACTTGAAATATTTAAGCCATTTGCTTCACCTGTTATTCTAAGTGGTCTCTTTGTATTCAATGTTCTTCAGTTCCCTCTCCAAGTCATTCACATGTCTATGTGAATGAGGAGGTTTTTGTCTGGTCTCATACTCGTTTTTGTCACTGTGTCTCTTGTGCAGTAATACAAGGCTGTGTCCTCAGGTTTAAGGGAATCCATTTGCAGGTAAAGCATGCTGTTGCTGTTGTCCCTGGAGATGGTGAATCTGCCTTTCACAGAGTCTGCATACTTTGTGCTTGCTCCATCACCACTAATATATGAGAGCCACTCCAGCCCCTTCCCTGGAGCCTGGCGGACCCAGTCCATGTAATAGTCTCTGAAGGTGAATCCAGAAGCTTTGCAGGAAAGGCGAAGAGATCCTCCAGGCTGTCTCACATCTCCCCCAGACTCCACCAGCTGAACATCACAATGGACACCTGCAAACAGAATCGTTGAAGACAATAGTCACACAGATACTTCACTTCAAAGTGTATTTCCCTGGTCAAGAACCAACAAAAGACAAAACTACCTTGTAAAATCGTCAGAAGGACAATTCCCTTCAGACCTAATCCCATTGTTCCGGCTCTACAATGGCAGTCCTTAGGAGAGAAAAACCACACAAAAGAAAAGCTCCTCTCCCAGGGCTACAGACACAGGTTTTTGCTGGTTTTCATCTCTAGAGGGAGGAGTCCAATTTGCATTTCTTTCTCTCTTCACTATTACTAAGAACAACTGCCTCCCACTGGGATGAGTCCCCTCCCTGAGCTGCAGAGAGATGTTTCCCCCAGAATTAGTTCTAAATTCCTGAGGAAGCTCAGGGACACTGAGAATCTAAATATCGTTGGTGTTGACTCAGTGTCTGTCCCTCTCCATCACTCCAACCTACTCTCAACGCCAAGGGAATGCTCTGTAGGTTTTTCTATGTTTCTGTTATTTTCCCAGCTTGTTCCATTTTTATCTCTAATTAGGAAGGCACCCCAAGCATTTGGCATTTTTTGTCTTCACCCTTGGAGGGTGAGGTGGCAGTATTTCTCAGCTTACTCTTGTTTGGTTGTAGGGCTAATTTATATCCATTATTTTTTAAATTGGATTTCATGTGTATTATGTATGTCCAATCCCATTCAGAGTCCCTTATATCCACAGTATGCTCTGTTGGCATGAGGAAAGTCATTGTTAAGTTTTCAGTGTGAGCAGTATATTTCAGAAATCAGCAGACACAAAGTCAGGACTTGGTTTTAATTCCTTTTTAACTTAAACTTAACAAAGGCATAGAGAAAATTTTACTAATGTAGATTAAACTTAAAATTGTATTGTGCAATCACTTTTCTTCCCTGGAGAGCTGGTGTTAAAAACATAAAAACTTACCAGCAAACACAAGCTCAAATCCCTCTGAGTTGGAGGAATTGAGGCACAAAATGAACAGAGGATAATAGAGCCTGCTGTACCTCCTGGATCCTCCAAAATCTCCCATGTTTGATTTCTCAGAAGGTCTCATTGGGTGTGGAGAGACATTGACAAAATATCCTCTTGAGTATCTGGGGAAAGGTATAGACTGAGGCTCAGACTGCTCCTTCCCAGAGCATGAACGTCTGCTGCCATCTACTGTACACAGCGGCATCACAACAGACAGCATTTTTCTGTCTTATGTATGTCCTTTTGACATTAATGCTTTCATTATTCAGAAAAAGTAGTTCTCATCAGGGACCTTTAGAACACTGACAAAATACAAGTTATTCTTCAATTAGCTTTTGAAATTGTGGAATTTTGTATTTTGTAAAACTTGAACTGGGTCTTTTTTTTCCTGTTTTTTCTGTTTTTTCTTCCCCTGGCACAGGCCTTACACTTGCAATATCCTTTCAGTGCTACATCACTTTTAAGAAAAAGAACAATTCAAAGCAGCTTATAGAATGCACTTCAATTTATGTTCCTACCAAATATATCTTGACCTCCCTAGCCTGAAAAGGTTCTTAGACCCTATTATCATCCTCAAGGTAACTTTCTGAATCTTTTCTCTTTCACTGACTCCTAGAAAAAGTATATACTTGCTACCTTCCTTTAAAGTTTTCTCAGACTTTTGTAATCAGTTTTGTTATCTCACTCAGGTTATATAAATTTTGTCCTCAACTCTATCTGTGCGTTGAGTTTTCTTGCCTCATTTGGACAATTCAGATAAAAATGAAGTAGTTTTGTTTATATAAACGTTTATTTGAGCACCCTAATTATATAACAATTCTCTCTAACCTTTCTTTTCCTTTCTCCCTTGTGTGAATATTCCTCTTCCCTTCTCTACCCTTCCCTTAGGATCTTTATGACATAATGGACTCATTCTCACCTTCTGTCTAATTAGATTTCCTCCATAGGGACACAATCTTCCCATTTTTTGATACAAGGAGTTTATCCTAGTTTAGTCTTTATGACAATAATTATGATAAAAAGAGAAGGTAAATCATGGAAAGGGGAGAAGGTAGTATACATTGACACAAGACCTACTATGTCCTAGGAATTGTGCTAAATGCTTTTCACCAATGTCTCTTTATGTCCAAAAAACAATCTTACTATATAATAGCCATTATTATACCCATTTTAGTGTTAAGGAAGTCAAAGCAAACTAAAATTAAATGATTCATCTGAGAGTTACAATGCTTTTATATGAGACCAGTTTTGAATTCAGCTTTTCTTTATTTCAAGTTCAATGCTTTATTCATTGAACCACTGACTGTTGTCTCTAGATATTTTCAGAGAAACAGGACTTTTCATTTTACTTATATTTTTGCTTCTCTTAAATTCTGCATTTGAACTTCAATATTTCTACATGGCTCTACCCTTTTAATCAGGAATTCTTTATGGCCCTCTATTGATTTAAAAATCTATATTTTTTTTCCATTTAGGCTTTTATTTAGTGTTAGGTATAAGGTATTCTTGGTTGCAAACTTTTAAGAATAGTGGGTTTCAAGCTTTCCACTTCTTTATCATTTGAGATCCTGACTTGGACTCCTCAATACTTGAATCCTTTCTGGTTACTTGCAGGAATTTTTTTCTTTAATCTGGAAACTCTGGATTTCATGTATAATATTCCTAGAAGTTTACTTTTCAGGTTTTCTTTCAAGAGATGGTCAGTGTGTTTTGCTCTGATTCGATTTTCCTCTCTGATTCTTTTTTAACAAGTACATTTCCTTTCCTTTCAAAATTTTCCTTTTTTTTCTTCCACCCCTACCATAGAGATGGCATACACAAAATTATTTTCCTTCTGTTCTTTCTCTAGACATAGAAGGCATATTTATTTGCAAATCATTTATGATAACTTTATATTTCTAACAGAAAAAACTTTTGTTGCTAAAAAGATATTGAGGTTACCATATGCAACATTCTCTTTATTCTGCTGATTTCTCATCTTTATTTTCTGCAATTCTCTCCATCTTTTTTCTAAAACCATTGAGATGATCATTTCTTATAGCATGACAGCTTTCCATCCCATGCATATACCACAATTTATTCAGCAATTTCCCAATTGATGTACACATTACAATTTTCAGGGATTTTTTCAACACAGAGAGCTACTAGTAACATTTTAGAATATATAGATTCTTTTTATTTTGGGGAATTAATGAAGTAGTAGGATTGGAAGGTCAAGGGTTATAGGTAGTTTCATAGTTCTTCGGGCATAAATCTAGATTCTTCCTCAGAAAGGAGGGATCAGTTAACAATTCCACCAAAAGTGGGTGTCCTACTTTTTCAATATTGGTCATTTTCCCTTTCTGTCAATTTAGCCAATCTGATTGGTGTAAAATGATGCCTCATGATAGTTTTGATTGGCGTTTCCCAACAATGATAAGAGCATTTTTTCATATGACAATAAAATGTTTTGATATCTTCTATAGAAAATTGCCTCTGCATATCCTAAGGCCATTTATCAATTAAAACTCAGATTCCAACAGATTTTTAAAAGTTCTTTACACATTTTAAAAGAGATCTTTATCTTATAAACTGTCTAAAAAATGTTTTTCCCAATTTTCTTCTTCCCCTCTGATCTTACCCACATTTGCTCTATTTGCACACAAAAATTTCATAATTTATTTTAATTGAAACGACTCATTTTACACCTAACTTGGTTCTCTCCCTTGTTTCTTCATAAGATATCCACCTATCCATAAAAATGATAAGTAATGCATTCCATGTGCTTTTAATTTTCTGATGAAATCACTCTTCATGTCTAGGTATGGAATGTGAATAACAATTAAAGATCTTCCCTACACATTAATAGGACTCAGGTGGAGCACATTAAGGGAAGCTTCATTAGGGGAGGCTTCTTTAGTAGGCCCACACCTTTTATTAATTGCTGGTGAGGCACTGTGTATATAAAAATGGTTGTCATGCTCTTTGGCTCTCAAAAGTGTATATATACTCTGAGATGAGGCTTTGCGCTGTAACCAAATTCCAGAGTTCCTAGGTTAAGAAGAAAATATTATAAGCAGCCAGGAAGAAATAATTTGAGTATCATAGAACCAAGTCAAAGTATTGTGGAAATACAATGAGGATAACATAAGATCTAGCAGCTTCTACATTTAAGGATCCTCTCTCACAATGACCTAATAATCTGGGTTTATGGAGCAAGTATGGCTCAGATTTATAAGAGGAGATGATCCTCATATATTAAGTACCTCTTTCAAAACTCAGAATATCTAGCTCTACTGCCACCTACTGAACATTTAATTGTATACTCAGGAGCATGCTTCCATCGTCACTTGTACATTTATTTTTTTTCTTTTTTTAAGAAAAGACATTTATAATTTCAGGGCCCTTAACCTATTAGAGATGGACATCTAGTCTACTTTCTCAGACAATGGTTTTTGAGTACTCAAGTCTCTAGGGGGGGAAAGCAGATAAAATGTCTATATATAACTCATTAACCACCATTATATCTATCTTCATCATAAAGCAAATAGTAAGAGGCATGTCTCTTTGTTTTCTCTCTCTTGTTACTGCTATTTCAGTTTAGATAGTTACTCTATTATTTACCAAATTAAGGATAAGAGAAGTCAATAGAGTTGTGAATAGAGTTCAATGACTATAGAAGAGAAAAACATAGATTGGGACTATAGTCCATAAATCATTGTTTCACATATGCTAGGAAAATATTCTCAGGCATTGAGACTTTTCCTCCTTCAGGCATAAAATGAGTTTCTGTCCCATTAATAGACATAAAGTTTGCAAACTTGGGAATGTCCCATTCACTGTTCATAAAGCACATTTAAAGAAATGTTTGTATTTTTAATTCCCTTCATTAACAAGAACAGTTTTAATAAACCTGATACTATTTGGGGTCCTTGCTTAAATCATGAAAGCAACTGATGTGAAGTGGGCACGACTGAGATTAACAATGATGCCTGTGAGGATATAAAAAAAGTAATCTTAGTTGTATTTTAAATAGAGGGAGAATCAACTCTGCCGTAAGAATTTGAGAAAAGGAGAAAAGCAGTTCTAGGGAATACAGTTGTAAGAAGTGCCCAGCAAAGACACTGTGCTCATAAAAAGCAACATTGTGACTACTGTAAATACCCAAATTAATTACAAAGTCTATGAGGAAGACCCTATCTGCATAAAAAGAAAGAACTGAAAAATAGAAGTACATATAGAAGGATTTGAGAGAGAGAGAGGGAGAGAGAGAGAGAGAGGTACATATTTTTATCCAATAACCTTCTCTAGGATGGGAGGAAGTGAACAAAGATATTTACATGATAAACTTTTTTAAAATCTGTTTAAAATTATTTAAAAGGGATAGCAAGCTACATATGATAGAATTGCAATTTCATGTGCAATCATTTCTATTATACTATAATGTCAATGAGTTGGAGGGGAAGAGGGTAAGAAAAGAGAGGGCCAAATAGAGGAAAAGATAGTCAGAAGCAAAACACATCTGACAAGTGATGGGGTGAAAGGAGGGACAAAAGAGTGTGAATGCAAGGAATATGATGAAGAGAAATAGTTAACAATAGCAACTCTGAAAAATATTCCAGCAAGGTTCTCTGACAAACACCTAGTTTTTCAAACACATACAGAACAGAGTCAATTTACAAAAATAAGATTCATTCCACAAGGGAAGGAAAGTTATCTATAGTCATAAGAAAAAACATTATTTAGCCCACTATTGGCTGGAGCTGCATAAAAATCTAGAGTTATATGCAAATGATAAAATTAAAACAATTATGAGGAACTACATCATGCCTATTAGGTTGGCCAATATGACAGAAAAAAAAGAAAATGACAAATGAGGGACAGGATGGAGGGGAAATGAGACATCAATTCACTGTTGGTAGACTTGTGAACTGATTTAACCAGTCTGTACAGTAATTTGGAACTATACCCAAAGGGCTATAAAATCATGCGTACAACTTTGACTGAGTAATATCTCTATTAAATCAGTATCCCAAAAGAGACTTAAAAAAACACAAAAGAAAAATATATATATGTAAAATCATTTAGGGCAGCTCTCTCCTGGGGACACAGAATAGGCAACTGAGGGGATGCCCATCAACAGGGGAATGGCTAAATACATGGTAGAACACTGTTGTTCTAAAAGAAATGATGGGCAAGATAATCTCAAACATAACACAGAAAGACTTACATAAGCTGAGGCAAACTGAAATGTGCTGTGTGCAAAGTAACAATACTATTGTTCAATGATCAGCTGTGAATGACTTAGTTACTCTAAGACAACTATGAAAGAATTACGATGAAAAATATTATCCATCATCACAGGAGGAAATGATGTGTCTGAATACTCATAGAAGTCTGTGGGGTGTTCTATTTTTTTTCCTTTGCTTGAGGGTTTTTTTCTCTGCTTTTTCTTTCACAACATCACTCTTATGGCAATGTTTTACATGACTGTACATGAATGAACTGTATCCAATTCTTGCCTTCTTAATGAGGAGAGGTGGGGAGAGGAAAGAAGAGTTTCGAACTCAAACTTTTAAAAATGCCTCTCAAAAATCGTTTTTACATGTAGCTGGGGAAAAATAAAATACTAAATAACTTTTTAAGATGGAACGTCAAAAAGCACAAAATAAATAGGAAGAAAAGTCTAAGTGATGGAAAACTTCGCTGGAACTTGTAGCTGAAGGGCACAGGTTGTTTACTTTTGATTTCTTCTTTTCTTTTCTGAGGGTGATACAAGAATGCTTTAAATTGACACTATTTCATTAATTCAGACGTTCTCAGCAGTTTTCTTCCCTTATTTCTGGCTTTGCTTGTAATTTCTCCCTGCCATGGCTTATGAACATATACATAAATACAAGCATGGGAATTCATGCATGACCACACATGAATATTTGTGAATATTTATATCATTTCGTTGTTCTTCGGTCATATGCTACTCTTTATGACACTGTTTTGGGATTTGGTGGCAAAGATACAGGAGTGCTTTGCCATTTCCATGTCTATCTCATTTTTCATGTGAAGAAATTGAGGCAAAAAAGGTTAAGTGACCTACCCAGGGTCACATAGATAGTTAGTGTCTCAGGCCAGCTCCAGGCTCATGAAGATGAGTCCCTAAATCCAAGACCAGTGCTCTCTTCACTGTGCTACCTCACTGCCTATATTTATATCTATAAAGAGATATTTATATACATACACAAATTACCTTTGTTCATATGTGTATTTGTGTAAACATATATATGTATATGTACATTTATAATTAAATTATTTTTCCATGTGTGTGTATGTGCATAGCAAAAGCCTCTCCCCAATAGATTCATGAAGTAGTCAAAGAATATGAAAAAGCAGTTCTCAAAGGAAGAATTACAAACTATTGATAACAATATGAAAGAATGTACCAACTTACTAAATATAGAAGAAATGCTCATTAAAAAATCTCTGAGGCTTAGCAAAAATGACAGAAGATTGAAAAAGTCAATATTTTAAGGATTACGGCAAGGTAAACACATAGGCATTATTGGTGGAGCTCTGAATACGTAATAAAAATGGAATTATAAAATAGCGTGCTTATTGCCAAGGTCATGACTATTTATATGCTGGCATAGTTCTCAATCAACAAGTATAAAATATTCTCCATATAAAAAGCAGAGAGAAAATATTTATTTAAACACCAGAAAGTCAAATCCTAGAACCAGAAAGCAAAATTCATCATGGCAACCAAGAAGTTAATAACCATGAAAGCAGCACAGGGCAAAGTCCTTCACAAACCTCCCCACCCTTAGCCTGGGCCATGTCACTATCAGCTGTCACACTGTCAGGTGGCCTGTGTTCTATCCCCTCTGCCCTGACTCCACTCACTCACTTCCTCTCAGTTGTGCTTCACCCTTCCTGTTCTGCCTGTTCAGCAAGTTCCTCTAAACATGTGACTTAGGCATCAGGAGAATTAAAGAGATCATATGGGCTTACTAATTAATGAAAAAGATCTTTCCGTTTAAATTACTATTAAATGACTTATTTTATTATTTATATATTATATTAACACATATAATTATATTTTTTGCTATTTGTGTATTTTATGTCTCTCCATATATATGATATATGCATATATATGTATATACATATATGCGTGTGTCTGTGTATATATATTCACATGTATGTATGTATGTATGTATGTATAGATATAAGGTAGCAAAGTGGCACAGTTGACAGAACCTGGGCTTGAAACCAGAAAGAGTCTTCCTCATGAGTTCAAATCCAGCTTACTACCTGTGTGAACTTGGGCAGGTCACTGAGCTGTATTTGTCTCAATGCCTCATTTGAAGAATGAGCTCAGAAGGAAAAGGCAAACCACTCCAGTAACTCTGCCAAGAAAACCCTATATATGGCCACAGAGAGGTAGATATAACTAAAATAAATAGGACTTGACAAAATATGGAGAGAGATAATTCTATTAGATTTTCTCTGAAGAATGTTATTGATAAGAAGAAATTTCAATAAATATCAAAATATTTATGAAAGTATGGTAGAAAGGAATTGGAAAAGTAATAGATACCTTCAAATGAGGAATAAGTAGAAAAGTTAAATGAATTGTGGCATATAAATATTAGGGAACAATGCAAGACATAATACATGTGATGAATCCAGAGCTGTATGGAAATATGCAAATGAGAAACTGTAGAGTTAAATTAGCAGAATCAAGAAAACAATACACAATTGTCTATAACAAGGTAAATGAAAAAAATGAACATAAAACCATAAAAATGAATGTTAGAAAAGTACAAAAAAGAAACATTTTCCCAAACTGTATTTACAACTTTACAAAGTGTCAGATAAAACATATATACAGACCCTCATTCACACAGAAACATCAACCTAACATTTACAGAAAAGAGCAATGCAGGTCCAAGAATCAGTTCTTTTGGTCATTCAAAATCATTACCCTAGGGCAGATACACTACCCCAATCTACTAGCATTTCCCTCCCCACTGGACTCCTTCAGGAATCTCAGAGTGCCTCCTCACCCCTGTGCATACCTCAACCTTAGAGTTCTTACTCCCCATCTTAGGACTTACCTTCCAAAGGTGCCCAAAGGTCGCCAAAAGGACTATTCTCAACTGAGACCGTTGAAACCTCACTCCAACTGGCCAAATCCAGGTTGCTCCAGTTACAAGGGAAGAATTCCTGGACTAACAAGAGGGTATTTCTATCACCACTTTTCCCACTCTCATTAGGTCTATCCACTTTTGTAGTCATGACCATCACCAACTTCACCCTTTTTTTTTATTTTGGCATTTCTCTGCACACTTTCCTTGTTTAAACAAGGTCAGGGTTTCTTCAGGACATAAAGGGGACTTCTCCAAGATACACCAACTGCTCTAAGATTGAGCAGGACCTTTCTTACCTCCATCCTTCTATTTATATACCACCCTCCCACCCCCAGAGTCTTGAGCCCGACATTGGGGGCCAAATTGTTGGAGACATACCATTCTCATGAAAGTAATTCCAAGAATGAGCTGAGGAAAACAAAATTATTTACATGTCCAGATGATAGTGCTGTTCTCAGAGAACCAGATAGAATAGAACCCTGTACAGAAGCAAAAGCGAATTTAAATATTCTTTTGGAAATCAGACCCCTCTTTAGAGTCAGAATTGGTCCAGACTCCTCAGGATTACAGTCTTTCTGACATGCCCACGACACAAAAATCCTTGGTGTATTCCTTCCTCCCAAACATGCTTCAACATACCTCCCATAATTAGAAAACAAGAGGAATAATTTTATATGAAGTGTGTCAGTGAACATACATGAAATTTAAGTAAACACAACTGAGGGAATACCTTGGTCTCATCTTCCCCTTTATTTTTGCACTCTCCTGCAAATGCAGGACCTTGAAACTTCTTTTGATCAATACTCTCTATAGTACTCTCCTCCTGTCATTTAACTACCAAATGTTTCATTCTGTGGAGGATAAAAAAAATTTATCTCTTTCTTTCTCGCAAGGACAAGGTTTTGTTTTCACAATAGTGGCCCCAACATTGGCCATGAATATTGTGGTACAGTTCCGAATTCTGAAATACTTTCAGAGGGAAGGTGCTAAGATTAAGGAAAACTAGTTAAGGCCTCTTACAGAAGTAGGGAATTAGACACTTGAAACTAGGTCAGCTAAGAGGGATAGCTGAAGAGCAATGGTGTTCTATAAACAGAAGGACAATTAATGAAAATATTTTGAGTTTGGAGATGGTATGTCATGTTTGAAGAACAGCACTGCATCAAAGAGTACATGATGGAGAATAAGGTATAAGAAGATGGAAAGATAGGAATTGGTCAGGTTAGAAAAAATTTTATACTGAGGCTTTTGTATTTGATCCTGGAGTTAAGGAGCCAAAGGAGCTTATGAAATGTATAGAGAATATGGTCAGATGTGCATTTAAGGAAGATCACTTTGCTTCATAAAGAATGGATCCTGGAGTGAAGAGAGACTTGGGGCAGAGAGATCAATCAGTAATTACAATCGATCAGGTATAAAGTGATGAGAGCCTGTACCAGGGTGATTTCTGTGTCAGAGAACAGAAGGAGGTATATACCCAAGAGATGTTATATAGGTAGAAATGATTTGACATCTTATTGGATATGGACAGTAAAAGAGAGTAAGGAGTTGAAGGAAACAATGCTGTTTGTGATTTTGGATCACTGGGAGAGTAGTGTTAGCCCCATGAATAATACGGAAGTTAGGAAGAGAGGAAGGTTTGGAAGGAAAAACAATGAGTTTCGTTTTTAACATGTTCAGTTTAACATGACTACAGAACATTTAGTTCAAGATGTATTAAAGGCAGTTCGAGATGCAGAGACTAAAGGTCAGTAGAGAGGGTTGGACAAATGGATCTGAGAGTGATCTAAAAGAAGATAAATGAAACTATGGAAGCTGATGAGATCACCAAGTGAAACAGAGGAAGAAGAGAAGAGGGCACAGAACAGAACCCCAAAGGACCCTCCTTATTAACAGCGGTGACACAGATAAAGAAGGAGCAAAAGACACAAAGAAGGAACAATCATACAGATAGGAGAAGTAGGAGAGGGAGATGACATGAAAACCTAGAGAGAAGAGAGTATCGAGGAGAAAAGAGAGATTGACAATATTAAAGGCTTAGAGAGGTCAGGAAGGATGAGAATTGAGATGAAGTTATTAGATTGGACAATTGATGGATCATTATTAACTTTTGAAAAAAGAGTTTCAATTAAATGTTGAGATTGGAAGCTGGACTGCAAAGAGTTAAGAACAAAGTTAAAGAAAAGGAAATTGAGGCACTCATATTAGAAATGTTTAATTTAACTCCAAATGGGGTAAGATGCACATAGTGAGTGTTCATTAATTCTTTATTTGCCTCATGTTTGAAAATTACAGAGAAGTTAGTCACTATGCAGAAAACATGTAAATAAATGAAGGAACACATTTTCTCTATATAGCTGCATACATCAGAAACAGGAAAGATTCTCAGGGACACAAAGAGGATTGGATGATAGATGGATAGACGGATGGATGGATGGATGGATGGATGGATGGATGGATGGATGGATGGATGGATGGATGGACAGATGGATGGAAGGATGGGACAGATTTTCACTGTGCATTAGGAAGAATTAAGATAAACTGAAATATTTAAGCCATTTGTTTCATCTGTTATTCTAAGTGATCGCTTTGTATTCAATTTTCTTCAGTTCTCTCTCCAAGTCACTCACATGTCTATGTGAATGAGGAGGTTTTTGTCTGGCCTCATACCCTCATTTGTCACTGTGACTCTTGCACAGTAGTACAAGGCTGTGTCCTCAACTTTAAGGGAATCCATTTGCAGGTAAAGCATGCTGTTGATGTTGTCCCTGGAGATGGTGAATCTCCCCTTCACAGAGTCTGCATAGTTTGTGTCTGCTCCATTACCACTAATATATGAGAGCCACTCCAGCCCCTTCCCTGGAGCCTGGCGGATCCAGTACATGTAATAGTCTCTGAAGGTGAATCCAGAAGCTTTGCAGGACAGGCGAATAGATCCTCCAGGCTGTCTCACATCTCCCCCAGACTCCACCAGCTGAACATCACAATGAACACCTGCAAACAGAATCATTGAAGACAATCTCACACAAATAATTCACTTCAAAGTGTATTTCCTTGGTCAAGAAACCAACAAAAGACAAAACTACCTTGTAAAATAGTCAGAAGGACAATTCCCTTCAGACTTAATCCCATTGTTCCGGCTCTACAATGGCAGTTCTTAGGAGAGGAAAACCACACAAAAGAAAAGCTCCTCTCCCAGGGTTACAGACAGGTTTTTGCTGGTTTTCATCCCTAGAGGGAGGAGTCCAATTTGCATTTCTTTCTCTCTTCACTATTACTAAGAACAACTGCCTCCCACTGGGATGAGTCCCCTCCCTGAGCTGCAGAGAGATGTTTCCCCCAGAATTAGTTCTAAATTCCTGAGGAAGCTCAGGGACACTGAGAATCTAAATATCATTGGTGTTGACTCAATGTCTGTCCCTCTCCATCACTCCAACCTACTCTCAACACCAAGGGAGTGCTCCTCAGGCTTTTCTATGTGTCTTTTATTTTCCCATCTTTTTCCATTTCTATTTCTAATTAGGAAGACACCCCAAGCATTTGGCATTTCTTTGTCTTCACCCTCGGAGGCTGAAGTGGCAGTATTTCTCAGCTTACTCTTGCTTGGTTGTAGGGCTATTTCCTCTTCATTATTTTTGTAAATTTGATTTCATGTGTATTATGTATGTCCAATCCCATTCATGGTCCCTTACATCCAGAGTATGCTCTGTTGTCAGGAGGGAAGTCATTATTACATTTTTAGTGTGAGCAGTATATTTCAGAAATCAGCAAACACTGAAAGTCAGCACCTGACTTCAATTGTTTTTTAATTTAAACTTAACAAAGGGAAAGAGAATATTTAACTATGTTTGATTAAACTTAAAATTGTATTGGGCAATCACTTTTCTTCCCTGCAGAGCTGGTGTTAAAAACATAAAAACTTACCAGCAAACACAATTTCAAATCCCTCTGAGTTGGAGGAATTGAGGCACAAAATGAACAGAGGGTATTAGAGCCTGCTGTACCTCCTGGATCCTCCAAAATCTCCCATGTTTGATTTCTCAGAAGGTCTCATTGGGTGTGGTGAGGCACTGACAAAATATCCTCTTGAGTATCTGGGGAAAGGTATAGACTGAGGCTCAGACTGCTCCTTCCCAGAGCAAGGAAGTCTTCTGCCATCTACTGTACACAGTGGCATCACAACAGACAGCATATTTCTGTCATGTCCATTTGCCATTAATGCTTTACTTATTCAGAAAAAGTAGTTCTCATCAGGGACCATTAGAACACTGACAAAATACAAGTTATTCTTCAATGAGCCTTTGAGATTGTGGAATGTATTTTGTAAAACTTGAACTGGGTTTTTTTTTTCTCTTTGTTTCTCTGTTTCTTCTTCCCCTGGCACAGGCCTTACACTTGCAATATCCTGTCATTGTTACACCACTTTTAGGAAAAAGAACGATGCAAAGCAGCTTATAGAACGCAGTTCAATTTATGTTCCTACCAAATATATCTTGACCTCCCTAGCCTGAAAAGGTTGTTTCACCCTATTATCATCTTCAAGCTAACTTTCTAAATCCTTTCTCTTTCACTGACTCCTAGAACAAGTCTATACTTGCTACCTTCTTTTAAGGTTTACTCAAACTTTTGTAATCAATTTACTTATCTCATTCAGGTTATATAGATTTTGTCCTGAATTCTATCTGTGCGTTTGAGTTTTCTTGCCTCATTTGGACAATTCAGATAAAAATGAAGTAGTTTTGTTTATATAAACGTTTATTTGAGCACCCTAATTATATAACAATTCTATCTAACCTTTCTTTTCCTTTCTCCCTTGTGTGAATATTCCTCTTCCCCTCTCCACTCTTCCCTTAGGATCTTTATGACATAATGGACTCATTCTCACCTTCTGTCTAATTAGATTTCCTCCATAGGGACACAATTTTCCCATTTTTTGATACAAGGAGTTTATCCTAGTTTAGTCTTTATGACAATAATTATGATAAAAAGAGAAGGGAAATCATGGAAAGGGGAGAAGGTAGTATACATTGACACAAGACCTACTATGTCCTAGGAATTGTGCTAAATGCTTTTCACCAATGTCTCATCATATCCTAAAAACAATCCTACTATATAATAGCCATTACTATTCCCATTTTTTTTTAAGGAAGCCAAGGCAAATGAAAATTAAATGATTCATCTGAGAGTTAGAAAGCTGGTGTCTGATGCCAGTTTTGAACTGAGGTTTTCTTTATTACAGGTTCAATGTTTTCTTCCCTGCACCACTGGCTGTTGTCTCTAGATGTTTTCAGAGAAACAGGACTTCTCATTTGTACTTATATTTTTGCTTCTCTTAAATTCTGCATTTCAACTTCAATATTTCTACATGGCTCTAGCCTTTTTATCAGGAATTCTTTATTGCCCTCTATTTGTTTAAAAATCTATATTTTTATCCATTTAGGCTTTTATTTAGTGGTGGGTGTAAAGTATTCTTGGTTGCAAACTTTTAGGAATAGTGGGTTTCAAGCTTTCCACTTCTTTATACTGGTGGCTATTAAATCATTTGTGATCCTGACTTGGACTCCTCAGTACTTGAAATCTTTCTGGTTACTTGTAGGAATTTTTTTCTTTAATCTGGAAACTGGATTTCACGTATAATATTCCTAGAAGTTTTAATTTGGGGTTTTCTTTCAAGAGATGGTCAGTGTGTTTTGCTCTGATTCTATTTTGCTCTCTGATTCTTTTTTACCATGTGAATATCCTTTCTTTTCAAAATTTTGCTTTTTTTCCTCCCTCCCTACAATAAAGATGGCATATATAAAACTATTTTATTCAGTTCTTTCTCTCGACATAAATGGCATACTTCTTTGTGTATCATTTATGATTAATTTATATTTTTAACAAAAAAATAATTTTTGTTCTTAAAAAGATATTGAGGTAACTACATGAAACATTCTCTTGCTTTGGCTCATTTCACATCATTACTTTCTGCAATTCTTTCCATCTCTTTTCTAAGCCCATTGAGATGATCATTTCTTATAGCATGACAGCATTCCATCCCATGCATATACCACAATTTCTTCAAAAGTTTCCCAATGGATGTACACCTTACAATTTTCAGGTTTTTTTCAACAAAAAGAGAGCTACTAGTAATGTTTTAGAGTATATAGATTCTTTTATTTTGGGGGATTAATCAAGTAGTAGTATTGGAAAGTCAAAGGTTGCAGGTAGTTTCATAACTCTTTGGGCATAAATCTAGATTCTGCCCCAGAAAGGTTGTATCACTTAACAATTTTACCAAAAGTGAGTGTCCCAATTTTTCCATATCCCCTCCAATGTTTGTCATTTTTCCCTTCTGTCATTTTAGCAAATCTGATCGGTGTAAAATGATGTCTCATGATAGTTTTGATTGGCGTTTCCCAACTCAACAATGATAAGATCATATGCCAATAAATTGTTTTGATTTCTTCTTTAGAAAATTGCCTGTCCATATCCTTTGGCCATTTATCAATTAAGAGATGACTCATATTGCAAAAGATTTTTAAAAGTTCTTAATATATTTTAGATGACATATTTATCTTATAAACTGTCTAAAAAATGATTTTGCCAATGTACTACTTTCCTCCTGATCTTGCCCACATTTGCTCTATTTGTACACAAAAATTTGACAATTTATTTTAAATGAAATGATTCATTTTACACTTAACTTTGTTCTCTCCCTTGTTTCTTCATAAGATATTCACCTATCCATAAATCTGATAGGCAATGCATTCCATGTCCTTCTAATTTTCTGATGAAATCACTCTTCATATCTAGGTATGTAATATGAATGACAGTTAAAGATCTTCCCTACACATTAATAGGACTCAGGTGGAGCACATTAAGGGAAGCTTCATTAGGGGAGGCTTCTTTGATAGACCCAAACCTTTTGATAATTCCCAGTGAGGTACTGGGAAACAAGGGTTGTCATGCTCTTGGCTCTCAAAAGTTATATATACTCTGAGATGAGGCTTTGCTTTGTAACCAAATTCCAGAGTTCCAAGGTGAAGAAGAAAATATCACAAGCAGCCAGGGAGAAATAATTTGAGTATCATGGAATCAAATAAATGTATTGTGGAAACACAATGAGGATAACATAAGATCCAGCAGCTTCTACATTTAAGGATCCTCTCTCACAATGACATAATAATCTGGTTTATGGAGGAAGTATGATTCAGATTTATATGAGATGATCCTCATATATTAAGTACCACTTTCAAAACTCGGAAAATCTAGCTCTACTGCCACCTACTGAACATTTAATTGTATACTCAGGAGCATGCTTCCATTCTCACTTGTACATTCATTTTTTTTCTTTTTTTAAGAAAAGATTTATAATTTCAGGGACCTTGTCCTTTTAGAGATCGACATCTAGTCTACTCTCTCAGATAATGTTTTTTGAGTGTTTAAGTCTGTAGGGGGGAAAACAGACAAAAAGTCTATATATATAACTCTTTTAATCACCATTATATCTATACTATCTTCATCATAAAGCAGGTGGTAAGAGGTATGTCTGTTTGTTTTCTCTCTTCTCTTACTGTTATTTCAGTTTAGATAGTTACTCTATTATTTACCAAATTAAAGATAACAGAAGTCAATAGAGTTGTGAATAGAGATCAATGACTATAGAAGAGAAAAACATAGATTGGGACTCTAAGTGCTGAATCCATAAATCATTGTTTCAGATATGCTAGTAAAATAGTCTCAGGCATTTAGACTTATCCTCCTTCAGGCATAAAATGAGTTTCTGTCCTATTTAGAGATGTTAAGTGTGCAAACTTGGGAATGTCCCATTCACTGTTCATAAAGCACATTTAAAGAAATGTTTATATTTTCAATTTCCTTCATTAACACAAACAATTTTAATAAACATGACAATATTTGAGGTCCTTGCTTAAATCATGAAAGCAACTGATGTCAGGTGGGCACGACTGAGATTAACAATGATGCCTGTGATGATATAAAAAAGTAATCTAACTAGTTGTATTTTAAACAAAGGGAGTCAACTCTGCCATAAGAATTTGGGAAAAGAAGAAAAGTAGCTCTAGGGTATATAGCTGTAAGAAGGGCCCAGCAAAGACACTGTGCTCTTAAAAAGCAATATTTTGACTACTATAAATACCCAAATTAACTACAAAAATCCATGAGGAAGACCCTATCTGCATAAAAAGAAAGAACTGAAAAACAGAAGTACATAGAGAATGATTTTATACAAATAGTTAGACAGAGAGAGAGATAGAGAGATAGAGAGATATTGATATGGGCATATATTTGTATCTAATACCCTTCTCTAGGATGGGAGGAATTGAATAAAGATATTTACATGATAATGTTTTTAAAGTGCATTTAAACTTATTTAAAGGGAATAGTAAGCTATACAGGACAGAACTGAAATTTCATGTACAATCCTTTCTTTATTATACTATGTTATGTCAAGGATTGTTTTATTCAATAAATTAAAAATAAATTTAATTTATTTCAAGCAACATGAAATTTCACAAAAAGAGAATGGAAATGAGGGTCTTCAAGCAGCAGGAACTTGAGTTGGCTTGGTCACATGCATTCCTTATATGTATCTTTCCACTTGCATACTCTGCATATGCACACTCTTTCCTTTGACTCTGTGTATATTTATTGGAAAACATGACTAATATTTTTAATTGAAAGGTTCATGCTCTAATGGTTGTCTTAGCTATAAACTAAATGGGGCAAGTGGTTTGGGTCCATGAGCTGTTTAGTAGCTTCTATCTTAAAGGACTAGAGGGCTTGGAATATGACAACCCAGAAGGCAAAGGAGCTAGGATAATGTGAGGTCCCAAATGGGAAAAGTCATAATACTTGAATGAAATGAGAAGCCATGAACTTAAACTCTGTGAAATGTGGAAACAAAGACATGGTGACCTGTTAGACTTATATCTGATATGGAATTCTGAATTCCCTATTTAAATCCTAATTCAGATAATGTGAGGAGTGAAACCTATAACAAGAATATGGTGACCTGTTTATGACCATTTCAGCCAGCATAAAATCTTGCCTGTAGCCTTTTACTCAATAACATTGGGTAAAAACCCAAGCTTGGAAATGAGGTCATGACCAAGCAGAAAATCCCAAATATTCACCTATCTCTAGTGATACACTCTCTGGGTCCTCCTGCCTTTGTCTATTTTTACAAATCACCCTGAAGATTTGGAATTTCTTTGTGCTTTTTTGTGATGGGGAGGGAGTTAACTGATGATTCTGGCTGTTGTCCCAGATTTAAATTCTGAGCAAGGATTCATCTTACTGTCCCAATATAAGCAATCCAATTCATTAAAATACTACCTATAATCAACATGTAGCTCCTTGGCCTTTTCCTTTGGTATCAAGCTTGCCTAACTGTTTGGGGGAGGGGGAGGAGATCCAGGAGGGGGAAAGACAAACCTTACTGATTACACCCAAGTGTCACCTACCCACAAAAACTGAGTAAAATCCCTTCGGTGGAAAACGGATATTCAGTGAAGTAGAGGACTTTCAAGCATTCGTTATGACAAGAACAGAATTGAATAAAATTTGACTTCCAAATAAAAGATTCAAGAGAACCATAAAAAAAATGAACAGAAAAGGGAAATCATGACAGATTTAGTAAGGTTCAACTCTTTACATTCTTTACATGGGAAGATGATACTTGCTACTCATAGGAACTTTCTCATAATTAAGGCAGTTCAGAGTATAACATAAACAGAAGGTGCAGGGATGACTTGAACATGAAGGGATGATATCTTAAAAATAAAATAAGAGTAAGAAAGCACTGGGAGAAAGGGAAAGGAAGGGATAGGATGGGGTAAATTATCTGACATAAAAGAGTCTACAAAGAGCTATTACAGTATAGGAAAGCATAAGGGAGGGGAAGAGACATAAGTAAACCTTACTCTCATCAGAACTGACTCAAAAAGGGAACAAAATACAAACTCAATTGATTATAGAAGTCTATTTGACACTACAGGAAAGTTGGAGGGGAACAGGTTATGAAAAGAAAGGACAGAATAGGGGAGAAGATAGTCAGAAGCAAAACACATCTGAGAAGTGATGGTGTGAAAGGAGGGACAAAAGAGAACAAATGCAGGGAATATGATGACGGGAAATAGTTAAGTCACAACTGTGAAAGAAATTGAAGCAAGTTTCTCTGACAAAGACCTGATTTTTCAAACATATAGAGGGCTAAGACAAATTTAGAAAAATAAAATTCATTCTGCAAAGTAAGGAAAGTGATCTATAGTCATAAGAGAAAAATGATTTAACCCACTATTGGCTGGAGCTGTATATAAATCTAAAGTTATATGTAAATGATAAAATTAAAACAATTCTGAGGAACTACCTCATGTCTATTAGGATGGCCGATGTGACAGAAAAAAAGAAAATGACAAATTTGGACAGGATGGGGGGAAATGAGACATCAATGCCCTGTTGGTGAAGTTATGAACTGATTTAACCATTCTGTACAGTAATTTGGAAATATACCCAGAGAGCTTTAAAATCATGCATACAACTTTCACCCAACAATACCCCTCTTAAATCAGAATCCCAAAAGAGACTAAAAATAACACAAAGGATAAACATCTCTATATGTACAAAGACATGTAGGGCAGCTCTTTCCTGGGGACAAAGAATAGGCAACTGAGAGGATGCCCATCAACAGGGAAATGGCGGAACACATGATAAAATACTGTTGTTCTCAAACAAACAATGGGCAGGATAATCTCAGACATAACACAGAAAGACTTACATGATCTGATGAAAAGTGAAATATGCTGTGTGCAAAGTAACAGTACTATTATACAATGATCAGCTGTGAATGACTTACTCTAAGACAACTATGAAAGACTTATGATGAAAAATACTCATCATCATCCGAGGAGAAAGTGATGGTGTCAGAACATAGGTAGAAGCTGGTGGGGTTTTTATTTTCTTTAATTTTCTTGAGGGATTTTTCTCTGTTTTTTTCTTTCACAACATCACTCTTATGGCAATGTTTTACGAGATTGTACATGAACAAACTATATCAAATTCTTAACTTCTTAATGTGGAGAGGTGGGGAGAGGAAAGAAGAGTTGAGAACTCAAAGATTTAAAAATGACTCTCAAAAATTATTTTTACGTATAACTGGGGAAAGAAAATACTAAATAACTTTTTTAAGATGGAACATCAAAAAGCACAAAATAAAAAGGAAGAAAAGTCTAAGTGATGCAAAAACTTCCCTGGAACTTGTAGCTGAAGGGCACAGGTTTTGTTGTTTCTTGTTTGTTTCTTTTCTTTTCTGAGAGTGATACGAGAATGCTTCAAAATTGGCACATTTCCTTAATTCAGAAGTTCTGGGAAGTTTTCTTCCATTATTACTTGCTTTGCTTGTAATTTTTCCCTGCCATGGCTTATGAATGCATACATAAATACAAGCACGGGAATTCTTGCATGACCACACATGAATATTTGTGTATGTTTATATCTTTTTGTTGTTCTTCAGTCATATGCTACTCTTTATGGCTCTGTTTTGGGATTTTGTGGAAAAGATACAGGAGTGCTTTGCCATTTCCATGTCTACCTCATTTATCATATGAAGAAATTGAGGCAAAAAATTGTTAAGTGACCTACCCAGGTTCACATAGATAGTAAGTGTCTCAGGCCAGCTCCAAGCTCATGAAGATGAGTTCCTAATTCCAAGTCCAGTGCTCTATTCACTCTGCCACCTCACTGCCTACATTTATATCCATACATAGATATTTATATACATGGACAAATTAAGCTTGTTCATATGTCTATTTGTGTAAACATATATATGTATGTGTACATTTATTAATAAATTATATTTTCGTGTGTGTATGTGCATAGCAAAAACCTCCCCCTAATACATTCGTGAAGTAGTCAGAGCATATGAAAAAGCAGTTCTCAAAAGAAGAATTACAAACTATTGATAACAATATGAAAGAATGTACCAACTTACTAAATATAGGAGAAATGCCCATTAAAAACTTTTGAGGCTCAGCAAAAATGACAGAAGATGGAAAAAGTCAATATTTTAAGGTTATGGTAAGATAAACACAAAGGCATTATTGAAGGCTCTGAATATGAAACAAAAATGGAATTAGAAAATAACATGACTATTGCCAAGGACATGATGACTACTTATATGCTGGCATAGTTCTCAATCACCAAGTATAAAATATTCTCCATATAAAAAGCAGAGAGAAAATATTTATTTATTTAAACACCAGAAAGTCAAATCCTAAAACCAGAAAGCAAAATTCATCATGGCAACCAAGAAGTTAATAAACATGAAAGAAGCAGAGGGCAAAGCCATTCACAAAACTCCCCTCCCTTAGCCTGGACCATCTCACTATCAGCTGTTGCACTGTGTCAGTTAGCCTGTGTTTTATCCCCTGTGACCTGACCCCATTCACTCACTTCCTCTCAGTTCTGCTTGGCCCTTCCTATTCTGCCTGTTCAGCAACCTCCTCTAAACATGAGACTTAGGCTTCCAAGTGATTTAAAGAGATCATATGGGCCTATGAGTTAATGAGAAAGATCTCACCATTTCAACTGCTATTAAATGACTTATTTTACTATTTAAATATTACATTTGACCCATATAAGTATATATTATGCTATTTGTATATTTTATGTATGTCCATATATATATATGATATATGCATATATATGTTTATATATGTCTGTGTGCATATATTCATGTGTATATCTAAACATGTATGTATGTGTGTATATGTATACATATAGGGCAGCAAAGTGTCACAGTTGATAGAGCCTGGACATGAAATCAGAAAGACTCTTCCTCATGAGTTCAAATCCAGACTCAGATGCTTACTACCTGTGTGAACTTGGGCAGGTCACTCAGCTGTATTTGTCTCAACTCCTCATTTGCAGAATGAGCTTGGAAGGAAAAGGCAAACTATTTCAGCAACTCTGCTGAGAAAACTCTTATATATGGCGAAGAGAGGCAGATTTAATGTAAATATGACTTGATGAAACATGAAAAGAGATAATTCTATTAGGTTTCCTCTCAAGAACTATTGAAAAGAAGAAATATCAATAAATATCAAAATATTTATGAAAGTATGGTAGAAAGGAATTGGAATAAAATACCGTGTGGCAGGAGAATCCCCTCCTGTGGGGGAGGGAAAATGACTACACAGAGCACCCAAGGTGGCCAGTGCACTTCACTTTATTGCTTACATCTCCTTTTGATCTCTCCCGACAGCTCCTTATATCCCCAGTCAGAGCTCCACCCATGTTCCTCCCTGAGGGCAGAGCCAGCCCCGAAGGGCGGTCCCAGCACCCGAAGGTGGTCCAGAGCTTGGCCCCTAACAGCTTCCCCTATTTTTTAGACAGGAGTATTATCATAAGGGGTAGGGAGTTTGGGGGAGGACAGGAGGGTGCGCAAATTTGCTTTGGCTTCTAGTATCGCCTTTCTTATCATAGCGTAAAGGCATCTAATGCAACACAGGAGAAGGAGGCAAGGAAGAATAAAAAAGGCAGCAATCCTACCTTAAACCAGGATTGCCCAGAGCGGACAATAAGCCCCAAGAAAGAAAAACATTCTTGGCTTCTTTGATCCCCAAAAACCCGGGAAAATATCCTTGAGCAAAACAAGGGTGGAACCCTTCCTCCCAGGGCCATCTTGTTCATGCCTTACCAGTCTCCCCTCAGTTTACCTGAGTTGTGACCAGGGAATGCCGTCCAAGAGGCTGGGGGTTGGCAATTCCCTTACAATTCCCCCTTTTTTTTGTCTCAATCTTTCCCTGAGGACAATGATGTTCTCTCTACTGGATATTAGGGAATCCTGGACACTATGCAAAGCAAGCTTGATACATATTGGCACAAGCAGCAGTACTAACAATAGTACTACAAACCTATCAATAAAGGCTAAAACCAGGTCTTTATATGACCCCATGAACTTAAACTATCAAGGAACTGAGTTATTTTTGTAGTCTTTTTTCAGGTGCAAAATCAACATCTGCTTCCTCATCTAATTCTTCTGCCAATTCAATTGATCTCTGGATATCCAAAGTGACATTATCTGGAATTAGCCCATGCAATTGGACTCTAATTTCTTCCCATTGGACTTGTGACTCATTATACAATTTCTTAGTCAAACAAAAGACACTATATCTATAATCACATTGCAATCTGTGTTGTAACTATAACATAGACACTTCTTCACCAATGATTTCAGTTACTTTTGGAGTGTATGAATGGCTTCATAAATTTATCGTCTATTTTTGCTTGTTGCTTAAAGCCTGCAGATACATTTTTATAAGAGCATACAATTCAGAAGCTTGAACTATCATGTTTTGTGTATCAGAGATAGATACAGCCAAGGCAGTGGATGCTAAAATAGCTTCTACTACTAACATGATTCCTAACACAAGAAACACATATACGTACTCTAGTAGTTATAGGGGTTAATTACTTGTCCAAAATATGTAGAACTTCATCTGTACCATCCTTTAGCCTTAATTACCATCATGGCATATTGAGGTCTTGTTAGAATAAAAACTCTCCCTACTGTCTTTGGTTCTATACATTCTTGCACAAAACAATTCTGGCATGTAAAATTGAAAATTGTTGTCATGTTCCGATATGTCTCCAGTTTTGATCTGTTGTCTCTATCCTATAGAAATACATGTTTGGTCCCTAGGCATACTTTGCCCATTAAAGTAATGTCGTCATATTTACTTGGTGATGCTACAGCAGGCATTCCCTGAACTGATTGTCCTCCCATTGCTAAGATAACTTTATCTATTCTCTGAACAGACCTTCCAACCCCAGGATACCCCTTATAATTAATATACATTTGTTTAGGAAAATTTGGCACGTATTTTTCATCAGGCAAGTACGCAAGATTGTGACATGAATACTACATTTCTGTGTGGTTTCCCATAATCAAGTTTGTCTCCTGACAAGTGTGTGTATGACAATTCTCAAATGGTAAAAACCCTGTATACAAATGCCAAAGGGTTACATATCTCTTCTCTTGTAAGCTACAAAATGGTCTATATTTTATCCCATTAGCAAATCCCAAAAAGTCCCTGTTTGACCAAACTACTATTGTCCCATTTATCCTCCATATGAATAGATTGTAAGCAAGTTGTGCATCATTTTCATCCAGTGTCTCTTGTCCATCCACAATAGGGGCATACCAAGGATATCCCTCTATTCCAATCACCTGTGTGTAATTAAACTAAACCCATTTCAATGCCCAGAAATACCGTTCTGTAGACAAAGTGGGAAACCTGTGACTAGTCATGAAAAGTTAAAGTATCTCTGAAAAAGAGTCCCATTAGTATCATAGTCTAGTCCATTATCTTTAAACATGTGAGAAATATTGGCTTGGATAATAAATTTAGGCATTGTCTCACTCCATGACATCACCCTTAACCATAGTGGATTCATGAGGAATGTCCATCTCTGTTGTTCCTTTGGTGTTGGGTCGAAGGACGCAGTGTTGCTGAGCATCATGATGAATATGAGAAGAATGAGAGGAGCCATCGGGACCGAGTTCAGTGAATCTGAAATTTTTGCATTCTCCGCTGATAGCTTCTCCTTGCTCCCTCTGACCACTTCACCTTGGTGGTTGTCTATCACTCTTATCCTTTTCACTGGAACCCACCCTTCTTTGTTATCATCTGTTAAAACACAAACATACCCTTTTCCCCATGTTAACACTGTATGAGGACCAAACCAGTTTGTATTCCCATCGTACCACATTACTTTACTGGCTGCTGTCAGGGCACTTGTTACTGCTGATTCAGTCTTTGCACACTCCTTAGCAGGAAATGTTAAGAATTTCATAGCAGGGGGGGAGGAGCCAAGATGGCGGAGTAGAAAGACTCATGTATGCTAGCTCTGAACCCACAGCCCATAAATTTTCCGTAAAGAGAGCTCTCCACAAATTCTGGAGCTGAGCAAGCCACACAGAAATGCAGTGGAGGAATTGGGAGGCCATGTTGAATATTTTGATTAATCAATATCTGCCATTCCACAAACTCTTGTATGCAGTTCTCTATTTGTTGACTCATATACATAGTACATATCATGTGAGGCTCCTGTCCTATTAACATCCTCACTCTTTCCACTGCCTTATGTATTACTTGGGCTACTAGCACAGCATAAGGCACACAAGCTCTATTCTTAATTTGGGCTAAATGTACCCACTCAATACTTCTTTGTTTCTGATGCAAAACTCCAGTGGGTAGTTTCTCAGTGAATAAGATTGGCACTTCCTAGTCCTGTGATTCTAATATCCTCCTAGTAGTGCATTCCCTGCACTAATTCCAAACATTTCAATGCTTCATCTATCCATTCTCTGTGTGACTTTAACGGAGAGGGACCTTTTAATAAATCATAAAATGGTTTCATATGATCTGTTGTGATCCCCAATTGTGGCCCACACTACTGAATTTCTCCTATCAATTTTGAAAGTCATTTAAAGTTGTAACCTTTGTAGAATCTAAGATAAGTGATTTCAAAATTTAACCTTACATATAGATGCATATACATATAGATAGAATAGATGCACATCATTGTTTCACAGGCTAGTTTCTCTTTTTCTGATTACATTTACTCTGGAAGAAAAATCCCTTAGAAATTAGAAATTAGGTTGTTAATAAGTTCAAACACTAAAGTTAACTTTGGCTTAGAACTAGCTTCAGGAACATGATAACCTGATGTTCCTGTAGATAGTGATGTTCTTTGCAGGAAGGTTGCAATTGGGTCTGGGAATGAGTACAAGTTCACATTAAAAGACCAAGATTTTTTCTGCTCTGTAGAGCATTACATATTAACTTATAGATACATTGTCTTGAAAGTGAAAATTTTAAACTGTTTTAAAATTTTTCCTGTTGTTAACAGTCACCAAACTTTTATAAAAATTTTAGTTGAAAACCTTCAAAATGATAGTTCTCTTCCCTAAATCTAATCTGGAATGACAATTCACTGCAGATCCAGCTGAATGATGAGTCGGGATTGCAGGGCAAAAAAATCTTAATGGTTCCAATCTTTACTCAAGTAAAGTATACTTCTGTGTCCACTCCTTAAGAACTTCTTTGAAAGAGAGGGTTTTGAATTCCATCAGGAGGGAGGGAGACTTCTGGACAATTGCCCAGTGGTGCCAAGTCTCCCCTGTGCTACTGGAGAGGTCAAAAACCATATCTCTGCTGAGGTGTCTCTTAAGATTTATGCATATTTCCAATTTGCCTTAGTGCCAAATAATATAACAAATCCTGATCTGTTTTAAACATCCAATTAGGAGTGACACAAAGGTTCCCTGATCTCCTCTTGTCTTTCTCTCCACTTTCACAACCTGGACGGGGTTAGAAAGTAGAAAGAGAGAAAGAATTTTACCATCAACTTTCCAATAATTTCCAAAACTTTCATGCTTTCCTTAAACTTCATATCCATGTTGTTCTCCTACTGGGCTTTGATCGAAGTCCCTTTAAAACTGCACATATTTTATTTCCTTGCATTTCTTATCTAAAACTGCATTTGCAATCATACAAACTAAGTAATATAAGATTAGTTCCTCTCTTTCTCTCTCTCATCACCTCCCTGATGCTGCAGCCATCAGAGAGAAGGGAGGAGAGGGAGGAAAAGAGATAATATTCCAAATTCCAGCTACACTGGAGCTGACCATAATAACTCACAAACACACACACACACACACACACAGAACATGTAAAGACAGAACACATATACAGACAATGAAAAAGAAGTCCAGAAACTGAGAAAAAATGTCAAAAATTTTCTACACAAATTATAACTTCAGCTTACTTTATAGCACTGTGTAACAAACATCCTTTTTGAGAAGGGCTTACTGAGCAACCCTGTTTCTTTAGCATTTTGTAAATAAATCTAGTATAAGATTCCTTTTCTGGACTTACTCCAGTAATCCTTTTCCTTCTGGGCTGCTGAATTTGTGACTGCACCACAGATCCAGGCCTTAGGCCAACTCCGGATGTATTTCCTGGTTGAATTTCTGACTGCGCCACATCCCTCTTTCCCCTCTGTCATATCTGGTCGTGATTGTCTCCTGATCTCCCAGACTGCCAACACTCCAAAGATAAAAAAGGGGGTGGTAAGTGGGGGTCTCGACTCCTCATCGGAAATCTCCACTAGGGAGTCTCCCATTTGTATCGCACAAGCGGCTGAGTAGTATGCGGGGCACCCACAAGGTCTGCTTTTTCCACCCCGCACATGACAAAATCAGTCTCAATGAGCAACCCAGGGGTGGTGTCCTCATAAGAGGTCATCTGTTGGCCCACCAACAGCAAATCTTTATATGAGGCCACATCCGTTCCTTTTTGCATAATTTGTAAAGATGATATGCGAGCACTGCCTTATCCTCCGGCCATATCAACAGAATGTTACTTCTGTGACCCATAATTTCCCCTCAGACTTCCCGCTGCTGTGCAGCGAGGCTGGGTAGTCCTTCTCCCATAAAGGGAGGCCAAGCAGATTTCTCTTAATGCCGCCCCATGTTGGGCACCAGCTGCACAGGGCTACCCCCCAGCTATCCAGGCTCCTGGTTGGGCTACCCCACTACCGTCCTGCTCTGGGCTACCCCCGGCCCTCACTTATACTTACCCTATCCAGGTCCTCGGATATCTCCAGCCCCTACTGTGTGGTAGGGGAATCCCCTCCTGTGGGGGAGGGGAAATGACTACACAGAGTACCCAAAGTGGCCAGTGCACTTCACTTTATTGCTTACATCTCCTTTTGATCCCTCCCAACAGCTCCTTATAGCCCCATCCAGAGCCCTGTCCACGTTCCTCCCTGAGGGCAGAGCCAGCTCCCAAAGGGGAGGTCCCAGCACCCGAAGGCAGTCCAGAGCTTCGCCCCTAACAGGGAACAATGCAAGACATAATACATGTGATGAATTCAGAGTTATATGGAAATATGTAAATGATAAACTGTAGAGTTAAATTAGCAGAATCAACAAAACAATACACAAATGTCTACAACAATGTGAATGAAAAAAAATGAAAAAAAAACCATAAAAATAAATGTTACAAAAGTACAGAAAAGAAACATTGTCCCAAGTTGCATTTAAAACCTTACAAAGTGCCACAAAACACACAGACAGACTTTCATTCACACAGAAACATCAACGTAACATACAGACAAGAGTAATACAGATCCAAGAATCTGTTCTTTTGGTCATCTAAAATCATTAACCTATGGCAGATACACTATCCCAGTCTACTTGCTTTTCCCTCCTCAGTGGAATCCTTCAGGAATCTCAGACTGCATCCTCACCCTTGTGCATACTGCAACCTTAGAGCTCTTACTTCCCATCTTACTTCCCATCTTAGGACTTATACTCCAAAGGTCTCCAAAGGGCTGTATTCTCCTAAGACCCCTGAAACCTCACTCCAATGGCCCAAATCCAGGTTGATCCAGGTGGAAGGGAGGAATTCCTGGACTAACAAGAGGGTATTTCAATCACCACTTTTCCCACTCTCATTATATCTATCCACTTTTGTAGTCACAATCATCACCAATTTCACCCTTTTTTATTTTGACATTTCCCTGCACACTTTTCTTGTTTTCTTGTTGAAAATATTACGAGGGGAGTGGAGCCAAGATGGAGGAGTAGAAAGACTCACGTATGATAATTCTGAACCCACAGTCCATATATTTCCTGCAAGAAGAACTCCCCACGAATTCTGGAGCACTGCAAGATGCGCAGAAACACAGTGGAAAAGATTTCCGTTCCAGAGAGCCCTGAAGAGCAGTCCCCAGGGGTCCGTCACACCACAGAAAGCGGAGCCCACCCCTGTGCTGCCCTGGCCATGGCCCCAGAAGAGGAGATCCGAGCAGGCTTCAGGGAGGGATTCACCAGCGGAAGGTCCCTCCACCCACAGATGCTCCAGGTCAGTGAGAGAGACGTCTGGGCTGTCCAAGAGGGGAGTGGGTTGTCTCTGGGACGCGGGCCCCCTCAGGAGGCAGCAGCAGAGGCAGTGATGGCAGGCTGGGACTTCCTGAGCAGGCAGGAGCTCCATTCCTGGGAGACGGACCTGCCCCCACCCACCCCAATACTGAATGTCTCTGTATAAAGGCCCTGAGGGTACTGAGCCTGGAAGGTGGCCCTGCCTCCACCTGAGAACCAGAACTTAAGCTCACATTGAATAGCTGCTACTTCTGCCACGGAAAGCCCATTTGAATCTCAGACCCCAAGCCCTAGCTGGGCGGGTTTAGGCGGGGGTGGACAGGAATCTCAGAATTCAAGAAACTGACTGGGGAAATGCGTAGAAAAGGGAAGAAAAATAAGACTATAGAGAGCTACTTTGAGGGGGTACAGATGTTCCCACCTTTCAATTCTGATGAGGAGGAACTATTCTTACCATCAGGGAAAGACGTGGAGGTCAGGGCCTCTGTATCCCAGATATCCCAAGTGGATGTCCAGTGGGCTCAGGCCATGGAAGACCTCAAAAAGGATTTTGAAAAGCAAGTTAGACAGGGGGAGGAAAAACTGTGAAGATAAATGAGACAGATGCAAGAAAAGCATGAAAAACGGGTCAATACCTTGCTAAAGGAGACCCAAAAAAATGCTGAAGAAAATAACACCTTGAAAAATAGGCTAACTCAATTGGAAAAAGAGGTTCAAAAAGCCAATGAGGAGAAGAATACTTTCAAAAGCAGAATTAGCCAAATGAAAAAAGAGGTTCAAAAGCTCACTGAAGAGAATAGTTCTCTCAAAATTAGATGGAACAGATGGAGTCTAATGACTTTACGAGAAACCAAGAAATCACCAAACAAAACCAAAAGAATGAAAAAATGGAAGAGAATGTGAAATATCTCATGGGAAAAACAACTGACCTGGAAAATAGATCCAGGAGAGACAATTTAAAAATTATGGGACTACCCGAAAGTCATGATCATAAAAAGAGCCTAGATATCATCTTCCATGAAATTATCGAGGAAAACTGCCCTGACATTCTACAACCAGCGGGCAAAATAACTATTGAAAGAATCCATCAATCACCACCTGAAAGAGATCCAAAAAGAGAAACTCCTAGGAACATTGTGGACAAATTCCACAACTCCCAGCTCAAGGAGAAAATCTTGCAAGCAGCTAGAAAAAAGAAACAATTCCAGTATTGTGGAAATACAATCAGGATAACTCAAGATCTAGCAGCTTCTACATTAAAGGATCAAAAGGCATGGAATAGGATATTCCAGAAGACAAAGGAACTAGGACTCAAACCAAGAATCACCTACCCAGAAAAACTGAGTATAATACTTCAGGGGAAAATAGGATCTTTCAATGAAATAGAGGACTTTCAAGCATTCTTGATGAAAAGACCACAGCTGAAAAGAAAATTTGACTTTCAAACACAAGAATGAGAAGAAGCATGAAAAAGTAAACAGCAAAGAGAAGTCAGAAGGGACTTACCAAAAGTGAACTCTTTACATTCCTACATGGAAAGACAATATTTCTTACACTTAAAAGTTTTCAGTATCTGGGTAGTTGGTGGGATTATACACACACACATACACACGCACACATGTACATGTGTACACGCACACACACATACACACATGCATGCACATACAGAGACAGAGAGCACAGAGTGAATTGAATAGGATGGGACCATATCTTAAAAGAAATTAAGGTAAATGGTGAGAAAGAAATGTAGTGGGAGGAAAGAGGGTGAAATGGAATGGCGTAAATTATATCTCATTCAAGAAGCAAGCAAGAGACTTTTAGTGGAGGGAAAAAGAGGAGAGCTGAGGAAAAAAAACAAGAAGTTTACCCTCATCACCTTCTACTAAAGGAAGGAATAAAATGCACACTCATTTTGGTATGAAAACCTATCTTACAATACAGGAAAGTGGGGGAGAAGGAGATAAGCAAGGCGGGGGGTTGATGGTAGGGAGGGCAATGGGAGGAGGGAGCAATTTGAAGTCAACACTCAGGGAGGGACAGGATCAAAAGACAGAATGGAAACAATGGGGGGCAGGATAGGATGGAGGGAAATATAGTTAGTCTTACACAACACGACTATTAAGGAAGTCATTTGGAAAACTACACAGATAGGGCCTATATTGAATTGCCTGCCTTCCCAAAGGGAATGGATGGGAAGGGAGGGATGGGGAGAATTTGGAACTCAAAGTTTTAGGAACAACTCTTGAGTATTGTTGCTACTAGGAAATAAGAAATACAGGTAATGGGAAATAGAAAGTCATCGGGCCCTACAGGACAAAGGAGAAGATTGGGACAAGGGAAGGGAGGGATGATAGAAGAGAGGGCAGATTGGTGATAGAGAAAATTAGATTGCTCGGTGTCATGGGGTGAGAAAAGGGGAGAAAATTTGGAACCCAAAATTTTGTGAAAATGAATGCAACAAGTTAAATTTAAAAAAAAGAATGGAAGAGAGCCAAGAGGATGTACACATGTGAAGCTAAAGGACAAGTAAAGAATATTTTCAAGAACTAAAACAAAAATAAATGAAAAGAAAATATTCTGAGTCTGGAGATGGTATGTCATGTTTGAGAACAGCACTGCATCAAAGAGTACATGATGGAGAATAAGGTATAAGAAGATGGAAAGATGGAAATTGGGCAGGTTATGAAGGATTTTATACAGAGGATTTTATATTTGATCCTGGAGGTAATAGGGAGCCAAAGGAGCTTATGAAATATGTAGAGAATATGGTCAGATTTGCATTTAAGGAAGATCACTTTGCTTCATAAAGAATGGATCTTGGAGTGAAGAGAGACTTGAGGCAGATAAATCAATCAGGAAGCTATTACAATCACTCAGGTATAAAGTAATGAGGGCCTATAGCAGGGTTATTTCTGCGTCAGAGACTAGAAAGAGGTATATATACAAGAGATGTTATAAAGGTAGAAATGATTTGACATCTTATTGGATATGGACAGTAAAAGACAGTAAGGAGTTGAAGGTCAAAACACTGTTTGTGATCTTGGATGACTGGGAGAATAGTGGTACCCCAAGAGTAACAGGGAAGTTAGGCACAGAGGAAGGTTTGCAAGGAAAAAAAAGTTTCGTTTTTAACATGCTGAGTTTAATATGACTATAGAACATTGACTTCAAGATGTCTAAAATGTAGTGGGAGATGCAAAGACTGGAGGTCAGTAGAGAGGGCAGGACAAATGGATGTGAGAGTGATCTTAAAGAGGATAAGTGAAACTATGAGTGGTAATGAGATCACCAAGTGAAGCAGAGGAAGAAGAAAAGAGGGCACGGGAAAGAATTCCAAAGGACCCTCCTTATTATCAGGTGTAACATAGATGAAGAAAGACACAAAGACAGATCAGAAAGACAGGAGAAGTAAGAGAGGCAAATGTCATGAAAACCTAGAGAGAAGAGAGTATCAAGGAGGAGAGGCTGATTGACAGTATTAAAGACTCAGAGAGGTCAAGAAAAAAGAGAATTGAGATGAAGTTATTATATTGGACAATTAATGGATCATTATTAACTTTTGAAAAAGGAGTTTCAATTAAATGATGAAAATGGAAGCTAGACTGCAAAGAGTTAAAGAAAAGGAAATTGAGGCACTCATTTCAGACATGCTTGGTCTGACCCCTAAAGGGGTAAGATGCATGTAGCAAATGTTCATTAATTCTTGATTTGCCTCATGTTTGAAAATTACAGAGAAATTAGTCACCATGCACAAAACATATAAACCATTAAAAGAAGAAATTTCTCTCTATACCTGTAGACATCAGAAACAGGAAAGATTCTCAGGGACACAAGGGGGATTGGATGATAGATGGATAGATGGATGGATGGATGGATGGATGGATGGATGGATGGATGGATGGATGGATGGATGGTTGGATGGATGGATGGATGGATGGACAGATGGATGAAGGATGGGATAGATTTTCACTGTGCATTAGGAAGAATTAAGATAACTTCAAACATTTAAGCCAATTGCTTCACCTGTTATTCTAAGTGGTCTCTTTGTATTCAATGTTCTTCAGTTCCCTCTCCAAGGCTTTCACATGTCTATGTGAAGGAGGAGGTTTTTGTCTGGTCTCATACTCGTTTTTGTCACTGTGTCTCTCGCACAGTAGTACAAGGCTGTGTCCTCAGGCTTAAGGGAATCCATTTGCAGGTAAAGCATGCTGTTGCTGTTGTCCCTGGAGATGGTGAATCTGCCTTTCACAGAGTCTGCGTACCCTGTGCTTGTTCCACCACTACTAATATATGAGAGCCACTCCAGCCCCTTCCCTGGAGCCTGGCGGACCCAATCCATGTAATAGTCTCTGAAGGTGAATCCAGAAGCTTTGCAGGAAAGGCGAAGAGATCCTCCAGGCTGTCTCACATCTCTCCCAGACTCCACCAGCTGAACATCAAAATGGACACCTGCAAACAGAATCGTTGAAGACAATAGTCACACAAATAATTCACTTCAAAGTGTATTTCCTTGGTCAAGAAACCAACAAAAGACAAAACTACCTTGTAAAATCGTCAGAAGGACAATTCCCTTCAGACCTAATCCCATTGTTCCAGCTCTACAATGGCAGTCCTTAGGAGAGAAAAGCCATGCAAAAGAAAAGCTCCTCTCCCAGGGCTACAGACACAGGTTTTTGCTGGTTTTCATCCCTAGAGGGAGGAGTCCAATTTGCATTTCTTTCTCTCTTCACTATTACTAAGAACAACTGCCTCCCACTGGGATGAGGCCCCTCCCTGAGCTGCAGAGAGATGTTTCCCCCAGAATTAGTTCTAAAATTCTGAGGAAGCTCAGGGACACTGAGAATCTGAATATCATTGGTGTTGACTCAGTGTCTGTCCCTCGCCATCACTCCAACCTACTCTCAACACCAAGGGAATGCTCCTCAGGCTTTTCTATATTTCTGTTATTTTCCCAGCTTGTTCCATTTCTCTTTCTAATTAGGAAGGCACCCCAAGCATTTGGCACTATTTTGCCTTCACCCTCGGAGGCTGAGGTAGTAGTATTTCTCAGCTTACTCCTGTTTGGTTGTAGGGATATTTTCTATTCATTATTTTTGTAAATTGGATTTCATGTGTATTACGTATGTCCAATTCCATTCATTGTCCCTTACATGCAGAGTACGCTCTGTTGGCATGAGGAAAGTCATTATTAAGTTTTCACTGTGAGTAGTATATTTCAGAAATCAGCAGACACTGAAAGTCAGGACTTGACTTTAATTGATTTTTTTAATTTAAACTTAACAAAGGCGTAGAGAAAATTTTACTAATGCTGATTAAACTTAAAATTGTATTGTGCAATCACTTTTCTTCCCTGCAGAGCTGGTGTTAAAAACATAAAAACTTACCAGCAAACACAAGTTCAAATCCCTCTGAGTTGGAGGAATTGAGGCACAAAATGAACAAAGTGTAATAGAGCCTGCTGTACCTCCGGGATCCTCCAAAATGTCCCATGTTTGATTTCTCAGAAAGTCTCATTGGGTGTGGTGAGATACTGACACAATATCCTCTTGAGTATCTGGGGAAAGGTATAGACTGAGGCTTGGAGTGCTCCTTCCCAGAGCAAGGAAGTCTGCTGCCATCTACTGTACACAGTGGCATCACAACAGACAGCATTTTTCTGTCATGTCCATTTGACATTAATGCTTTACTTATTCAGAAAAAGTAGTTCTCATCAGGGACCATTAGAACACTGACAAAATACAAGTTATTCTTCAATTAGCCTTTGAAATTGTGGAATTTTGTATTTTGTAAAACTTGAACTGGGTCTTTTTTTTCTGTTTTTTCTCTGTTTTTTCTTCCCCTGGCACAGGTCTTACACTTCCAATATCCTGTCACTGCTACATCTCTTTTAGGAAAAAGAACAAGTCAAAGCAGCTTATAGAATGCAGTTCAGTTTATGTTCCTACCAAATATATCTTGACTTCCATAGCCTGAAAAGGTTCATTCACCCTATTATCATCTTCAAGGTAACTTCCTAAATCTTTTCTCTTTCACTGACTCCTAGAAAAAGTATATACTTGCTACCTTCCTTTAATGTTTTCTCAGACTTTTGTAATCAGTTTTTTATCTCACTCAGGTTATATAAATTTTGTCCTCAACTCTACCTGTGCATTTGAATTTTCTTGCCTCATTTGGACAATTCAGATAAAAATGAAGTAGTTTTGTTTATATAAATGTTTATTTGAGCACCCTAATTATATAACAATTTTCTCTAACCTTTCTTTTCCTTTCTCCCTTGTGTGAATATTCCTCTTCCCCTCTGCACTCTTCTCTTAGGATCTTTATGACATAATGGACCCACTCTCACCTTCTGTCTAATTAGATTTCTTCCATAGGTACACAATCTTCCCATTTTTTAATACAAGGAATTTATCCTAGTTTACTCTTTATGACAAGGTTTATGATAAAAAGAGAAGGGAAATCATGGAAAGGGGAGAAGGTAGTATACATTGACACAAGACCTACTATGTCCTAGGAATTGTGCTAAATGCTTTTCACCAATGTCTCATTATGTCCAAAAGACAATCTTACTATATAATAGCCATTATTATACCCATTTTAGTGTTAAGGAAGTCAAAGCAAACTAAAATTAAATGATTCATCTGAGAGTTACAAAACTTTTGTATGAGACCAGTTTTGGATTCAGGTTTTCTTTATTTCAAGTTCAATGCTTTATTCACTGCACCAATAACTGTTGTCTCTAGATATTTTCAGAGAAACAGGACTTTTCATTTTACTTATATTTTTGCTTCTCTTAAATTCTGCATTTGAACTTCAATATTTCTACATGGCTCTATCCTTTTTATCAGGAATTCTTTATAGCCCTCTATTGATTTAAAAATCTATATATTTTTCCATTTAGGCTTTTATTTAGTGTTAGGTATAAGGTATTCTTGGTTGCAAACTTTTAACAATAGTGGGTTTCAAGCTTTCCACTTCTTTATCATTTGTGATCCTGACTTGGATTCCTCAGTACTTCAATCCTTTCTGGTTACTTGTAGGAATTTTTTTCTTTCATCTGGAAACTCTGGATTTCATGTATAATATTCCTAGAAGTTTACATTTGGGGTTTTCTTTCAAGAGATGGTCAGTGTGTTTTGCTCTGATTCGATTTTCCTCTCTGATTCTTTTTTACCACATACATTTCCTTTCTTTTCAAAATTTTCCTTTTTTTTCTTCCATCCCTACCATAGAGATGGCATACAAAAAATTATTTTTCTTCAGTTCTTTCTCTAGACATAGAAGGCATATTTATTTGCAAATCATTTATGATAACATTATATTTCTAAAAGAAAAAAATATTTGTTCTTAAAAAGATATTGAGGTTACCATATGCAACATTCTCTTTCTTCTGCTGATTCCTCATCTTTATTTTCTGCAATTCTCTCCATCTTTTTTCTAAAACCATTGAGATGATCATTTCTTATAGCATGAAAGCTTTCCATACCATGCATATACTAAAATTTCTTCAGCAATTTTCCAATTGATGTACACATTACAATTTTCAGGGTTTTTTTCAACACAGAGAGCTACTAGTAACATTTTAAAATATATAGATTCTTTTTATTTTGGGGAATTAATGAAGTCGTAGGATTGGAAGGCCAAGGGTTATAGGTAGTTTCATAGTTCTTCGGGCATAAATCTAGATTCTTCCGCAGAAAGGATGGATCAGTTAACAATTCCACCAAAAGTGGGTATCCGAATTTTTCCATATCCCCTCCAATATTGGTCATTTTCCCCTTCTGTCATTTTAGCAAATCTAATTGGTGTGAAATGATGCCTCATGATAGTTTTGATTGGCATTTCCCAACAATGATAAGACCATTTTTTCATATGACAATAAAATGTTTTGATATCTTCTATAGAAAATTGTCTGTCCATATCCTTAGGCCATTTATCAATTAAGAGATGACTCAGATTCCAACAGATTTTTAAAAGTTCTTTATACATTGTAACTGAGATCTTTATCTTACAAACTATCTAAAAATGTTTTTCCCAATTTTCTACCTTCCTTCTGATCTTGCCCACATTTGCTCTATTTGTACACAAAAATTTGATAATTTATTTTAATTGAAATGATTCATTTTACACCTACTTTTTTCTCTCCCTTGTTTCTTCATAACATGTTCACCTGTCCATAAATATGATAAGTAATGCATTCCATGTGCTCCTAATTTTCTGATGAAATCACTCTTCATGTCTAGGTATGGAATGTGAATGACAATTAAAGATCTTCGCTACACATTAATAGGACGCAGGTGGAGCACAGTAAGGGAAGCTTCATTAGGGGAGGCTTCTTTGGTAGGTCTGCACCTTTTGTTAATTGCTGGTGAGGTACTGTGTATATAAAAAGGGTTGTCATGCTCTTTGGCTCTGAAAAGTGTATATATACTCTTAGATGAGGCTTTGCTTTGTAACCAAATTCCAGAGTTCCTAGGTGAAGAAGAAAATATTACAAGCAGCCAGGAAGAAATAATTTGAGTATCATAGAACCAAGTCAAATATTGTGGAAATACAATGAGGATAACATAAGATCTAGCAGCTTCTACATTTAAGGATCCTCTCTCACAATGACCTAAAAATTTGGGTTTATGGAGCAAGTATGGTTCAGATTTATAAGAGATGATCCTCATATATTAAGTACCACTTTCATAACTCAGAATATCTAGCTCTAATGCCACCTACTGAACATTTAATTGTATACTCAGGAGCATGCTTCCATTCTCACTTGTACATTCATTTTTTTTTCTTTTTTTGAGAAAAGAGATTTATAATTTCAGGGCTCTTAACTTTTTAGAGATCGACATCTAGTCTACTTTCTCAGACAATGCTTTTTGAGTATTCAAGTCTCTAGGGAGGAAAAGCAGATAAAAAGTCTATATATAACTCTCACCACTATATCTATCTTCATCATAAAGCAGGTAGTAAGAGGCATGTCTGTTTGTTTTCTCTCTCCTGTTACTGCTATTTCAGGTTAGATAGTTACTCTATTATTTACCAAATTAAGGATAACAGAAGTCAATGGAGTTGTGAATAGAGTTCAATGACTATAGAAGAGAAAAACATAGATTGGGATCCCAGTCCATAAATCATTGTTTCAGATATGCCAGTAAAATAGTCTCAGGCATTGAGACTTTTCCTCTTTCAAGGATAAAATGAGTTTCTGTCCTATTAATAGACATAAAGTTTGCAAACTTGGGAATGTCCCATTCAATGTTCATAAAGCACATTTAAAGTAATGTTTGTATTTTTAATTCCCTTCATTAACAAGAACAATTTTAATATACCTGATAGTGTTTGGGGTCCTTGCTTAAATCATGAAAGCAACTGATGTCAAGTGGACACGACTGAGATTAACAATAACACCTGTGATGATATAAAAAAGTAATCTGACTAGTTGAATTTTAAATAGAGGGAGAGTCAACTCTGCCGTAAGAATTTGAGAAAAGGAGAAAAGCAGCTCTAGGGAATATAGTTGTAAGAAGTGCCCAGCAAAGACACTGTGCTCATAAAAAGCAACATTTTGACTACTGTAAATACCCAAATTAATTACAAAACTCTATGAGGAAGACTCTATCTGCATAAAGAGAAAGAACTGAAAAATAGAAGTATATATAGAATGATTTGAGAGAGAGAGAGAGGTACATATTTTTATCTAATAACTTTCTCTAGGATGGGAGGAATGATAAACTTTTTTAAAGTCTGTTTAAAATTATTTAAAGGATTGCAAGCTAGATATCATAGAATTGCAATTTCATGTGCAATCATTTTTATTATACAATAATGTCAATAAGTTGGAGGGGAAGAAGTTAAGAAAAGGGAGGGCCAAATAGAGGAGAAGATAGAAGCAAAACACATCTGAGAAGTGATGGGTGAAAGGAGGAACAAAAGGGAGTGAATGCAAGGAATATGATGAAGGGAAATAGTTAACAATAGCAACTGTGAAAAAAATTCAAGCAAAGTTCTCTGACAAACACCTAGTTTTTCAAACACATACAGAACAGAGTCAATTTACAAAAATAAGATTCGTTCCACAAGGGAAGGAAAGTTATCTATAGTCATAAGAAAAAACATTATTTAGCCCACTATTGGCTGGAGCTGCATATAAATCTAGAGTTATATGCAAATGATAAATTTAAAACAATTATGAGGAACTATCTCATGCCTGTTAGGATGGCCAATATGACAGGAAAAAAAAGAAAAGGACAAATGAGGGACAAGATGGGGGGAAAATGAGACATCAATGCACTGCTGCTAGACTTGTGAACTGATTTAACCACTCTGTACAGTAATTTGGACCTATACCCAAAGGACTATAAAATCATGCATACAACTTTGACCCAGTAATATCCCTATTAAATCAGTATCCCAAAAGAGACTTAAAAAAACACAAAAGAAATATATATATATGTAAAAAACACTTAGGGCAGCTCTCTCCTGGGGACAAAGAATAGGCAACTGAGGGGATGCCCATCAACAGGGGAATGGCTGAACACATGGTAGAATACTGTTGTTCTAAAAGAAATGATGAGCAGGATAATCTCAAACATAACACAGAAAGACTTACATAATCTCATGCAAAGTGAAATGTGCTGTGTGCAAAGTAATAGTACAATTGTACAATGATCAGTTGTTACTGACTTAGTTACTCTAAGACAACTCTCAAAGACTTATGATGAAAAATACTATCCATCATCACAGGAGGAAGTGATGTGTCTGAATACTCAGAAGCCTGTGGGGTGTTCTATTTTCTTTAATTTTCTTGAGGCTTTTATTGTTTGTTTTCTCTTTCACAACATCACTCTTATGGCAATGTTTCACATGGCTGTACATGAATGATCTGTATCAAATTGTTGCCTTCTTAATGAGGAGAAGTGGGGAGAGGAAAGAAGAGTTTGGAACTCAAAGTTTTAAAAATGACTCTCAAAAATCATTTTTACATGTAGCTGGGGAAAAATAAAATACTAAATAACTTTTTAAGATGGAACGTCAAAAAGCACAACATAAATAGGAAGAAAAGTCTAAGTAATGCAAAAACTTCCCTGGAACTTGTAGCTGAAGGGCACAGGTTGTGTTCTTTACTTTTTATTTCTTCTTTTCTTTTCTAGGGTGATATAAGATTGCTTTAAATTGACACTATTTCCTTAATTCAGACGTTCTCAGCAGTTTTCTTCCTTTATTTCTGCCTTTGCCTGTAATTTGTCCCTGCCATGGTTTATGAATATATACATAAAAACAAGCATGGGAATTGTTGCATGACCACACGTGAATATTTGTGTATGTTTATATCATTTCGTTATTCTTCGGTCATATGCTACTCTTTATGACTCTGTTTTGGGATTTGGTGGCAAAGATACAGGAGTGCTTTGCCATTTCCATGTCTATCTCACTTCTCATGTGAAGAAATTGAGGCAAAAAAGGTTAAGTGACCTACCCAGGGTCACATAGATACTTAGTGTCTCAGGCCAGCACCAGGCTCATGAAGATGAGTCCCTAATTCCAAGTCCAGTGTTCTATTCAGTCTGCCAATTCACTGCCTATATTTAGATCTATACATAGATATTTATATGCATACACAAATTACCTTTATTTATATGTGCATTTGTGTAAACATATATGTATGTGTACATTTATTAATAAATTTTATTTTTATGTGTGTGTATGTGCATAGCAAAAGCCTCTCCCCAATACATTCAGGAAGTAGTCAGAGCATATGAAAAAGCAGTTCTCAAAGGAAGAATTACAAACTATTGATAACAATATGAAAGAATGTACCAACTTAATAAATATAGAAGAAATGCTCATTAAAAAATCTCTGAGGCTTAGCAAAAATGACAGAAGATGGAAAAAGTCAATATTTTAAGGATTGTGGCAAGATAAACACATAGACCTTATTGGTGGAACTCTGAATATGTAACAAAAATGGAATTATAAAATAGTGTGACTATTGCCAAGGTCATGACTATTTATATGCTGGCATAGTTCTCAATCACCAAGTATAAAATATTCTCCATATAAAAAGCAGAGAGAAAATATTTATTCATTTAAACACCAGAAAGTCAAATCCTAGAACAGAAAGCAAAATTCATGATGGCAACCAAGAAGTTAATAAACGTGAAAGCAGTAGAGGGCAAAGCCATTCACAAACCTCCCCACCCTTAGCCTGGGCCATGTCACTATCAGCTGTCACACTGTGTCAGGTGGCCTGTGTTCTACCCCCTCTGCCCTGACCCCACTCACTCAATTCCTCTCAGTTCTGCTTCATCATTCCTGTTCTGCCTGTTCAGCAAGCTCCTCTAAACACGTGACTTAGGCTTCAGGTGAATTAAAGAGATCATATGGGCTTACTAATTAATGAAAAAGATCTTTCCATTTAAATTACTATTAAATGACTTATTTTATTATTTATATATTATATTAACACATATAATTACATTTTTTGCTATTTGTGTATTTTATGTCTGTCCAAATATATGATATATGCATATGTGTATATATATATATGTGTGTATCTATGTATATATATTCACATGTATGTATGTATGTATGTATGTATACATACAAGGTAGCAAAGTGGCACAGTTGATAGAACCTGGGCTTGAAACCAGAAAGAGTCTTCCTCATGAGTTCAAATCCAGCTTACTCCCTGTGTGAACTTGGGCAGGTCATTGAGCTGTATTTGTCTCAAATCCTCATTCACAGAATGAGCTCAGAAGGAAAAGGCAAACCACTACAGTAACTCTGCCAAGAAAACCCTATATGTAGCCACAGAGAGGCAGATCTAACTGAAATAAATATGACTTGACAAAACATGAAGAGAGATAATTCTATTACATTTTTATCTCAAGGATGTTATTGATACGAAGAAATTTCAATAAATATAAAAATATTTATGAGAGTATGGTAGAAAGGAATTGGAAAAATAATAGATACTTTCAAATGAGGAATAAGTAGAAAAGGTAAATGAATTGTGGCATATAAATATTAGGGAACAATGCAAGACAAAATACATGTGATGAATCCAGAGCTATATGGAAATATGCAAATGACAAACTGTAGAGTTAAATTAGCAGAATCAAGAAAACAATACACAAATGTCTATAACAAGGCAAATGAAAAAATGACCATAAAATCATAAAAATGAATGTTAAAAAGGTACAAAAAAGAAACACTGTTCCAAGTTGCATTTACAACCTTACAAAATGTCAGATAAAACACAGACACAGACTTTCATTCACAGAGAAACATCAATTTAACATATACAGAAACGAGCAATACAGATCCAAGAATCAGTTCTTTTGGTCATTTAAAATCATTACCCTAGGGCAGATACACTACCCCAATCTACTAGCATTTCCCTCCTCACTGGAATCATTCAGGAACCTCAGAGTGCATCCTCACCCCTGTGCATACCTCAACCTTAGAGCTCTTACTCCCCATCTTAGGACTTACATTCCAAAGGTGCCCAAAGGTCTCCGAAGCACTGTTCTCTCCTAAGACCTCTGAAACCTCACACCAGCTGGACAAATCCAGGTTGCTCCAGTTAGAAGGGAGGAATTCCTGGACTAACAAGGGGGGATTTGCATCACTACTTTTCCCACTCTCATTAGATCTATCCACTTTTGTAGTCACAACCATCACCAATTTCACCCTTTTTTTTTATTTGGCATTTCTCTGCACAGTTTTCTTGTTTAAACAAGGTCAGATTTCTTCAGGACATCAGGGGGACTACCCCATGATACAGTGACTGCTCTGAGATTGAACAGGACCATTTTTACCTCCATCCTTCTACTTATAAACCCCGCTCCTGGTCCAAGAATCTTGTACCCCACATTAGGCACCAAATTGTTGGAAACATGCCAATCTCATGAAAGTAATTCGAAGAATGAGATGAGGAAGACAAATTTATTTATACATCCAGATGATAGTGCTGTTCTCAGAGAACCAGATAGAGTAGAACCCTGTACAGAAGCAAAAGCGAATTTAAATATTCTTTTGGAAATCAGACCCCTCTTTAGAGTCAGAATTGGCCCAGACTGCTCAGGATTACAGTCTTTCTGAAACTCCCACAACACAAAAATCCTTGGTGTATTCCTTCCTCCCAAACATGCTTCAACATACCTCCCATAATTAGAAAACAAGAGGAATAATTTTATATGAAGTGTGTCAGTGAACATACATGAAATTTAAGTAAACACAACTGAGGGAATACCTTGGTCTCATCTTCCCCTTTATTTTTGCACTCTTCTACAAATGCAGGACCTTGAAACTTCTTTTGATCAATACTCTCTATAGTACTCTCCTCCTGTCATTTAACTACCAAATGTTTCATTCTGTGGAGGACAAACAAACTTTATCTCTTTCTTCCTCACAAGGACAAGGTTTTGTTTTCACAATAGTGGCCCAAATATTGGCCATGAATATTGTGGTACAATTCTGAATTGTGAAATACTTTCAGAGGGAAGGTGCTGAGATTAAGGGAAACTAGTTAAGGCCTCTTACAGAAGTAGGGAATTAGAAACTTGAAACTAGGTCAGCTAAGAGGGATAGCTGAAGACCAATGGTGTTATATAAACAGAAGGACAACTAATGAAAATATTCTGAGTTTGGAGATGGTATGTCATGTTTGAAGAATAGCACTGCATCAAAGAGTACATGATGGAGAATAAGGTATAAGAACATGGAAAGATAGGAATTGGTCAGGTTAGAAAAAATTTTATACTGAGGCTTTTGTATTTGATCCTGGAGTTAATAAGGAGCCAAAGGAGTTCATGAAATGTATACAGAATATGGTCAGATGTACACTTCAGGAAGATCACTTTGCTTCATAAAGAATGGATCCTGGAGTGAAGAGAGACTTGGGGCAGACAGATCAATCAGCAAACTATTGCAATCGCTCAGGTATAAAGTGATGAGAGCCTGTACCAGGGTGATTTCTGTGTCAGAGAACAGAAGGAGGTGTATACCCAAGAGATGTTACATAGGTAGAAATGATTTGATATCTTATTGAATATGGCCAGTAAAAGAGAGTAAGGAGTTGAAGGAGACAATGCTGTTTGTGATTTTGGATGACTTGGAGAGTAGTGTTAGCCCCAAGAGTAATAGGGAAGTTAGGAAGAGAGGTTTACAAGGAAAAACAATGAGTTTTGTTTTTAACAAGTTCAGTTTAACATGACTACAGAACATTGAGTTCAAGATGTGTTAAAGGCAGTTGGAGATGCAGAGACTAAAGGTCAGTAGAGAGGGTTGGACAAATGGATCTGAGAGTGATCTAAAAGAGGATAAATGAAACTATGGGAGCTGATGAGATCACCAAGTGAAAGAGAGGAAGAAGAGAAGAGGGCACAGGACAGAACCCCAAAGGACCCTCCTTATTAACAGCTGTGACACCGATAAAGAAGGAGCAAAAGACACAAAGAAGGAACAATCATACAGATAGGAGAAGTAGGAAAGGGAAAGGACATGAAAACCTAGAGAGACGAGAGTATCGAGGAGAAGAGAGAGATTGACAGTATTAAAGGCTTAGAGAGGTCAGGAAGGATGAGACTTGAGATAAAGTTATTAGATTTGACAATTAACGGATCATTATTAACTTTTGAAAAAACAGTTTCAGTTAAATGATGAGATTAGAAGCTGAACTGCAAAGAATTAAGAACAGAATTAAAGAAAAGGAAATTGAGGCACTCATTTTAGACATGTTTAATTTAACTCCAAAAGGGGTAAGATGCACATAGTGAATGTTCATTAATTCTTGATTTCCCTCATGTTTGAAAATTACAGAGAAATTAGTCACTATGCAGAAAACATGTAAATAATTAAAGGAACAAATTTTCTCTCTATACCTGCAGAAATCTGAAACAGGAAAGATTCTCAGGGACACAAAGGGGATTGGATGATAGATGGATAGACGAATGGATGAATGGATGGACAGATGGATGGAAGGATGGGACAGATTTTCACTGTGCATTAGGAAGAATTAAGATAACTTGGAATACTTTAGCCATTTGCTTCACTAATTATTCTAAGTGGTCTCTTTGTGTTCAATGTTCCTCAGTTCCCTCTCCAAGTCATTCACATGTCTAAGTGAACGAGGAGGTTTTTGTCTGGTCTCATACTCGTTTTTGTCACTGTGTGTCTTGCACAGTAGTACAAGGCTGTGTCTTCAGGTTTAAGGGAATCCATTTGCAGGTAAAGCATACTGTTGCTGTTGTCCCTGGAGATGGTGAATCTGCCTTTCACAGAGTCTGCATAGTTTGTGCTTGATCCACTACTACTAATATATGAGAGCAACTCCAGGCCCTTCCCTGGAGCCTGGCGGATCCAGTACATGTAATAGTCTCTGAAGGTGAATCCAGAAGCTTTGCAGGAAAGGCGAAGAGATCCTCCAGGCTGTCTCACATCTCCCCCAGACTCCACCAGCTGAACATCACAATGGACACCTGCAAACAGAATCATTGAAGACAATAGTCACACAAATACTTCACTTCAAAGTGTATTTCCCTGGTCAAGAACCAACAAAAGACAAAACTACCTTGTAAAATAGTCAGAAGGACAATTCCCTTCAGACCTAATCCCATTGTTCCAGCTCTACAATGGCAGTCCTTAGGAGAGAAAAACCACACAAAAGAAAAGCTCCTCTCCCAGGGCTACAGACACAGGTTTTTGCTGGTTTTCATCCCTAGAGGGAGGAGTCCAATTTGCATTTCTTTCTCTCTTCACTATTACTAAGAACAACTGCCTCCCACTGGGATGAGTCCCCTCCCTGAGCTGCAGACAGATGTTTCCCCCAGAATTAGTTCTAAAATCCTGAGGAAGCTCAGGGACACTGAGAATCTAAATATCATTGGTGTTGACTCAGTGTCTGTCCCTCGCCATCACTCCAACCTATTCTCAACACCAAGGGAATGCTCCTCAGGCTTTTCTATGTTTCTATTATTTTCCCAGCTTATTCCATTTCCATTTCTAATTAGAAAGGCACCCCAAGCATTTGGCATTTTTTTGTCTTCACCCTCGGAGGCTGAGGTGGCAGTATTTCTCAGCTTACTCTTCTTTGGTTGTAGGGCTATTTTCTATTCATTATTTTTGTAAATTGGATTTCATGTGTATTATGCATGTCCAATCCCATTCATGGTCCCTTATATCCACAGTATGCTCTGTTGGCAGGAGGGAAGTCATTATTAAGTTTTCAGTTTGAGCAGTATATGTCAGAAATCAGCAGACACTGAAAATCAGGACTTGACTTTGTTTTTTAATTTAAACTTAACAAAGGGACAGAGAAAATTTCTCTAATGTAGATTAAACTTAAAATTGTATTGGGCAATCACTATTCTTCCCTGGAGAGCTGGTGTGAAAATCATAAAAACTTACCAGCAAACACAAGCTCAAATCCCTCTGAGTTGGAGGAATTGAGGCACAAAATGAACAGAGGGTAATAGAGCCTGCTGTACCTCCAGGATCCTCCAAAATATCCCATGTTTGATTTCTCAGAAAGTCTCATTGGGTGTGGTGAGACACTGACACAATATCCTCTTGAGTATCTGGGGAAAGGTACAGACTGAGGCTTGGAGTGCTCCTTCCCACAGCAAGGAAGTCTGCTGCCATCTACTGTACACAGTGGCATCACAACAGACAGCATTTTTCTGTCTTACATCTATTTCACATTAATGCTTTCCTTATTCAGAAAAAATAGTTCTCATCAGGGACCATTAGAACACTGACAAAATAGAAGTTATTATTCAATTAGCCTTTGAGATTGTAGAATTTTGTATTTGCAAAACTTGAACTGGGTCTTTTTTGTGTGTTTTTTCTGTTTTTCTTCCCCTGACACAGGCCTTACACTTGCAATATCCTGTCAGTGTTACATCACTTTTAGGAAAAAGAACAATGCAAAGCAGCTTATAGAATGCAGTTCAATTTTTGTTCCTACCAAATATATCTTGACCTCCCTAATCTGAAAAGGTTCTTTCACCCTATTATCATCTTCAAGGTAACTTTCTAAATCTTTTCTCTTTCACTGACTCCTAGGAAAAATATATACTTGCTACCTTCCTTTAGGGTTTTCTCACCATTTTGTAATCAGTTTACTTATTTCACTGAGGTTATATAAATTTTGTCCTCAACTCCATCTGTGCATTTGAGTTTTCTTCCCTTATTTGGACAATTCAGATAAAAATGAAGTACTTTTGTTCCTATAAATGTTTATTTGAGCACCCTAATTTTATAACAATTCTCTCTAACCTTTCTTTTCCTTTCTCCCATGTGGGAATATTCCTCTTCCCCTCTCCACTCTTCTCTTAGAATCATTAACACATAATGGACTCACTCTCACCTTCTGTCTAATTAGATTTCCTCCATAGGGACACAATCTTTCCAATTTTTAATACAAGGTGTTTATCCTAGTTTAGTCTTTATGACAATGTTCATGATAAAAAGAGAAGGGAAATCATGGAAAGGGGAGAAGGTAGCATACATTGACACAAGACCTACTATGTCCTAGGAATTGTGCTAAATGCTTTTCACCAAAGTCTCATCATATCCTAAAAACAATCCTACTATATAATAGCCATTATTATGCTCATTTCACTTTTAAGGAATCCAAGGAAAATGAAAATTAAATGATTCATCTGAGAGTTAGAAACCTGGTGCCTGACGTCAGTTTTGAAGTGAGGTTTTCTTTATTGTAGGTTCAATGTTTTATTCACTGTATCACTGGCTGTTGTCTAGATGTTTTCAGAGAAATAGGACTTCTCCTTTGTACTTACATTTTTGCTTCGCAAATTCTGCACTTGAACTTCAATATTTCTACATGGCTCTAGCCTTTTTATCAGGAACTCTTTATAGCCCTCTATTTATTTAAAAATCTATATTTTTATCCATTTAGGCTTTTATTTAGTGGTGGGTGTAAAGTATTCTTGGTTGCAAACTTTTAGGAATAGTGGGTTTCAAGCTTTCCACTTCTTTATACTGGTGGCTATTAAATCATTTGTGATCCTGACTTGGATTCCTCAGTACTTGAATTCTTTCTGTTTACTTGTAGGAATTTTTTTCTTTAATCTGGAAACTCTGGATTTCACATATAATATTCCTGTAAGTTTTAATTTGGGGTTTTCTTTCAAGAAATGGTCAGTGTGTTTTGCTCTGAATCTATTTTGCTCTCTGATTTTTTTTTTTTACGATGTATATTGCCTTTCTTTTCAACATTTTACTTTTTTTCTTTCCTTCCTACCATAAAGATGGCATATATAAAACTATTTTATTCAGTTCTTTCTCTAGACATAAATGGTATATTTTTTGTGTATCATTTCTGATCAATTTATATTTTTAACCAAAAAAAATTTTTGTTCTTAAAAAGATATTGAGGTAACTATATGCAACATTCTCTTGCTTTGGCTCATCTCACATCATTATTTTCTGCAATTCTTTCCATCTCTTTTCTAAACCCATTGAGATGATCATTTCTTATAGCATGACAGCATTCCATCCCATGCATATACTACAATTTCTTCAACAGTCTCCCAATGGATGCACACCTTACAATTTTCATTTTTTTTTCAACAAAGAAAGCAACTAGTAACAATTTAGAATATATAGATTCTTTTTATTTTGGGGAATTATTCAAGTAGTAGTATTGGAAGGTCAAAGGCTATAGGTAAGTTTCATAACTCTTTGGGCATAAATCTAGATTCTTCCCCAGAAAGGTTGGATCACTTAACAATTCTACCAAAAGTGAGTGCCCCAATTTTTCCATATCCCCTCCAATATTGGTCATTTTGCCCTTCTGTCATTTTAGCGAATCTTATCAGTTTAAAATGATGTCTCATGGTAGTTTTGATTGGTGTTTCCCAATTCAACAATGATAAAATCATATGACAATAAATTGTTTTGATTTCTTCTTTAGAAAATTGCCTGTCCATAACCTTTGGCCATTTATCAATTAAGAGAAGACTCATATTGCACCAGATTTTTAAAAGTTCTTAATATATTTTAGATGAGATATTTGTCTTATAGACTGTCTAAAAAATATTTATCCCAATGTTCTACTTTACTCCTGATCTTGCCCATATTTGCTCTATTTGTATACAAAAATTTGACAATTTATTTTAATTGAAATGATTCATTTTACACCTAACTTTGTTCTCTCCTTTGTTTCTTCATGAGATATCCACCTATCCATAAATCTGATAGGCAATTCATTCCATGACCTTCTAATTTTCTGATGAAATCACTCTTCATGTGTAGGTATGTAATGTGAATGACAGTGAAAGATCTTCCCTACACATTAATAGGACTCAGGTGGAGTACATTAAGGGAAGTTTCATTAGGGAAGGCTTCTTTGATTGACCCAAACCTTTAGATAATTGCCAGTGAGGTACTGGGAAACAAGGGTTGTCAGGCTCTTAGCTCTCAAAAGTTATATATACTCTGAGATTAGGTTTTGCATTGTAACCAAATTCCAGAGTTCCAAGGTGAAGAAGAAAATATCACAAGCCGCCAGGAAGAAATAATTTGAGTATCATGGATGGAATCAAATCAATGTATTGTGGAAACACAATGAGGATAACATAAGATCTAGCAGCTTCTACATTTAAGGATCCTCTCTCACAATGCCATAATAATCTGGTTTATGGAGCAAGTATGATTCAGATTTATATGAGATGATCCTCATATATTAAGTACCACTTTCAACACTCAGAATATCTCGCTCTACTGCCACCTACTGAACATTTAATTGTATACTCAGGAGCACGCTTCCATGCTCACTTGTACATTTATTTTTTTTCTTTTTTTAAGAAAAGAGATTTATAATTTCAGGGCCCTTAACCTTTTAGAGATCGACATCTAGTCTGCTTTCTCAGACAATGCTTTTTGAGTACTCATGTCTCTGGGGGGACAGCAGATAAAAAGTCTATATATAACTCTCTTAATCACCATTATATCTATACTATCTTCATCATAAAGCAGGTAGTAAGTGGCATGTCTGTTTGTTTTCTCTCTCCTGTTACTGCTATTTCATTTTAGATAGTTACTCTATTGTTTACCAAATTAAGGATAACAGAAGTCAGTAGAGTTGTGAATAGAGTTCAATGACTGTAGAAGAGACAAACATAGATTGGGACTCTAGTCCGTAAATCATTGTTTCAGATATGCCAGTAAAATAGTCTCAGGCATTGGGACTTTTCCTCCTTCAGGCATAAAGTGAATTTCTGTCCTATTAATAGACATAAAGTTTGCAAACTTGGGAATGTCCCATTCACTGTTCATAAAGCACATTTAAAGAAATATTTGTATTTTTAATTCCCTTCTGTAACAAGAACAATTTTAATAAACCTGATAGTATTTGGGGTCCTTGCTTAAATCATGAAAGCAACTGAGGTCAAGTGGGCACGACTGAGATTAACAATGATGCCTGTGATGATATAAAAAAGTAATCCAACTGGTTGTATTTTAAACACAGTAACAGTCAACTCTGCCATAAGAATCTGAGAAAAGGAGAAAAGCAGCTCTAGGGAATATACTTGTAAGAAGAACCCAGCAAAGACACTGTGCTCATAAAAAGCAACATTTTGACTACTATAAATACCCAAATGAATTACAAAAGTCTATGAGGAAGACTCTATCTGCATAAAAAGAAAGAACTGAAAAATAGAAGTATATATAGAATGATTTTATACACAGAGAGAGAGAGATAGGTACATATTATTATCTAATAGACTTCTCTAGGATGGAAGGAAGTGAACAAAGATATTTACATGATACCTTTTTTAAAGTCTGTTTAAACTTATTTAAAGCGAATAGTAAGCAATACATGATAGAATTGCAATTTCATGTGCAATCATTTTTTATTTTACTATATTATGTCAATGATTGTTTTATTCAATAAATTAAAAATAAATTTAATTTTTTTAAAGCAACATGAAATTTCACAAAAAGAGAAAGGAAACTGGGGTCTTCAAGTGACAGAAACTTGATTTGGCTTCGTCACATGCATTCCTTATACATATCTTTCAACTTTTATACTTTGCATATGCACACTTTTTCCATTGATTCTGGGTATATTTATGGGAAAACATGACTCATATTTTTAATTGAAAGGTTGATGCTCTAATGGTTGTCTTAGCTATAAACTAAATGGGGCAAGTGGTTTGGGTCCATGAGCTGTTTAGTAGCTTCTATCTTAAAGGACTAGAGGGCTTGGAAAATGACACACTAGAAGGCAAAGGAGCTAGGAAAATGTGAGGTCCCAAATGGGAAAAGTCATAATACTTGAATGAAATGAGAAGCCATGAACTTAATCTCTGTGAAAGGTGGATACAAAGACATGGTGACCTGTTAGAATCGTATCTTAGATATGGAATTCTGAACTCCCTATCCCAATCCTAATTCAGATAATGTGAGGAGTGAAACCTATAACAAAAATATGGTGACCTGTTTATGACTATTTCAAACAACATAAAATTTTCCCTGTAGCCTTTTGCTCTATAACATTGGACAAAGCCCAAGCTTGGAAATGAGCTCATTACCAAGCAGAAAATCCAAAATATTCACCAATCTGGAGTGATACACTCTCTGGGTTCTCCTGCCTTTGTCAGTTTTTACAATCACTCTGAAGATTTGGAAGTTTTTTGTGTTTTCTCATGGTGGGGGGGAAGGAGTTCCCTGATTACTGGCTGCTCTCCCAGATTTAAAATCTTAGAAGGGATGCATCTTACTGTCCCAACATAAGCAACCCAATTGATTAAAATACTACCTGTATTTAATATGGACCTCTTTGGCCTTTTCCTTTGGTATCCAGCTAGCCTAACTGTTTGGGGGAGGGGGAGGAGATCCAGAATTCTCTAGGTGGGGGAAGGCCAGACCTTACTGATTACAACCAAGAATTACCTACCCAGAAAAACTGAGTAAAACCCCTTCAGTGGCAATACAGATATTCAGTGAAATAGGGGACTCTCAGGCATTCCTCATGAGAAGACCAAAACTGAATAGAAAATTTGACTTCCAAATAAAAGACTCAAGAGAACCATAAAAAAATAAACAGAAAAGGGAAATCGTGACAGATTTAGTAAGGTTCAACACTTTACATTCCTCCATGGGAAGATGATACTTGCTACTCATAGGAACTTTCTCATAATTAAGGCAGTTTAGAGTATAATATAGACAGAAGGTGCAGGAATGACTTGAACATGAAGGGATGATATCTTAAAAATAAAATAAGAGTAAGAAAGCACTGGGAGAAAGGGAAAGGATGGAGTAAATTACCTCACATAAAAGTGGTTAGAAAGAGCTATTAAAGTGTAGGAAAAGATAGGGGAGGTGAAGAAACATGAATGAACCTTACTCTCATCAGAACTGACTCAAAAAAGGAACAAAATACAAACTCACTTGGGTATAGAAGTCTATTTGACACCACAGGAAAGTTGGAGGGGAAGAGGTTAAGAAAAGAGAGGGCCAAATAGAGGAGAAGGATAGTCAGAAGCAAAATACATCTGACAAGTGATGGGGTGAAAGGAGGAAAAAAAGAGTATGAATGCAAGGAATATGATGAAGGGAAATAGTTAACAATAGCAACTGAGAGAAAAAATTCAAGCAAAATTCTCTGACAAAGACTTAGATTTTCAAACATATACAGAACTGAGTCAATTTACAAAAATAAGATTCATTCCACAAGGGAAGGAAAGTCATCTACATCCATAAGAAAAAAAAATTATTTTACCCACTATTGTTTGGAGCTGTACATAAATCTAGAGTCATATGCAAATGATAAAACTAAAACAATTATGAGGAACTACCTCATGCCTATTAGGATGGCCAATATGACAGGAAAGAAAAGAAAATGACAAATGAGGGACAGGATGGAGGGGAAATGAGACATCAATGCACTGTTGGTAGACTTGTGAACTGATTTAACCATTCTGTACAGTAATTTGGAACTATACCCAAAGGACTATAAAATCATGCATACAACTTTGACCCAGTAATATCCTTATTAAATCAGTATCTCAAAAGAGATATTAAAAAACACAAAAGACGGGGGCAGAGCCAAGATGGCGGAGTAGAAGGACGCACGTTTGCAAGCTCCGAAACCACAGCCCATAGAATTAATGTAAAAAGAGACCCCCATAACTTCTGGACCACGGAAAGGGGTAAAGAAACGGAGTGGAAGAGATTTCCGTTCTAGGGAGCCCTGGAGACCCATCCCCAGGGTCCGTCGTGCCCCGGAAAGGGGACACCACCCCAGCACTGCCCTGGCCGTGACCCCAGAGAAGCTGACCCAAGCAGGCTTCAGGGACAGAAGCTCCGGCAGCCGGGAAGGTCCCTCTGCCCACAGAAGCTACAGGTCAGTGAGACAGAAGGCTGGGATGGATGAGAGGGGGAGCGGAGTGTCTCCGTGACTCGGGCCCCCTCGGGAGGAAGTAGCAGCAGCAGAGATGGGGGCAGGAAGCGGCGGAGACAGAGGCGTGGGCGGCAGCAGTGGCAGCAGCAGCTGCGGCCGCCCAGGACTTCCCCCAGCAGCAGGCAGGATCCTCATTACGAAAGGTCTCTGCATAAACAACCTGAGGGAGCTGAGCCTGGGAGACAGCCCTGCCCCACCCTGCTCTTTTACTGAAGGCCTCTGCATAAAGGCCCTCAGGGAACTGAGCCTGGGAGGCTGCCCTGCCCCCACCCCAGCACCAGAACTAAAGCTCACATGGAATAGCGGTGCGAAAAGCCCATTTGAATCTCAGAGCCCAAGCACTACCTGGGCGGATCTAAGCAGGGGTGGACAGGAATCTCAGAAGTGAAGTAACCGGCTGGGAAAATACCTAGAAAAGGGAAGAAAAATAAGACTATAGAGAGTTTTTTCCAACAAATGCAAATGATCCCGACATTCACATCTGACGAGGATGAGGAAATATTCTTGCCATCAGGGAAAGACGTGGAGGGTGGGGTCTCAGCACCCCAGACACCCCACGGTGATGTTGGGTGGGCTCAGGCCTTGGAAGAGCTCAAAAACGATTTTGAAAAGCAAATTAGACAGGTGGAGGAAAAACTGGGAAGAGAAATGAGAGAGATGCAAGGAAAGTATGAAAAACGGGTCAATACCTTGGTTAAGGAGACCCAAAAAAATGCTGAAGAAAATAACACCTTGAAGAATAGGCTCACTCAATTGGCAAAACAGGTTCAAAAAGTCAATGAGGAGAAGAATGCTTTCAAAAGCAGAATTAGCCAAATGGAAAAAGAGGTTCAAAAGCCCACTGAATTTAATAGTTCTCTAAAAATTAGAATGGAACAGATGGAGTCTAATGACTTTACGAGAAACAAAGAAATCACCAAACAAAACCAAAAGAATGAAAAAATGGAAGAGAATGTGAAATATCTCATGGGAAAAACAACTGACCTGGAAAATAGATCCAGGAGAGACAATTTAAAAATTATGGGACTACCTGAAAGCCATGATCAAAAAAAGAGCCTAGATATCATCTTCCATGAAATTATCAAGGAAAACTGCCCTGACATTCTAGAACCAGAGGGCAAAATAAGTATTGAAAGAATCCATCGATCACCACCTGAAAGAGATCCAAAAAGAGAAACTCCTAGGAACATTGTGGCCAAATTCCAGAACTCCCAGCTGAAGGAGAAAATATTGCAAGCAGCTAGAAAGAAACGATTCCAGTTCTGTGGAAATACAATCAGGATAACTCAAGATCTAGCAGCTTCTACATTAAGGGATCGAAGGGCGTGGAATAGGATATTCCAGAAGGCAAAGGAACTAGGACTCAAACCAAGAATCACCTACCCAGCTAAACTGAGTATAATACTTCAAGGGAAAATATGGTCTTTCAATGAAACAGAAGACTTTCAATCATTCTTGATGAAAAGACCAGAGCTGAAAAGAAAATTTGACTTTCAAAAACAAGAATGAGAAGAAGCATGAAAAAGTAAAAAGCAAGGAGAAGTCTTAAGGGACTTACCAGAAGTGAACTGTTTACATTCCTACATGGAAAGACAATATTTGTAACTCTTAAAACTTTTCAGCATCTGGGTAGTTGGTGGGACCACACACACACATGTACATGCATGCACGCATACACACATACACACATGCACACACATACAGAGACAGAGAGCACAGAGTGAATTGAATAGGATGGGACCATATCTTAAAAGAAATTAAGGTAAATGCTGAGAGAGAAATGTAGTGGGAGGAAAGAGGGTGAAATGGAATGGGGTAATTATATGTCATTTAAGAGGCAAGTAGGAGACTTCTTAGTGGAGGGAAAAAGAGGAGAGCTGAGAAGAAAAAAACAATTAGTTTACCCTCATCATATTTGACTAAAGGAAGGAATAAAATGCACACTCATTTTGGTATGAAAACCTATCCTACAGTATAGGAAAGTGGGGGAGAAGGAGATAAGCAAGGGGGAGGGATGATGGAAGGGAAGGCAAAGGGAGGAGGGAGCAATTTGAAGTCAACACTTGGGGAGGGACAGGATCAAAAGACAGAAGAGAAACAATGGGGGGCAGGGTAGGATGGAGGGTAATTCAGTTAGTCTTATACAACACGACTATCAGGGAAGACATTTGCAAAACTATACAGATATGGCCTATATTGAGTTGCCTGCCTTCCCAAAGGGAATGGGTGGGGAGGGAGGGATGGGGAGAATTTGGAACTCAAAGTTTTAGGAACAACTGTTTAGTATTGTTGTTGCTACTAGGAAAGAAGACATACAGTTAATGAGGAATAGAAAGTCATCTGGCCCTACAGGAGAAAAGAGAAGATGGACACAAGAGAAGGGAGGGATGACAGAAGAGAGGGCAGATTGAAGATAGGGAAAATTAGATTGCTTGGGGTATTGGGGTTCGGGGAAGGGTTAAAAGGGGAGAAAATTTGGAACCCAAAATTTTGGGAAAATGATTGTAAAAAGTTAAATAAATAAATAAACAAATAAATAAATAGGTAAATAAATAAATGAATGAATGAATGAATAAAAGAATGAATGAATAAATAAAAGAATGAATGAATGATGAATGAAAAGAATGAATGAATGAATGAATGAATGAATGAAAAAAAAAAAAAAGAAAAAACACAAAAGACAAACATATATATGCACAAAAACATTTAGGGCAGCTCTCTCCTGGGGACACAGAATAGGCAACTGAAGGGGTGTCCATCAACAGGGGAATGGCTGAACACATGGTAGAATACTGTTCTTGTAAAAGAAATGATAAGCAGAATTATCTCAAACATAACACAGAGACTTACATGAGCTGATGCAAACTGAAATGTGCTGTGTGCAAAGTAACAATACTATTGTTCAATGATCAGCTGTGAATGACTTAGTTATTCTAAGACAATTATGAAAGACTTATGATGAAAAATACTATCCATCATCACAGGAGGAAGTGATGTGTCTGAATACTCATAGAAGCCTTTGGGGTGTTCCATTTTCTTTAATTTTCTTGAGGCTTTTTTGTCTGTTTTTTCTTTCACAACATCACTCTTACAGTAATGTTTTATATGGCTGTACATGAATAAACTACATCAAATTCCTGCCTTCTTAATGGGGAGAGGAAAGAAGAGTTTGGAACTCAAAGTTTAAAAATGACTCTCAAAAATTGTTTTTACATGTAGCTGGGGAAAAATAAAATACTAAATAAATTTTTAAGATGGAACGTCAAAAAGCACAAAATAAATACGAAGAAAAGTCTAAGTGATGAAAAACTTCCCTGGAACTTGTAGCTGAAGGGCACAGGTTGTTTACCTTTTGTTCCTTCTTTTCTTTTCTGAGGGTGATACAAGAATGCTATAAATTGACACTATTTCATTAATTCAGACATTCTCAGCAGTTTTCTTCCCTTATTTCTGGCTTTGCTTGTAATTTCTCCCTGCCATGGCTTATGAATATATACATAAATACAAGCATGGGAATTCTTGCATGGCCACACATGAATATTTGTGTATGTTTATATCTTTTTGTTGTTCTTCAGTCATATGCTACTCTTCATGACTCTGTTTTGGATTTGGTGGCAAAGATACAGGAGTGCTTTGCCATTTCCATGTTTATCTCACTTTTGATGTGAAGAAATTGAGGCAAAAAAGGTTAAGTGACCTACGCAGGGTCACAGAGATAGTTAGTGTCTGAGGCCACCTCCAGGCTCATGAAGATGAATTCCTAATTCCAAGTCCAGTGCTCTATTCACTCTGCTACCTCACTGCCTATATTTATATCTATACATAGATATTTATATACACAACAAATTACCTTTATTTATATGTGCATACATATATATGTATGTGTACATTTGTTAATAAATTTTATTTTCCTATATGTGTATGTGCATAGCAAAAACCTCTTCCCAATACATTCATGAAGTAGTCAGAGCATATGAAAAAGCAGTTTTCAAAAGAAGAATTGTAAACTATTGATAACAATATGAAAAAATGTACCAACTTACTAAATATAGAAGAAATGCTCATTAAAAAATCTCTGAGGCTTAGCAAAAATGACAGAAGATGGAAAAAGTCAATATTTTAAGGATTATGGCAAGATAAACACATAGGCATTATTGGTGGAGTTCTGAATATGTAACAAAAATGGAATTATAAAATAGCATGACTATTGCCAAGGACATGGTGACTATTTACCTGCTGGCATCGTTCTCAAACACCAAGTATAAAATATTCTCCATATAGAAGGCACAGAGAAAATATTAGTTTAAATGCCAGAATGTCAAATCCTAGAACAAGAAAGCAAAATTCATCATGGCAACCAAGAAGTTAATAACCATGAAAGCAGCAGAAGGCAAAGTCCTTCACAAACCTCCCTGCCCTTAGCCTGGGCCATGTCACTATGAGCTGTTACATTGTGTCAGTTGGCCTGAGTTCTACCCCCTCTGCCCTGACCGCACTCACTCACTTCCTCTCAGTTCTGCTTGACCCTTCCTATTCTGCCTGTTCAGCAAGCTCCTCTAAACACGTGACTTAGGCATCAGGTGAATTAAAGAGATCATATTGGCCTACTAATTAATGAAAAAGATCTTTCCGTTCAATTTACTATTCAATGATTTATTTTATTATTTATATACTATATATAACACATATAATTATATTTTTTCTATTTGTCTATTTTATCTCTCCATACATATGATATATGTATATACATATACGTGTGTGTCTGTGTATATATATTCACATATATGTATGTATGTATGTATGTATGTATACATATAAGGTAGCAAAGTGGCACAGTTGATAGAACCTGGGGCTTGAAATCAGAAAGAGTCTTCCTCATGAGTTCAAATCCAGTTTACTCCCTGTGTGAACTTGGGCAGGTCATTGAGCTGTATTTGTCTCAACTCCTCATTCACAGAATGAGCTCAGAAGGAAAAGGCAAACCACTACAGTAACTCTGCCAAGAAAACCCTATATGTAGCCACAGAGAGGCAGATCTAACTGAAATAAATATGACTTGACAAAACATGAAGAGAGATAATTCTATTACGTTTTATCTCAAGGATGTTATTGATATGAAGAAATTTCAATAAATATCAAAATATGTATGAAAGTATGGTAGAAAGGAATTGGAAAAATAATAGATTCTTTCAAATGAGGAATAAGTAGAAAGGTTAAATGAATTGTGGCATATAAATATTAGGGAACAATGCAAGACATAATACATGTGATGAATCCAGAGCTATATGGAAATATGCAAATGACAAACTGTAGAGTTAAATTAGCAGAATCAAGAAAACAATACACAAATGTCTGTAACTATGCAAATGAAAAAATGACCATAAAATCATAAAAATGAATGTTATAAAGTTACAAAAAAGAAACACTGTTCCAAGTTGCATTTACAACCTTACAAGATCTCTGATAAAACACAGACACTGACTTTGATTCACAGAGAAACATCAATTTGACATATACAGAAAAGAGCAATACAGATCCAAGAATCAGTTCTTTTGGTCATTTAAAATCATTACCCTAGGGCAGATACACTACCCCAATCTACTAGCATTTCCCTCCCCACTGGACTCCTTCAGGAACCTCAGAGTGCATCCTCACCCCTGTGCATACCTCAACCTTAGAGCTCTTACTCCCCATCTTAGGACTTACATTCCAAAGGTGCCCAAAGGTGCCCAAAGGTCTCCGAAGCACTGTTCTCTCCTAAGACCTCTGAAACCTCACACCAGCTGGCCAAATCCAGGTTGCTCCAGTTAGAAGGGAGGAATTCCTGGACTAACAAGGAGTAATTGCATCACTACTTTTCCCACTCTCATTAGATCTATCCACTTTTGTAGTCACAACCATCACCAATTTCACCCTTTTTTTTTATTTGGCATTTCTCTGCACAGTTTTCTTGTTTAAACAACGTCAGATTTCTTCAGGACATCAGGGGTACTTCCCCATGATACAGTGACTGCTCTAAGATTGAACAGGACCGTTCTCACCTCCATCCTTCTACTTATAAAGCCCCCTCCTGGCCCAAGAATCTTGTACCCCACATTAGGCACCAAATTGTTGGAAACACGCCAATCTCATGAAAGTAGTTCGAAGAATGAGCTGAGGAAGACAAATTTATTTACACATCCAGATGATAGTGCTGTTCTCAGAGAACCAGATAGAATAGAACCCTGTACAGAAGCAAAAGCGAATTTTAATATTCTTTTGGAAATCAGACCTCTCTTTAGAGTCAAAATTGGTCCAGACTCCTCAGGATTACAGTCCTTCTGAAACTCCCACGACACAAAAATCCTTGGTGTATTCCTTCCTCCCAAACATGCTTCAACATACCTCCCATAATTAGAAAACAAGAGGAATAATTTTATATGAAGTGTGTCAGTGAACATACATGAAATTTAAGTAAACACAACTGAGGGAATACCTTGGTCTCATCTTCCCCTTTATTTTTGCACTCTCCTGCAAATGCAGGACCTTGAAACTTCTTTTCATCAATATTCTGTAGTACTCTCCTCCTGTCATTTAACTACCAAATGTTTCATTCTGTGAAGGATAAACAAACTTTATCTCTTTCTTGCTCGCAAGGACAAGGTTTTGTTTTCACAATACTGGCCCCAACATTGGCCATGAATATTGTGGTACAATTCTTAATTGTGAAATACTTTCAGAGTGAAGGTGCTGAGATTAAGGAAAAGGCCTCTTGCAGAAGTAGGGAATTAGAAACTTGAAACTAGGTCAGCTAAGAGGGATAGTTGAAGACCAATGGTGTTATATAAACAGAAGGACAACTAATGAAAATATTCTGAGTTTGGAGATGGTATGTCGTGTTTGAAGAACAGCACTGCATCAAAGAGTACATGATGGAGAATAAGGTATAAGAACATGGAAAGATAGGAATTGGTCAGGTTAGAAAAAATTTTATACAGAGGCTTTTGTATTTGATCCTGGAGTTAATAAAGAGCCAAAGGAGCTTCTGAAATGTATACAGAATATGGTCAGATGTACATTTAAGGAAGATCACTTTGCTTCATAAAGAATGGATCCTGGAGTGAAGAGAGACTTGGGGCAGAGAGATTAATCAGCAAATGATTACAATCGCTCAGTATAAAGTGATGAAGGCCTGTACCAGGGTGATTTCTGTGTCAGAGAACAGAAGGAGGTATATACCCAAGAGATGTTATATAGGTAGAAATGATTTGACATCTTATTGGATATGGACTGTAAAAGAGAATAAGGAGTTGAAGGAGACAATGCTGTTTGTGATTTTGTATCACTGGGAGAGTAGTGTTAGCCCCAAGAGTAATAGGGAAGTTAGGAAGAGAGGAAGGTTTGGAAGGAAAAACAATGAGTTTCGTTTTTAACATGTTCAGTTTAACATGACTACAGAACATTGAGTTCAAGATGTGTTAAAGGCAGTTGGAGATGCAAAGACTCTCCTCAGTGGAGAGGGTTGGACAAATGGATCTGAGAGTGATCTAAAAGAGGATAAATGAAACTATGGGAGGTGATGAGATCACCAAGTGAAAGAGAGGAAGAAGGGAAGAGGGCACAGGACAGAACCCCAAAGGACCCTCCTTATTAACAGCTGTGACACAGATAAAGAAGGAACAAAAGACACAAAGAAGGAACAATCATACAGATAGGAGAAGTAGGAGAGGGAAATGACATGAAAACCTAGAGAGAAGAGAGTATCGAGGAGAAAAGAGAGATTGACAGTATTAAAGGCTTAGAGAGGTCAGGAAGGATGAGAATTGAGATAAAGTTATTAGATTTGACAATTAATGCATCATTATTAACTTTTGAAAAAAGAGTTTCAATTAAATGATGAGATTGGAAGCTGGACTGCAAAGAGTTAAGAACAGAGTTAAAGAAAAGGACATTGAGGCATTCATATTAGAAATGTTTAATTTAGCTCCAAAAGGGGTAAGATGCACATAGTGAGTGTTCATTAATTCTTGATTTCCCTCATATTTGAAAATTACAGAGAAATTAGTCACTATGCAGAAAACATGTAAATAATTAAAGGAACAAATTTTCTCTCTATACCGGCAGAAATCAGAAACAGGAAAGATTCTCAGGGACACAAAGGGGATTGGATGATAGATGGATAGACGAATGGATGAATGGATGGACAGATGGATGGAAGGATGGGACAGATTTTCACTGTGCATTAGGAAGAATTAAGATAACTTGAAATATTTAAGTCTTTTGCTTCACTTGTTATTCTAAGTGGTCTCTTTGTATTCAATGTTCCTCAGTTCCCTCTCCAAGTCATTCACATGTCTATGTGAAGGAGGAGGTTTTTGTCTGGTCTCATACTCGTTTTTGTCACTGTGTCTCTTGCACAGTAGTACAAGGCTGTGTCTTCAGGTTTAAGGGAATCCATTTGCAGGTAAAGCATGCTGTTGCTGTTGTCCCTGGAGATGGTGAATCTGCCTTTCACAGAGTCTGCATAGGTTGTGCTTGATCCACTACTACTAATATATGAGAGCCACTCCAGGCCCTTCCCTGGAGCCTGGCGGATCCAGTGCATGTAATAGTCTCTGAAGGTGAATCCAGAAGCTTTGCAGGACAGGCGAATAGATCCTCCAGGCTGTCTCACATCTCCCCCAGACTCCACCAGCTGAACATCACAATGGACACCTGCAAACAGAATCGTTGAAAACAATAGTCACACAAACACTTCACTTCAAAGTGTATTTCCTTGGTCAAGAAACTAACAAAAGACAAAACTACCTTGTAAAATAGTCAGAAGGACAATTCCCTTCAGACTTAATCCCATTGTTCTAGCTCTACAATGGCAGTCCTTAGGAGAGGAAAACCACACAAAAGAAAAGCTCCTCTCCCAGGGCTACAGACACAGGTTTTTGCTGGTTTTCATCTCTAGAGGGAGGAGTCCAATTTGCATTTCTTTCTCTCTTCACTATTACTAAGAACAACTGCCTCCCACTGGGATGAGTGCCCTCCCTGAGCTGCAGACAGATGTTTCCCCCAGAATTAGTTCTAAAATCCTGAGGAAGCTCAGGGACACTGAGAATCTAAATATCATTGGTGTTGACTCAGTGACTGTCCATCGCCATCACTTCAACCTACTCTCAACACCAAGGGAATGCTCCTCAGGCTTTTCTGTGTTTCTCTTATTTTCCCAGCTTATTCCGTTTCTATTTCTAATTAGAAAGGCACCCCAAGCATTTGGCATTTTTTTGTGTTCGCCCTCGAAGGCTGAGGTGGCAGTATTTCTCAGCTTACTCTTCTTTGATTGTACGGCTATTTTCTATTCATTATTTTTGTAAATTGGATTTCATGTGTATTATGCATGTCCAATCCCATTCATGGTCCCTTATATCCACAGTATGCTCTGTTGGCAGGAGGGAAGTCATTATTAAGTTTTCAGTGTGAGCAGTATATTTCAGAAATCAGCAGACACTGAAAGTCAGGACTTGCCTTTATTGTTTTTTAATTTAAACTTAACAAAGCCATAGAGAAAATTTTACTAATGTTGATCAAACTTAAAATTGTATTGTGCAATCACTTTTCTTCGCTGGAGAGCTGGTGTGAAAATCATAAAAACTTACCAGCAAACACAAGCTCAAATCCCTCTGAGTTGGAGGAATTGAGGCACAAAATGAACAGAGGGTAATAGAGCCTGCTGTACCTCCTGGATCCTCCAAAATCTCCCATGTTTGATTTCTCAGAAGGTCTCACTGGGTGTGGTGAGACACTGACACAATATCCTCTTGAGTATCTGGGGAAAGGTACAGACTGAGGCTTGGAGTGCTCCTTCCCACAGCAAGGAAGTCTGCTGCCATCTACTGTACACAGTGGCATCACAACAGACAGCATTTTTCTGTCTTACATCTATTTCACATTAATGCTTTCCTTATTCAGAAAAAGTAGTTCTCATCAGGGACCATTAGAACACTGACAAAATACAAGTTATTCTTCAATTAGCCTTTGAGATTGTGGAATTTTGTATTTGTAAAACTTAAACTGGGTCTTTTTTCTGTGTTTTTTCTCTGTTTTTCTTCCCCTGGCACAGGGCTTACACTTGCAATATCCTGTCAGTGCTACATCACTTTTAGGAAAAAGAACAATGCAAAGTAGCTTATAGAAAGCAGTTCAGTTTATGTTCCTACCAAATGTATCTTGACCTCCCTAACCTGAAAAGGTTCTTTCACCCTATTATCTTCTTCAAGGTTACTTTCTAAATCCTTTCTCTTTCACTGACTCCTAGGAAAAATATATACTTGCTACCTTCCTTTAAGGTTTTCTCACCATTTTGTAATCAGTTTACTTATCTCACTGAGGTTATATAAATTTTGTCCTCAACTCCATCTGTGCGTTTGAGTTTTCTTGCCTTATTTGGACAATTCAGATAAAAATGAAGTACTTTTGTTTCTATAAATGTTTATTTGAGCACCCTAATTATATAACAATTCTCTCTAACCTTTCTTTTGCTTTCTCCCTTGTGTGAATATTCCTCTTCCCCTCTCCACTCTTCTCTTAGGACCATTAAGACATAATGGACTCACTCTCACCTTCTGTCTAATTAGATTTCCTCCATAGGAACACAATCTTCCCAATTTTTAATACAAGGAGTTTCTCCTAGTTTAGTCTTTATGACAGTGTTTATGATAAAAAGAGAAGGGAAATCATGGAAAGGGAAGAAGGTAGTATACATTGACACAGGACCTACTATGTCCTAGGAATTGTGCTAAATGCTTTTCACCAAAGTCTCATCATATCCTAAAAACAATCCTACTATATAATAGCCATTATTATACTCATTTCACTTTTAAGGAATCCAAGGTAAATGAAAATTAAATGATTCATCTGAGAGTTAGAAATCTGGTGTCTGATGCCAGTTTTGAAGTGAGGTTTTCTTTATTGTAGGTTCAATGTTTTATTCACTGCACCACTGGCTGTTGTCTAGATGTTTTCAGAGAAATAGGACTTCTCCTTTGTACTTACATTTTTGCTTCGCAAATTCTGCACTTGAACTTCAATATTTCTACATGGCTCTAGCCTTTTTATCAGGAATTCTTTATAGCCCTCTATTTATTTAAAAATCTATATTTTTATCCATTTAGGCTTTTATTTAGTGGTGGGTGTAAAGTATTCTTGGTTGCAAACTTTTAGGAATAGTGGGTTTCAAGCTTTCCACTTCTTTATACTGGTGGCTATTAAATCATTTGTGATCCTGACTTGGATTCCTCAGTACTTGAATTCTTTCTGTTTACTTGTAGGAATTTTTTTCTTTAATCTGGAAACTCTGGATTTCACATATAATATTCCTAGTAAGTTTTAATTGGGGTTTTCTTTCAAGAAATGGTCAGTGTGTTTTGCTCTGAATCTATTTTGCTCTCTGATTTTTTTTTTTTACGATGTATATTGCCTTTCTTTTCAACATTTTACTTTTTTTCTTTCCTTCCTACCATAAAGATGGCATATATAAAACTATTTTATTCAGTTCTTTCTCTAGACATAAATGGCATATTTTTTGTGTATCATTTCTGATCAATTTATATTTTTAACCAAAAAAAATTTTTGTTCTTAAAAAGATATTGAGGTAACTATATGCAACATTCTCTTGCTTTGGCTCATCTCACATCATTATTTTCTGCAATTCTTTCCACCTCTTTTCTAAACCCATTGAGATGATCATTTCTTATAACATGACAGCATTCCATCCCATGCATATACTACAGTTTCTTCAACAGTTTCCCAATGGATGTACACCTTACAATTTTCATTTTTTTTTTCAACAAAGAAAGCTACTAGTAACATTTTAGAATATATAGATTCTTTTTATTTTGGGGAATTAATCAAGTAGTAGTAGTGGAAGGTCAAAGGTTATAGGTAAGTTTCATAACTCTATGGGCATAAATCTAGATTCTTCCCCAGAAAGGTTGGATCACTTAACAATTCTACTAAAAGTGAGTGTCCCAGTTTTTCCATATCCCCTCCAATATTGGTCATTTTGCCCTTCTGTCATTTTAGCGAATCTTATCAGTTTAAAATGATGTCTCATGATAGTTTTGATTGGCATTTCCCAATTCAACAATGATAAAATCATATGACAATAAATTGTTTTGATTTCTTCTTTAGAAAATTGCCTGTCCATAACCTTTGGCCATTTATCAATTAAGAGATGACTCATATTGCAACAGATTTTTAAAAGTTCTTAATATATTTTAGATGAAATATTTGTCTTATAACTGTCTAAAAAATACTTTTCCCAATATTCTACTTTACTCCTGATCTTGCCCATATTTGCTCTATTTGTATACAAAAATTTGACAATTTGTTTTAATTGAAATGATTCATTTTACACCTAACTTTCTTCTCTCCCTTGTTTCTTCATGAGATATCCACCTATCCATAAACCTGATAGGCAATTCATTCCATGTCCTTCTAATTTTCTGATGAAATCACTCTTCATGTGTAGGTATGTAATGTGAATGACAGTTAAAGATCTTCCCTACACATTAATAGGACTCAGGTGGAGTACATTAAGGGAAGTTTCATTAGGGGAGGCTTCTTTGATTGACCCAAACCTTTGGCTAATTGCCAGTGAGGTACTGGGAAACAAGGGTTGTCAGGCTCTTAGCTCTCAAAAGTTATATATACTCTGAGATTAGGTTTTGCATTGTAACCAAATTCCAGAGTTCCAAGGTGAAGAAGAAAATATCACAAGCCGCCAGGAAGAAATAATTTGAGTATCATGGAATCCAATCGACATATTGTGGAACACAATGAGGATAACATAAGATCTAGCAGCTTCTACATTTAAGGATCCTCTCTCACAATGACATAATAATTTGGTTTATGGAGCAAGTATGATTCAGATTTATATGAGATCATCCTCATATATTAAGTACCACTTTCAAAACTCAGAATATCTCGCTCTACTGCCACCTACTGAACATTTAATTGTATACTCAGGAGCATGCTTCCATTCTCACTTCTACATTCATTTTTTTTCTTCTTTTGAGAAAAGAGATTTATAATTTCAGGGACCTTATCCTTTTAGAGATCGACATTTAGTCTACTCTCTCAGATAACGTTTTTTGAGTGCTTAAGTCTGTAGGGGGGAAAGCAGACAAAAAGTCTATGTATAACTCTCTTAATCACCATTATATCTATACTATCTTCATCATAAAGCAGGTAGTAAGAGGCATGTCTGTTTTCTCTCTCCTGTTACTGCTATTTCATTTTAGATAGTTACTCTATTATTTACCAAATTAAAGATAACAGAAGTCAATAGAGTTGTGAATAGAGTTCAATGACTATAGAAATGAAAAACTTAGATTGGGACTGTATGTGCTGAATCCATAAATCATTGTTTCAGATATGCTAGTAATATAGTCTCAGTCATTTAGACTTTTCCTCCTTCAGGCATAAAATGAGTCTCTGTCCTATTAATAGACATAAAGTTTGCAAACTTGGGAATGTCCCATTCACTGTTTATAAAGCACATTTAAATAAATGTTTGTATTTTTAATTCCTTTCATTAATGCAAACAATTTTAATAAACCTGATAATATTTGAGGTCCTTGCTTGAATCATGAAAGCAACTGATGTCAAATGGGCAAAACTGAGATTAGCTACAATGTCTGTGTTGATATAAAAAAGTAATCTAACTACTTGTATTTTACATACAGGGAGACTCAACTCTGCTGTAAGAATTTGAGAAAAGGAGAAAAGGAGCTCTAGGGAATATAGTTGTAAGAAGTGCCCAGCAAAGACACTGTGCTCATAAAAACCAACATTTTGACTACTATAAATACCCAAATTAACTACAAAAATCCATGAGGAAGAACCTATCTGCATAAAATGAAAGAACTGAAAAACAGAAGTACATAGAGAATGATTTCATACAAATAGTTAGAGAGAGAGATAGAGACAAAGAGAGATATCGATACGGGCATATATTTGTATCTAATAGCCTTCTCTAGGATGGGAAGAATTGAATAAAGATATTTACATGATAATGTTTTGAAAGTGTATTTAAACTTATTTAAAGGCAATAGTAAGCTATAAATGACCAAATTCAAATTTCATGTACAATCCTTTTTTATTATACTATGTTATGTCAATGATTGTTTTATTCAATAAATTAAAAATAAATTAAATTTATTTCAAGCAACGTGAAATTTCACAAAAAGAGAATGAAAATGAGGGTCTTCAAGTGACAGGAACTTGAGTTGGCTTGGTCACATGCATTCCTTATATGTATCTTTCCACTTGCATACTCTGCATATGCACACTCTTTCCATTAACTCTGTGTGTATTTATGGGAAAACATGACTCATATTTTTAATTGAAAGGTTCATGCTTTAATGGTTGTCTTAGCTATAAACTCAATGGGGCAAGTGGTTTGGGTCCATCAGCTGTTTAGTAGCTTCTATCTTAAAGGACTGGAGGGCTTGGAATATGACAACCCAGAAGGCAAAGGACCTAGGATAATGTGAGGTCCCAAATGGGAAAAGTCATAATACTTGAATGAAATGAGAAGCCATGAACTCAAACTCTGTGAAAGGTGGATACAAAGACATGGTGACCTGTTAGAATCATATCTTAGATATGGAATTCTGAATTCCCTATTTAAATCCTAATTCAGATAATGTGAGTAGTGAAACCTATAACAAGAATATGGTGAGCTGTTTATGACCATTTCAGCCAGCATAAAATCTTGCCTGTAGCCTTTTACTCAATAACATTGGGTAAAAGCCCAAACTTGGAAATGAGCTCATTACCAAGCAGTAAATCCAAAATATTCACCAATCTGTAGTGATACTCTCTCTGGGTCCTCCTGCCTTTGTCTATTTTTAAAATCACTCTGAATATTTGGAATTTCTTTGTGTTTTTTTATGACGGAGAGGGAGTTCACTGATGATTCTGGCTGTTGTCCCAGATTTAAATTCTTAGCAAGGATTCATCTTACTGTCCCAATATAAGCAACCCATTTCATTAAAATACTACCTATAATCAACATGTAGCTCCTTGGCCTTTTCCTTTGGTATCAAACTTGCCTAACTGTTTGGGGAAGGGGGAGGAGATCCAGGAGAGGGAAGGACAGACCTTACTGATTACACCCAAGTGTCACCTACCCAGAAAAACTGAGTAAAATCCCTTCAGTGGAAAACGGATATTCAGTGAAATAGAGAACTTTCAAGCATTCTTTATGACAAGACCAGAATTGAATAAAATTTGACTTCCAAATAAAAGACTCAAGAGAACCATAAAAAAAAAACAGAAAAGGGAAATCATGACAGATTTAGTAAGGTTCAACTCTTTACATTCCTCCATGGGAAGATGATACTTGCTACTCATAGGAACTTTCTCATAATTAAGGCAGTTCAGAGTATAATATAGACAGAAGGTGCAGAGATGACTTGAACATGAAGGGATGATATCTTAAAAATAAAATAAGAGTAAGAAAGCACTGGGAGAAAGGGAAAGGAAGGGATAGGATGTGGTAAATTATCTCACATAAAAGAGTCTAGAAAGAGCTATTACAGTGTAGGAAAGCATAACAGAGGGGAAGAGACATAAGTAAACCTTACTCTCATCAGAACTGACTCAAAAAGGGAACAAAATACAAACTCAACTGGGTATAGAAGTCTATTTGACACTACAGGAAAATTGGAGGGGAACAGGTTATGAAAAGGAAGGACAGAATAGGGGAGAAGATAGTCAGAAGCAAAACACATCTGAGAAGTGATGGTGTGAAAGGAGGGACAAAAGAGAACAAATGCAGGCAATATGATGATGGGAAAGAGTTAAGTCACAACTGTGAAAGAAAGTGAAGCAAGTTTCTCTGACAAAGACCTGATTTTTCAAACATATAGAGGGCTAAGACAAATTTATAAAAATAAAATTCATTCTGCAAAGTAAGGAAAGTGATCTATAGTCATAAGAAAAAAAAGTGATTTAACCCATTATTGGCTGGAGCTGTATATAAATCTGAAGTTATATGTAAATGATAAAATTAAAACAATTCTGAGGAACTACCTCATGTCTACTAGGATGGCCGATGTGACAGAAAAAAAGATAATGACAAATTTGGACAGATTGGGGGGAAAATGAGACATCAATGCACTGTTGGTGGAGTTATGAATTGATTTAACCATTCTGTACAGTAATTTGGAAATATACCCAGAGAGCTTTAAAATCATGCATACAACTTTCAACCAACAATACCCCTCTTAAATCAGAATCCCAAAAGAGACTAAAAATAACACAAAGGAAAAACATCTCTATATGTACAAAAACATTTAGGGCAGCTCTTTCCTGGGGACAAAGAATAGGCAACTGAGAGAATGCCCATCAACAGGGAAATGGCTGAACACATGATAAAATACTGTTGTTCTCAAACAAACAATGAGCAGGATAATCTCAAACATAACACAGAAAGATTTACATGAGGTGATGTAAAGTGAAAGATACTATGTACAAAATAAGTATTATTGTACAATGATCAGTTGTGAATCACTTAGTTATTCTAAGACAGCTATGAAAGACTTATGATGAAAAATACTCTTCATCATCCGAGGAGAAAGTGATGGTGTCAGAACATAGATAGAAGCTTGTGGGGTTTTTATTTTCTTTAATTTTCGTGAGACTATTTTCTCTGTTTTTTCTTTCACAACATCACTCTTATGGCAATGTTTTACATGACTGTATGTGAATGAACTATATCAAATCCTTACCTTCTTAATGAGGAGAGGTGGGGAGAGGAAAGAAAAGTTTGGAATTCAAACATTTAAAAATGACTCTCAAAAATTATTTTTACATATAACTGGGGAAAAATAAAATACTAAATAACTTTTTTAAGATGGAACATCAAAATGCACAAAATACATAGGAAGAAAAGCCTAAGTGATGCAAAAACTTCCCTGGAACTTGTAGCTGAAGGGCACAGGTTTTCTTCTTTACTTTTTATTTCTTGTTTTCTTTTCTAGGGTGATATAAGAATGCTTTAAATTGACACTATTTCCTTAATTCAGATGTTCTCAGCAGTTTTCTTCCCTTATTTCTGGCTTTGCTTGTAATATCTCCCTGCCATGGCCTATGAATATATACATAAAAACAAGCATGGGAATTCTTGCATGACCACACATGAATATTTGTGTATGTTTATATATTTTTTGTTGTTCAGTCATATGCTATTCTTTATGACTTCATTTTGAGGTGTTTGTAGCAAAGATACAAGAGTGCTTTACCATTTCCATGTCTATCTCATTTTTCATATGAAGAAATTGAGGCAAAAAATTGTTAAGTGACCTACCCAGGTTCACATAGATAGTAAGGGTCTCAGGCCAGCTCCAAGTTCATGAAGATGAGTTCCTAATTCCAACTCCAGTGCTCTATTCACTCTGCCACCTCACTGCCTATATTTATATCCATACATAGATATTTATATACATGGACAAATTATGTTTGTTCATATGTCTATTTGTGTAAACATATATACGTATGTGTACATTTATTGATAAATTATATTTTCGTGTGTGTATGTGCATAGCAAAAACCTCCCACTAATATATTCATGAAGTAGTCAGAGCATATGAGAAAGCAGTTCTCAAAAGAAGAATTACAAACTATTGATAACAATATGAAAGAATGTACCAACTTACTAAATATAGAAGAAATGACCATTAAAAAACCTTTGAGGCTTAGCAAAAATGACAGAAAATGGAAAAAGTCAATATTTTAAGGATTATGGTAAGATAAACACAAAGGCATTATTGAAGGCTCTGAATATGTAACAAAAATGGAATTAGAAAATAACATGACTATTGCCAAGGACATGATAACTACTTATATGCTGGCATAGTTCTCAATCACCAAGTATAAAATATTCTCCATATAGAAAACAGAGAGAAAATATTTATTTAAACACCAGAAAGTCAAATCCTAGAACCAGAAAGCAAAATTCATCATGGCAATCAAGAAGTTAATAAACATGAAAGCAGCAGAGGGCAAAGCCATTCACAAACCTCCCCTCCCTTAGCCTGGGCCATCTCACTATCACCTCTTACACTGTGTCAGTTGGCCTGTGTTCCATCTCTTCTGACCTGACCCCACTCACTCACTTCCTCTCAGTTCTGCTTGACCCTTCCTATTCTGCCTGTTCAGCAACCTCCTCTAAACATGAGACTTAGGCTTCCAAGTGATTTAAAGAGATCACACGGGCCTATGAGTTAATGGGAAAGGTCTCACCATTTCAACTGCTACTAAACGACTTATTTTACTATTTATATATTGCATTTGACCTATATAAGTATATGTTATGCTATTTGTATATTTTATGTATGTCCATATATATATATATGATATATGCATATATATGTTTATATATGTCTGTGTGCATATATTCATGTATATATCTATACATGTATGTATGTGTGTGTATATGTATTCATATAGGGGAGCAAAGTGGCACAGTTGATAGAGCCTGGACATGAAATCAGAAAGACTCTTCCTCATGAGTTCAAATCCAGACTCAGATGCTTACTACCTGTGTGAACTTGGGCAGGTCACTGAGCTGTATTTGTCTCAATTCCTCATTTGCAGAATGAGCTTGGAAGGAAAAGGCAAACTATTTCAGCAACTCTGCTGAGAAAACCCTTATATATGGTGAAGAGAGGCAGATATAATGGAAATATGACTTGATGAAACATGAAAAGAGATAATTCTATTAGGTTTACTCACAAGAACTATTGAAAAGACGAAATATCAATAAATATCAAAATATTTATGAAAGTATGGTAGAAAGGAATTGGAATAAAATACCTTTCAAATGAGGAGTAAGTAGAAAGATCAAATAAATTGTGGCACATAAATATTAGGGAACTGCACGGGGCTACCCCGCAACCATCCCGCTCCAGGCTACCCCCAGCCCTCACTTGTACTTACCCTATCCCCGGTCTTCAGACGTCTCCGGCCCCTACCATGTGGCAGGGGAATCCCCTCCTGTGGGGGAGGGGAAATGACTACACAGAGCACCCAAGGTGGCCAGTGCACTTCACTTTATTGCTTACATCTCCTTTTGATCTCTCCTGACAGCTCCTTATATCCCCAGTCAGAGCTCCACCCATGTTCCTCCCTGAGGGCAGAGCCAGCCCCGAAGGGCAGTCCCAGCACCCGAAGGTGGTCCAGAGCTTGGCCCCTAACAGCTCCCCCTTTTTTTTAGACAGGAGTATTATCATAAGGGGTAGGGAGTTTGGGGGAGGACAGGAGGGTGCGCAAATTTGCTTTGGCTTCTAGTATCGCCTTTCTTATCATAGCGTAAAGGCATCTAATGCAACACAGGAGAAGGAGGCAAGGAAGAATAAAAAAGGCAGCAATCCTACCTTAAACCAGGATTGCCCAGAGTGGACACTAAGCCCCAAGAAAGAAAAACATTCTTGGCTTCTTTGATCCCCAAAAACCCGGGAAAATAGCCTTGAGCAAAACAAGGGTGGAACCCTTCCTCCCAGTGCCATTTTGTTCATGCCTTACCAGTCTCCCCTCAGTTTACCTGAGTTGTGACCAGTGAATGCTGTCCAAGAGGCTGGGGGTTGGCAATTCCCTTACAATTCCCCCTTTTTTTGTCTCAATCTTTCCCTGAGGACAATGATGTTCTCTCTACTGGATATTAGGGAATCCTGGACACTATGCAAAGCAAGCTTGATACATATTGGCACAAGCAGCAGTACTAACAATAGTACTACAAACCTATCAATAAAGGCTAAAACCAGGTCTTTATATGACCCCATGAACTTAAACTATCGAGGAACTGAGTTATTTTTGTAGTCTTTTTTCAGGTGCAAAATCAACATCTGCTTCCTCATCTAATTCTTCTGTCAATTCAATTAATCTCTGGATATCCAAAGTGACATTATCTGGAATTAGCCCATGCAATTGGACTCTAATTTCTTCCCATTGGACTTGTGACTCATTATACACTTTCTTAGTCAAACTAAAGACACTATATCTATAATCACATTGCAATTTGTGTTGTAACTATAACATAGACACTTCTTCACCAATGATTTCAGTTACTTTTGGAGTGTATGAATGGCTTCATAAATTTATCGTCTATTTTTGCTTGTTGCTTAAAGCCTACAGACACATTTTTGTAAGAGCATACAATTCAGAAGCTTGAACTATCATGTTTTGTGTATCAGAGATAGATACAGCCAAGGCAGTGGATGCTAAAATAGCTTCTACTACTAACATGATTCCTAACACAAGAAACACATATACGTACTCTAGTGGTTATAGGGGTTAATTACTTGTCCAAAATATGTAGAACTTCATCTGTACCATCCTTTAGCCTTAATTACCATCATGGCATATTGAGGTCTTGTTAGAATAAAAACTCTCCCTACTGTCTTTGGTTCTATACATTCTTGCACAAAACAATTCTGGCATGTAAAATTGAAATTTGTTGTCATGTTCCGATATATCTCCAGTTTTGATCTGTTGTCTCTATCCTATAGAAATACATGTTTGTTCCCTAGACATACTTTGCCCATTAAAGTAATGTCATCATATTTACTTGGTGATGCTACAGCAGGCATTCCCTGAACTGATTGTCCTCCCATTGCTAAGATAACTTTATCTATTCTCTGAACAGGCCTTCCAACCTCAGGATACCCCTTATAATTAATATACATTTGTTTAGGAAAATTTGGCACGTATTTTTCATCAGGCAAGTACGCAAGATTGTGACATGAATACTACATTTCTGTGTGGTTTCCCATAATCAAGTTTGTCTCCTGAAAAGTGTGTGTGAGACAATTCTCAAATGGTAAAAACCCTGTATACAAATGCCAAAGGGTTACATATCTCTTCTCTTGTAAGCTACAAAATGGTCTATATTTTATCCCATTAGCAAATCCCAAAAAGTCCCTGTTTGACCAAACTACTATTCTCCCATTTATCCTCCATATGAATAGATTGTAAGCAAGTTGTGCATCATTTTCATCCAGTGTCTCTTGTCCATCCACAATAGGGGCACACCAAGGATATCCCTCTATTCCAATCACTTGAGTGTAATTAAACTAAACCCATTCCAATGCCCAGAAATACCATTCTGTAGACAAAGTGGGAAACCTGTGACTAGTCATGAAAAGTTAAAGTGTCTCTGAAAAAGAGTCCCATTAGTATCATAGTCTAGTCCATTATCTTTAAACATGTGAGAAATATTGGCTTGGATAATAAATTTAGGCATTGTCTCACTCCATGACATCACCCTTAACCATGGTGGATTCATGAGGAATGTCCATCTCTGTTGTTCCTTTGGTGCTGGGTCGAAGGACGCAGTGTTGCTGAGCATCATGATGAATATGAGAAGAATGAGAGGAGCCATCGGGACCTAGTTCAGTGAATCTGAAATTTTTGCATTCTCCGCTGATAGCTTCTCCTTCCTCCCTCTGACCACTTCACCTTGGTGGTTGTCCTCTATCACTCTTATCCTTTTCACTGGAACCCACACTTCTTTGTTATCATCTGTTAAAACACAAACATACCCTTTTCCCCATGTTAACACTGTATGAGGACCAAACCAGTTTGTATTTCCATCGTACCACATTACCTTACTGGCTGCTGTCAGGGCACTTGTTACTGCTGATTCAGTCTTTGCAGACTCCTTGGCAGGAAATGTTAAGAATTTCATAGCAGGGGGGGAGGAGCCAAGATGGCGGAGTAGAAAGACTCATGTATGCTAGCTCTGAACCCACAGCCCATAAATTTTCCGTAACGAGAACTCTCCACAAATTCTGGAGCAGAGCAAGCCACACAGAAATGCAGTGGAGGAAATTTCCATTCCAGAGAGCCCTGGAAAGCCATCCCCAGGGATCCGTCCTGCACCAGACAGCGGAGCCCATCCCTGCGCTGCCCTGGCTGCACGGCTCCAGAGAAGCAGAACTGAGCAGGCTTCAGGCATGGAATCTCCGGTTGCTGCGAAGGTCCCTCCACCCACAGGTGCACAGGTCATTGAGAGAGACTTCTGGGCTGACCAAGAGGGGAGCGGGGTGTCTCCGTGACTCGGGCCCCTTTGGGAGGCAGTGGCAGAGGCAGTGGCAGCCAGGAGCTCCTGGAGCAGGTAGGAGCTCTGCTCCATTACTGAAGTTTTCCGCATAAATCACCTGAGGGAACTGAGACTGGGAGGAAGCCCTGCCCCCACCTGAGCAACACAACTTAAGCTCACATTGAATAGCAGCTGTGTCCACCACAGAAAGCCCTGAGACTGTGGAGCAGCATTTGAATCTCAGACCCCAAGCACTAGCTGGGCAGATCTAGGTGGGGGGTGGAGAGGAATCTCAGAAGTCAAGTAACTGGCTGGGAAAATGCCCAGAAAAGGGAAGAAAAATAAGACCATAGAAAGCTACTTTCTTGGGGAACAGATGTTCCTGCCTTTCATTTCTGATGATGAGGAACAATGCTTACCATCAGGAAAAGACATGGAGGTTGGGGTCTCTGTATCCCAGATATCCCAAGTGGATGTGCAGTGGGCTCAGGCCATGGAAGAGCTCAAAAAGGATTTTGAAAATCAAGTTAGACAAGTGGAGGAAAAACTGAGACGAGAAATGAGACAGATGCAAGAAAAGCATGAAAAACAGGTCAATACCTTGCTAAAGGAGACCCAAAAAATGATGAAGAAAATAACACCCTGAAAAGAATTTCATAGCATCTGATAAGCCATCATTATTGAATTTTAATAATTTAGAGTATAAACAGTCAATTGTAATTTATCATCAACTCCTGCTCCAACTCCCCCTTTTTGTATTTGCAAGAAGTTTTCAGGGAGAGATTTGTTCATCCCACTACAGCTTGACCAGTGGAATTATGGGGAATCCCAGTAACATGTAAAATTGAAAATTCTGCCATGAATTGTTCAATGGCTTAACTGATATAAGTTGGACCATTGTCTGTTTTAATGCTTTTTGGTACTCAATGATGTGTGAGGCAATGTAAGAGATGTGCCCTCACATCTTTAACAGCTTCTCCCCACCTGGCTGTTGCCATTATAAAACATGAAAATGCGCCAACAGTAACATGAATATATTTTGCTCTTCCAAATGATGGATAATGAGTAACATCCATCTGCCATATACAATTTGGACGACCACCCTTAGGGTTTACAGGGTGACAAGAAGGCAGGGGTAAGAATGGAACACACTGTACACATTGCTAAACTATAGATCTAGCTTCTTGTCTTGAAATACCATAAAGATATCTTAAAGACCATGCAGACAAATGTAACCAGGAACGCACTTGTCTTCCCAAGTCAGTAGAATTAAATTTTTGAAGTGCATTGTCTCCCATCTCATTACCCTTGGTCAGTGGTCCAGGTAATTTAGAATGTGACTGAATGTGTGTGATATAAAATATTGTTGCTCTGGTCCCTATTGCTAGTTGAACTTCCATAGTTATCTGTGTAATACTATCTGCCCTATCAGGGATATAAGGTGAGTCTAATCTAGGTATCAATAGTGCTGTATATTTGCTGTCTGTGATGATATTGGAAGGTTCCTTAACATACAATAATGCTTGCAACACTACATATAATTCATTTTGTTGTGTAAAATTAAATGTTGTTTTAAATTTATACATCTACTTTTTGGATGGAATATACATAGGTGCCCTAACATTTTTTGTTGCATCTGTAAAAACATTAGCTCCCTCTATTGGTGAGGAAGAGCATTTTTCAGCCCAAGACCATGGCCACGTGGAAAATTGGTGGCCTAAAGGAATGGGGAGGCCATGTTGAACATTTTGATTAATCAATATCTGCCATTCCACAAACTCTTGTATGCAGTTCTCTATTTGTTGACTCATAGATATAGTACATATCGTGTGAGGCTCCTGTCCTATTAACATCCTCACTCTTTCCACTGCCTTATGTATTACTTGGGCTACTAGCACAGCATAAGGCACACAAGCTCTATTCTTAATTTGGGTTAAATGTACCCACTCAATACTTCCTTGTTTCTGATGCAAAACTCCAGTGGGTAGTTTCTCAGTGAATAAGATTGGCACTTCCTAGTCCTGTGATTCTAATATCCTGCTAGTAGTGCATTCCCTGCACTAATTCCAAACATTTCAATGCTTCATCTATCCATTCTCTGTGTGACTTTAACAGAGAGGGACCTTCTAATAAATCATAAAATGGTTTCATATGATCTGTTGTGATCCCCAATTGTGGCCCACACTACTGAATTTCTCCTATCAATTTTGAAAGTCATTTAAAGTTGTAACCTTTGTAGAATCTAAGATAAGTGATTTCAAACTTAAACCTTACATATAGATGCATATACATATAGATAGAATAGATGCACATCATTGTTTCACAGGCTAGTTTCTCTTTTTCTGATTACATTTACTCTGGAAGAAAAATCCCTTAGAAATTAGGTTGTTAATAAGTTCAAACGCTAAAGTTAACTTTTGCTTGGAACTAGCTTCAGGAGCATGATAACCTGATGTTCCTGTAGATAGAGATGTTCTTTGCAGGAAGTTTGCAATTGGGTCTGGGAATGAGTACAAGTTCACATTAAAAGACCAAGATTTTTTCTGCTCTGTAGAGCATTACATATTAACTTATAGATACATTGTCTTGAAAATGAAAATTTTAAACTGTTTTAAAATTTTTCCTGTTGTTAACAGTCACCAAACTTTTATAAAAATTTTAGTTGAAAACCTTCAAAATGATAGTTCTCTTCCCTAAATCTAATCTGGAATGACAATTCACTGCAGATCCAGCTGAATGATGAGTCGGGACTGCAGGGCAAAAAAATCTTAATGGTTCCAATCTTTACTCAAGTAAAGTATGCTTCTCTGTCCACTCCTTAAGAACTTCTTTGAAAGAGAGGGTTTTGAATTCCATCAGGAGGGAGGGAGACTTCTGGACAATTGCCCGGTGGTGCCAAGTCTCCTCTGTGCTACTGGAGAGGTCAAAAACCATATCTCTGCTGAGGTGTCTCTTAAGATTTATGCATATTTCCAATTTGCCTTAGTGCCAAATAATATAACAAATCCTGATCTGTTTTAAACATCCAATTAGGAATGACACAAAGGTTCCCTGATCTCCTCTTGTCTTTCTCTCCACTTTCACAACCTGGATGGGGTTAGAAAGTAGAAAGAGAGAAAGAATTTTACCATCAACTTTCCAATAATTTCCAAAACTTTCATGCTTTCCTTAAACTTCATATCCATGTTGTTCTCCTACTGGGCTTTGATCAAAGTCCCTTTAAAACTGCACATATTTTATTTCCTTGCATTTCTTATCTAAAACTGCATTTGCAATCATACAAACTAAGTAATATAAGATTAGTTCCTCTCTTTCTCTCTCTCATCACCTCCCTGATGCTGCAGCCATCAGAGAGAAGGGAGGAGAGGGAGGAAAAGAGATAATATTCCAAATTCCAGCTACACTGGAGCTGACCATAATAACTCACAAACGCACACACACAGAGAGAACATGTAAAGACAGAACACATATACAGACAATGAAAAAGAAGTCCAGAAACCGAGAAAAAATGTCAAAAATTTTCTGCACAAATTATAACTTCAGCTTACTTTATAGCACTGTGTAACAAACATCCTTTTTGAGAAGGGCTTACTGAGTAACCCTGTTTCTTTAGCATTTTGTAAATAAACCTAGTATAAGATTCCTTTTCTGGACTTACTCCAGTAATCCTTTTCCTTCTGGGCTGCTGAATTTGTAACTGCACCACAGATCCAGGCCTTAGGCCAACTCCGGATGTATTTCCTGGTTGAATTTCTGACTGCGCCACATCCCTCTTTCCCCTCTGTCGTATCTGGTCGTGATTGTCTCCTGATCTCCCAGACTGCCAACACTCCAAAGATAAAAAAGGGGGTGGTAAGTGGGGGTCTCCACTCCTCATCGGAAATCTCCACTAGGGAGTCTCCCATTTGTATCACACAAGCGGCTGAGTCGGATGCGGGGTACCCACAAGGTCTGCTTTTTCCACCCCGTACATGACAAAATCAGTCTCAATGAGCAACCCAGGGGTGGTGTCCTCATAAGAGGTCATCTGTTGGCCCACCAACAGCAAATCTTTATGTGAGGCCACATCCCTTCCTTTTTGCATAATTTGTAAAGATGATATGCGAGCACTGCCTTATCCTCCAGCCATATCAACAGAATGTTACTTCTGTGACCCATAATTTCCCCTCAGACTTCCCGCTGCTGGGCAGCGAGGCTGTGCAGCCCTTCTCCCATAAAGGGAGGCCAAGCAGATTTCTCTTAATGCTGCCCCATGTTGGGTACCAGCTGCACAGGGCTACCCCCCAGCTATCCAGGCTCCTGGTTGGGCTACCCCCTTCCGTCCTGCTCTGGGCTACCCCCGGCCCTCACTTATACTTACCCTCTCCAGGTCCTCGGATATCTCCGGCCCCTACTGTGTGGTAGGGGAATCCCCTCCTGTGGGGGAGGGGAAATGACTACACAGAGTACCCAAGGTGGCCAGTGCACTTCACTTTATTGATTACATCTCCTTTTGATCCCTCCCAACAGCTCCTTATATCCCCAGCCAGAGCCCTGCCCACGTTCCTCCCTGAGGGCAGAGCCAGATCCCAAAGGGGAGGTCCCAGCACCCGAAGGCGGTCCAGAGCTTCGCCCCTAACAGGGAACAATGCAAGACATAATACATGTGATGAATCCAGAGCTATATGGAAATATGTAAATGATAAACTGTTGAGTTAAATTAGCAGAATCAAGAAAACAATACACAAATGTCTACAACAATGTGAATGAAAAAAATGAAAAAAAAAAACATAAAAATAAATGTTACAAAAGTACAGAAAAGAAACATTGTCCCAAGTTTCAATTAAAACCTTACAAAGTGTCACATAAAACACAGACAGACTTTCATTCACACAGAAACATCAACAAAACATACAGACAAGAGTAATACAGATCCAAGAATCTGTTCTTTTGGTCATCTAAAATCATTAACCTATGGCAGATACACTATCCCAGTCTACTTGCTTTTCCCTCCTCAGTGGAATCCTTCAGGAATCTCAGAGTGCATCCTCACCCCTGTGCATACTGCAACCTTAGAGCTCTTACTTCCCATCTTAGGACTTATACTCCAAAGGTCTCCAAAGGGCTGTATTCTCCTAAGACCCCTGAAACCTCACTCCAATGGCCCAAATCCAGGTTGATCCAGGTGGAAGGGAGGAATTCCTGGACTAACAAGAGGGTATTTCAATCACCACTTTTCCCACTCTCATTATATCTATCCACTTTTGTAGTCACAATCATCACCAATTTCACCCTTTTTTATTTTGACATTTCTCTGCACACTTTTCTTGTTTTCTTGTTGAAAATATTACGAGGGGAGTGGAGCCAAGATGGAGGAGTAGAAAGACTCACGTATGCTAGCTCTGAACCCACAGTCCATATATTTCCTGCAAGAAGAACTCCCCACGAATTCTGGAGCACTGCAAGATGTGCAGAAACACAGTGGAAAAGATTTCCGTTCCAGAGAGCCCTGAAGAGCAGTCCCCAGGGGTCCATCACACCGCGGAAAGCGGAACCCACCCCTGAGCTACCCTGGCCATGGCCCCAGAGGAGGAGATCCGAGCAGGCTTCAGGGAGGGATTCGCCAGCGGAAGGTCCCTCCACCCACAGATGCTCCAGGTCAGTGAGAGAGACGTCTGGGCTGTCCAAGAGGGGAGCGGGTTGTCTCTGTGACGCGGGCCCCCTCAGGAGGCAGCAGCAGAGGCAGTGACGGCAGGCTGGGACTCCCTGAGCAGGCAGGAGCTCCATTCCTGGGAGACAGACCTGCCCCCACCCACCCCAATACTGAAGGTCTCTGTATAAAGCCCCTGAGGGAACTGAGCCTGGGAGGTGGCCCTGCCTCCACCTGAGCACCAGAACTTAAGCTCACATTGAATAGCTGCCACTTCTGCCATGGAAAGCCCATTTGAATCTCAGACCCCAAGCCCTAGCTGGGCGGGTTTAGGCGGGGGTGGACAGGAATCTCAGAATTCAAGAAACTGACTGGGAAAATGCGTAGAAAAGGGAAGAAAAATAAGACTATAGAGAGCTACTTTGAGGGGGTACAGATGTTCCCACCTTTCAATTCTGATGAGGAGGAACTATTCTTAACATGAGGGAAAAATGTGGAGGTCAGGGCCTCTGTATCCCAGATATCCCAAGTGGATGTCCAGTGGGCTCAGGCCATGGAAGAGCTCAAAAAGGATTTTGAAAAGCAAGTTAGATAGGGGGAGGAAAAACTGGGAAGATAAATGAGACAGATGCAAGAAAAGCATGGAAAACGGGTCAATACCTTGCTAAAGGAGACCCAAAAAAATGCTGAAGAAAATAACACCTTGAAAAATAGGCTAACTCAATTGTCAAAAGAGGTTCCAAAAGCCAATGAGGAGAAGAATGCTTTCAAAAGCAGAATTAGCCAAATGGAAAAAGAGGTTCAAAAGCTCACTGAATTTAATAGTTCTCTAAAAATTAGATGGAACAGATGGAGTCTAATGACTTTCTGAGAAACCAAGAAATCACCAAACAAAACCAAAAGAATGAAAAAATGGAAGAGAATGTGAAATATCTCATGGGAAAAACAACTGACCTGGAAAATAGATCCAGGAGAGACAAAGAAAGTCATGATCATAAAAAGAGCCTAGATATTATCTTCCATGAAATTATCGAGGAAAACTGCCCTGACATTCTACAACCAGCGGGCAAAATGACTATTGAAAGAATCCATCAATCACCACCTGAAAGAGATCCAAAAAGAGAAACTCCTAGGAACATTGTGGCCAAATTCCAGAACTCCCAGCTCAAGGAGAAAATATTGCAAGCAGCTAGAAAAAAGAAACAATTCCAGTATTGTGGAAATACAATCAGGATAACTCAAGATCTAGCAGCTTCAACATTAAAGGATCAAAAGGCATGGAATAGGATATTCCAGAAGACAAAGGAACTAGGACTCAAACCAAGAATCACCTACCCAGAAAAACTGAGTATAATACTTCAGGGGAAAATATGATCTTTCAATGAAATAGAGGACTTTCAAGCATTCTTGATGAAAAGACCACAGCTGAAAAGAAAATTTGACTTTCAAACACAAGAATGAGAAGAAGCATGAAAAAGTAAACAGAAAAGAGAAGTCAGAAGGGACTTACCAAAAGTGAACTCTTTACATTTCTACATGGAAAGACAATATTTCTTACTCTTAAAAATTTTCAGTATCAGGGTAGTTGGTGGGATTATACACACACACATACACACGCACACATGTACATGTGTACATGCACACACACATACACACATGCATGCACATACAGAGACAGAGAGCACAGAGTGAATTGAATAGGATGGGACCATATCTTAAAAGAAATCAAGGTAAATGGTGAGAGAGAAATGTAGTGGGAGGAAAGAGGGTGAAATGGAATGGCATAAATTATATCTCATTCAAGAAGCAAGCAAGAGACTTTTTAGTGGAGGGAAAAAGAGGAGAGCTGAGGAAAAAAAACAAGAAGTTTACCCTCATCACCTTCTACTAAAGGAAGGAATAAAATGCACACTCATTTTGGTATGAAAACCTATCTTACAATACAGGAAAGTGGGGGAGAAGGAGATAAGCAAGGGGGGGGTTGATGGTAGGGAGGGCAATGGGAGGAGGAAGCAATTTGAAGTCAACACTCAGGGAGGGACAGGATCAAAAGACAGAATGGAAACAATGGGGGGCAGGATAGGATGGAGGGAAATATAGTTAGTCTTACACAACACGACTATTAAGGAAGTCATTTGGAAAACTACACAGATAGGGCCTATATTGAATTGCCTGCCTTCCCAAAGGGAATGGATGGGGAGGGAGAGATGGGGAGAATTTGGAACTCAAAGTTTTAGGAACAACTCTTGAGTATTGTTGCTACTAGGAAATAAGAAATACAGGTAATGGGGAATAGAAAGTCATCTGGCCCTACAGGACAAAAGAGAAGATTGGGACAAGGGAAGGGAGGGATGATAGAAGAGAGGGCAGATTGGTGATAGAGAAAATTAGATTGCTCAGTGTAATGGGGTGAGAAAAGGGGAGAAAATTTGGAACCCAAAATTTTGTGAAAATGAATGCAACAAGTTAAATTTAAAAAAAAGAATGGAAGAGAGCCAAGAGGATGTACACATGTGAAGCTAAAGGACAAGTAAAGAATATTTTCAAGAACTAAAAAAAAAATAAATGAAAAGAAAATATTCTGAGTCTGGAGATGGTATGTCATGTTTGAAGAACAGCACTACATCAAAGAGTACATGATGGAGAATAAGGTATAAGAAGATGGAAAGATAGAAATTGGGCAAGTTATGAAGGATTTTATACAGAGGATTTTATATATGATCCTGGAGGTAATAGGGAGCGCCAAAGGAGCTTATGAAATATGTAGAGAATATGGTCAGATCTGCATTTAAGGAAGATCACTTTGCTTCATAAAGAATGGATCTTGGAGTGAAGAGAGACTTGAGGCAGATAAATCAATCAGGAAGCTATTACAATCACTCAGGTATAAAGTAATGAGGGCCTATAGCAGGGTTATTTCTCTATCAGAGACTAGAAAGAGGTATATATACAAGAGATGTTATAAAGGTAGAAATGATTTGACATCTTATTGGATATGGACAGTAAAAGCCAGTAAGGAGTTGAAGGTCAAAACACTGTTTGTGATCTTGGATGACTGGGAGAATAGTGGTACCCCAATAGTAACAGGGAAGTTAGCCAGAGAGGAAGGTTTGCAAGGGAAAAAAAAGTTTCGTTTTTAACATGCTGAGTTTAATATGACTGTAGAACATTGACTTCAAGATGTCTAAAAGGTAGTGGGAGATGCAAAGACTGGAGGTCAGTAGAGAGGGCAGGACAAATGGATGTGAGAGTGACCTTAAAGAGGATAAGTGAAACTATGAGTGGTAATGAGATCACCAAGTGAAGCAGAGGAAGAAGAAAAGAGGGCACGGGAACGAATTCCAAAGGACCCTCCTTATTATCAGGTGTAACATAAATGAAGAGAGACACAAAGATGGAACAATCAGAAAGAAAGGAGAAGTACGAGAGGCAAATGTCATGAAAACCTAGAGAGAAGAGAGTATCAAGGAGGACAGGCTGATTGACAGTATTGAAGACTCAGAGAGGTCAAGAAAAGTGAGAATTGAGATGAAGTTATTAGATTTGACAATTAATGGATCATTATTAACTTTTGAAAAAGGAGTTTCAATTAAATGATGAAAATGGAAGCTAGACTGCAAAGAATTAAAGAAAAGGAAATTGAGGCACTCATTTCAGGCATGCTTAGTCTAACCCCTAAAGGGGTAAGATGCATGTAGCAAATGTTCATTAATTCTTGATTTGCCTCATGTTTGAAAATGACAGAAATTAGTCACCATGTACAAAACATATAAACCATTAAAAGAAGAAATTTTCTCTCTATACCTCTAGACATCAGAAACAGGAAAGATTTTCAGGGATGCAAAGGGGATTGGGTGATAGATGGATAGATGGATGGATGGATGGATGGATGATGGATGGATGGATGGATGGATGGATGGATGGATGGAGGATGGATGGATAGATTTTTTCACTGTGCATTAGGAAGAATTAAGATAACTTCAAACATTTAAGCCAATTGCTTCACCTGTTATTCTAAGTGGTCTCTTTGTATTCAATGTTCTTCAGTTCCCTCTCCAAGGCTTTCACATGTCTATGTGAAGGAGGAGGTTTTTGTCTGGTCTCATACTCGTTTTTGTCACTGTGTCTCTCGCACAGTAGTACAAGGCTGTGTCCTCAGGCTTAAGGGAATCCATTTGCAGGTAAAGCATGCTGTTGCTGTTGTCCCTGGAGATGGTGAATCTGCCTTTCACAGAGTCTGCGTACCCTGTGCTTGTTCCACCACTACTAATATATGAGAGCCACTCCAGCCCCTTCCCTGGAGCCTGGCGGACCCAATCCATGTAATAGTCTCTGAAGGTGAATCCAGAAGCTTTGCAGGAAAGGCGAAGAGATCCTCCAGGCTGTCTCACATCTCCCCCAGACTCCACCAGCTGAACATCAAAATGGACACCTGCAAACAGAATCGTTGAAGACAATAGTCACACAAATAATTCACTTCAAAGTGTATTTCCTTGGTCAAGAAACCAACAAAAGACAAAACTACCTTGTAAAATCGTCAGAAGGACAATTCCCTTCAGACCTAATCCCATTGTTCCAGCTCTACAATGGCAGTCCTTAGGAGAGAAAAGCCATGCAAAAGAAAAGCTCCTCTCCCAGGGCTACAGACACAGGTTTTTGCTGGTTTTCATCCCTAGAGGGAGGAGTCCAATTTGCATTTCTTTCTCTCTTCACTATTACTAAGAACAACTGCCTCCCACTGGGATGAGGCCCCTCCCTGAGCTGCAGAGAGATGTTTCCCCCAGAATTAGTTCTAAAATTCTGAGGAAGCTCAGGGACACTGAGAATCTGAATATCATTGGTGTTGACTCAGTGTCTGTCCCTCGCCATCACTCCAACCTACTCTCAACACCAAGGGAATGCTCCTCAGGCTTTTCTATATTTCTGTTATTTTCCCAGCTTGTTCCATTTCTCTTTCTAATTAGGAAGGCACCCCAAGCATTTGGCACTATTTTGCCTTCACCCTCGGAGGCTGAGGTAGTAGTATTTCTCAGCTTACTCCTGTTTGGTTGTAGGGATATTTTCTATTCATTATTTTTGTAAATTGGATTTCATGTGTATTACGTATGTCCAATTCCATTCATTGTCCCTTACATGCAGAGTACGCTCTGTTGGCATGAGGAAAGTCATTATTAAGTTTTCACTGTGAGTAGTATATTTCAGAAATCAGCAGACACTGAAAGTCAGGACTTGACTTTAATTGATTTTTTTAATTTAAACTTAACAAAGGCGTAGAGAAAATTTTACTAATGCTGATTAAACTTAAAATTGTATTGTGCAATCACTTTTCTTCCCTGCAGAGCTGGTGTTAAAAACATAAAAACTTACCAGCAAACACAAGTTCAAATCCCTCTGAGTTGGAGGAATTGAGGCACAAAATGAACAAAGTGTAATAGAGCCTGCTGTACCTCCGGGATCCTCCAAAATGTCCCATGTTTGATTTCTCAGAAAGTCTCATTGGGTGTGGTGAGATACTGACACAATATCCTCTTGAGTATCTGGGGAAAGGTATAGACTGAGGCTTGGAGTGCTCCTTCCCAGAGCAAGGAAGTCTGCTGCCATCTACTGTACACAGTGGCATCACAACAGACAGCATTTTTCTGTCATGTCCATTTGACATTAATGCTTTACTTATTCAGAAAAAGTAGTTCTCATCAGGGACCATTAGAACACTGACAAAATACAAGTTATTCTTCAATTAGCCTTTGAAATTGTGGAATTTTGTATTTTGTAAAACTTGAACTGGGTCTTTTTTTTCTGTTTTTTCTCTGTTTTTTCTTCCCCTGGCACAGGTCTTACACTTCCAATATCCTGTCACTGCTACATCTCTTTTAGGAAAAAGAACAAGTCAAAGCAGCTTATAGAATGCAGTTCAGTTTATGTTCCTACCAAATATATCTTGACTTCCATAGCCTGAAAAGGTTCATTCACCCTATTATCATCTTCAAGGTAACTTCCTAAATCTTTTCTCTTTCACTGACTCCTAGAAAAAGTATATACTTGCTACCTTCCTTTAATGTTTTCTCAGACTTTTGTAATCAGTTTTTTATCTCACTCAGGTTATATAAATTTTGTCCTCAACTCTACCTGTGCATTTGAATTTTCTTGCCTCATTTGGACAATTCAGATAAAAATGAAGTAGTTTTGTTTATATAAATGTTTATTTGAGCACCCTAATTATATAACAATTTTCTCTAACCTTTCTTTTCCTTTCTCCCTTGTGTGAATATTCCTCTTCCCCTCTGCACTCTTCTCTTAGGATCTTTATGACATAATGGACCCACTCTCACCTTCTGTCTAATTAGATTTCTTCCATAGGTACACAATCTTCCCATTTTTTAATACAAGGAATTTATCCTAGTTTACTCTTTATGACAAGGTTTATGATAAAAAGAGAAGGGAAATCATGGAAAGGGGAGAAGGTAGTATACATTGACACAAGACCTACTATGTCCTAGGAATTGTGCTAAATGCTTTTCACCAATGTCTCATTATGTCCAAAAGACAATCTTACTATATAATAGCCATTATTATACCCATTTTAGTGTTAAGGAAGTCAAAGCAAACTAAAATTAAATGATTCATCTGAGAGTTACAAAACTTTTGTATGAGACCAGTTTTGGATTCAGGTTTTCTTTATTTCAAGTTCAATGCTTTATTCACTGCACCAATAACTGTTGTCTCTAGATATTTTCAGAGAAACAGGACTTTTCATTTTACTTATATTTTTGCTTCTCTTAAATTCTGCATTTGAACTTCAATATTTCTACATGGCTCTATCCTTTTTATCAGGAATTCTTTATAGCCCTCTATTGATTTAAAAATCTATATATTTTTCCATTTAGGCTTTTATTTAGTGTTAGGTATAAGGTATTCTTGGTTGCAAACTTTTAAAAATAGTGGGTTTCAAGCTTTCCACTTCTTTATCATTTGTGATCCTGACTTGGACTCCTCAGTACTTGAATCCTTTCTGGTTACTTGTAGGAATTTTTTTCTTTCATCTGGAAACTCTGGATTTCATGTATAATATTCCTAGAAGTTTACATTTGGGGTTTTCTTTCAAGAGATGGTCAGTGTGTTTTGCTCTGATTCGATTTTCCTCTCTGATTCTTTTTTACCACATACATTTCCTTTCTTTTCAAAATTTTCCTTTTTTTTCTTCCATCCCTACCATAGAGATGGCATACAAAAAATTATTTTTCTTCAGTTCTTTCTCTAGACATAGAAGGCATATTTATTTGCAAATCATTTATGATAACATTATATTTCTAAAAGAAAAAAATATTTGTTCTTAAAAAGATATTGAGGTTACCATATGCAACATTCTCTTTCTTCTGCTGATTCCTCATCTTTATTTTCTGCAATTCTCTCCATCTTTTTTCTAAAACCATTGAGATGATCATTTCTTATAGCATGAAAGCTTTCCATACCATGCATATACTAAAATTTCTTCAGCAATTTTCCAATTGATGTACACATTACAATTTTCAGGGTTTTTTTCAACACAGAGAGCTACTAGTAACATTTTAAAATATATAGATTCTTTTTATTTTGGGGAATTAATGAAGTCGTAGGATTGGAAGGCCAAGGGTTATAGGTAGTTTCATAGTTCTTCGGGCATAAATCTAGATTCTTCCGCAGAAAGGATGGATCAGTTAACAATTCCACCAAAAGTGGGTATCCGAATTTTTCCATATCCCCTCCAATATTGGTCATTTTCCCCTTCTGTCATTTTAGCAAATCTGATTGGTGTAAAATGATGCCTCATGATAGTTTTGATTGGCATTTCCCAACAATGATAAGACCATTTTTTCATATGACAATAAAATGTTTTGATATCTTCTATAGAAAATTGTCTGTCCATATCCTTAGGCCATTTATCAATTAAGAGATGACTCAGATTCCAACAGATTTTTAAAAGTTCTTTATACATTGTAACTGAGATCTTTATCTTACAAACTATCTAAAAATGTTTTTCCCAATTTTCTACCTTCCTTCTGATCTTGCCCACATTTGCTCTATTTGTACACAAAAATTTGATAATTTATTTTAATTGAAATGATTCATTTTACACCTACTTTTTTCTCTCCCTTGTTTCTTCATAACATGTTCACCTGTCCATAAATATGATAAGTAATGCATTCCATGTGCTCCTAATTTTCTGATGAAATCACTCTTCATGTCTAGGTATGGAATGTGAATGACAATTAAAGATCTTCGCTACACATTAATAGGACGCAGGTGGAGCACAGTAAGGGAAGCTTCATTAGGGGAGGCTTCTTTGGTAGGTCTGCACCTTTTGTTAATTGCTGGTGAGGTACTGTGTATATAAAAAGGGTTGTCATGCTCTTTGGCTCTGAAAAGTGTATATATACTCTTAGATGAGGCTTTGCTTTGTAACCAAATTCCAGAGTTCCTAGGTGAAGAAGAAAATATTACAAGCAGCCAGGAAGAAATAATTTGAGTATCATAGAACCAAGTCAAATATTGTGGAAATACAATGAGGATAACATAAGATCTAGCAGCTTCTACATTTAAGGATCCTCTCTCACAATGACCTAAAAATTTGGGTTTATGGAGCAAGTATGGTTCAGATTTATAAGAGATGATCCTCATATATTAAGTACCACTTTCATAACTCAGAATATCTAGCTCTAATGCCACCTACTGAACATTTAATTGTATACTCAGGAGCATGCTTCCATTCTCACTTGTACATTCATTTTTTTTTCTTTTTTTGAGAAAAGAGATTTATAATTTCAGGGCTCTTAACTTTTTAGAGATCGACATCTAGTCTACTTTCTCAGACAATGCTTTTTGAGTATTCAAGTCTCTAGGGAGGAAAAGCAGATAAAAAGTCTATATATAACTCTCACCACTATATCTATCTTCATCATAAAGCAGGTAGTAAGAGGCATGTCTGTTTGTTTTCTCTCTCCTGCTACTGCTATTTCAGTTTAGATAGTTACTCTATTATTTACCAAATTAAGGATAACAGAAGTCAATGGAGTTGTGAATAGAGTTCAATGACTATAGAAGAGAAAAACATAGATTGGGATCCCAGTCCATAAATCATTGTTTCAGATATGCCAGTAAAATAGTCTCAGGCATTGAGACTTTTCCTCTTTCAAGGATAAAATGAGTTTCTGTCCTATTAATAGACATAAAGTTTGCAAACTTGGGAATGTCCCATTCAATGTTCATAAAGCACATTTAAAGTAATGTTTGTATTTTTAATTCCCTTCATTAACAAGAACAATTTTAATATACCTGATAGTGTTTGGGGTCCTTGCTTAAATCATGAAAGCAACTGATGTCAAGTGGACACGACTGAGATTAACAATAACACCTGTGATGATATAAAAAAGTAATCTGACTAGTTGAATTTTAAATAGAGGGAGAGTCAACTCTGCCGTAAGAATTTGAGAAAAGGAGAAAAGCAGCTCTAGGGAATATAGTTGTAAGAAGTGCCCAGCAAAGACACTGTGCTCATAAAAAGCAACATTTTGACTACTGTAAATACCCAAATTAATTACAAAACTCTATGAGGAAGACTCTATCTGCATAAAGAGAAAGAACTGAAAAATAGAAGTATATATAGAATGATTTGAGAGAGAGAGAGAGGTACATATTTTTATCTAATAACTTTCTCTAGGATGGGAGGAATGATAAACTTTTTTAAAGTCTGTTTAAAATTATTTAAAGGATTGCAAGCTAGATATCATAGAATTGCAATTTCATGTGCAATCATTTTTATTATACAATAATGTCAATAAGTTGGAGGGGAAGAAGTTAAGAAAAGGGAGGGCCAAATAGAGGAGAAGATAGAAGCAAAACACATCTGAGAAGTGATGGGTGAAAGGAGGAACAAAAGGGAGTGAATGCAAGGAATATGATGAAGGGAAATAGTTAACAATAGCAACTGTGAAAAAAATTCAAGCAAAGTTCTCTGACAAACACCTAGTTTTTCAAACACATACAGAACAGAGTCAATTTACAAAAATAAGATTCGTTCCACAAGGGAAGGAAAGTTATCTATAGTCATAAGAAAAAACATTATTTAGCCCACTATTGGCTGGAGCTGCATATAAATCTAGAGTTATATGCAAATGATAAATTTAAAACAATTATGAGGAACTATCTCATGCCTGTTAGGATGGCCAATATGACAGGAAAAAAAAGAAAAGGACAAATGAGGGACAAGATGGGGGGAAAATGAGACATCAATGCACTGCTGCTAGACTTGTGAACTGATTTAACCACTCTGTACAGTAATTTGGACCTATACCCAAAGGACTATAAAATCATGCATACAACTTTGACCCAGTAATATCCCTATTAAATCAGTATCCCAAAAGAGACTTAAAAAAACACAAAAGAAATATATATATATGTAAAAAACACTTAGGGCAGCTCTCTCCTGGGGACAAAGAATAGGCAACTGAGGGGATGCCCATCAACAGGGGAATGGCTGAACACATGGTAGAATACTGTTGTTCTAAAAGAAATGATGAGCAGGATAATCTCAAACATAACACAGAAAGACTTACATAATCTCATGCAAAGTGAAATGTGCTGTGTGCAAAGTAATAGTACAATTGTACAATGATCAGTTGTTACTGACTTAGTTACTCTAAGACAACTCTCAAAGACTTATGATGAAAAATACTATCCATCATCACAGGAGGAAGTGATGTGTCTGAATACTCAGAAGCCTGTGGGGTGTTCTATTTTCTTTAATTTTCTTGAGGCTTTTATTGTTTGTTTTCTCTTTCACAACATCACTCTTATGGCAATGTTTCACATGGCTGTACATGAATGATCTGTATCAAATTGTTGCCTTCTTAATGAGGAGAAGTGGGGAGAGGAAAGAAGAGTTTGGAACTCAAAGTTTTAAAAATGACTCTCAAAAATCATTTTTACATGTAGCTGGGGAAAAATAAAATACTAAATAACTTTTTAAGATGGAACGTCAAAAAGCACAACATAAATAGGAAGAAAAGTCTAAGTAATGCAAAAACTTCCCTGGAACTTGTAGCTGAAGGGCACAGGTTTAGTTCTTTACTTTTTATTTCTTCTTTTCTTTTCTAGGGTGATATAAGATTGCTTTAAATTGACACTATTTCCTTAATTCAGACGTTCTCAGCAGTTTTCTTCCTTTATTTCTGCCTTTGCCTGTAATTTGTCCCTGCCATGGTTTATGAATATATACATAAAAACAAGCATGGGAATTGTTGCATGACCACACGTGAATATTTGTGTATGTTTATATCATTTCGTTATTCTTCGGTCATATGCTACTCTTTATGACTCTGTTTTGGGATTTGGTGGCAAAGATACAGGAGTGCTTTGCCATTTCCATGTCTATCTCACTTCTCATGTGAAGAAATTGAGGCAAAAAAGGTTAAGTGACCTACCCAGGGTCACATAGATACTTAGTGTCTCAGGCCAGCACCAGGCTCATGAAGATGAGTCCCTAATTCCAAGTCCAGTGTTCTATTCAGTCTGCCAATTCACTGCCTATATTTAGATCTATACATAGATATTTATATGCATACACAAATTACCTTTATTTATATGTGCATTTGTGTAAACATATATGTATGTGTACATTTATTAATAAATTTTATTTTTATGTGTGTGTATGTGCATAGCAAAAGCCTCTCCCCAATACATTCAGGAAGTAGTCAGAGCATATGAAAAAGCAGTTCTCAAAGGAAGAATTACAAACTATTGATAACAATATGAAAGAATGTACCAACTTAATAAATATAGAAGAAATGCTCATTAAAAAATCTCTGAGGCTTAGCAAAAATGACAGAAGATGGAAAAAGTCAATATTTTAAGGATTGTGGCAAGATAAACACATAGACCTTATTGGTGGAACTCTGAATATGTAACAAAAATGGAATTATAAAATAGTGTGACTATTGCCAAGGTCATGACTATTTATATGCTGGCATAGTTCTCAATCACCAAGTATAAAATATTCTCCATATAAAAAGCAGAGAGAAAATATTTATTCATTTAAACACCAGAAAGTCAAATCCTAGAACAGAAAGCAAAATTCATGATGGCAACCAAGAAGTTAATAAACGTGAAAGCAGTAGAGGGCAAAGCCATTCACAAACCTCCCCACCCTTAGCCTGGGCCATGTCACTATCAGCTGTCACACTGTGTCAGGTGGCCTGTGTTCTACCCCCTCTGCCCTGACCCCACTCACTCAATTCCTCTCAGTTCTGCTTCATCATTCCTGTTCTGCCTGTTCAGCAAGCTCCTCTAAACACGTGACTTAGGCTTCAGGTGAATTAAAGAGATCATATGGGCTTACTAATTAATGAAAAAGATCTTTCCATTTAAATTACTATTAAATGACTTATTTTATTATTTATATATTATATTAACACATATAATTACATTTTTTGCTATTTGTGTATTTTATGTCTGTCCAAATATATGATATATGCATATGTGTATATATATATATGTGTGTATCTATGTATATATATTCACATGTATGTATGTATGTATGTATGTATACATACAAGGTAGCAAAGTGGCACAGTTGATAGAACCTGGGCTTGAAACCAGAAAGAGTCTTCCTCATGAGTTCAAATCCAGCTTACTCCCTGTGTGAACTTGGGCAGGTCATTGAGCTGTATTTGTCTCAAATCCTCATTCACAGAATGAGCTCAGAAGGAAAAGGCAAACCACTACAGTAACTCTGCCAAGAAAACCCTATATGTAGCCACAGAGAGGCAGATCTAACTGAAATAAATATGACTTGACAAAACATGAAGAGAGATAATTCTATTACATTTTTATCTCAAGGATGTTATTGATACGAAGAAATTTCAATAAATATAAAAATATTTATGAGAGTATGGTAGAAAGGAATTGGAAAAATAATAGATACTTTCAAATGAGGAATAAGTAGAAAAGGTAAATGAATTGTGGCATATAAATATTAGGGAACAATGCAAGACAAAATACATGTGATGAATCCAGAGCTATATGGAAATATGCAAATGACAAACTGTAGAGTTAAATTAGCAGAATCAAGAAAACAATACACAAATGTCTATAACAAGGCAAATGAAAAAATGACCATAAAATCATAAAAATGAATGTTAAAAAGGTACAAAAAAGAAACACTGTTCCAAGTTGCATTTACAACCTTACAAAATGTCAGATAAAACACAGACACAGACTTTCATTCACAGAGAAACATCAATTTAACATATACAGAAACGAGCAATACAGATCCAAGAATCAGTTCTTTTGGTCATTTAAAATCATTACCCTAGGGCAGATACACTACCCCAATCTACTAGCATTTCCCTCCTCACTGGAATCATTCAGGAACCTCAGAGTGCATCCTCACCCCTGTGCATACCTCAACCTTAGAGCTCTTACTCCCCATCTTAGGACTTACATTCCAAAGGTGCCCAAAGGTCTCCGAAGCACTGTTCTCTCCTAAGACCTCTGAAACCTCACACCAGCTGGACAAATCCAGGTTGCTCCAGTTAGAAGGGAGGAATTCCTGGACTAACAAGGGGGGATTTGCATCACTACTTTTCCCACTCTCATTAGATCTATCCACTTTTGTAGTCACAACCATCACCAATTTCACCCTTTTTTTTTATTTGGCATTTCTCTGCACAGTTTTCTTGTTTAAACAAGGTCAGATTTCTTCAGGACATCAGGGGGACTACCCCATGATACAGTGACTGCTCTGAGATTGAACAGGACCATTTTTACCTCCATCCTTCTACTTATAAACCCCGCTCCTGGTCCAAGAATCTTGTACCCCACATTAGGCACCAAATTGTTGGAAACATGCCAATCTCATGAAAGTAATTCGAAGAATGAGATGAGGAAGACAAAATTATTTACACATCCAGATGATAGTGCTGTTCTCAGAGAACCAGATAGAGTAGAACCCTGTACAGAAGCAAAAGCGAATTTAAATATTCTTTTGGAAATCAGACCCCTCTTTAGAGTCAGAATTGGCCCAGACTGCTCAGGATTACAGTCTTTCTGAAACTCCCACAACACAAAAATCCTTGGTGTATTCCTTCCTCCCAAACATGCTTCAACATACCTCCCATAATTAGAAAACAAGAGGAATAATTTTATATGAAGTGTGTCAGTGAACATACATGAAATTTAAGTAAACACAACTGAGGGAATACCTTGGTCTCATCTTCCCCTTTATTTTTGCACTCTTCTACAAATGCAGGACCTTGAAACTTCTTTTGATCAATACTCTCTATAGTACTCTCCTCCTGTCATTTAACTACCAAATGTTTCATTCTGTGGAGGACAAACAAACTTTATCTCTTTCTTCCTCACAAGGACAAGGTTTTGTTTTCACAATAGTGGCCCCAATATTGACCATGAATATTGTGGTACAATTCTGAATTGTGAAATACTTTCAGAGGGAAGGTGCTGAGATTAAGGGAAACTAGTTAAGGCCTCTTACAGAAGTAGGGAATTAGAAACTTGAAACTAGGTCAGCTAAGAGGGATAGCTGAAGACCAATGGTGTTATATAAACAGAAGGACAACTAATGAAAATATTCTGAGTTTGGAGATGGTATGTCATGTTTGAAGAATAGCACTGCATCAAAGAGTACATGATGGAGAATAAGGTATAAGAACATGGAAAGATAGGAATTGGTCAGGTTAGAAAAAATTTTATACTGAGGCTTTTGTATTTGATCCTGGAGTTAATAAGGAGCCAAAGGAGTTCATGAAATGTATACAGAATATGGTCAGATGTACACTTCAGGAAGATCACTTTGCTTCATAAAGAATGGATCCTGGAGTGAAGAGAGACTTGGGGCAGACAGATCAATCAGCAAACTATTGCAATCGCTCAGGTATAAAGTGATGAGAGCCTGTACCAGGGTGATTTCTGTGTCAGAGAACAGAAGGAGGTGTATACCCAAGAGATGTTACATAGGTAGAAATGATTTGATATCTTATTGAATATGGCCAGTAAAAGAGAGTAAGGAGTTGAAGGAGACAATGCTGTTTGTGATTTTGGATGACTTGGAGAGTAGTGTTAGCCCCAAGAGTAATAGGGAAGTTAGGAAGAGAGGTTTACAAGGAAAAACAATGAGTTTTGTTTTTAACAAGTTCAGTTTAACATGACTACAGAACATTGAGTTCAAGATGTGTTAAAGGCAGTTGGAGATGCAGAGACTAAAGGTCAGTAGAGAGGGTTGGACAAATGGATCTGAGAGTGATCTAAAAGAGGATAAATGAAACTATGGGAGCTGATGAGATCACCAAGTGAAAGAGAGGAAGAAGAGAAGAGGGCACAGGACAGAACCCCAAAGGACCCTCCTTATTAAGAGCTGTGACACCGATAAAGAAGGAGCAAAAGACACAAAGAAGGAACAATCATACAGATAGGAGAAGTAGGAAAGGGAAAGGACATGAAAACCTAGAGAGACGAGAGTATCGAGGAGAAGAGAGAGATTGACAGTATTAAAGGCTTAGAGAGGTCAGGAAGGATGAGACTTGAGATAAAGTTATTAGATTTGACAATTAACGGATCATTATTAACTTTTGAAAAAACAGTTTCAGTTAAATGATGAGATTAGAAGCTGAACTGCAAAGAGTTAAGAACAGAATTAAAGAAAAGGAAATTGAGGCACTCATTTTAGACATGTTTAATTTAACTCCAAAAGGGGTAAGATGCACATAGTGAATGTTCATTAATTCTTGATTTCCCTCATGTTTGAAAATTACAGAGAAATTAGTCACTATGCAGAAAACATGTAAATAATTAAAGGAACAAATTTTCTCTCTATACCTGCAGAAATCTGAAACAGGAAAGATTCTCAGGGACACAAAGGGGATTGGATGATAGATGGATAGACGAATGGATGAATGGATGGACAGATGGATGGAAGGATGGGACAGATTTTCACTGTGCATTAGGAAGAATTAAGATAACTTGGAATACTTTAGCCATTTGCTTCACTAATTATTCTAAGTGGTCTCTTTGTGTTCAATGTTCCTCAGTTCCCTCTCCAAGTCATTCACATGTCTAAGTGAACGAGGAGGTTTTTGTCTGGTCTCATACTCGTTTTTGTCACTGTGTGTCTTGCACAGTAGTACAAGGCTGTGTCTTCAGGTTTAAGGGAATCCATTTGCAGGTAAAGCATACTGTTGCTGTTGTCCCTGGAGATGGTGAATCTGCCTTTCACAGAGTCTGCATAGTTTGTGCTTGATCCACTACTACTAATATATGAGAGCAACTCCAGGCCCTTCCCTGGAGCCTGGCGGATCCAGTACATGTAATAGTCTCTGAAGGTGAATCCAGAAGCTTTGCAGGAAAGGCGAAGAGATCCTCCAGGCTGTCTCACATCTCCCCCAGACTCCACCAGCTGAACATCACAATGGACACCTGCAAACAGAATCATTGAAGACAATAGTCACACAAATACTTCACTTCAAAGTGTATTTCCCTGGTCAAGAACCAACAAAAGACAAAACTACCTTGTAAAATAGTCAGAAGGACAATTCCCTTCAGACCTAATCCCATTGTTCCAGCTCTACAATGGCAGTCCTTAGGAGAGAAAAACCACACAAAAGAAAAGCTCCTCTCCCAGGGCTACAGACACAGGTTTTTGCTGGTTTTCATCCCTAGAGGGAGGAGTCCAATTTGCATTTCTTTCTCTCTTCACTATTACTAAGAACAACTGCCTCCCACTGGGATGAGTCCCCTCCCTGAGCTGCAGACAGATGTTTCCCCCAGAATTAGTTCTAAAATCCTGAGGAAGCTCAGGGACACTGAGAATCTAAATATCATTGGTGTTGACTCAGTGTCTGTCCCTCGCCATCACTCCAACCTATTCTCAACACCAAGGGAATGCTCCTCAGGCTTTTCTATGTTTCTATTATTTTCCCAGCTTATTCCATTTCCATTTCTAATTAGAAAGGCACCCCAAGCATTTGGCATTTTTTTGTCTTCACCCTCGGAGGCTGAGGTGGCAGTATTTCTCAGCTTACTCTTCTTTGGTTGTAGGGCTATTTTCTATTCATTATTTTTGTAAATTGGATTTCATGTGTATTATGCATGTCCAATCCCATTCATGGTCCCTTATATCCACAGTATGCTCTGTTGGCAGGAGGGAAGTCATTATTAAGTTTTCAGTTTGAGCAGTATATGTCAGAAATCAGCAGACACTGAAAATCAGGACTTGACTTTGTTTTTTAATTTAAACTTAACAAAGGGACAGAGAAAATTTCTCTAATGTAGATTAAACTTAAAATTGTATTGGGCAATCACTATTCTTCCCTGGAGAGCTGGTGTGAAAATCATAAAAACTTACCAGCAAACACAAGCTCAAATCCCTCTGAGTTGGAGGAATTGAGGCACAAAATGAACAGAGGGTAATAGAGCCTGCTGTACCTCCAGGATCCTCCAAAATATCCCATGTTTGATTTCTCAGAAAGTCTCATTGGGTGTGGTGAGACACTGACACAATATCCTCTTGAGTATCTGGGGAAAGGTACAGACTGAGGCTTGGAGTGCTCCTTCCCACAGCAAGGAAGTCTGCTGCCATCTACTGTACACAGTGGCATCACAACAGACAGCATTTTTCTGTCTTACATCTATTTCACATTAATGCTTTCCTTATTCAGAAAAAATAGTTCTCATCAGGGACCATTAGAACACTGACAAAATAGAAGTTATTATTCAATTAGCCTTTGAGATTGTAGAATTTTGTATTTGCAAAACTTGAACTGGGTCTTTTTTGTGTGTTTTTTCTGTTTTTCTTCCCCTGACACAGGCCTTACACTTGCAATATCCTGTCAGTGTTACATCACTTTTAGGAAAAAGAAAAATGCAAAGCAGCTTATAGAATGCAGTTCAATTTTTGTTCCTACCAAATGTATCTTGACCTCCCTGACCTGAAAAGGTTCTTTCACCCTATTATCATCTTCAAGGTAACTTTCTAAATCTTTTCTCTTTCACTGACTCCTAGGAAAAATATATACTTGCTACCTTCCTTTAGGGTTTTCTCACCATTTTGTAATCAGTTTACTTATCTCACTGAGGTTATATAAATTTTGTCCTCAACTCCATCTGTGCGTTTGAGTTTTCTTCCCTTATTTGGACAATTCAGATAAAAATGAAGTACTTTTGTTTCTATAAATGTTTATTTGAGCACCCTAATTTTATAACAATTCTCTCTAACCTTTCTTTTCCTTTCTCCCATGTGGGAATATTCCTCTTCCCCTCTCCACTCTTCTCTCAGAATCATTAACACATAATTGACTCACTCTCACCTTCTGTCTAATTAGATTTCCTCCATAGGGACACAATCTTCCCAATTTTTAATACAAGGTGTTTATCCTAGTTTAGTCTTTATGACAATGTTTATGATAAAAAGAGAAGGGAAATCATGGAAAGGGGAGAAGGTAGCATACATTGACACAAGACCTACTATGTCCTAGGAATTGTGCTAAATGCTTTTCACCAAAGTCTCATCATATCCTAAAAACAATCCTACTATATAATAGCCATTATTATGCTCATCTCACTTTTAAGGAATCCAAGGAAAATGAAAATTAAATGACTCATCTGAGAGTTAGAAACCTGGTGTCTGACGTCAGTTTTGAAGTGAGGTTTTCTTTATTGTAGGTTCAATGTTTTATTCACTGTATCACTGGCTGTTGTCTAGATGTTTTCAGAGAAATAGGACTTCTCCTTTGTACTTACATTTTTGCTTCGCAAATTCTGCACTTGAACTTCAATATTTCTACATGGCTCTAGCCTTTTTATCAGGAATTCTTTATAGCCCTCTATTTATTTAAAAATCTATATTTTTATCCATTTAGGCTTTTATTTAGTGGTGGGTGTAAAGTATTCTTGGTTGCAAACTTTTAGGAATAGTGGGTTTCAAGCTTTCCACTTCTTTATACTGGTGGCTATTAAATCATTTGTGATCCTGACTTGGATTCCTCAGTACTTGAATTCTTTCTGTTTACTTGTAGGAATTTTTTTCTTTAATCTGGAAACTCTGGATTTCACGTATAATATTCCTGTAAGTTTTAATTTGGGGTTTTCTTTCAAGAAATGGTCAATGTGTTTTGCTCTGAATCTATTTTGCTCTCTGATTTTTTTTTTTTACGATGTATATTGCCTTTCTTTTCAACATTTTACTTTTTTTCTTTCCTTCCTACCATAAAGATGGCATATATAAAACTATTTTATTCAGTTCTTTCTCTAGACATAAATGGCATATTTTTTGTGTATCATTTCTGATCAATTTATATTTTTAACCAAAAAAAATTTTTGTTCTTAAAAAGATATTGAGGTAACTATATGCAACATTCTCTTGCTTTGGCTCATCTCACATCATTATTTTCTGCAATTCTTTCCATCTCTTTTCTAAACCCATTGAGATGATCATTTCTTATAGCATGACAGCATTCCATCCCATGCATATACTACAATTTCTTCAACAGTCTCCCAATGGATGTACACCTTACAATTTTCATTTTTTTTTCAACAAAGAAAGCAACTAGTAACATTTTAGAATATATAGATTCTTTTTATTTTGGGGAATTATTCAAGGAGTAGTATTGGAAGGTCAAAAGCTATAGGTAAGTTTCATAACTCTTTGGGCATAAATCTAGATTCTTCCCCAGAAAGGTTGGATCACTTAACAATTCTACCAAAAGTGAGTGTCCCAATTTTTCCATATCCCCTCCAATATTGGTCATTTTGCCCTTCTGTCATTTTAGCGAATCTTATCAGTTTAAAATGATGTCTCATGGTAGTTTTGATTGGTGTTTCCCAATTCAACAATGATAAAATCATATGACAATAAATTGTTTTGATTTCTTCTTTAGAAAATTGCCTGTCCATAACCTTTGGCCATTTATCAATTAAGAGAAGACTCATATTGCACCAGATTTTTAAAAGTTCTTAATATATTTTAGATGAGATATTTGTCTTATAGACTGTCTAAAAAATATTTTTCCCAATGTTCTACTTTACTCCTGATCTTGCCCATATTTGCTCTATTTGTATACAAAAATTTGACAATTTATTTTAATTGAAATGATTCATTTTACACCTAACTTTGTTCTCTCCTTTGTTTCTTCATGAGATATCCACCTATCCATAAATCTGATAGGCAATTCATTCCATGACCTTCTAATTTTCTGATGAAATCACTCTTCATGTGTAGGTATGTAATGTGAATGACAGTGAAAGATCTTCCCTACACATTAATAGGACTCAGGTGGAGTACATTAAGGGAAGTTTCATTAGGGAAGGCTTCTTTGATTGACCCAAACCTTTAGATAATTGCCAGTGAGGTACTGGGAAACAAGGGTTGTCAGGCTCTTAGCTCTCAAAAGTTATATATACTCTGAGATTAGGTTTTGCATTGTAACCAAATTCCAGAGTTCCAAGGTGAAGAAGAAAATATCACAAGCCGCCAGGAAGAAATAATTTGAGTATCATGGATGGAATCAAATCAATGTATTGTGGAAACACAATGAGGATAACATAAGATCTAGCAGCTTCTACATTTAAGGATCCTCTCTCACAATGCCATAATAATCTGGTTTATGGAGCAAGTATGATTCAGATTTATATGAGATGATCCTCATATATTAAGTACCACTTTCAACACTCAGAATATCTCGCTCTACTGCCACCTACTGAACATTTAATTGTATACTCAGGAGCACGCTTCCATGCTCACTTGTACATTTATTTTTTTTCTTTTTTTAAGAAAAGAGATTTATAATTTCAGGGCCCTTAACCTTTTAGAGATCGACATCTAGTCTGCTTTCTCAGACAATGCTTTTTGAGTACTCATGTCTCTGGGGGGACAGCAGATAAAAAGTCTATATATAACTCTCTTAATCACCATTATATCTATACTATCTTCATCATAAAGCAGGTAGTAAGTGGCATGTCTGTTTGTTTTCTCTCTCCTGTTACTGCTATTTCATTTTAGATAGTTACTCTATTGTTTACCAAATTAAGGATAACAGAAGTCAGTAGAGTTGTGAATAGAGTTCAATGACTGTAGAAGAGACAAACATAGATTGGGACTCTAGTCCGTAAATCATTGTTTCAGATATGCCAGTAAAATAGTCTCAGGCATTGGGACTTTTCCTCCTTCAGGCATAAAGTGAATTTCTGTCCTATTAATAGACATAAAGTTTGCAAACTTGGGAATGTCCCATTCACTGTTCATAAAGCACATTTAAAGAAATATTTGTATTTTTAATTCCCTTCTGTAACAAGAACAATTTTAATAAACCTGATAGTATTTGGGGTCCTTGCTTAAATCATGAAAGCAACTGAGGTCAAGTGGGCACGACTGAGATTAACAATGATGCCTGTGATGATATAAAAAAGTAATCCAACTGGTTGTATTTTAAACACAGTAACAGTCAACTCTGCCATAAGAATCTGAGAAAAGGAGAAAAGCAGCTCTAGGGAATATACTTGTAAGAAGAACCCAGCAAAGACACTGTGCTCATAAAAAGCAACATTTTGACTACTATAAATACCCAAATGAATTACAAAAGTCTATGAGGAAGACTCTATCTGCATAAAAAGAAAGAACTGAAAAATAGAAGTATATATAGAATGATTTTATACACAGAGAGAGAGAGATAGGTACATATTATTATCTAATAGACTTCTCTAGGATGGAAGGAAGTGAACAAAGATATTTACATGATACCTTTTTTAAAGTCTGTTTAAACTTATTTAAAGCGAATAGTAAGCAATACATGATAGAATTGCAATTTCATGTGCAATCATTTTTTATTTTACTATATTATGTCAATGATTGTTTTATTCAATAAATTAAAAATAAATTTAATTTTTTTAAAGCAACATGAAATTTCACAAAAAGAGAAAGGAAACTGGGGTCTTCAAGTGACAGAAACTTGATTTGGCTTCGTCACATGCATTCCTTATACATATCTTTCAACTTTTATACTTTGCATATGCACACTCTTTGCATTGATTCTGGGTATATTTATGGGAAAACATGACTCAAATTTTTAATTGAAAGGTTGATGCTCTAATGGTTGTCTTAGCTATAAACTAAATGGGGCAAGTGGTTTGGGTCCATGAGCTGTTTAGTAGCTTCTATCTTAAAGGACTAGAGGGCTTGGAAAATGACACACTAGAAGGCAAAGGAGCTAGGAAAATGTGAGGTCCCAAATGGGAAAAGTCATAATACTTGAATGAAATGAGAAGCCATGAACTTAATCTCTGTGAAAGGTGGATACAAAGACATGGTGACCTGTTAGAATCATATCTTAGATATGGAATTCTGAACTCCCTATCCCAATCCTAATTCAGATAATGTGAGGAGTGAAACCTATAACAAAAATATGGTGACCTGTTTATGACTATTTCAAACAACATAAAATTTTCCCTGTAGCCTTTTGCTCAATAACATTGGACAAAGCCCAAGCTTGGAAATGAGCTCATTACCAAGCAGAAAATCCAAAATATTCACCAATCTGGAGTGATACACTCTCTGGGTTCTCCTGCCTTTGTCAGTTTTTACAATCACTCTGAAGATTTGGAAGTTTTTTGTGTTTTCTCATGGTGGGGGGGAAGGAGTTCCCTGATTACTGGCTGCTCTCCCAGATTTAAAATCTTAGAAGGGATGCATCTTACTGTCCCAACATAAGCAACCCAATTGATTAAAATGCTACCTGTATTCAATATGGACCTCTTTGGCCTTTTCCTTTGGTATCCAGCTAGCCTAACTGTTTGGGGGAGGGGGAGGAGATCCAGAATTCTCTAGGTGGGGGAAGGCCAGACCTTACTGATTACAACCAAGAATTACCTACCCAGAAAAACTGAGTAAAACCCCTTCAGTGGCAATACAGATATTCAGTGAAATAGGGGACTCTCAGGCATTCCTCATGAGAAGACCAAAACTGAATAGAAAATTTGACTTCCAAATAAAAGACTCAAGAGAACCATAAAAAAATAAACAGAAAAGGGAAATCGTGACAGATTTAGTAAGGTTCAACACTTTACATTCCTCCATGGGAAGATGATACTTGCTACTCATAGGAACTTTCTCATAATTAAGGCAGTTTAGAGTATAATATAGACAGAAGGTGCAGGAATGACTTGAACATGAAGGGATGATATCTTAAAAATAAAATAAGAGTAAGAAAGCACTGGGAGAAAGGGAAAGGATGGAGTAAATTACCTCACATAAAAGTGGTTAGAAAGAGCTATTAAAGTGTAGGAAAAGATAGGGGAGGTGAAGAAACATGAATGAACCTTACTCTCATCAGAACTGACTCAAAAAAGGAACAAAATACAAACTCACTTGGGTATAGAAGTCTATTTGACACCACAGGAAAGTTGGAGGGGAAGAGGTTAAGAAAAGAGAGGGCCAAATAGAGGAGAAGGATAGTCAGAAGCAAAATACATCTGACAAGTGATGGGGTGAAAGGAGGAAAAAAAGAGTATGAATGCAAGGAATATGATGAAGGGAAATAGTTAACAATAGCAACTGAGAGAAAAAATTCAAGCAAAATTCTCTGACAAAGACTTAGATTTTCAAACATATACAGAACTGAGTCAATTTACAAAAATAAGATTCATTCCACAAGGGAAGGAAAGTCATCTACATCCATAAGAAAAAAAAATTATTTTACCCACTATTGGTTGGAGCTGTACATAAATCTAGAGTTATATGCAAATGATAAAACTAAAACAATTATGAGGAACTACCTCATGCCTATTAGGATGGCCAATATGACAGGAAAAAAAAGAAAATGACAAATGAGGGACAGGATGGAGGGGAAATGAGACATCAATGCACTGTTGGTAGACTTGTGAACTGATTTAACCATTCTGTACAGTAATTTGGAACTATACCCAAAGGGCTATAAAATCATGCATACAACTTTGACCCAGTAATATCCTTATTAAATCAGTATCTCAAAAGAGATATTAAAAAACACAAAAGACGGGGGCAGAGCCAAGATGGCGGAGTAGAAGGACGCACGTTTGCAAGCTCCGAAACCACAGCCCATAGAATTAATGTAAAAAGAGACCCCCATAACTTCTGGACCACGGAAAGGGGTAAAGAAACGGAGTGGAAGAGATTTCCGTTCTAGGGAGCCCTGGAGACCCATCCCCAGGGTCCGTCGTGCCCCGGAAAGGGGACACCACCCCAGCACTGCCCTGGCCGTGACCCCAGAGAAGCTGACCCAAGCAGGCTTCAGGGACAGAAGCTCCGGCAGCCGGGAAGGTCCCTCTGCCCACAGAAGCTACAGGTCAGTGAGACAGAAGGCTGGGATGGATGAGAGGGGGAGCGGAGTGTCTCCGTGACTCGGGCCCCCTCGGGAGGAAGTAGCAGCAGCAGAGATGGGGGCAGGAAGCGGCGGAGACAGAGGCGTGGGCGGCAGCAGTGGCAGCAGCAGCTGCGGCCGCCCAGGACTTCCCCCAGCAGCAGGCAGGATCCTCATTACGAAAGGTCTCTGCATAAACAACCTGAGGGAGCTGAGCCTGGGAGACAGCCCTGCCCCACCCTGCTCTTTTACTGAAGGCCTCTGCATAAAGGCCCTCAGGGAACTGAGCCTGGGAGGCTGCCCTGCCCCCACCCCAGCACCAGAACTAAAGCTCACATGGAATAGCGGTGCGAAAAGCCCATTTGAATCTCAGAGCCCAAGCACTACCTGGGCGGATCTAAGCGGGGGTGGACAGGAATCTCAGAAGTGAAGTAACCGGCTGGGAAAATACCTAGAAAAGGGAAGAAAAATAAGACTATAGAGAGTTTTTTCCAACAAATGCAAATGATCCCGACATTCACATCTGACGAGGATGAGGAAATATTCTTGCCATCAGGGAAAGACGTGGAGGGTGGGGTCTCAGCACCCCAGACACCCCAGGGTGATGTTGGGTGGGCTCAGGCCTTGGAAGAGCTCAAAAACGATTTTGAAAAGCAAATTAGACAGGTGGAGGAAAAACTGGGAAGAGAAATGAGAGAGATGCAAGGAAAGTATGAAAAACGGGTCAATACCTTGGTTAAGGAGACCCAAAAAAATGCTGAAGAAAATAACACCTTGAAGAATAGGCTCACTCAATTGGCAAAACAGGTTCAAAAAGTCAATGAGGAGAAGAATGCTTTCAAAAGCAGAATTAGCCAAATGGAAAAAGAGGTTCAAAAGCCCACTGAATTTAATAGTTCTCTAAAAATTAGAATGGAACAGATGGAGTCTAATGACTTTACGAGAAACAAAGAAATCACCAAACAAAACCAAAAGAATGAAAAAATGGAAGAGAATGTGAAATATCTCATGGGAAAAACAACTGACCTGGAAAATAGATCCAGGAGAGACAATTTAAAAATTATGGGACTACCTGAAAGCCATGATCAAAAAAAGAGCCTAGATATCATCTTCCATGAAATTATCAAGGAAAACTGCCCTGACATTCTAGAACCAGAGGGCAAAATAAGTATTGAAAGAATCCATCGATCACCACCTGAAAGAGATCCAAAAAGAGAAACTCCTAGGAACATTGTGGCCAAATTCCAGAACTCCCAGCTGAAGGAGAAAATATTGCAAGCAGCTAGAAAGAAACGATTCCAGTTCTGTGGAAATACAATCAGGATAACTCAAGATCTAGCACCTTCTACATTAAGGGATCGAAGGGCGTGGAATAGGATATTCCAGAAGGCAAAGGAACTAGAACTCAAACCAAGAATCACCTACCCAGCTAAACTGAGTATAATACTTCAAGGGAAAATATGGTCTTTCAATGAAACAGAAGACTTTCAATCATTCTTGATGAAAAGACCAGAGCTGAAAAGAAAATTTGACTTTCAAAAACAAGAATGAGAAGAAGCATGAAAAAGTAAAAAGCAAGGAGAAGTCTTAAGGGACTTACCAGAAGTGAACTGTTTACATTCCTACATGGAAAGACAATATTTGTAACTCTTAAAACTTTTCAGCATCTGGGTAGTTGGTGGGACCACACACACACATGTACATGCATGCACGCATACACACATACACACATGCACACACATACAGAGACAGAGAGCACAGAGTGAATTGAATAGGATGGGACCATATCTTAAAAGAAATTAAGGTAAATGCTGAGAGAGAAATGTAGTGGGAGGAAAGAGGGTGAAATGGAATGGGGTAATTATATGTCATTTAAGAGGCAAGTAGGAGACTTCTTAGTGGAGGGAAAAAGAGGAGAGCTGAGAAGAAAAAAACAATTAGTTTACCCTCATCATATTTGACTAAAGGAAGGAATAAAATGCACACTCATTTTGGTATGAAAACCTATCCTACAGTATAGGAAAGTGGGGGAGAAGGAGATAAGCAAGGGGGAGGGATGATGGAAGGGAAGGCAAAGGGAGGAGGGAGCAATTTGAAGTCAACACTTGGGGAGGGACAGGATCAAAAGACAGAAGAGAAACAATGGGGGGCAGGGTAGGATGGAGGGTAATTCAGTTAGTCTTATACAACACGACTATCAGGGAAGACATTTGCAAAACTATACAGATATGGCCTATATTGAGTTGCCTGCCTTCCCAAAGGGAATGGGTGGGGAGGGAGGGATGGGGAGAATTTGGAACTCAAAGTTTTAGGAACAACTGTTTAGTATTGTTGTTGCTACTAGGAAAGAAGACATACAGTTAATGAGGAATAGAAAGTCATCTGGCCCTACAGGAGAAAAGAGAAGATGGACACAAGAGAAGGGAGGGATGACAGAAGAGAGGGCAGATTGAAGATAGGGAAAATTAGATTGCTTGGGGTATTGGGGTTCGGGGAAGGGTTAAAAGGGGAGAAAATTTGGAACCCAAAATTTTGGGAAAATGATTGTAAAAAGTTAAATAAATAAATAAACAAATAAATAAATAGGTAAATAAATAAATGAATGAATGAATGAATAAAAGAATGAATGAATAAATAAAAGAATGAATGAATGATGAATGAATGAATGAATGAATGAATGAATGAATGAATGAATGAAAAAGAAAAAAAAAGAAAAAACACAAAAGACAAACATATATATGCACAAAAACATTTAGGGCAGCTCTCTCCTGGGGACACAGAATAGGCAACTGAAGGGGTGTCCATCAACAGGGGAATGGCTGAACACATGGTAGAATACTGTTCTTGTAAAAGAAATGATAAGCAGAATTATCTCAAACATAACACAGAGACTTACATGAGCTGATGCAAACTGAAATGTGCTGTGTGCAAAGTAACAATACTATTGTTCAATGATCAGCTGTGAATGACTTAGTTATTCTAAGACAATTATGAAAGACTTATGATGAAAAATACTATCCATCATCACAGGAGGAAGTGATGTGTCTGAATACTCATAGAAGCCTTTGGGGTGTTCCATTTTCTTTAATTTTCTTGAGGCTTTTTTGTCTGTTTTTTCTTTCACAACATCACTCTTACAGTAATGTTTTATATGGCTGTACATGAATAAACTACATCAAATTCCTGCCTTCTTAATGGGGAGAGGAAAGAAGAGTTTGGAACTCAAAGTTTAAAAATGACTCTCAAAAATTGTTTTTACATGTAGCTGGGGAAAAATAAAATACTAAATAAATTTTTAAGATGGAACGTCAAAAAGCACAAAATAAATACGAAGAAAAGTCTAAGTGATGAAAAACTTCCCTGGAACTTGTAGCTGAAGGGCACAGGTTGTTTACCTTTTGTTCCTTCTTTTCTTTTCTGAGGGTGATACAAGAATGCTATAAATTGACACTATTTCATTAATTCAGACATTCTCAGCAGTTTTCTTCCCTTATTTCTGGCTTTGCTTGTAATTTCTCCCTGCCATGGCTTATGAATATATACATAAATACAAGCATGGGAATTCTTGCATGGCCACACATGAATATTTGTGTATGTTTATATCTTTTTGTTGTTCTTCAGTCATATGCTACTCTTCATGACTCTGTTTTGGATTTGGTGGCAAAGATACAGGAGTGCTTTGCCATTTCCATGTTTATCTCACTTTTGATGTGAAGAAATTGAGGCAAAAAAGGTTAAGTGACCTACGCAGGGTCACAGAGATAGTTAGTGTCTGAGGCCACCTCCAGGCTCATGAAGATGAATTCCTAATTCCAAGTCCAGTGCTCTATTCACTCTGCTACCTCACTGCCTATATTTATATCTATACATAGATATTTATATACACAACAAATTACCTTTATTTATATGTGCATACATATATATGTATGTGTACATTTGTTAATAAATTTTATTTTCCTATATGTGTATGTGCATAGCAAAAACCTCTTCCCAATACATTCATGAAGTAGTCAGAGCATATGAAAAAGCAGTTTTCAAAAGAAGAATTGTAAACTATTGATAACAATATGAAAAAATGTACCAACTTACTAAATATAGAAGAAATGCTCATTAAAAAATCTCTGAGGCTTAGCAAAAATGACAGAAGATGGAAAAAGTCAATATTTTAAGGATTATGGCAAGATAAACACATAGGCATTATTGGTGGAGTTCTGAATATGTAACAAAAATGGAATTATAAAATAGCATGACTATTGCCAAGGACATGGTGACTATTTACCTGCTGGCATCGTTCTCAAACACCAAGTATAAAATATTCTCCATATAGAAGGCACAGAGAAAATATTAGTTTAAATGCCAGAATGTCAAATCCTAGAACAAGAAAGCAAAATTCATCATGGCAACCAAGAAGTTAATAACCATGAAAGCAGCAGAAGGCAAAGTCCTTCACAAACCTCCCTGCCCTTAGCCTGGGCCATGTCACTATGAGCTGTTACATTGTGTCAGTTGGCCTGAGTTCTACCCCCTCTGCCCTGACCGCACTCACTCACTTCCTCTCAGTTCTGCTTGACCCTTCCTATTCTGCCTGTTCAGCAAGCTCCTCTAAACACGTGACTTAGGCATCAGGTGAATTAAAGAGATCATATTGGCCTACTAATTAATGAAAAAGATCTTTCCGTTCAATTTACTATTCAATGATTTATTTTATTATTTATATACTATATATAACACATATAATTATATTTTTTCTATTTGTCTATTTTATCTCTCCATACATATGATATATGTATATACATATACGTGTGTGTCTGTGTATATATATTCACATATATGTATGTATGTATGTATGTATGTATACATATAAGGTAGCAAAGTGGCACAGTTGATAGAACCTGGGGCTTGAAATCAGAAAGAGTCTTCCTCATGAGTTCAAATCCAGTTTACTCCCTGTGTGAACTTGGGCAGGTCATTGAGCTGTATTTGTCTCAACTCCTCATTCACAGAATGAGCTCAGAAGGAAAAGGCAAACCACTACAGTAACTCTGCCAAGAAAACCCTATATGTAGCCACAGAGAGGCAGATCTAACTGAAATAAATATGACTTGACAAAACATGAAGAGAGATAATTCTATTACGTTTTATCTCAAGGATGTTATTGATATGAAGAAATTTCAATAAATATCAAAATATGTATGAAAGTATGGTAGAAAGGAATTGGAAAAATAATAGATTCTTTCAAATGAGGAATAAGTAGAAAGGTTAAATGAATTGTGGCATATAAATATTAGGGAACAATGCAAGACATAATACATGTGATGAATCCAGAGCTATATGGAAATATGCAAATGACAAACTGTAGAGTTAAATTAGCAGAATCAAGAAAACAATACACAAATGTCTGTAACTATGCAAATGAAAAAATGACCATAAAATCATAAAAATGAATGTTATAAAGTTACAAAAAAGAAACACTGTTCCAAGTTGCATTTACAACCTTACAAGATCTCTGATAAAACACAGACACTGACTTTGATTCACAGAGAAACATCAATTTGACATATACAGAAAAGAGCAATACAGATCCAAGAATCAGTTCTTTTGGTCATTTAAAATCATTACCCTAGGGCAGATACACTACCCCAATCTACTAGCATTTCCCTCCCCACTGGACTCCTTCAGGAACCTCAGAGTGCATCCTCACCCCTGTGCATACCTCAACCTTAGAGCTCTTACTCCCCATCTTAGGACTTACATTCCAAAGGTGCCCAAAGGTGCCCAAAGGTCTCCGAAGCACTGTTCTCTCCTAAGACCTCTGAAACCTCACACCAGCTGGCCAAATCCAGGTTGCTCCAGTTAGAAGGGAGGAATTCCTGGACTAACAAGGAGTAATTGCATCACTACTTTTCCCACTCTCATTAGATCTATCCACTTTTGTAGTCACAACCATCACCAATTTCACCCTTTTTTTTTATTTGGCATTTCTCTGCACAGTTTTCTTGTTTAAACAACGTCAGATTTCTTCAGGACATCAGGGGTACTTCCCCATGATACAGTGACTGCTCTAAGATTGAACAGGACCGTTCTCACCTCCATCCTTCTACTTATAAAGCCCCCTCCTGGCCCAAGAATCTTGTACCCCACATTAGGCACCAAATTGTTGGAAACACGCCAATCTCATGAAAGTAGTTCGAAGAATGAGCTGAGGAAGACAAATTTATTTACACATCCAGATGATAGTGCTGTTCTCAGAGAACCAGATAGAATAGAACCCTGTACAGAAGCAAAAGCGAATTTTAATATTCTTTTGGAAATCAGACCTCTCTTTAGAGTCAAAATTGGTCCAGACTCCTCAGGATTACAGTCCTTCTGAAACTCCCACGACACAAAAATCCTTGGTGTATTCCTTCCTCCCAAACATGCTTCAACATACCTCCCATAATTAGAAAACAAGAGGAATAATTTTATATGAAGTGTGTCAGTGAACATACATGAAATTTAAGTAAACACAACTGAGGGAATACCTTGGTCTCATCTTCCCCTTTATTTTTGCACTCTCCTGCAAATGCAGGACCTTGAAACTTCTTTTCATCAATATTCTGTAGTACTCTCCTCCTGTCATTTAACTACCAAATGTTTCATTCTGTGAAGGATAAACAAACTTTATCTCTTTCTTGCTCGCAAGGACAAGGTTTTGTTTTCACAATACTGGCCCCAACATTGGCCATGAATATTGTGGTACAATTCTTAATTGTGAAATACTTTCAGAGTGAAGGTGCTGAGATTAAGGAAAAGGCCTCTTGCAGAAGTAGGGAATTAGAAACTTGAAACTAGGTCAGCTAAGAGGGATAGTTGAAGACCAATGGTGTTATATAAACAGAAGGACAACTAATGAAAATATTCTGAGTTTGGAGATGGTATGTCGTGTTTGAAGAACAGCACTGCATCAAAGAGTACATGATGGAGAATAAGGTATAAGAACATGGAAAGATAGGAATTGGTCAGGTTAGAAAAAATTTTATACAGAGGCTTTTGTATTTGATCCTGGAGTTAATAAAGAGCCAAAGGAGCTTCTGAAATGTATACAGAATATGGTCAGATGTACATTTAAGGAAGATCACTTTGCTTCATAAAGAATGGATCCTGGAGTGAAGAGAGACTTGGGGCAGAGAGATTAATCAGCAAATGATTACAATCGCTCAGTATAAAGTGATGAAGGCCTGTACCAGGGTGATTTCTGTGTCAGAGAACAGAAGGAGGTATATACCCAAGAGATGTTATATAGGTAGAAATGATTTGACATCTTATTGGATATGGACTGTAAAAGAGAATAAGGAGTTGAAGGAGACAATGCTGTTTGTGATTTTGTATCACTGGGAGAGTAGTGTTAGCCCCAAGAGTAATAGGGAAGTTAGGAAGAGAGGAAGGTTTGGAAGGAAAAACAATGAGTTTCGTTTTTAACATGTTCAGTTTAACATGACTACAGAACATTGAGTTCAAGATGTGTTAAAGGCAGTTGGAGATGCAAAGACTCTCCTCAGTGGAGAGGGTTGGACAAATGGATCTGAGAGTGATCTAAAAGAGGATAAATGAAACTATGGGAGGTGATGAGATCACCAAGTGAAAGAGAGGAAGAAGGGAAGAGGGCACAGGACAGAACCCCAAAGGACCCTCCTTATTAACAGCTGTGACACAGATAAAGAAGGAACAAAAGACACAAAGAAGGAACAATCATACAGATAGGAGAAGTAGGAGAGGGAAATGACATGAAAACCTAGAGAGAAGAGAGTATCGAGGAGAAAACAGAGATTGACAGTATTAAAGGCTTAGAGAGGTCAGGAAGGATGAGAATTGAGATAAAGTTATTAGATTTGACAATTAATGCATCATTATTAACTTTTGAAAAAAGAGTTTCAATTAAATGATGAGATTGGAAGCTGGACTGCAAAGAGTTAAGAACAGAGTTAAAGAAAAGGACATTGAGGCATTCATATTAGAAATGTTTAATTTAGCTCCAAAAGGGGTAAGATGCACATAGTGAGTGTTCATTAATTCTTGATTTCCCTCATATTTGAAAATTACAGAGAAATTAGTCACTATGCAGAAAACATGTAAATAATTAAAGGAACAAATTTTCTCTCTATACCGGCAGAAATCAGAAACAGGAAAGATTCTCAGGGACACAAAGGGGATTGGATGATAGATGGATAGACGAATGGATGAATGGATGGACAGATGGATGGAAGGATGGGACAGATTTTCACTGTGCATTAGGAAGAATTAAGATAACTTGAAATATTTAAGTCTTTTGCTTCACTTGTTATTCTAAGTGGTCTCTTTGTATTCAATGTTCCTCAGTTCCCTCTCCAAGTCATTCACATGTCTATGTGAAGGAGGAGGTTTTTGTCTGGTCTCATACTCGTTTTTGTCACTGTGTCTCTTGCACAGTAGTACAAGGCTGTGTCTTCAGGTTTAAGGGAATCCATTTGCAGGTAAAGCATGCTGTTGCTGTTGTCCCTGGAGATGGTGAATCTGCCTTTCACAGAGTCTGCATAGGTTGTGCTTGATCCACTACTACTAATATATGAGAGCCACTCCAGGCCCTTCCCTGGAGCCTGGCGGATCCAGTGCATGTAATAGTCTCTGAAGGTGAATCCAGAAGCTTTGCAGGACAGGCGAATAGATCCTCCAGGCTGTCTCACATCTCCCCCAGACTCCACCAGCTGAACATCACAATGGACACCTGCAAACAGAATCGTTGAAAACAATAGTCACACAAACACTTCACTTCAAAGTGTATTTCCTTGGTCAAGAAACTAACAAAAGACAAAACTACCTTGTAAAATAGTCAGAAGGACAATTCCCTTCAGACTTAATCCCATTGTTCTAGCTCTACAATGGCAGTCCTTAGGAGAGGAAAACCACACAAAAGAAAAGCTCCTCTCCCAGGGCTACAGACACAGGTTTTTGCTGGTTTTCATCTCTAGAGGGAGGAGTCCAATTTGCATTTCTTTCTCTCTTCACTATTACTAAGAACAACTGCCTCCCACTGGGATGAGTGCCCTCCCTGAGCTGCAGACAGATGTTTCCCCCAGAATTAGTTCTAAAATCCTGAGGAAGCTCAGGGACACTGAGAATCTAAATATCATTGGTGTTGACTCAGTGACTGTCCATCGCCATCACTTCAACCTACTCTCAACACCAAGGGAATGCTCCTCAGGCTTTTCTGTGTTTCTCTTATTTTCCCAGCTTATTCCGTTTCTATTTCTAATTAGAAAGGCACCCCAAGCATTTGGCATTTTTTTGTGTTCGCCCTCGAAGGCTGAGGTGGCAGTATTTCTCAGCTTACTCTTCTTTGATTGTACGGCTATTTTCTATTCATTATTTTTGTAAATTGGATTTCATGTGTATTATGCATGTCCAATCCCATTCATGGTCCCTTATATCCACAGTATGCTCTGTTGGCAGGAGGGAAGTCATTATTAAGTTTTCAGTGTGAGCAGTATATTTCAGAAATCAGCAGACACTGAAAGTCAGGACTTGCCTTTATTGTTTTTTAATTTAAACTTAACAAAGCCATAGAGAAAATTTTACTAATGTTGATCAAACTTAAAATTGTATTGTGCAATCACTTTTCTTCGCTGGAGAGCTGGTGTGAAAATCATAAAAACTTACCAGCAAACACAAGCTCAAATCCCTCTGAGTTGGAGGAATTGAGGCACAAAATGAACAGAGGGTAATAGAGCCTGCTGTACCTCCTGGATCCTCCAAAATCTCCCATGTTTGATTTCTCAGAAGGTCTCACTGGGTGTGGTGAGACACTGACACAATATCCTCTTGAGTATCTGGGGAAAGGTACAGACTGAGGCTTGGAGTGCTCCTTCCCACAGCAAGGAAGTCTGCTGCCATCTACTGTACACAGTGGCATCACAACAGACAGCATTTTTCTGTCTTACATCTATTTCACATTAATGCTTTCCTTATTCAGAAAAAGTAGTTCTCATCAGGGACCATTAGAACACTGACAAAATACAAGTTATTCTTCAAATAGCCTTTGAGATTGTGGAATTTTGTATTTGTAAAACTTAAACTGGGTCTTTTTTCTGTGTTTTTTCTCTGTTTTTCTTCCCCTGGCACAGGGCTTACACTTGCAATATCCTGTCAGTGCTACATCACTTTTAGGAAAAAGAACAATGCAAAGTAGCTTATAGAAAGCAGTTCAGTTTATGTTCCTACCAAATGTATCTTGACCTCCCTAACCTGAAAAGGTTCTTTCACCCTATTATCTTCTTCAAGGTTACTTTCTAAATCCTTTCTCTTTCACTGACTCCTAGGAAAAATATATACTTGCTACCTTCCTTTAAGGTTTTCTCACCATTTTGTAATCAGTTTACTTATCTCACTGAGGTTATATAAATTTTGTCCTCAACTCCATCTGTGCGTTTGAGTTTTCTTGCCTTATTTGGACAATTCAGATAAAAATGAAGTACTTTTGTTTCTATAAATGTTTATTTGAGCACCCTAATTATATAACAATTCTCTCTAACCTTTCTTTTGCTTTCTCCCTTGTGTGAATATTCCTCTTCCCCTCTCCACTCTTCTCTTAGGACCATTAAGACATAATGGACTCACTCTCACCTTCTGTCTAATTAGATTTCCTCCATAGGAACACAATCTTCCCAATTTTTAATACAAGGAGTTTCTCCTAGTTTAGTCTTTATGACAGTGTTTATGATAAAAAGAGAAGGGAAATCATGGAAAGGGAAGAAGGTAGTATACATTGACACAGGACCTACTATGTCCTAGGAATTGTGCTAAATGCTTTTCACCAAAGTCTCATCATATCCTAAAAACAATCCTACTATATAATAGCCATTATTATACTCATTTCACTTTTAAGGAATCCAAGGTAAATGAAAATTAAATGATTCATCTGAGAGTTAGAAATCTGGTGTCTGATGCCAGTTTTGAAGTGAGGTTTTCTTTATTGTAGGTTCAATGTTTTATTCACTGCACCACTGGCTGTTGTCTAGATGTTTTCAGAGAAATAGGACTTCTCCTTTGTACTTACATTTTTGCTTCGCAAATTCTGCACTTGAACTTCAATATTTCTACATGGCTCTAGCCTTTTTATCAGGAATTCTTTATAGCCCTCTATTTATTTAAAAATCTATATTTTTATCCATTTAGGCTTTTATTTAGTGGTGGGTGTAAAGTATTCTTGGTTGCAAACTTTTAGGAATAGTGGGTTTCAAGCTTTCCACTTCTTTATACTGGTGGCTATTAAATCATTTGTGATCCTGACTTGGATTCCTCAGTACTTGAATTCTTTCTGTTTACTTGTAGGAATTTTTTTCTTTAATCTGGAAACTCTGGATTTCACATATAATATTCCTGTAAGTTTTAATTTGGGGTTTTCTTTCAAGAAATGGTCAGTGTGTTTTGCTCTGAATCTATTTTGCTCTCTGATTTTTTTTTTTTACGATGTATATTGCCTTTCTTTTCAACATTTTACTTTTTTTCTTTCCTTCCTACCATAAAGATGGCATATATAAAACTATTTTATTCAGTTCTTTCTCTAGACATAAATGGCATATTTTTTGTGTATCATTTCTGATCAATTTATATTTTTAACCAAAAAAAATTTTTGTTCTTAAAAAGATATTGAGGTAACTATATGCAACATTCTCTTGCTTTGGCTCATCTCACATCATTATTTTCTGCAATTCTTTCCACCTCTTTTCTAAACCCATTGACGTGATCATTTGTTATAACATGACAGCATTCCATTCCATGCATATACTACAGTTTCTTCAACAGTTTCCCAATGGATGTACACCTTACAATTTTCATTTTTTTTTCAACAAAGAAAGCTACTAGTAACATTTTAGAATATATAGATTCTTTTTATTTTGGGGAATTAATCAAGTAGTAGTAGTGGAAGGTCAAAGGTTATAGGTAAGTTTCATAACTCTATGGGTATAAATCTAGATTCTTCCCCAGAAAGGTTGGATCACTTAACAATTCTACCAAAAGTGAGTGTCCCAGTTTTTCCATATCCCCTCCAATATTGGTCATTTTGCCCTTCTGTCATTTTAGCGAATCTTATCAGTTTAAAATGATGTCTCATGATAGTTTTGATTGGCATTTCCCAATTCAACAATGATAAAATCATATGACAATAAATTGTTTTGATTTCTTCTTTAGAAAATTGCCTGTCCATAACCTTTGGCCATTTATCAATTGAGAGATGACTCATATTGCAACAGATTTTTAAAAGTTCTTAATATATTTTAGATGAAATATTTGTCTTATAAACTGTCTAAAAAATACTTTTCCCAATGTTCTACTTTACTCCTGATCTTGTCCATATTTGCTCTATTTGTATACAAAAATTTGACAATTTATTTTAATTGAAATGATTCATTTTACACCTAACTTTCTTCTCTCCCTTGTTTCTTCATGAGATATCCAGCTATCCATAAACCTGATAGGCAATTCATTCCATGTCCTTCTAATTTTCTGATGAAATCACTCTTCATGTGTAGGTATGTAATGTGAATGACAGTGAAAGATATTCCCTACACATTAATAGGACTCAGGTGGAGTACATTAAGGGAAGTTTCATTAGGGGAGGCTTCTTTGATAGACCCAAACCTTTTGCTAATTGCCAGTGAGGTACTGGGAAACAAGGGTTGTCAGGCTCTTAGCTCTCAAAAGTTATATATACTCTGAGATTAGGTTTTGCATTGTAACCAAATTCCAGAGTTCCAAGGTGAAGAAGAAAATATCACAAGCCGCCAGGAAGAAATAATTTGAGTATCATGGAATCCAATCGACGTATTTTGGAACACAATGAGGATAACATAAGATCTAGCAGCTTCTACATTTAAGGATCCTCTCTCACAATGACATAATAATTTGGTTTATGGAGCAAGTATGATTCAGATTTATATGAGATCATCCTCATATATTAAGTACCACTTTCAAAACTCAGAATATCTCGCTCTACTGCCACCTACTGAACATTTAATTGTATACTCAGGAGCATGCTTCCATTCTCACTTGTACATTCATTTTTTTTCTTCTTTTGAGAAAAGAGATTTATAATTTCAGGGACCTTATCCTTTTAGAGATCGACATTTAGTCTACTCTCTCAGATAACGTTTTTTGAGTGCTTAAGTCTGTAGGGGGGAAAGCAGACAAAAAGTCTATGTATAACTCTCTTAATCACCATTATATCTATACTATCTTCATCATAAAGCAGGTAGTAAGAGGCATGTCTGTTTTCTCTCTCCTGTTACTGCTATTTCATTTTAGATAGTTACTCTATTACTTACCAAATTAAAGATAACAGAAGTCAATAGAGTTGTGAATAGAGTTCAATGACTATAGAAATGAAAAACTTAGATTGGGACTCTAAGTGCTGAATCCATAAATCATTGTTTCAGATATGCTAGTAATATAGTCTCAGTCATTTAGACTTTTCCTCCTTCAGGCATAAAATGAGTCTCTGTCCTATTAATAGACATAAAGTTTGCAAACTTGGGAATGTCCCATTCACTGTTTATAAAGCACATTTAAAGAAATGTTTGTATTTTTAATTCCTTTCATTAACGCAAACAATTTTAATAAACCTGATAATATTTGAGGTCCTTGCTTGAATCATGAAAGCAACTGATGTCAAATGGGCAAAACTGAGATTAGCTACAATGTCTGTGTTGATATAAAAAAGTAATCTAACTACTTGTATTTTACATACAGGGAGACTCAACTCTGCTGTAAGAATTTGAGAAAAGGAGAAAAGGAGCTCTAGGGAATATAGTTGTAAGAAGTGCCCAGCAAAGACACTGTGCTCATAAAAACCAACATTTTGACTACTATAAATACTCAAATTAACTACAAAAATCCATGAGGAAGAACCTATCTGCATAAAATGAAAGAACTGAAAAACAGAAGTACATAGAAAATGATTTCATACAAATAGTTAGAGAGAGAGATAGAGACAAAGAGGGATATCGATACGGGCATATATTTGTATCTAATAGCCTTCTCTAGGATGGGAAGAATTGAATAAAGATATTTACATGATAATGTTTTGAAAGTGTATTTAAACTTATTTAAAGGCAATAGTAAGCTATAAATGACCAAATTCAAATTTCATGTACAATCCTTTTTTATTATACTATGTTATGTCAATGATTGTTTTATTCAATAAATTAAAAATAAATTAAATTTATTTCAAGCAACGTGAAATTTCACAAAAAGAGAATGAAAATGAGGGTCTTCAAGTGACAGGAACTTGAGTTGGCTTGGTCACATGCATTCCTTAAATGTATCTTTCCACTTGCATACTCTGCATATGCACACTCTTTCCATTAACTCTGTGTATATTTATGGGAAAACATGACTCATATTTTTAATTGAAAGGTTCATGCTTTAATGGTTGTCTTAGCTATAAACTAAATGGGGCAAGTGGTTTGGGTCCATGAGCTGTTTAGTAGTTTCTATCTTAAAGGACTGGAGGGCTTGGAATATGACAACCCAGAAGGCAAAGGACCTAGGATAATGTGAGGTCCCAAATGGGAAAAGTCATAATACTTGAATGAAATGAGAAGCCATGAACTCAAACTCTGTGAAAGGTGGATACAAAGACATGGTGACCTGTTAGAATCATATCTTAGATATGGAATTCTGAATTCCCTATTTAAATCCTAATTCAGATAATGTGAGTAGTGAAACCTATAACAAGAATATGGTGAGCTGTTTATGACCATTTCAGCCAGCATAAAATCTTGCCTGTAGCCTTTTACTCAATAACATTGGGTAAAAGCCCAAACTTGGAAATGAGCTCATTACCAAGCAGTAAATCCAAAATATTCACCAATCTGTAGTGATACTCTCTCTGGGTCCTCCTGCCTTTGTCTATTTTTAAAATCACTCTGAATATTTGGAATTTCTTTGTGTTTTTTTATGACGGAGAGGGAGTTCACTGATGATTCTGGCTGTTGTCCCAGATTTAAATTCTTAGCAAGGATTCATCTTACTGTCCCAATATAAGCAACCCATTTCATTAAAATACTACCTATAATCAACATGTAGCTCCTTGGCCTTTTCCTTTGGTATCAAACTTGCCTAACTGTTTGGGGAAGGGGGAGGAGATCCAGGAGAGGGAAGGACAGACCTTACTGATTACACCCAAGTGTCACCTACCCAGAAAAACTGAGTAAAATCCCTTCAGTGGAAAACGGATATTCAGTGAAATAGAGAACTTTCAAGCATTCTTTATGACAAGACCAGAATTGAATAAAATTTGACTTCCAAATAAAAGACTCAAGAGAACCATAAAAAAAAAACAGAAAAGGGAAATCATGACAGATTTAGTAAGGTTCAACTCTTTACATTCCTCCATGGGAAGATGATACTTGCTACTCATAGGAACTTTCTCATAATTAAGGCAGTTCAGAGTATAATATAGACAGAAGGTGCAGAGATGACTTGAACATGAAGGGATGATATCTTAAAAATAAAATAAGAGTAAGAAAACACTGGGAGAAAGGGAAAGGAAGGGATAGGATGTGGTAAATTATCTCACATAAAAGAGTCTAGAAAGAGCTATTACAGTGTAGGAAAGCATAACAGAGGGGAAGAGACATAAGTAAACCTTACTCTCATCAGAACTGACTCAAAAAGGGAACAAAATACAAACTCAACTGGGTATAGAAGTCTATTTGACACTACAGGAAAATTGGAGGGGAACAGGTTATGAAAAGGAAGGACAGAATAGGGGAGAAGATAGTCAGAAGCAAAACACATCTGAGAAGTGATGGTGTGAAAGGATGGACAAAAGAGAACAAATGCAGGCAATATGATGATGGGAAATAGTTAAGTCACAACTGAAAGAAAGTGAAGCAAGTTTCTCTGACAAAGGCCTGATTTTTCAAACATATAGAGGGCTAAGACAAATTTATAAAAATAAAATTCATTCTGCAAAGTAAGGAAAGTGATCTATAGTCATAAGAAAAAAAAGTGATTTAACCCATTATTGGCTGGAGCTGTATATAAATCTGAAGTTATATGTAAATGATAAAATTAAAACAATTCTGAGGAACTACCTCATGTCTACTAGGATGGCCGATGTGACAGAAAAAAAGATAATGACAAATTTGGACAGATTGGGGGGAAAATGAGACATCAATGCACTGTTGGTGGAGTTATGAATTGATTTAACCATTCTGTACAGTAATTTGGAAATATACCCAGAGAGCTTTAAAATCATGCATACAACTTTCAACCAACAATACCCCTCTTAAATCAGAATCCCAAAAGAGACTAAAAATAACACAAAGGAAAAACATCTCTATATGTACAAAAACATTTAGGGCAGCTCTTTCCTGGAGACAAAGAATAGGCAACTGAGAGGATGCCCATCAACAGGGAAATGGCTGAACACATGATAAAATACTGTTGTTCTCAAACAAACAATGAGCAGGATAATCTCAAACATAAAACAGAAAGATTTACATGAGGTGATGCAAAGTGAAAGATACTATGTACAAAATAAGTATTATTGTACAATGATCAGTTTTGAATCACTTAGTTATTCTAAGACAGCTATGAAAGACTTATGATGAAAAATACTCTTCATCATCCGAGGAGAAAGTGATGGTGTCAGAACATAGATAGAAGCTTGTGGGGTTTTTATTTTCTTTAATTTTCGTGAGACTATTTTCTCTGTTTTTTCTTTCACAACATCACTCTTATGGCAATGTTTTACATGACTGTATGTGAATGAACTATATCAAATCCTTACCTTCTTAATGAGGAGAGGTGGAGAGAGGAAAGAAAAGTTTGAAATTCAAACATTTAAAAATGACTCTCAAAAATTATTTTTACATATAACTGGGGAAAAATAAAATACTAAATAACTTTTTTAAGATGGAACATCAAAATGCACAAAATACATAGGAAGAAAAGCCTAAGTGATGCAAAAACTTCCCTGGAACTTGTAGCTGAAGGGCACAGGTTTTCTTCTTTACTTTTTATTTCTTGTTTTCTTTTCTAGGGTGATATAAGAATGCTTTAAATTGACACTATTTCCTTAATTCAGATGTTCTCAGCAGTTTTCTTCCCTTATTTTTGGCTTTGTTTGTAATTTCTCCCTGCCATGGCCTATGAATATATACATAAAAACAAGCATGGGAATTCTTGCATGACCACACATGAATATTTGTGTATGTTTATATCTTTTTTGTTGTTCAGTCATATGCTATTCTTTATGACTTCATTTTGAGGTGTTTGTAGCAAAGATACAAGAGTGCTTTACCATTTCCATGTCTATCTCATTTTTCATATGAAGAAATTGAGGCAAAAAATTGTTAAGTGACCTACCCAGGTTCACATAAATAGTGTCTCAGGCCAGCTCCAAGCTCATGAAGATGAGTTCCTAATTCCAAGTCCAGTGCTCTATTCACTCTGCCACCTCACTGCCTATATTTATATCCATACATAGATATTTATATACATGGACAAATTATGCTTGTTCATATGTCTATTTCTGTAAACATATATACGTATGTGTACATTTATTGATTAATTATATTTTCGTGTGTGTATGTGCATAGCAAAAACCTCCCACTAATACATTCATGAAGTAGTCAGAGCATATGAAAAAGCAGTTCTCAAAAGAAGAATTACAAACTATTGATAACAATATGAAAGAATGTACCAACTTACTAAATATAGAAGAAATGACCATTAAAAAACCTTTGAGGCTTAGCAAAAATGACAGAAAATGGAAAAAGTCAATATTTTAAGGATTATGGTAAGATAAACACATAGGCATTATTGAAGGCTCTGAATATGTAACAAAAATGGAATTAGAAAATAACATGACTATTGCCAAGGACATGATAACTACTTATATGCTGGCATAGTTCTCAATCACCAAGTATAAAATATTCTCCATATAGAAAACAGAGAGAAAATATTTATTTAAATACCAGAAAGTCAAATCCTAGAACCAGAAAGCAAAATTCATCATGGCAACCAAGAAGTTAATAAACATGAAAGCAGCAGAGGGCAAAGCCATTCACAAACCTCCCCTCCCTTAGCCTGGGCCATCTCACTATCACCTCTTACACTGTGTCAGTTGGCCTGTGTTCTCTCTTCTGACCTGACCCCACTCACTCACTTCCTCTCAGTTCTGCTTGACCCTTCCTATTCTGCCTGTTCAGCAACCACCTGTAAACGTGAGACTTAGGCTTCCAAGTGATTTAAAGAGATCACACGGGCCTATGAGTTAATGAGAAAGGTCTCACCATTTCAACTGCTACTAAACGACTTATTTTACTATTTATATATTGCATTTGACCCATATAAGTATATGTTATGCTATTTGTATATTTTATGTATGTCCATATATATATATGATATATGTATATATATGTTTATATATGTCTGTGTGCATATATTCATGTATATATCTATACATGTATGTATGTGTGTGTATATGTATTCATATAGGGTAGCAAAGTGGCACAGTTGATAGAGCCTGGACATGAAATCAGAAAGACTCTTCCTCATGAGTTCAAATCCAGACTCAGATGCTTACTACCTGTGTGAACTTGGGCAGGTCACTGAGCTGTATTTGTCTCAATTCCTCATTTGCAGAATGAGCGTGGAAGGAAAAGGCAAACTATTTCAGCAACTCTGCTGAGAAAACCCTTATATATGGTGAAGAGAGGCAGATATAATGGAAATATGACTTGATGAAACATGAAAAGAGATAATTCTATTAGGTTTCCTCTCAAGAACTATTGAAAAGAAGAAATATCAATAAATATCAAAATATTTATGAAAGTATGGTAGAAAGGAATTGGAATAAAATACCTTTCAAATGAGGAGTAAGTAGAAAGATCAAATAAATTGTGGCACATAAATATTAGGGAACTGCACGGGGCTACCCCCCAACCATCCCACTCCAGGCTACCCCCAGCCCTCACTTGTACTTACCCTATCCCCGGTCTTCAGATGTCTCCGGCCCCTACCATGTGGCAGGGGAATCCCCTCCTGTGGGGGAGGGGAAATGACTACACAGAGCACCCAAGGTGGCCAGTGCACTTCACTTTATTGCTTACATCTCCTTTTGATCTCTCCCGACAGCTCCTTATATCCCCAGTCAGAGCCCTGCCCATGTTCCTCCCTGAGGGCAGAGCCAGCTCCCGAAGGGCGGTTCCAGCACCCGAAGGTAGTCCAGAGCTTGGCCCCTAACAGCTCCCCCTTTTTGTTAGACAGGAGTATTATCATAAGGAGTAGGGAGTTTGGGGGACGACAGGAGGGTGCGCAAATTTGCTTTGGCTTCTAGTATCACCTTTCTTATCATAGCGTAAAGGCATCTAATGCAACACAGGAGAAGGAGGCAAGGAAGAATAAAAAAGGCAGCAATCCTACCTTAAACCAAGATTGCCCAAAGCAGACAATAAGCCCCAAGAAAGAAAAACATTCTTGGCTTCTTTGATCCCCAAAAACCCGGGAAAATAGCCTTGAGCAAAACAGGGGTGGAATCCTTCCTCCCAGTGCCATCTTGTTCATGCCTTACCAGTCTCCCCTCAGTTTACCTGAGTTGTGAACAGTGAATGCCGTCCAAGAGGCTGGGGGTTGGCAATTCCCTTACAATTCCCCCTTTTTTTTTACTCAATCTTTCCCTGAGGACAATGATGTTCTCTCTACTGGATATTAGGGAATCCTGGACACTATGAAAAGCAAGTTTGATACATATTGGCACAAGCAGCAGTACTAACAATAGTACTACAAACCTATCAATAAAGGCTAAAACCAGGTCTTTATATGACCCCATGAACTTAAACTATCAAGGAACTGAGTTATTTTTGTAGTCTTTTTTCAGGTGCAAAATCAACATCTGCTTCCTCATCTAATTCTTCTGCCAATTCAATTGATCTCTGGATATCCAAAGTGACATTATCTGGAATTAGCCCATGCAATTGGACTCTAATTTCTTCCCATTGGACTTGTGACTCATTATACAATTTCTTAGTCAAACAAAAGACACTATATCTATAATCACATTGCAATTTGTGTTGTAACTGTAACATAGACACTTCTTCACCAATGATTTCAGTTACTTTTGGAGTGTATGAATGGCTTCATAAATTTATCGTCTATTTTTGCTTGTTCCTTAAAGCCTGCAGACACATTTTTATAAGGGCATGCAATTCAGAAGCTTGAACTATCATGTTTTGTGTATCAGAGATAGATACAGCCAATGCAGTGGACGCTAAAATAGCTTCTACTACTAACATGATTCCTAACACAAGAAACACATATACGTACTCTAGTAGTTATAGGGGTTAATTGCTTGTCCAAAATATGTAGAACTTCATCTGTACCATCCTTTAGCCTTAATTACCATCATGGCATATTGAGGTCTTGTTAGAATAAAAACTCTCCCTACTGTCTTTGGTTCTATACATTCTTGCACAGAACAATTCTGTCATGTAAAATTAAAAATTGTTGTCATGTTCCGATATGTCTCCAGTTTTGATCTGTTGTCTCTATCCTATAGAAATACATGTTTGTTCCCTAGACATACTTTGTCCATTAAAGTAATGTTGTCAGATTTACTTGGTGATGCTACAGCAGGCATTCCCTGAACTGATTGTCCTCCCATTGCTAAGATAACTTTATCTATTCTCTGAACAGGCCTTCCAACCTCAGGATACCCCTTATAATTAATATACATTTGTCTAGGAAAATTTGGCACATATTTTTCATCAGGCAAGTATGCAAGATTGTGACATGAATACTACATTTCTGTGTAGTTTCCCATAATCAAGTTTGTCTCCTGACAAGTGTGTGTGTGTGACAATTCTCAAATGGTAAAAACCCTGTATACAAATGCCAAAGGATTACATATCTCTTCTCTTGTAAGCTACAAAATGGTCTATATTTCATCCCATTAGCAAATCCCACAAAGTCCCTATATGACCAAACTACTATTGTCCCATTTATCCTCCATATGAATAGATTGTAAGCAACTTGTGCATCATTTTCATCCAGTGTCTCTTGTCCATCCACAATAGGGGCACACCAAGGATACCCCTCTATTCCAATCACTTGAGTGTAATTAAACTAAACCCATTCCAATGCCCAGAAATACCATTCTGTAGACAAAGTGGGAAACCTGTGACTAGTCATGAAAAGTTAAAGTGTCTCTGAAAAAGAGTCCCATTAGTATCATAGTCTAGTCCATTATCTTTAAACATGTGAGAAATATTGCCTTGGATAATAAATTTAGGCATTGTCTCACTCCATGACATCACCCTTAACCATGGTGGATTTATGAGGAATGTCCATCTCTGTTGTTCGTTTGGTGTTGGATCGAAGGACGCAGTGTTGTTGAGCATCATGATGAGTACGAGAAGAATGAGAGGAGCCATCGGGACCCAGATGAGCGAATTTGAAATTTTTGCATTCACCACTGATAGCTTCTCCTTGCTCCCTCTGACCACTTCACCTTGGTGGTTGTCCTCTATCACTCTTATCCTTTTCACTGGAACCCACACTTCTTTGTTATCATCTGCTAAAACACAAACATACCTTTTTCCCCATGTTAACACTGTATGAGGACCAAACCAGTTTGTATTCCCATCATACCACATTACTTTACTGGCTGCTGTCAGGGCACTTGTTACTGCTGATTCAGTCTTTGCAGACTCCTTGGCAGGAAATGTTAAGAATTTCATAGCAGGGGGGGAGGAGCCAAGATGGCGGAGTAGAAAGATTCATGTATGCTAGCTCTGAACCCACAGCCCATAAATTTTCTGTAAAGAGAACTCTCCACGAATTCTGCAGCACTGCAAGATGTGCAGAAACACAGTGGAAAAGATTTCAGTTCCAGAAAGCCCTGAAGACAAGTCCCCAGGGGTCCATCGCACCCCAGAAAGTGGAGCCCATCCCTGAGCTGCCCTAGCTATGGCCCCAGAGGAGCAGATCCAAACAGGCTTCAGGGTCGGATTCTCCAGCAGAAGGTCCCTCCACCCACAGATGCTCCAGGTCAGTGAGAGAGACATCTGGGCTGTCCAAGAGGGGAGCGGGTTATCTCCATGACTCAGGCCCCATCAGGAGGCAGCGGCGGAGGGAGCAGCAGAGGCAGCGGCAGAGGCAGTGACGACAGCCCGGGACTCCCCGAGCAGGCAGGAGCTCCATTCCTGGGAGACAGCCCTGCCCCCATCAGCCCCATTATTGAAGGTCTCTGCATAAAGCCCCTAAGGGAACTGAGCCTGGGAGGTGGCCCTGCCCCCACCTGAGAAACACAACTTAAACTCACATTGAATAGAAGCCATGCCTGCCGCGGAAAGCCCATTTGAATCTCAGACCCCAAGCACTAGCTGGGCAGATTTAGGCGGGGGGGGGGGGGGAGACAGGAATCTCAGAAGTCAATTAACTGACTGGGAAAATGCCCAGAAAAGGGAAGAAAAATAAGACCATACAAAGCTACTTTCTTGGGGAACAAATGTTGCTGCCTTTCATTTCTGATGATGAGGAACAATGCTTACCATCAGGAAAAGACATGGAGGTCGGGGTCTCTGTATCCCAGATATCCCAGGTGGATGTGCAGTGGGCTCAGGCCATGGAAGAGCTCAAAATGGATTTTGAAAATCAAGTTAGACAGGTGGAGGAAAAACTGGGAAGAGAAATGAGAGAGATGCAAGAAAAGTATGAAAAACGGGTCAATAGCTTCCTAAAGGAGACCCAAAAAAATGCTGAAGAAAATAACACCTTGAAGAATAGGCTCACTCAATTGGCAAAAGAGGTTCAAAAAGCCAGTGAGGAGAAGAATGCTTGAAAAAGCAGAATGAGCCAAATGGAAAAAGAGTTTCAAAAGCTCACTGAAGAGAATAGCTCTCTCAAAATTAGATGGAACAGATGGATTCTAATGACTTTCTCAGAAACCAAGAAATCACCAAACACAATCAAAAGAATGAAAAAATGGAAGAGAATGTGAAATATCTCATGGGAAAAACAACTGACCTGGAAAATAGATCCAGGAGAGACAATTTAAAAATTATGGGATTGCCTGAAAGTGATGATGAAAAGAAGAGCCTCGAAATCACCGTCCATGAAATTATCAAGGAAAACTAGCCTGAGATTCTAGAACCAGAGGGCAAAATAAGTATTGAAAGAATCCATCGATCACCACCTGAAAGAGATCCAAAAAGAGAAACTCCTAGGAACATTGTGGCCAAATTCCAGAACTCCCAGCTCAAGGTAAAAATCTTGCAAGCCACTAGAAAGAAGAAACAATTCCAGTATTGTGGAAATAAAATCAGGATAACTCAAGATCTAGCAGCTTCTACATTAAGGGATCAAAGGGCATGGAATAGGATATTCCAGAAGTCAAAGGACTTGGGATTAAAACCAAGAATCACCTACCCAGCAAAACTGAATATAATACTTCGGGGAAAATATGGTCTTTCAATGAAATAGAGGACTTTCAAGCATTCTTGATGAAAAGACCAGAGCTGAAAAGAAAATTTGACTTTCAAACACAAGAATGAGAAGAAGCATGAAAAAGTAAACAGCAAAGAAAAGTCATAAGGGACTTACCAAAGGTGAACTGTTTACATTCCTACATGGAAAGACAATATTTCTAACTCTTAAAAATTTTCAGTATCTGGGTAGTTGGTGGGATTATACACACACACATACACACATGCGTACATGTGTACACGCACACACACACACACACATGCACGCACATACAGAGACAAAGAGCGAGAGTGAATTGAATAGGATGGGACCACATCTTAAAAGAGATTAAGGTAAATGGTGACAGAGAGATGTAGTGGGAGGAAAGTGGGTAAAATGGAATGGGGTAAATTATATCTCATTCAAGAGGCAAGCAAGAGACTTTTTAGATGAGGGAAAAAGAGGAGAGCTGAGGAAAAAAACAAGAAGTTTACCCTCATCACATTCGACTAAAGGAAGGAATAAAATGCACACTCATTTTGGTATGAAAACCTATCTTACAATACATGAAAGTGGGGAAGGAGATAAGCAAGGGGGGGATGATGGTAAGGAGGGCAATGGGAGGAGGGAGCAATTTGAAGTCAACACTCAGGGAGGGACAGGATCAAAAGACAGAATAGAAACAATGGGGGGCAGGAAAGGATGGAGGGAAATCCAGTTAGTCTTACACAACACGACTATTATTGAACTCATTTGCAAAACTACACAGATAGGGCCTTTATTGAATTGCCTGACTTCCCAAAGGAAATGGATGGGGAGGGAGGGATAGGGAGAATTTGGAACTCAAAGTTTTAGGAACAACTGTTGAGTATTGTTGTTGCTACTAGGAAATAAGAAATACAGTTAATGGGGAATAGAAAGTCATCTGGCCCTACAGGACAAAAGAGAAGATGGGCACAAGAGAAGGGAGGGATGATAGAAGAGAGGGCAGATTGGTGATAGGGAAAAACTACATTACTCCATGTATTGGGGTGGGGGAGGGGATAAAAGGGGAGAAAATTTGGAACCCAAAATTTTAAGAAAATGAATGTAAAAAGTTAAATAAAAAAAAAAGAAGGAAGAGAGCCAAGAGGATGTACACATGTGAAGCTAAAGGACAAGTAAAGAATATTTTCAAGAACTAAAACAAAAAGAAAAGAAAAGAAAAGAAAATATTCTGAGTCTGGAGATGGTATGTCATGTTTGAAGAACAGCACTGCATCAAAGAGTACATGATGGAGAATAAGGTATGAGAAGATGGAAAGATAGAAATTGGGCAAGTTATGAAGGATTTTATACAGAGGATTTTACATTTGATCCTGGAGTTAATAGGGAGCCAAAGGAGCTTATGAAAGATGTAGAGAATATGGTCAGATCTGCATTTAAGGAAGATCACTTTGCTTCATAAAGAATGGATCTTGGAGTGAAGAGAGACTTGAGGCAGATAAATCAATCAGGAAGCTATTACAATCACTCAGGTATAAAGTAATGAGGGCCTATGGCAGGGTTATTTCTGTGTCAGAGACTAGAGAAAGAGGTACATATACAAGAGATGTTATAAAGGTAGAAATGATTTGACATCTTATTGGATATGGACAGTAAAAGAGAGTAAGGAGTTGAAGGTGACAACACTATTTGTGATCTTGGATGACTGGGAGAATAGTGGTACCCCAAGAGTAACAGGGAAGTTAGGCACAGAGGAACGTTTGCAAGGAAAAAAAAGTTTAGTTTTTAACATGTTGAGTTTAACATGACTATAGAACATTGACTTCAAGATGTCTAACAGGTAGTGGGAGATGCAAAGACTGGAGGTCAGTAGAGAGGGCAGGACAAATGGATGTGAGAGTGATCTTAAAGAGGATAAGTGAAACTATGAGTGGTAATGAGATCACCAAGTGAAGCAGAGGAAGAAGAAAAGAGGGCACGGGAAAGAATTCCAAAGGACCCTCCTTATTATCAGGTGTAACATAGATGAAGAGAGACACAAAGACAGAACAATCAGAAAGACAGGAGAAGTAGGAGAGGCAAATGTCATGAAAACCTAGAGAGAAGAGAGTATCAAGGAGGAGAGGCTGATTGACAGTATTAAAGACTCAGAGAGATCAATAAAAATAAGAATTGAGATGAAGTTATTGGATCTGACAATTAATGGATCATTATTAACTTTTGAAAAAGGAGTTTCAATTAAATGATGAAAATGGAAGCTAGACTGCAAAGTGTTAAAGAAAAGGAAATTGAGGCACTCATTTTAGACATATTTAGTCTAACCCGTAAAGGGGTAAGATGTGTGTAGCAAATGTTCATTAATTCTTGATTTGCCTCATGTTTGAAAATGACAGAGAAATTAGTCACCATGCACAAAACATATAAACCATTAAAAGAAGAAATTTTCTCTCTATACCTGTAGACATCAGAAACAGGAAAGATTCTCAGGGACACAAAGTGGATTGGATGATAGATGGATAGATGGATAGATGGATGGATGGACACATGGAAGGAAGGATGGGACAGATTTTCACTGCCCATTAGGAAGAATAAAGATAACTTGAAATATTTAAGCCAATTGCTTCACCTGTTATTCTAAGTGGTCTCTTTGTATTCAATGTTCTTCAGTTCCCTCTCCAAGTCATTCACATGTCTATGTGAAGGAGGAGGTTTTTGTCTGGTCTCATACTCGTTTTTGTCACTGTGTGTCTTGCACAGTAGTACAAGGCTGTGTCCTCAGGTTTAAGGGAATCCATTTGCAGGTAAAGCATGCTGTTGCTGTTGTCCCTGGAGATGGTGAATCTGCCTTTCACAGAGTCTGCATAGTTTGTCTTTGTTGCATCATACCTAATATACGAGAGCCACTCCAGCCCCTTCCCTGGAGCCTGGCGGATCCAATGCATGCCATAGTCTTTGAACGTGAATCCAGAAGCTTTGCAGGAAAGGCGAATAGATCCTCCAGGCTGTCTCACATCTCCCCCAGACTCCACCAGCTGAACATCACAATGGACACCTGCAAACAGAATCGTTGAAGACAATAGTCACACAGATACTTCACTTCAAAGTGTATTTCCTTGGTCAAGAAACCAACAAAAGACAAAACTACCTTGTAAAATAGTCAGAAGGACAATTCCCTTCAGACCTAATCCCATTGTTCCAGCTCTACAATGGCAGTCCTTAGGAGAGAAAAAACACACAAAAGAAAAGCTCCTCTCCCAGGGCTACAGACACAGGTTTTTGCTGGTTTTCATCCCTAGAGGGAGGAGTCCAATTTGCATTTCTTTCTCTCTTCACTATTACTAAGAATAACTGCCTCCCACTGGGATGAGTCCCCTCCCTGAGCTTCAGAGAGATGTTTCCCCCAGAATTAATTCTAAAATCCTGAGGAAGCTCAGGGACACTGAGAATCTAAATATCATTGGTGTTGACTCAGTATCTGTCCCTCGCCATCACTCCAACCTACTCCCAACACAAAGGGAATGCTCTGTAGGTTTTTCTATGTTTCTGTTATTTTCCCAGCTTGTTCCATTTCTATCTCTAATTAGGAAGGCACCCCAAGCATTTGGCATGTTTTGTCTTCACCCTCGGAGGCTGAGGTGGCAGTATTTCTGAGCTTACTCTTGTTTGGTTGTAGGGCTATTTTTCTATCCATTATTTTTGTAAATTGGATTTCATGTGTATTATGTATGTCCAATCCCATTCATGGTCACTTATATCCACAGTATGCTCTGTTGGCATGAGGGAAGTCATTATTAAGTTTTCAGTGTGAGCAGTATATTTCAGAAATCAGCAGACACTGAAAGTCAGGACTTGACTTTAATTGTTTTTTTAATTTAAACTTAACAAAGGGATAGAGAAAATTTTACTAATGTTGATTAAACTTAAAATTGTATCGTGCAATCACTTTTCTTCCCTGGAAAGCTGGTGTTAAAAACATAAAAACTTACCAGCAAACCCAAGCTCAAATCCCTCTGAGTTGGAGGAATTGAGGCACAAAATGAACAGAGGATAATAGAGCCTGCTGTACCTCCTGGATCCTCCAAAATCTCCCATGTTTGATTTCTCAGAACGTCTCATTGGGTGTGGTGAGACACTGACACAATATCCTCTGATTTCTCAGAACGTCTCATTGGGTGTGGTGAGACACTGACACAATATCCTCTTGAGTATCTGGGGAAAGGTGTAGACTGAGGCTCAGACTGCTCCTTCCCAGGGCAAGGAAGTCTGCTGCCATCTACTGTGCACAGCAACATCACAACAGACAGAATTTTTCTGTCTTATATCCATTTCACTATAATGCTTTCCTTATTCACAAAAAGTAGTTCTCATAAGGCACCATTAGAACACTGACAAAATACAAGTTATTCTTCAATTAGCCTTTGAGATTGTGGAATTTTGTATTTTGTAAAACTTGAACTGGGTTTTTTTTCTCTTTGTGTCTCTGTTATTTCTTCCCCTGACACAGGCCTTACACTTGCAATACCCTGTCAGTGGTACACCACTTTTAGGAAAAAGAACAATTCAAAGCAGCTTGTAGAATGCAGTTCAATTTATGTTCCTACCAAATATATCTTGACCTCCCTAACCTGAAAAGGTTCTTTCACCCTATTATCATCCTCAAGGTAACTTTCTAAATCTTTTCTCTTTCACTGACTCCTAGGAAAAGTATATACTTGCTACATTCCTTTAAGATTTTCTCAGCCTTTTGTAATGAGTTTACTTATCTCACTGAGGTTATATAAATTTTGTCCCCAACTCTATCTGTGCGTTTAAGTTTTCTTGCCTCATTTGGAAAATTCAGATAAAAATGAAGTAGTTTTGTTTCTATAAATGTTTATTTGAGCACCCTAATTATATAACAATTCTCTCTAACCTTTCTTTTCCTTTCTCCCTTCAGTGAATATTGAAGTTACTATATGCAACATTCTCTTGCTTCTGCCCATTTCTCATCTTTATTTTCTGAAATGCTCTCCATCTTTTTTTAAAAACCATTGAGGTAATCATTTCTTATAGCATGACAGCTTTCCATCCCATGCATATACTAAAATTCATTCAGCAATTTCCCAGATGATGTATACACTGCAATTTTCAGTTTTTTGTCAACACAAAGAGAGCTACTAGTAACATTTTAGAATACATAGCTTCTTTTTACTTTGGGAAATCAATCAAGTAATGGGATTGGACGGTCAAGTGTTATAAGTAGTTTCATAGTTCTTCGGCCATATATCTAGATTCTTCCTCAGAAAGGATGGATCACTTAATAATTCCACCAAAAGTGGGTGTCCTAATTTTACCATATCCCTTCCAATATTGGTCATTTTCCCTTCTCTCATTTTAGCTAATCTGATTGGTGTAAATTATGTCTCATGATAGTTTTGATTGCCATTTCCCAACAATGATAAGAGCATTTTTTCATATGACAATAAAATGGTTTGATATCTTCTTTAGAAAATTGCCTGTCCATATCCTTAGGCCATTTATCAATTCAGAGATGACTCAGATTCCAACACATATTTAAATGTTCTTTATACATTTTAAATGAGTTCTTTATCTTATAAACTGTCTAAAAAATGTTTTCCCCAATTTTCTGCTTTCCCTCTGATCTTGCCCACATTTGCTCTATTTGTACACAAAAATTTGATAATTTATTTTAATTGAAATGATTCATTTTACACCTAACTTGGTTCTCTCCCTTCTTTCTTCATAAGATATCCACCTATCCATAAATATGATAAGTAATGCATTCCATGTGCTTCTAATTTTCTGATGAAATCACTCTTCATGTCTAGGTATGGAATGTGAATGACAATTAAAGATCTTCCCTACACATTAATGTGCTCAGGTGGAGCACATTAAGGGAAACTTCATTAGGGGAGGCTTCTTTGGTAGGCCCACACCTTTTGTTAATTGCTGGTGAAGTACTGTGTATATAAAAGGGGTTGTCATGCTCTTTGGCTCTCAAAAGTGTATTTATACTCTGAGATGAGGCTTTGCTTTGTAACCAAATTCCAGAGTAACTAGGTGAAGAAGAAAATATTACAAGCAGCCAGGAAGAAATAATTTGAGTATCATAGAACCAAGTCAAAGTAGTGTGGAAATACAATGAGGATAACATAAGATCTAACAGCTTCTACATTTAGGAATCCTCTCTCACACTGACCTAATAGTCTGGGTTTATGGAGCAAGTATGATTCAGATTTACAGGAGATGATTCTCATATATTAAGTACCACTTTCATGACTCAGAATATCTAGCTCTACTGCCACCTACTGAACATTTAATTGCATACTCAGGAGGACGCTTCCATGCTCACTTGTACATTCATTTTTTTTCTTTTTTTAAGAAAAGAGATTTATAATTTCAGGGCCCTTAACCTTTTAGAGATCGACATCTAGTCTACTTTCTCAGACAATGCTTTTTGAGTACTCAAGTCTCTAGGGGGGAAAGCAGATAAAAAGTCTATATATAACTCTCTTAACCACCATTATATCTATCTTCATCATAAAGCAAGTAGTAAGAGGCATGTCTGTTTGTTTTCTCTCTCCTGTTACTGCTATTTCAGTTTAGATAGTTACTCTATTATTTACCAAATTAAGGATAACAGAAGTCAATAGAGTTGTGACTAGAGTTCAATGACTATAGAAGAGAAAAACATAGATTGGGACTCTAGTCCATAAATCATTGTTTCAGATATGCCAGTAAAATAGTCTCAGGCATTGAGACTTTTCCTCCTTCAGGCATAAAAGCGATTCTGTCCTATTAATAGACATAAAGTTTTCAAACTTGGGAATGTCCCATTCACTGTTCATAAAGCACATTTAAAGAAATGTTTGTATTTTTAATTCCCTTCAGTAACAAGAACAATTTTAATAAGTCTGATAGTATTTAGGGTCCTTGCTTAAATGATGAAAGCAACTGATGTGAAGTGGGCACAACTGAGATTAACAATGACGCCTGTGATGATATAAAAAAGTAATCTAACTAGTTGTATTTTAAATAGAGGGAGTCAACTCTGCTGTAAGAATCTGAGAAAAGGAGAAAAGCAGGTCTACGGTATATACTTGTAAGAAGAACCCAGCAAAGACACTGTGCTCATAAAAAGCAACATTTTGACTACTATGAATACCCAAATTAATTACAAAAGTCTATGAGGAAGACTCTATCTGCATAAAAAGAACTGAAAAATAGAAGTCCATATAGAATGATTTTATACAGAGAGAGAGAGAGAGAGAGAGAGGTACATATTTTTATCTATCAGCCTTCTCTAGGATGGGAGGAAGTGAACAAAGATATTTACATGATACCTTTTTTAAAGTCTGTTTAAACTTATTTAAAGGGAATAGTAAGCTATACATGATAGAATTGCAATTTCATGTGCAATCATTTTTTATTTTGCTATATTATGTCAATGATTGTTTTATTCAATAAATTAAAAATAAATTTATTTTTTTTAAAGCAACATGAAATTTCACAAAAAGAGAATGGAAACTGGGGTCTTCAAGTGACAGAAACTTGGTCACATGCATTCCTTATACATATCTTTCAACTTTTATACTTTGCATATGCACACTCTTTCCATTTATTCTGGGTATATTTATGGGAAAACATGACTCATATTTTTAATTGAAAGGTTCATGCTCTAATGGTTGTCTTAGCTATAAACTAAATGGGGCAAGTGGTTTGGGTCCATGAGCTGTTTAGTAGCTTCTATCTTAAAGGAGTAGAGGGCTTGGAAAATGACAAACTAGAAAACAAAGGAGCTAGGAAAATGTGAGGTCCCAAATGGGAAAAGTCATAATACTTGAATGAAATGAGAAGCCACGAACTTAATCTCTGTGAAAGGTGGATACAAAGACATGGTGACCTGTTAGAATCATATCTTAGATATGGAATTTTGAATTCCCTATCCCAATCCTAATTCAGATAATGTGAGGAGTGAAACCTATAACAAGAATATGGTGACCTGTTTATGACTATTTCAACCAACATAAAATCTTGCCTGTAGCCTTTTGCTCAATAACATTGGGTAAAAGCCCAAGCTTGGAAATGAGCTCATTACCAAGCAGAAAATCCAAAATATTCACCAATCTGGAGTGATACACTCTCTGGGTTCTCCTGCCTTTGTCAGTTTTTACAATCACTCTGGAGATTTGGACGTTTTTTGTGTTTTCTCATGGCGGGGGGGAAGGAGCTCCCTGATTATTCTGGCTGCTGTCCGATATTTAAAATCTTAAAAAGGATTAACCTTACTGTCCCAACATAAACAACCCAATTGATTAAAATACTGCCTGTATTCAATATGGAGCTCTTTGGCCTTTTCCTTTGGTATCCAGCTAGCCTAACTCTTTGGGGGAGGGAGAGGAGATCCAGAATTCTCTAAGTGGGGGAAGGCCAGACCTTACTGATTACAACCAAGAATCACATACCCAGAAAAACTGAATAAAACCCCTTCAGTGGCAATACAGATACTCAGTGAAATAGAGGACTTTCAGGCATTCCTTATGAGAAGACCAGAACTGAATAGAAAATTTCACTTCCAAATAAAAGACTCAAGAGAACCATAAAAAAATAAACAGAAAAGGGAAATCATGACAAATTTAGTAAGGTTCAACTCTTTACATTCCTCCATGGGAAGATGATATTTGCTACTCATAAGAACTTTCTCATAATTAAGGCAGTTCAGAGTATAATATAGACAGAAGGTGCAGGGATGACTTGAACATGAAGGGATGATATCTTAAAAATAAAATAAGAGTAAGAAAGCACTGGGAGAAAGGGAAAGGATGGAGTAAATTACCTCACATAAAAGTGGTTAGAAAGAGCTATTAAAGTGTAGGAAAAGATAGAGGAGGTGAAGAAACATGAATGAACATTACTCTCATCAGAACTGACTCAAAAAGGGAACAAAATACAAACTCAGTAGGGTACAGAATTCTCTTTGAAACTACAGGAAAGTTGGAGGGGAAGAGGTTAAGAAAAGAGAGGGCCAAATAGAGGAGAAGATAGTCAGAAGCAAAACACATCTGACAAGTGATGGGGTGAAAGGAGGAACAAAAGAGTATGAATGCAGGGAATATGATGAAGGGAAATAGTTAACAATAGCAACTGTGAAAACAAATTCAAGCAAAGTTCTCTGACAAAGACTTAGTTTTTCCAACATATACAGAACTGAGTCAATTTACAAACATAAGATTCATTTCACAAGGGAAGGAAAGTCATCTACATCCATAAGAAAAAAAATTATTTAACCCACTATTGGCTGGAGCTGTACATAAATCTAGAGTTGTATGCAAATGATAGAACTAAAACAATTATGAGGAACTACCTCATGGCTATTAGGATGGCCAATATGACAGGAAAAAAAAGAAAATGACAAATGAGGGACAGGATGGAGGGGAAATGAGACATCAATGCACTGTTGGTAGACTTGTGAACTGATTTAATCATTCTGTACAGTAATTTGGAACTATACCCAAAGGGCTATAAAATCATGCATACAACTTTGACCCGGTAATATCCCTATTAAATCAGTATCTCAAAAGAGATTTTAAAAAACACAAAAGACAAACATATATACGTACAAAAACATGTAGGGCAGCTCTCTCCTGGGGACAAAGAATACGCAACTGAAAGGGTGCCCATCAACAGGGGAATGGCTGAACACATGGTAGAATACTGTTCTTGTAAAAGAAATGATAAGCATGATAATCTCAAACATAACACAGAAAGAGTTACATAAGCTGATGCAAAGTGAAATGTGCTGTGTGCAAAGTAACAATACTGTTGTTCAATGATCAGCTGTGAATGACTTAGTTATTCTAAAACAACTTTGAAAGAGTTATGATGAAAAATACTATCCATCATCACAGGAGGAAGTGATGTGTCTGAATACTCATAGAAGCCTGTGGGGGGTTCCATTTTCTTTAATTTTCTTGAGGCTTTCTTGTCTGTTTTTTCTTTCACAATATCACTCTTATGGCAACGTTTTACATGACTGCACATGAATGAACTGTATCCAATTCTTGCCTTCTTAATGAGGAGAGGTGGGGAGAGGAAAGAAGAGTTTGGAACTCAAACTTTTAAAAATGACTCTCAAAAATCGTTTTTACATGTAGCTGGGGAAAAATAAAATACTAAATAACTTTTTAAGATGGAACATCAAAAAGCACAAAATAAATAGGAAGAAAAGTCTAAGTGATGGAAAACTTCCCTGGAACTTGTAGCTGAAGGGCACAGGTTGTTTACTTTTGATTTCTTCTTTTCTTTTCTGAGGGTGATACAAGAATGCTTTAAATTGACACTATTTCACTAATTCAGATGTTCTCAGCAGTTTTCTTCCCTTATTTCTGGCTTTGCTTGTAATTTCTCCCTGCCATGGCTTATGAACATATACATAAATACAAGCATGGGAATTCATGCATGACCACACATGAATATTTGTGTATATTTATATCATTTCGTTGTTCTTCGGTCATATGCTACTCTTTATGACTCTGTTTTGGGATTTGGTGGCAAAGATAAAGGAGTGCTTTGCCATTTCCATGTCTATCTCATTTTTCATGTGAAGAAATTGAGGCAAGAAAGGTTAAGTGACCTACCCAGGGTCACATAGATAGTGTCTCAGGCCAGCTCCAGGCTCATGAAGATGAGTCCCTAAATCCAAGTCCAGTGCTCTATTCACTCTGCTACCTCACTGTCTATATTTATATCTATAAAGAGATATTTATGTACATACACAAATTACCTTTGATCATATGTGTATTTGTATAAACATATATATGTATGTGTACATTTATAATTAAATTATTTTTGTGTGTGTGTATGTGCATAGCAAAAGCCTCTCCCCAATATATTCGTGAAGTAGTCAAAGCATATGAAAAAGTAGTTCTCAAAAGAAGAATTACAAATTATTGATAACAATATGAAAGAATGTACCAACTTACTAAATATAGAAGAAATGCTCGTTAAAAAATCTCTGAGACTCAGCAAAAATGACAGAAGATGGAAAAAATCAATATTTTAAGGATTATGGCAAGATAAACACATAGGCATTATTGGTGGAACTCTGAATATGTAACAAAAATGGAATTATAAAATAGCGTGACTATTGCCAAGGTCATGACTATTTATATGCTGGAATAGTTCTCAATCAACAAGTATAAAATATTCTCCATATAAAAAGCAGAGAGAAAATATTTATTTATTCAAACACCAGAAAGTCAAATCCTAGAACAGAAAGCAAAATTCATGATGGCAACCAAGAAGTTAATAAACGTGAAAGCAGCAGAGGGCAAAGTCCTTCACAAAGCTCCACGCCCTTAGCCTGGGCCATGTCACTATCAGCTGTCACACTGTGTCAGGTGGCCTGAGTTCTACCCCCTCTGCCCTGACCCCACTCACTCACTTCCTCTCAGTTCTGCTTCACCCTTCCTGTTCTGCCTGTTCAGCAAGCTCCTCTAAACAATGCAAGACATAATACATGTGATGAATCCAGAGCTATATGGAAATATGCAAATGACAAACCGTAGAGTTAAATTAGCAGAATCAAGAAAACATTACACAAATGTCTATAACAATGTAAATGAAAAAATGAACATAAAACCATAGAAAGGAATGTTAGGAAAGCACAAAAAAGAAACATTTTCCCAAGCTGTATTTGCAACCTTACAAAGTGTCAGGTAAAACAGACACAAACCCTCATTCACACAGAAATATCAACTTAACATATACAGAAAAGAGCAACACAGGTCCAAGAATCAGTTCTTTTGATCATTTAAAATCATTACCCTAGGGCAGATACACTACCCCAATCTACTAGCATTTCCCTCCCCACTGGACTCCTTCAGGAATCTCAGAGTGCCTCCTCACCCCTGTGCATACCTCAACCTTAGAGCTTTTACTCCCCATCTTAGGGCTTATCTTCCAAACGTCCCCAAAGGTCGCCAAAAGGACTGTTCTCAACTGAGACCCCTGAAACCTCACTCCAACTGGCCAAATCCAGGTTGCTCCAGTTACAAGGGAGGAATTCCTGGACTAACAAGAGGGTATTTCCATCACCATTTTTCCCACTCTCATTAGGTCTATCCACTTTTGTAGTCATGACCATCACCTATTTCACCCTTTTTTTTATTTTGGCATTTCTCTGCACACTTTCCTTGTTTAAACAAGGTCAGGGTTTCTTCAGGACATCAAGGGGGCTTCTCCAAGATACACTAACTGCTCTAAGATTGAGCAGGACCTTTCTTACCTCCATCCTTCTATTTATATACCACCCTCCCTCCCCCAGGATCTTGAGCCCCACATTGGGGGCCAAATTGTTGGAGACACAACATTCTCATGAAAGTAATTCAAAGAATGAGCTGAGGAAGACAAAATTATTTACACATCCAGATGACAGTGCTGTTCTCAGAGAACCAAATAGAATAGAACCCTGTACAGAAGCAAAAGTGATTTAAACATTCTTTGGGAAACCAGACCTCTAGTTATAGTCAGAATTGGTCCAGACTGTCAGGATTACCGTCTTTCTGACACTCCCATTACATAGCAATCCTTGGTGTAATTCTCTCCTCTCAAACATTCTTCAACATAGATCCCAATGATGGGGTTCTGACTCTGGAAGCCTCCTTGAGCTCCCCCTGAATCTTCCCACTTAACCTGGCCTTTCTCACCCAAATCTAATCTTCCCATTTGTTCCAGCAGTCTCTCAGGAAGCCCCTGGGCTTTTCGTTATCATTTCAGGTCTCTTGCACTCCCCACCCTTGATCCCATCAAAATCCCATTCCCCAGGCTGTCATCCAGATCTGTATCTGCTCAGGGCAATTCCCCAACCTCGATATGCACAGGGCTATCCCCCAGCCTTGGTTGGGCTTCCTAACCCCAACCGTTCCCCACCGGGCTACCTCAGCCCTGTCTTTGCTTGCTCACATGTTCCTAGTCTTCGGACATCTCTGGGTATGCCCTAGCTGCGAGACAGGGCTATCCCCTCCTCCACGGAGGGAACAATGACTACACACGCACACGAGGTTGTCAGTGCACTTCACTTTATTGATGGTGTCTTCTACATCTCTCTTGATCCCTCCCGGACAGCTCCTTATATCCCCAGCCAGAGTCCCTCCCAAGTTCCTCCCTGAGAGCAGAGCCAGTGCCCTGCGGGTGGAGTCAGCTCCCGAAGGCCTGTCCAGAGCTTGACCCCTAACACCTCTCCCTTTTTGTTTAGACAAGAGTAGTATCATAAGGGGTAGGGAGTTTGGGGGAGGACAGGAGGGTACACAAATCTGCTTTGGCATCTAGTATTGTCTGCCTTATCATAGCGCAAAGGCATCTAATGCAACACAGGAGGAGGCAAAGAATAAAAAAGGGCAGCAATTCTACCTTAAACCAGGACTGCCCAGGGCAGACACATAGCCCCAAGAAAAACATTTTTGGCTTCCTTGAACTCAGAAAAGCCCAGGAAAATAGCCTCGAGCAAAACAGGGGCAGAACCCTTCCTCCCAGCACCATCTTGTTCATGCCTTACCAGTCTCCCCTCAGTTTACCTGAGCTGTGACCAGTGAATGCCGTCCAAGAGGCTGGGGGTTGGCAATTCTCTGACAATTCCCCTTTGTTGTTTTGACTCAATCTTTCCCTTAGGATGATGATGTTCTGCCTACCAGATGTTAGGGAGTCCTGGACACTATGCAAAGCAAAGTTGATACATATTGGCACAAAGCAGCAGTACCAACAATATTACTACAAAACCTATCAGTAAAGGCGAAAACCATGAAGTCTTTACATGACCTCATGAACTTAAGCTATGGAAGAACTGAGGTATTTTTGAAGCTGTTTGTTCAGGAGCAAAATCAACATCTGCTTCCTCATCTAATTCTTCTGCCAATTCAATTAATCTCTGGATTTCCAGAGTGACATTATCTGGAATTAGCCCATTCAATTGAGCTCTAATTTCTTCCCATTGGAATTGTGACTCATTATACAATTTCCTAGTCAAACAAAAGGCATTATATCTATAATCACATTACAATTTGTGCTGTAACTGTAATATAAACACTTCTCCACCAATGACTTCAGCTACCTTTTGGAGTGAATGAATGGCTTCATAAAATTCATTGTCTATTTTCCTTATTGCTTAAAGCCTGAAGATACATTTTTCATAAGGACATACAATTCAGAAGCTTGAACTATTGTTTTGTGTGTATTAGAGACAGATACAGCTAATGCAGTGGATGCTAAAATAGCTTCTACTACTAACATGATTCCTAACACAAGCAACACATCCACGTACTTTAGTAGTTATAGGGGCTAATTGCTTGTCCAAAATATGTAGAACTTATCAAGAGGTGTTCCATACCATCCTTTATCCTTAATTACTGTCATGACATATTGAGGTCTTGTTAGAATAACACTCTCCCTGCTGTCTTTGGTCTTATACATTCTTGTGCAGAACAATTCTGGCATGTAAAATTGAAAATTTCTGTCATGTTCCAATAAGCCTCTGATTTAGATCTGTTGTCTCTGTCCCAGAGAAATGTATGTTTTTTCCCTAGACATACTTTGCCCATTAAAGTAACATTATCAGATTTACTTGGTGATGCTACAGCAGGCATTCCCCGCACTGCTTGTCCTCCCATTGTTAAGACAACTCTATCTATTCCCTGAACAGGCCTTCCAACCTCAGGATATCCCTTGTAATTAATATACATTTGTCTAGGAAAATTTGGCGCATATTTTTCATCAGGCAAGTATGTAAAATTGTGACATGAATACAACATTTCTGTGTGGTTTCCCATAATCAATTCTATCTCCTGACGAGTGCGTGTGTGACAATTCTCAAATGGTAAAAACCCTATATACAGACGCCAAAGGGTTACATTTCTCATCTTTTGTAAGTTACAAAATGGTCTATATTTCATCCCATGAGCAAGTCCCACAAAGTCCTTGTTTGACCAAACTACTATTGTCCCATGTATCCTCCATGTGAATAGATTGTAAGCAGACCCTTAACCATGGTGGATTTGTGATGAATGCCCATCTCTGTTGTTCCTTTGGTGTTGGGTCAGTGTTGTTGAGTGTGATGATAAGTACAAGAAGAATGAGAGAAGTCATCGTGACCTAGTTGAGTGAATTTCTCTAGAAGTTTGTTCATTCGCCACCGATAGTGCTTCCTTGCTCCCTGTGACCGCTCCACCTTGGCAGTTGTCCTCTATCACTCTTATCCTTTCCACTGGAACCCAAACTTCTTTATTATCATCTGTTAAAACACAAACATACCCTTTTCCCCACGTTAACACTGTAGGAGGACCAAACCAGTTTTGTTCTCATCGTGCCACGTTACTTTACTGGCTGCTTTCAGGGCACTTGTTATTGCTGATTCAGTCATTGCAGACTCCTTGTTAGGAAATGTTAAGAATTTCATAGCAGGGGGCGGAGCCAAGATGGCGGAGCAGAAGGACGCATGTTTACGAGCTCCGAAACCAAAGCCCATAGAATTAATGTAAAAAGAGTCCCCCATAACTTCTGGGTGAATACAAGGTGTGCAGAAGCAGAGTGGAAGAGATTTCCGTTCCAGGGAGCCCTGAAGACCCGTCCCCAGGGTCCAGCGCGCCCCGGAAAGTAAACCCGACCCCCAGCACTGCCCTGGCCGAGGCCCCAGAGAAGCTGGTCTGAGCGGGCTTCAGAGACGGAGGCTTCAGCAGCCGGGAAAGTCCCTCCACCCACAGAAGCTACAGGTCAGTGAGAGAGGCCGGGCTGGAGGAGGGGAGCGGAACGTCTCCGTGACTCGGGCCCCCTCGGGAGGAAGCGGCGGCGGCGGGGACAGGGGCAGGAAGCGGCGGAGGCAGGGGTGTGGGTGGCGGCTGAGGCGGCAGCGGCCCAAGACTCAGGAAGCCCCCAACAGCAGGCAGGATCTTCATTACGGAAGATTCCCGCATAAAACCGGATGGAGCTGAGCCTGGGAGACGGCCCTGCCCCCACCCTGCTCTGTTACTGAAGGCTTCTGCTTAAAGCCCCCAAGGGAGCGGGATTTGGGAGGCGGGCCCCCCACCCCGCCCCCACCCGTTCCATTCCTGAAAGTCTCTGCATAAAGCCCCCGAGGGATCAGAGTCTTGGAGGCAGCCCTGGCCCCAACCCAGCACCTGAATTAAAGCTCACTGATTAACAGCTGGCAGGAGGAAAGCCCATTTAAATCTCAGAGGCCAAGCACTAGCTGGGCGGATCCAGGCGGGGGTGGAAAGGAATCTCAGAAGTCAAGTAACTGGTTGGGAAAATGCCTAGAAAAGGGAAGAAAAATAAGACTTTAGAGAGTTTTTTCCAACAAATGCAAATGATCCCAACCTTCGGATCTGACGAAGATGAGGACGTATTCTTGCCATCAGGGAAAGACGTGGAGGGCGGGGCCTCAGTACCCCAGACACCCCAGGGGGGTGGTGGGTGGGCTCAGGCCCTGGAAGAGCTCAAAAAGGATTTTGAAAAGCAAGTTAGACAGGTGGAGGAAAAACTGGGAAGAGAAATGTCAGAGATGCAACAAAAGTATGAAAAACAGGTCAATACCTTGGTAAAGGAGACCCAAAAAAATGCTGAGGAAATTAACACCTTGAAAAATAGGCTCCCCCAATTGGCAAAGGAGGTTCAAAAAGCCAATGAGGAGAAGAATGCTTTCAAAAGCAGAATGAGTCAAATGGAAAAAGAGGCTCAAAAGCTCACTGAATTTAATAGTTCTCTCAAAATTAGAATGGAACAGATGGAGTCTAATGACTTTACGAGAAACCAAGAAATCACCAAACAAAACCAAAAGAATGAAAAAATGGAAGAGAATGTGAAATATTTCATGGGAAAAACAACTGACCTGGAAAATAGATCCAGGAGAGACAATTTAAAAATTATGGGACTACCTGAAAGTCATGATCAAAAAAAGAGCCTAGACATCATCTTGCATGAAATTATCAAGGAAAACTGCCCTGACATTCTAGAACCAGAGGGCAAAATAAGTATTGAAAGAATCCATCGATCACCACCTGAAAGAGATCCAAAAAGAGAAACTCCTAGGAACATTGTGGCCAAATTCCAGAACTCCCAGCTCAAGGAGAAAATATTGCAAGCAGCTAGAAAAAAGAAACAATTCCAGTATTGTGGAAATACAATCAAGATAACTCAAGATCTAGCAGCTTCTACGTTAAAGGATCAAAAGGCATGGAATAGGACATTCCAGAAGTCAAAGGAACTAGGACTCAAACCAAGAATCACCTACCCAGCTAAACTGAGTATAATACTTCAAGGGAAAATATGGTCTTTCAATGAAACAGAGGACTTTCAATCATTCTTGATGAAAAAACCAGAGCTGAAAAGAAAATTTGACTTTCAAACACAAGAATGAGAAGAAGCATGAAAAAGTAAACAGCAAAGAGAAGTCTTAAGGGACTTACCATGAGTGAACTGTTTACATTCCTACATGGAAAGACAATATTTGTAACTCTTAAAACTTTTCAGTATCTGGGTAGTTGGTGGGACCACACATACACATGTACACGCATGCACACACATACACACATGCACACACATACAGAGATAGAGAGCACAGATTGAACTGAATAGGATGGGACCATAACTTAAAAGAAACTAGGGTAAATGGTGAGAGAGAAATGTAGGGGGAGGGAAAGGGAAGGGGGTAACTATATGTCATTTAAGAGGCAGGTAGGAGTTTTTCTTAGTGGAGGGAAAAAGAGGAGAGCTGAGAAAAAAAAAAAAACAAGAAGTTTACCCTCATCACATTTGACTAAACGAAGAAGTGAAATGCACACTCATTTTGGTATGAAAACCTATCTTACAGTATAAGAAAGTGGGGGAGAAAGAAATATTGCAAGGGGGGGGATGATGGAAGGGAGGGCAAAGGGAGGAGGGAGCAATTTGAAGTCAACACTTGGGGAGGGACAGGATCAAGAGACAGAAGAGAAACAATGAGGGGAAGGTTAGGAGGGATGGTAATCCAGTTAGTCTTACACAACACGACTATCAGGGAGGTCATTGGCAAAACTACACAGATATGGCCTATATTGAATTGCCTGCTGTCCCAAAGGGAATGGGTGGGGAGAGAGGGATGAGAAGAATTTGGAACTCAAAGTTTTAGGAACAACTGTTTAGTATTGTTGTTGCAACTAGGAAAGAAGACATACAGTTAATGAGGAATAGAAAGTCATCTGGCCCTACAGGAGAAAAGAGAAGATGGAGACAAGAGAAGGGAGAGATGACAGAAGAGAGGGCAGATTGGAGATAGGGAAAATTAGATTGCTTGGGGTATTGGGGTGGGGGGAGGGGATAAAAGGGGAGAAAATTTGGAACCCAAAAATTTGTGAAAATGAATGTAAAAAAATTAAATAAATAAATAAATTTAAAAAAAAAATAATTTCATAGCAGCTGATAAGCCATCATTATCGAATTTTAAGTAATTTAGAGTATAAACAGCCAAACAGCCAATTGTAATTTATCATCAATTTAGAGTATAAACAGCCAATTGCGAATTTATTATCAACTCCTGGTCCAACTCCCCTTTTTTGTTTGTTCAAGTAGGTGTCCAGGGAGCAATTTGCTCGTTCCACTATAGCTTGACCAGTGGGATTATGGGGGATTCCAGTGACACATAAAATGGAAAATTCCACCATGAACTGTTCAAAGGCTTTACTGATACAAGCTGGACCATTGTCTAGTTTAATGCTTTTCGGTACTCCATGATTTAGAAGACCGAGTGTGTGTGATATAAAATATTGTTGTTCTGGCCCTTATTGCTAGTTGAACTTCCATAGTTATCTGTTTAATACTATCTACCCTATCAGGGATATAAGCTGAGTCTAGTCTAGGTAGCAATAGTGCTGTACATTTGCCATCTGTGATGATATTGGAAGGTTCTTTAACATACAATAATGCTTGCAACACTACATATAATTCATGTTGCTGTGTAGAATTAAATGTTGTTTTAAATTTATGCATCTCCTTTGTGGATGGAATATACATAGGTGCCCTAAAATTTTGTTGCATCTCTAAAAACATCAACTCCTTTACTGGTGAGGAAGAGCATTTTTCAGCCCAAGACCATGGCCACGTGGGAAATTGCTGGCTGAAAGGAATTGGGAGACCATGTTGAATATTTTGATTGATCAATATCTGCCATTCCACAAATTCTTGTATGCAGTTCTCTATTTGTTGACTTGTATACATAGTATATATCATGTCAGGTTCTTGTCTTATTAACATCCTCACTCTTTCCACTGCCTGATGTATTACTTGGGCTACTAGCACAGCATAAGGCACACAAGCTGTGCTTTATGTGGGCTAAATGTGCCCACACAATAATTCCTTGTTCCTGATGAAAAACTCCAGTGATTTTTTTTTCATTTAAAGTTGCAACCTTTGTAGAATCTAAGATAGGGGATTTCAAACTTAGACCTTACCACTGAATAGATGTACATCATTGTTTCATAGGCTAGTTTCTCCTTGTCTGAATACATATACATTGGAAGAAAAATTCTTTAGAAATTAGGTTGCTAATAAGTTCAAATGCTAAAGTTAACTTTTGCTTGGAACTAGCTTCAGGAATGTGATAACCTGATGTTCCTACAGATAGTGATGTTCTCTGCAGAAAAGTTGCAATTGGGTCTGGGAACTCAGGAACTATGACCCTGGAACCTGATGCTCCTGCAGATACTGATGTTCTTTGCAGGAAAGTTGCAATTGGGTCTGAGAATGAGTACAAGTTCAGATTAAAAGAGCAAGATTTTTTTTTCTGCTCTATAGAGCATTACATATTAACTTATCAATACATTATCTTGAAAAGGAAAATTTAAAACTGTTTTAAAATTTTTTCTGTTGTTAACAGTCACCAAACTTTTATAAAAATTTTAGTTGAAAACCTTCAAAATGATAGTTCTCTTCCCTAGATCTAATCTGGAATGATAAGAGATACAATTCATTGCAGACCCAGCTGAATGATGATTTGGGACTGCAGGGCAAAAATCTTAATGGTTCTAACATTTACTCAAGTAGATTTTACTTCTGTGTCCACTCCTTAAGAAGGTCTTTGAACAAGAGGACTTTTGAAATTCATCGGCCGAAGCGGGGAGACTTCTGGACAGCTGTCCAGTGGCGCCAAGTCTGTTCCATTCTGCTGAAGAGTTTCAAAAGCTTTATCTCAGCTGAGGTGTCTCTTTAATAGGCATTTTTCCAATTTGCCTTAGTGCCCAATGATATAACAAATCCTGATCTATTTTAAGCATCCAATTAGGAGTGACACGTTTCACTTAAAATATGACCAGAATTACTACTTTTTGGTTATTTCTCATTACATAAAAAACTTCTCTTGTAGGTGAGGCATAAGATGATGAAAATGCTAATCAGCCTGCCTCTGATCTCCTCTTGCCTTTCTCTCCACTTTCACAATCTGGCCAGGATTAGAAAGTAAAGAGAGAGAGAATTTTACCAACAACTTTCCAATAATTTCCAAAACTTTTATGCTTTCCCTAAACTTCATATCCATGTTGTCCTCCTAATGGGCTTCGATCAAAGCCCCTTTAAAACTACACTTATATATTCCCTTGCATTGTTTTATCTAAAACTGCATGTTTGCAGTCATATAAACTAAATAATATAAGACTAGTTCCTCTCTTTCTCTCTCCCATGCTTCTCCCCGATGCTGCAGCCATCAGAGAGAAGGGAGGAGGGAGAGGAAAAGAGATAACATTCCAAGGTCCAGCTACCATGGAACTGACCATAATAACTCACAAACAGATGCACACAGAACATGTAAAGACAGAACACATATACAGACAATAAAAGAATCCAAAAACTGAGAAAAAATGGTCAGAAATCCTCTGTACACATTATATCTCTGGCTTACTTTCTATCACTGTGTAACTAAGCCTTGCATAAGATTCCCTGTCTAGACTTTCTCCCATACAAGATTCCTTTTTTAGACTTACTCCTGCAACTTTTTACTGCACAACAGATCTATGTCGAGTGCCAGAGCTGGAAGAACATCCGGGCCGCTGAATTCGTCACTGTGCCACAGATCCTGGGCAAATTTTTTGCTGTGTCACAAAACCAGGCCCTGGGGCAAATTTTTTGCTGCGCCACAAATCCAGACCCTGGGCCAACTCTAGATGTATTTCCTGGTTGAATTTCTGACTGCACGAACTCCCTCTTTCCTCTCTGTCCTATCTCGTCATGATTGTCTCCTGAGCTCCCTGACCGCCAACGCTCCAAAGATAAAAAAGGGGGGGTGGCACGTGAGGGTCTCGACTCCTCATCAGAAATCTCCACTAGGGAGTCTCCCGTTTGTATCGCACAAGCGGCAGCCCAGCAAGTTGGACACGGGGTGCCCACAAGGGCTGCTTTTTCCACCCCATACATGACAAAATCAGTCTCAATGAGCAACCCAGGAGTGGCATCCACATAAGAGGCCATCCGCTGGCTCACTATCCCCCAATTGTGTTCAACAAAGCTATGGCATGTCTTACTATGAGGATGCATCCCTTCCTTTTTACATAATTTATAAAGGTGACATGCCATCACTTCCTTATCCTCCGGCCAGATCAGCAGAACGCTACTTCCCTGACCCATAATAATCCCTTTCTGGCTTCCCGCTGCTCGACAGCGAGGTTGTGTACTCCTTCTCCCTTAAAGGGAGGTCAAGTCGCTCCTCAGCTCCACCCCAGGTTGGGCACCAGCTGCACGGGGCAATTCCCCGACCTTGATATGCATGGGGCTATCCCCCGACCTTGGTTGGGCTTCCTAACCCGTTCCCCACCGGGCTACCTCAGCCCGGTCTTTGCTTGCTCACCTGTTCCTGGTCTTCGGACATCTCGGGCCCCTGCCCTGCGGCCATATGCCCTAGCTGTGAGACAGGGCTATCCCCTCCTCCATGGAGGGAACAATGACTACACACGCACCCAAGGTTGCCAGTGCACTTCACTTTATTGATGGTGTCTTCTACATCTCTCTTGATCCCTCCCCGACAGCTCCTTATATCCCCAGCCAGAGACTATCCCAGGTTCCTCCCTGAGGGCAGAGCCAACTCCTTGAGGGTGGAGCCAGTTCCCGGAAGGCCTGTCCAGAGCTTGGCCCCTAACATGTATCCATTCACATACTGCCCCTATCAAGATCTCTGGATTGCCCCACCTACTTCCCACCCAAACCCTCCTTTGTCTGGTATCTCCTGATAGCCTCCAGCTGTTTCTAGCCTTTGACCCTCCTTGACTTCTCCTCCAGACCCTTCCCAAACATGTCCTCCCATCTCCCTGGACTACCAGACCAACCCCACCCCACTCCCCACTTTCCTCCTATACTCTTTTCTGTATTTAAGTTCCATCTTGCCTCCATGAAGGCGCTCAGATGCAATCCAGTTAAGACTCTTTCTAGCTGGGATTCTATCTGTCCCACTTGTGAATACAAGCATCACAAAATGCTTAGGCTGTGTAAGAGGCAAACCAATTAGGCAGATCCTTAATAAACTTTGTTTTCTTTCACTTTAAGAAGGCTTGAGTAGAATTCATTCGAGCACAACCCGGACTGTCCGTATTTTGGGGTCCACCCAGCACCCAATACACTTCATCTCCATGATTAGAGAATTCGAGGAAAAATTTTACATGAAGTTGACGGGGTTCAGGATCTGGGAGCCTCCTTAAGCTCCCCTTGACCCTTCCAACTTAATCTAATCTTTCTTACTCAAATCTAATCTTCCCATTTCTTCAGGCACTTAGGAAGCACAGGGGCTTTTCATTACAATTTCAAGTCTCTGTTGCACTCCCCACCCTTGATCCCATCAAAACCCCACTTCCCCAGGCTACTGCCTACTCCCACCAAGATCTGTATCTATTTCCATACTGCCCCTATCAAGATCTCTGGATTGCCCTACCTGCTTCCTACCTAGGCACCCCCTAGTTTGCCTCCTAGTCTGTCTCTTGATACCCTCCAGGTGTTTCCAGCTTTTGACCCTGCTTGGACTTCTCCTCCAGACCCTTCCTAAACCCCCTCCTTCCATCACCCTGGACCACCAGACCACCCCCTCCCCAGACCTCTCCTATATTCTTTTCTGTATTTAAGTTCCATCTTCCCTCCATGAAGGCACTCAGATTCAATTCAGCTCAGAATCTATCTAGCTGAGATTCTATCTGGCCCACTTGTGAATACAAGCATCACAAATGCTCCTTAAGAGGCAACCGAATTTGTTGAATCCTTAATAAACTTTGTTTTCTTTGGCTTTAAGAAGGCTTGAATCGAATTCATTCGAGCACAACCCAGACTGTCCATATTTTGGGGTTCACTCATCATCCACAAACCTCATCAAAGTGTGTCAGGGAACATACATGAGACTTATTAAACAAGCACAACTGAAGGAATCCCTTGGTCTCATCTTCTCCTTTATTTTGGCACTCTCCGGAAAATGCAGGACCTTGAAACTTCTTTTGATCAGTACTCTCTATAGTACTCCCTTCCTGTCATTTAGCTCCCAGATGTTTCATTCTGTGGAGGATAAACAAACTTTATCTCTTTCTTTCTCACAAGGGTCAGGCTTTGTTTTCACAAGTGTGACCCCAACATTGCCCATGAATATCCTGGTACAATTTTGAATTCAGAAATACTCTCAGAGGGAAGGTTCTAAAATTAAGGAAAACTAGTTTGGGCTTCTTACAGAAGAAGGGACTTAGAAACTAAGTCAGCTAAGAGGAAGACTTCCAGAGCAATAGTGTTCTATAAACAGAAGGACAATTAATGAAATATTCTGACTCAGAAGATGGTATGTCATGTTTAAAGAACAGCACTGCATCACAGAGTACATGATGGAGAATAAGGTATAAGAAGATGGAAAGATAGGAATTGAGGAGGTTATGAAGGATTTTATATAGAGGATTTTATATTTGATCCTGGAGTTAATAGGGAACCAAAGGAGCTTATGAAATATGTAGAGAATATGGTCAGATGTGCTTTTAAGAAAGACCACTTTGCTTAATAAAGAATGGATCCTGTAATGAAGAAGAGTTGAGGCAGAGAGATCAGTCAGCAAACTGCAATTGCTCAGGAATAAAGTGATGAGGGGCTGCGCCAGGGTGATTTCTATGTCAGAGAACAGAAGGAGGTAGAAATGATTTGACATCTTATTGCATATGGACAGAAAAAGAGAGTAAGGAGTTGAAGGAGGCAACACTGTTTGTGATCTTGGATGACTGGGAGAAGAGGAGAACCCCCAAGAGTAACAGGGCAGTTAGGAAGGGAGGAAAGTTTGCAAGGAAAAATAATGAGTTTAGTTTTTAACATGTTCAGTTTAACATGACTATAGAACACTGAATTCAAGATGCATTAAAGGCAGTTGGACATGCAAAGACTAGAGGTCAGAAGAAAGGACTGAACCAAGGGATCTGAGAGTGATCTTAAAGAGGAAAATTGAAACTATGGGAGCTGATGAGATCACCAAGTGAAACAGGAAGAAGAGAAGGGGGCACAGGACAGAATCCCAAAGGACCCTCCTTATTAACAGCTGTAATATAGATAAAAAAGGAATAAAACACACAAAGAAGGAACAATCATACAGATAGGAGAAGTAGGAGAGGGAAATGTCATGAAAACCTAGAGAGAAGAGAGTATCGAGGAGAAAAGGGTGATTGACAGTATTAAAGGCTCAGAGAGGTCAGGAAATACGAGAATTGAGAGAGTTATTAGATTTGACAATTAATGGATCACTATTAACTTTTGAAAAACGAGTTTCAACTAAATGATGAGATTAGAAGTAAGACTACAAAGACTTAAGAACAGTTAAAGACAAGGAAATTGAGGCCTTCATTTTAGGCCTGTTTAATTTAACCCCAAAAGGGGTAAGATGCACATAGTGAATGTTCATTTAGTCAACATGCACAAAACATGTAAACCCTTAAAAGAAGAAATTTTCTCTCTATACTTGCAGACATCAAAACAGGAAAGATTCTCAGGGACAAAAATGGTTTGAAGGATAGATAGATAGATGGATGGATGGATGGATGGATGGATGGATGGATGGATGGATGGGCAGACAGATGGAAGGATGGGGTAGATTTTCACTGTAAATTAAGCAGAAATAAAATAACTTGAAATACAGAAGCCTTTTGCTTCACTTGTTATTCCAAGTGGTCTCTTTGTATTCAATGTTCCTCAATTCCTCTCCAAGTCATTCACATGTCTATGTGAATCAGGAGGTTTTTGTCTGGTCTCATACTCGTTTTTGTCACTGTGTCTCTTGCACAGTAATACAAGGCTGTGTCCTCAGGCTTAAGGGAATCCATTTGCAGGTAAAGCATGCTGTTGCTGTTGTCCCTGGAGATGGTGAATCTGCCTTTCACAGAGTCTGCATACTTTCTGTCTGCTCCATCACCACTAATATATGAGAGCCACTCCAGCCCCTTCCCTGGAGCCTGGCGGATCCAGTGCATGTAATAGTTTCTGAAGGTGAATCCAGAAGCTTTGCAAGAAAGGTGAATAGATCCTCCAGGCTGTCTCACATCTCCCCCAGACTCCACCAGCTGAACATCACAATGGACACCTGCAAACAGAATCATTGAAGACAATAGTCACACAAATACTTCACTTCAAAGTGTATTTCCTTGGTCAAGCAACCAACAAAAGACAAAACTACCTTGTAAAATAGTCAGAAGGACAATTCCCTTCAGACCTAATCCCATTGTTCCAGCTCTACAATGGCAGTCCTTAGGAGAGAAAAACCACTCAAAAGAAAAGCTCTTCTCCCAGGGCTACAGACACAGGTTTTTGCTGGTTTTCATCCCTAGAGGGAGGAGTCCAATTTGCATTTCTTTCTCTCTTCACTATTACTAAGAACAACTGCCTCCCACTGGGATGAGTCCCCTCCCTGAGCTGCGGAGAGATGTTTCCCCCAGAATTAGTTCTAAAATCCTGAGGAAGCTCAGGGACACTGAGAATCTAAATATCGTTGGTGTTGACTCAGTGTCTGTCCCTCGCCATCACTCCAACCTACTCTCAACACCAAGGGAATGCTCCTCAGGCTTTTCTATGATTCTGTTATTTTCCCAGCTTATTCCATTTCCATTTCTAATTAGGAAGGCACCCCAAGCATTTGGCATTTTTTTGTCTTCACCCTCAGAGGCTGAGATGGCAGTATTTCTCAGCTTACTCTTGTTTGGTTGTAGGGCTATTTTATATCCATTATTTTTGTAAATTGGATTTCATGTGTATTATGTATGTCCAAACGCATTCATGGTCCCTTATATCCACAGTATGCTCTGTTGGCATGAGGAAAGTCATTATTAAGTTTTCAGTGTGAGCAGTATATTTCAGAAATCAGCTTGACCTCCCTAACCTGAAAAGGTTCTTTCACCCTATTATCATCCTCAAGGTAACTTTCTAAATCATTTCTCTTTCACTGACTGCTAGAAAAAGTATATACTTGCTACATTCCTTTAAGATTTTCTCAACCTTTTGTAATCACTTTACTTATCTCACTCAGGTTATATAAAGTTTGTCCTCAACTCTATCTGTGTGTTTGAGTTTTCTTGCCTCATTTGGAAAATTCAGATAGAAATGAAGTAGTTTTGTTTCTATAAATGTTTTTTTGAGCACCCTAATTATGTAACAATTCTCTCTAAACTTTCTTTTCCTTTCTCCCTTGTGTGAATATTGAGGTTACTATAGGCAACATTCTCTTGCTTCTGCCTATTTCTCATCTTTATTTTCTGAAATTCTCTCCATCTATTTTCTAAAACCATTCAGGTAATCATTTCTTATAGCATGTCAGCTTTCCATCCCATGCATATACTACAATTTCTTCAGCAATTTCACAATTGATGTACACCCTACAATTTTTAGGTTTTTGTCAAAACAAGGAGAGCTACTAGTAACATTTTAGAATATATAGATTTTTTTTTATTTAGGGAAATTAATCAAGTAGTAGCATTGGAAGGTCAAGGGTTATAGGTAGTTTCGTAGTTCTTCGGACATAAAGCTAGATTCTTCCTCAGAAAGGATGGATCAGTTGACAATTCCACCAACGTGAGTGTCCCTATTTTTTCATATCCCCTCCAATATTGGTCATTTTCCCTTTCTGTCATTTTAGCTAATCTGATTGGTGTAAAATGATTTCTCATGACAGTTTTGATTGGCATTTCCCAACAATGATAAGATCATTTTTTCATATGACAATAAAATGGTTTGATATCTTCTTTAGAAAATTGCCAGTCCATATCCTTAGGCCATTTATCAATTCAGAGATGACTCAGATTCCAACAGATTTTTAAAAGTTCTTTATACATTTTAAATGAGATCTTTATCTTATAAACTGTCTAAAAAATGTTTTTCCCAATTTTCTGCCTTCCTTCTGATCTTACTCACATTTGCTCTATTTGTACATAAAAATTTGATAATTTATTTTAATTGAAATGATTCATTTTACACCTAACTTTGTTCTCTCCCTTGTTTCTTCATAACATGTTCACCTGTCCGTAAACATGATAAGTAGTGCATTCCATGTCCTAATTTTCTGATGAAATCACTCTTCATGTCTAGGTATGGAATGTGAATGACAATTAGAGATCTTACCTACACATTAAAAGGACTCAGGGGGAGTACATTAAGGGAAGCTTCATTAGGGAAGGCTTCTTTGATAGGTCCACACCTTTTAATAATTGCTGGTGAGGCACTGTGTACATAAAAAGGGTTGTCATGCTCTTTGGCTCTCAAAAGTGTATTTATACTCTGAGATGAGGCTTTGCTTTGTAACCAAATTCCAGAGTTCCTAGGTTAAGAAGAAAATATTACAAGCAGCCAGGAAGAAATAATTTGAGTATCATAGAACCAAGTCAAAGTATTGTGGAAATACAATGAGGATAACATAAGATCTAGCAGCTTCTACATTTAGGGATCCTCTCTCACACTGACCTAATAAATGAGGTTTATGGAGCATGTATGGTTCAGATTTATATGAGATGATCCTCATATATTAAGTACTACTATCATAACTCAGAATATCTACCTCTACTGCCGCCTATTGAACATTTAATTGTATACTCAGGAGAATGCTTCCATTCTCACTTGCACATTCATTCTTTTTCTTTTTTTAAGAAAGGAGACTTATAATTTCAGGGCCCTTAACCTTTTAGAGATCGACATCTAATCTACTTTCTCAGACAATGCTTTTTGAGTACTCAAGTCTCTAGAGGGGAAAGAAGATAAAAAGTCTATATATAACTCTCTTAACCACCATTATATCTATCTTCATCATAAAGCAGGTAGTAAGAGGCATGTCTGTTTCTTATCTCTCTCCTGTTACTGCTATTTCAGTTTAGGTAGTTACTCTATTATTTACCAAATTAAGGATAACAGAAGTCAATAGAGTTGTGAAGAGAGTTCAATGACTATAGAAGAGAAAAACATAGATTGGGACTCTAGTCCATAAATCATGCCAGTAAAATAGTCTCAGGCATTGAGACTTTTCCTCCTTCAGGCATAAAATGAGTTTCTATCCTATTAATAGACATAAAGTTTGCAAACTTGGGAATATCCCATTCACTGTTCATAAAGCACATTTAAAGAAATGTTTGTATTTTTAATTCCCTTCATTAACAAGAACAATTTTAATAAGCCTGATAGTATTAAGGTCCTTGCTTAAATCATGAAAGCAACTGATGTCAAGTGGGCACGACTGAGATTAACAATGACGCCTGTGATGATATAAAAAAGTAATCTGACTAGTTGTATTTTAAATAGAGGGAGAGTCAACTCTGCCGTAAGAATCTGAGAAAAGGAGAGAAGCAGCTCTAGGGAATATACTTGTAAGAAGTGCACAGCAAAGACCCTGTGCTCATAAAAAGCAACATTTTGAGTACTATAAATACCCAAATTAATTACAAAAGTCTATGAGGAAGATCGTATCTGCATAAAAAGAAAGAACTGAAAAATAGAAGTACATATAGAATGATTTTAGACAGAGAGAGACAGAGAGAGAGAGAGAGAGAGAGAGAGAGAGAAAGAGAGAGAGAGGTATATATTTTTATCTAATAACGTTCTCTAGGATGGGAGGAAGTGAACAAAGATATTTACATGATAACTTTTTTAAAGTCTGTTTAAACTTATTTAAAGGGAATAGCAAGTTAGATATGATAGAATTGCAATTTCATGTGCAATCATTTTTATTATACTTTAATGTCAATGATTGTTTTATTCAATAAATTAAAAAATAAATTTAATTTTTTAAAGCAATGTGAAATTTCACAAAAGTGGAAGGAAATTAGGGTCTCATGTGGCAAAAACTTGAGTTGGCTTGGTCATATGCATTCCTTATATATAGCTTTCCACTTTTATACTCTGCATATGCCCACTCTTTCCATTGATTCTGTGTATATTTATGGGAAAACATGACTCATATTTTTAATTTAAAGGTTCATGCTCTAATGGTTGTCTTAGTAAATGGGGCAAGTGCTTTGGGTCCATGAGCTGTTTAGTAGCTTCTATCTTAAAGGATTAGAGGACTTGGAATATGACAACACAGAAGGCAAAGAGCTAGGATAATGTGAGGTCCCAAATGGAAGAAGTCATAATACTTGAATGAAATGAGAAACCATGAACTTAAACTCTGTGAAAGGTGGAAACAAAGACATGGTGACCTGTTAGAATCATATCTTAGATATGGAATTCTGAATTCCCTATCCCAATCCTAATTCAGATAATATGCTGAGTGATACCTATAACAAGAATATGGTGACTTGTTTATGACCATTTCAACCAACATAAAACCTTGCCTGTAGCCTTTTGCTCAATAACAATGGGTAAAAGCCCAAGCTTGGAAATGAGCTCATGACCAAGCAGAAAATCCAACATATTCACCAATCTGTAGTGATACACTCTCTGGGTCCTCCTGCCTTTGTCAGTTTTTACAATCACTCTGGAGATTTGGAAGTTTTTTGTGTTTTTCCGTGGGGGGCAGGGAGTTCACTGATTATTCTGGCTGCTGTCCCAGATTTAAAAATCTTAGGATGGATTCATTTTACTTTCCCAACATAAAAAACCCAATTGATTAAAATACTACCTATATTCAATATGGAGCTCTTTGGCCTTTTCCTTTGGTATCCAGCTAGCCTAACTGTTTGGGGGAAGGGGAGGAGATCCAGGATTCTCTAGGTGTGGGAAGGCCAGACCTTACTGATTACAACCAAGAATCACCTACCCAGAAAAACTGAGTAAAACCCCTTCAGTGGCAATACAGATATTCAGTGAAATAGAGGACTTTCAGGCATTCCTCATGTGAAGACCAGAACTGAATAGAAAATTTGACTTCCAAATAAAAGACTCAAGAGAACCACAAAAAAATAAACAGAAAAGGGAAATCATGACAGATTTGGTAAGGTTCAACCCTTTACTTTCCTCCATGGGAAGATGATACTTGCTACTCATAAGAACTTTCTCATAATTAAGGCAGTTCAGAGTATAATATAGACAGAAGGTGCAGGGATGACTTGAACATGGAGGGATGATAATTTAAAAAATAAAATTAGAGCAAGAGAGGAATGTACTGGGAGAAAGGGAAAGGAAGGGATAGGATGGGGTAAATTACCTCACATAAAAGTGGTTAGAAAGAGCTATTAAAGTGTCAGAAAAGATAGGAGAGGTGAAGATTCATGAGTGAACCTTACTCTCATCAGAACTGACTCAAAAAGGGAACAAAATACAAACTCAGTTGGGTATAGAAGTCTATTTGACAACACAGGAAAGTTGGAAGGGAAGAGGTTAAGAAAAGAGAGGGCCAAATAGAGGAGAAGATAGTCAGAAGTAAAACACATCTGACAAGTGATGGGGTGAAAGAAGGGACAAAAGAGTGTGTGAATGCAAGGAATATGATGAAGGGAAATAGTTAACAATAGCAACTGTGAAAAAAATTCAAGCAAGGTTCTCTGACAAAGACCTAGTTTTTCAAACATATACAGAATGGAATCAATTTACAAAAATAAGATTCCTTCCACAAGGTAAGGAAAGTTATTTATAGTCAAAAGAGAAAACATTATTTAACCAACTATTGGCTGGAGCTGCGTATAAATCTAGAGTTATATGCAAATGATAAAATTAAAACAATTATGAGGAACTACCTCATGCCTATTAAGATGGCCAATATGACAGGAAAAAAAGATAATGAAAAATGAGGGACAGGATGGGGGGGAATGAGACATCAATGCACTGTTGGTAGACTTGGGAACTGATTTAGCCACTTTGTACAGTAATTTGGAACTATACCCAAAGGGCTATAAAATCATGCATACAACTTTGGCCCAGTAATATCCCTATTAAATCAGTATCACAAAAGAGACTTAAAAAAACTCAAAAGAACAATATATATATATATATATATATATATATATATATATATATATATATATATATATATATATTTATATATGTATGTAAAAAACATTTAGGGCAGCTCTCTCCTGGGGACAAAGAATAGGCAACTGAGAGGGTGCCCATCAACAGGGGAATGGCTGAACACATGGTAGAACACTATTGTTCTAAAAGAAATGATGAGCAAGATAATCTCAAACATAACACAGAGACTTACATGAGCTGATGCAAAGTGAAATGTGCTGTGTGCAAAGTAACAGTACTATTGTGCAATGGTCAGCTGTGAATGACTTAGTTACTCTAAGACAACTATGAAAGAATTATGATGAAAAATACTATCCATCATCACAGGAGGAAGTGATGTGTCTGAATACTCATAGAAGTCTGTGGAGTGTTCTATTTTCTTTAATTCTCTTGAGGCTTTTTTTGCCTGTTTTTTCTTTCACAACATCACTCTTATGGCAATGTTTTATATGGCTGTACATGAATAAACTATATCAAATTCTTGCCTTCTTAATGAGGAGAGGTGAGGAGAGGAAAGAAGAGTTTGGAACTCAAAGTTTTAAAAATGACTCTCAAAAATCGTTTTTACATGTAGCTGGGGAAAAATAAAATACTAAATTGTCGGGGGTCGGTCCTGACTGCCTGGGCGGAGAGGGGCTTCCCCAGGAGTGGCCGCCAGCCAACCAGGGGAGGACACGACCCGGGATAAGGGATCGTGCCTCCCTAGGATTGGTCTGGAGGGGCTTGCTCCAATGGGATGTAGGCCTCGCCCTCGGGGTGGATTGGGGTGGCTACCCGGAACTAGTACCCTACTTAAACCAATGCCCTTAGCTGTTCAGGGGATTCCTCTGCACTTAATAAAGTATATGCCTCCTGAAGAAGTGTCTGACTGAGTCCCTCCGCCGAATCCCCCGGGGAGGGAAATCCGGAGACGTCGGAAGCAGAAGCCCACTGAGAGAGTGTCACCTGAAGGACCCAGACCCGGGTCACTAAATAACTTTTTTACGATGGAACGTCAAAAAGCACAAAATAAATGGGAGGAAAAGTCTAAGTGATGCAAAAACTTCCCTGGAACTTGTAGCTGAAGGGCACAGGTTGTTTACCTTTTGTTCCTTCTTTTCTTTTCTGAGGGTGATGAAAGAATACTTTAAATTGACACTATTTCCCTAATTCAGACGTTCTCAGCAGTTTTCTTCCCTTATTTCTGCCTTTGCCTGTAATTTCTCCCTGCCATGGCTTATGAATATATACATAAATACAAGCATGGGAATTCTTGCCTGGCCACACGTGAATATTTGTGTATGTTTATATCTTTTTGTTGTTCTTCAGTCATATGCTACTCTTTATGACTCTGTTTTGGATTTGGTGGCAAAGACACAGGAGTGCTTTGCCATTTCCATGTCTATCTCATTTTTCATGTGAAGAAATTGAGGCAAAAAAGGTTAAGTGACCTACCCAGGGTCACATAGATAGTTAGTGTCTCAGGCCAGCTCCAGGCTCATGAAGATGAGTCCCCAATTCCAAGTCCAGTGATCTATTCAGTCTGCCAATTCACTGCCTATATTTATATCTATACATAGGTATTTATATACATACACAAATTACCTTTATTTACATGTGCATTTGTGTAAACATATATATGTATGTGTACATTTATTAATAAAATTTATTTTCATGTGCGTGTATGTGCATAGCAAAAGCCCCTCCCCAAAACATTCATGAAGTAGTCAGAGCATATGAAAAAGCAGTTCTCAAAAGAGGAATTACAAACTATTGATAACAACTTGAAAAAATATACCAACTTACTAAATATAGAAGAAATGTTCATTAAAAAATTTCTCAGGCTTAGCAAAAATGACAGAAGATGGGAAAAGTCAATATTTTAAGGATTATGGCAAGATAAACACATAGGCATTATTGGTGGAACTCTGAATATGTAACAAAAATGGAATCATAAAATAGCGTGACTATTGCCAAGGTCATGACTACTTATACACTGGCATAGTTCTCAGTCACCAACTATAAAATATTCTCCATATAAAAAGCAGAGAGAAAATATTTATTTATTTAAACACCAGAAAGTCAAATCCTAGAACCAGAAAGCAAAATTCATCATGGCAACCAAGAAGTTAATAAACGTGAAAGCAGCAGAGAGCAAAGTCCTTCACAAACCTCCCCGCCCTTAGCCTGGGCCATGTCACTATCAGCTGTCACACTGTGTCAGGTGGCCTATGTTCTCTCCCCTCTGCCCTGACCCCACTCACTCACTTCCCCTCAGTTCTGCTTCACCCTTCCTGTTCTGCCTGTTCAGCAAGCTCCTCTAAACACGTGACTTAGGCTTCAGGTGAATTAAAGAGATCATATGGGCCTATTAATTAATGAGAAAGATCTTTCCAGTTAAATTGCTATTAAATGACTTATTTTATTATTTATGTATTATATTAACACATATAATTATATTTTTTGCTCTTTGTGTATTTTATATTGGTCTATATATATGATACATGCATATGTGTATATATATATGTGTGTGTGTATCTATGTATATATATTCACATATATGTATGTATGTATGTATGTATACATATAAGGTAGCAAAGTGGCTCAGTTGATAGAACCTGGGCTTGAAACCAGAAAGAGTCTTCCTCATGAGTTCAAATCCAGCTTACTCCCTGTGTGAACTTGGGCAGGTCACTGAGCTGTATTTGTCTCTATTCCTCATTTGCAGAATGAGCTCAGAAGGAAAAGGCAAACCACTCCAGTAACTCTGCCAAGAAAACCCTATATATGGCCAAGAAGAGGCAGATATAACTGAATTAAATATGACTTGACAAAACATGAAGAGAGATAATTCTGAAGAATGTTATTGATGAAAAGAAATTACAATAAATATAAAAATATTTGTGAAAGTATGGTAGAATGGAATTGGAAAAATAATAGATACCTTCAAATGAGGAATAAGTAGAAAGGTTAAAGGAATTGTGGCATATATATATATTAGGGAACAATGCAAGACATAATACATGTGATGAATCCAGAGCTATATGGAAATATGCAAATGACAAACTATAGAGTTAAATTAGCAGAATCAAGAAAACAATACACCATTGTCTATAACAATGTAAGTGAAAAAATGAACATAAAACCATAGAAAGGAATGTTAGAAAAGTACAAAAAAGAAACATTGTCCCAAGCTGTATTTACAACCTTACAAAGTGTCAGATAAAACACAGACACAGACTCTCATTCACACAGAAACATCAACTTAAGGTATAAAGAAAAGAGCAATACAGATCCAAGAATCAGTTCTTTTCGTCATTTAAAATCATTACCCTAGGTACCCCAATCTACTAGCATTTCCCTCCTCAGTGGAATCCTTCAGGAACCTCAGAGTGCATCCTCACCCCTGTGCATACCTCAACCTTAGAGTTCTTATTCCCCATCTTAGGACTTATCTTCCAAAGGTCCCCAAAGGTCACCAAATTTCTGTTCTCAACTAAGACCCCTGAAACCTCACTCCAGCTGGCCAAATCCAGGTTGCTCCAGTTACAAGGGAGGAATTCCTGGACTAACAAGAGGGTATTTCCATCACCACTTTTCCCACTCTCATTAGGTCTATCCACTTTTGTAGTCATGACCATCACCAGTTTCACCCTTTTTTTTATTTTGGCATTTCTCTGCACACTTTTCTTGTTTAAACAAGGTCAGAGTTTCTTCAGGACATCAAGGGGACTTCTCCAAGATACACCAACTGCTCTAAGATTGAGCAGGACCTTTCTTACCTCCATCCTTCTACAACCCCAGAATCTTGAGCCCCACATTGGGAGCCAAATTGTTGGAGCCACAACATTCTCATGAAAGTAATTCAAAGAATGAGCTGAGGAAGACAAAATTATTTACACATCCAGATGACAGTGCTGTTCTCAGAGAACAAAATAGAAAAGAACCCTGTACAGAAGCAAAAGTGATTTAAACATTTTTTGGGGAACCAGACCTCTAGTTACAGTCAGAATTGGTCCAGACTCCTCAGGATTACAATCTTTCTGGCAGTCCCATTACATAGCAATCCTTGGTGTATTCTCTCTCCTCTCAAACATTCTTCAACATAGATCCCAATGATGGGGTTCTGACTCTGGAAGCCTCCTTGAGCCCCCCTTGAATCTTCCCACTTAATCTGGCCTTTCTTACTCAAATATAATCTTCCCATTTGCTCAAGAAGTCTCTCAGGAAGCCCCTGCGCTTCTCATTATCATTTCAGGTCTCTTGCACTCCCCACCCTTGATCCCATAAAAACCCCATTCCCCAGGCTGTCATCCAGATCTGTATCCATTCCCATACTGCCCCTATCAAGATCTCTGGATTGCCCCGCCTGCTCCCCACCCAAACCCTCCTTTCTCTGATATCTCCTGATAGCCTCCAGTTTTTTCTAGCCTTTGACCCTCCTTGACTCCTCCTCAAGACCCTTTCTAAACCCCTCCTCCTATCTCCCTGGAATACCAGACCAACCCCACCCGACCCCCATATTCCTCCCATACTCTTTTCTGTATTTAAGTTCCATCTTGCCTCCATGAAGGCACTCAGATTCAATCGAGTTCAGACTCTGTCTAGCTGGGATTCTATCTGGCCCGCTTGTGAATACAAGCATCACAAATGCTCCTTAATAGGTAACCGAATTTGTTGAATCCTTAATAAACTTTGTTTTCTTTGGCTTTAAGAAGGCTTGAATCGAATTCATTCGAGCACAACCCAGACTGTCCATATTTTGGGGTTCACTCATCATCCACAAACCTCATCAAAGTGTGTCAGGGAACATACATGAGACCTATTAAACAAGCACAACTGAAGGAATCCCTTGGTCTCATCTTCTCCTTTATTTTGGCACTCTCCGGAAAATGCAGGACCTTGAAACTTCTTTTGATCAGTACTCTCTATAGTACTCCCTTCCTGTCATTTAGCTCCCAGATGTTTCATTCTGTGGAGGATAAACAAACTTTATCTCTTTCTTTCTCACAAGGGTCAGGCTTTGTCTTCAAAAGTGTGACCCCAACATTGCCCATCAATATCCTGGTACAATTTTGAATTCTGAAATACTCTCAGAGGGAAGGTCCTAAAATTAAGGAAAACTAGTTTAGGCCTCTTACAGAAGAAGGGACTTAGAAACTAAGTCAGCTAAGAGGAAGACTTCCAGAGCAATAGTGTTCTATAAACAGGAGGACAATTAATGAAATATTCTGACTCAGAAGATGATATGTCATGTTTAAAGAACAGCACTGCATCACAGAGTACATGATGGAGAATAAGGTATAAGAAGATGGAAAGATAGGAATTGAGGAGGTTATGAAGGATTTTATATAGAGGATTTTATATTTGATCCTGGAGTTAATAGGGAACCAAAGGAGCTTATGAAATATGTAGAGAATATGGTCAGATGTGCTTTTAAGGAAGACCACTTTGCTTAATAAAGAATGGATCCTGTAGTGAAGAGAGACTTGAGGCAGAGAGATCAGTCAGCAAACTGCAATTGCTCAGGAATAAAGTGATGAGGAGCTGCGCCAGGGTGATTTCTATGTCAGAGAACAGAAGGAGGTAGAAATGATTTGACATCTTATTGCATATGGACAGAAAAAGAGAGTAAGGAGTTGAAGGAGGCAACACTGTTTGTGATCTTGGATGACTGGGAGAAGAGGAGAACCCCCAAGAGTAACAGGGCAGTTAGGAAGGGAGGAAAGTTTGCAAGGAAAAATAATGAGTTTAGTTTTTAACATGTTCAGTTTAACATGACTATAGAACACTGAATTCAAGATGCATTAAAGGCAGTTGGACATGCAAAGACTAGAGGTCAGAAGAAAGGACTGAACCAAGGGATCTGAGAGTGATCTTAAAGAGGAAAATTGAAACTATGGGAGCTGATGAGATCACCAAGTGAAACAGGAAGAAGAGAAGGGGGCACAGGACAGAATCCCAAAGGACCCTCCTTATTAACAGCTGTAATATAGATAAAAAAGGAATAAAACACACAAAGAAGGAACAATCATACAGATAGGAGAAGTAGGAGAGGGAAATGTCATGAAAACCTAGAGAGAAGAGAGTATCGAGGAGAAAAGGGTGATTGACAGTATTAAAGGCTCAGAGAGGTCAGGAAATACGAGAATTGAGAGAGTTATTAGATTTGACAATTAATGGATCACTATTAACTTTTGAAAAACGAGTTTCAACTAAATGATGAGATTAGAAGTTAGACTACAAAGACTTAAGAACAGTTAAAGACAAGGAAATTGAGGCCTTCATTTTAGACCTGTTTAATTTAACCCCAAAAGGGGTAAGATGCACATAGTGAATGTTCATTAATTCTTGATTTGCCTCATGCTTGACAATGAAAGAGAAATTAGTCAACATGCACAAAACACATTAAGCCTTAAAAGAAAAAATTTTCTCTCTATACCTGCAGACGTCAAAACAGGAAAGATTCTCAGGGAGAAAAATGGTTTGGATGATAGATGGATGGATGGATGGACAGATGGATGGAAGGATGGCATAGATTTTCACTGTGAATTAGGCAGATATAAGATAACTTGAAATATTTAAGCCATTTGCTTCACCTGTTATTTTAAGTGGTCTCTTTGTATTCAATGTTCCTCAGTTCCCTCTACAAGTCATTCACATGTCTATGTGAAGGAGGAGGTTTTTGTCTGGTCTCATACTCTCATTTGTCACTGGGTGTCTCACGCAGTAATACAAGGCTGTGTCCTTAGGTTTAAGGGAATCCATTTGCAGGTAAAGCATGCTGTTGCTGTTGTCCCTGGAGATGGTGAATCTGCCTTTCACAGAGTCTGCATACTTTCTGTCTGCTCCATCACCACTAATATATGAGAGCCACTCCAGCCCCTTCCCTGGAGCCTGGCGGATCCAGTCCATGTAATAGTCTCTGAAGGTGAATCCAGAAGCTTTGCAGGAAAGGTGAATAGATCCTTCAGGCTGTCTCACATCTCCCCCAGACTCCACCAGCTGAACATCACAATGGACACCTGCAAACAGAATCATTGAAGACAATAGTCACACAAATACTTTACTTCAAAGTGTATTTCCTTGGTCAAGAAACCAACAAAAGACAAAACTACCTTGTAAAATCATCAGAAGGATAATTCCCTTCAGACCTAATCCCATTGTTCCAGCTCTACAATGGCAGTCCTTAGGAGAGAAAAACCACACAAAAGAAAAGCTCCTCTCCCTGGGCTACAGACACGGGTTTTTCCTGGTTTTCATCCCTAGAGGGAGGAGTCCAATTTGCATTTCTTTCTCTTTTCATTATTACTAGGAACAACTGCCTCCCACTGGGATGAGTCCCCTCCCTGAGCTGCAGTGAGATGTTTCCCCCAGAATTACTTCTAAAATCCTGAGGAAGCTCAGGGACACTGAAAATCTAAATATCATTGGTGTTGACTCAGTGTCTGTCCCTCTCCATCACTCCAACCTACTCTCAACACCAAAGGAATGCTCCTCAGGCTTTTCTATGGTTCTGTTATTTTCCCAGCTTGTTCCATTTCTATTTCTAATTAGGAAGGCATCCCAAGCGTTTGGCATTCTTTTGTCTTCACCCTCGGAGGTTGGGGTGGCAGTATTTCTGAGCTTATTCTTGTTTGGTTGTAGGGCTATTTTCTATTCATTATCTTTGTAAATTGGATTTCATGTGTATTGTGTATGTCCAAACCCATTCATGGTCCCTTATATCCACAGTAAGCTCTGTTGGCATGAGGGAAGTCATTATTAAGTTTTCAGTGTGAGCAGTATATTTCAGAAATCAGCAGACACTGAAAGTCAGGACTTGACTTTAATTGTTTTTTAATTTAAACTTAACAAAGGGATAGAGAAAATTTTACTAATGTTGATTAAACTTAAAATTGTATTGTGCAATCACTTTTCTTCCCTGGAAAGCTAGTGTTAAAAACATAAAAACTTACCAGCAAACCCAAGCTCAAATCCCTCTGAGTTGGAGGAATTGAGGCACAAAATGAACAGAGGATAATAGAGCCTGCTGTACCTCCTGGATCCTCCAAAATCTCCCATGTTTGATTTCTCAGAAGGTCTCATTGGGTGTGGTGAGACACTGACAAAATATCCTCTTGAGTATCTGGGGAAAGGTATAGACTGAGGCTCAGACTGCTCCTTCCCAGAGCAAGGAAATCTGCTGCCATCTACTGTACACAGTGGGATCACAACAGACAGCATTTTTCTGTCATGTCCATTTGTCATTAATGCTTTACTTATTCAGAAAAAGTAGTTCTCATCAGGGACCATTAGAACACTGACAAAATACAAGTTATTATTCAATTAGCCTTTGAGATTGTGGAATTTTGTATTTTGTAAAACTTGAACTGGCTTTTCTTTTTCTGTTTGTTTCTCTGTTATTTCTTCCCCTGGCACAGGTCTTACACTTGCAATATCCTGTCAGTGCTACACCCTTTTTAGGAAAAAGAACAATGCAAAGCAGCTTATAGAATGCAATTCAATTTATGTTCCTACCAAATATATCTTGATCTCCCTAGCCTAAAAAGGTTGTTTCACCCTATTATCATCTTCAAGCTAACTTTCTAAATCTTTTCTCTTTCACTGCCTCCTAGAACAAGTATATACTTGCTACCTTCCTTTAAGGTTTTCTCAAACTTTTGTAATCAATTTACTTATCTCACTCAGGTTATATAGGTTTTGTCCTGAATTCTATCTGTGCGTTTGAGTTTTCTTGCCTCATTTGGACAATTCAGATAAAAATGAAGTAGCTTTTTTTATATAAACGTTTATTTGAGCACTCTAATGATATAACAATTTTCTCTAACCTTTCTTTTCCTTTCTCCCTTGGGTGAATATTCCTCTTCCCCTCTCCACTCTTCTCTTAGGATCATTAAGACATAATAGACTCACTCTCACCTTTTGTCTAATTAGATTTCCTCCATAGGGACACAATATTCCCATTTTTTAATACGAGGAGTTTATCCTAGTTTAGCCTTTATGATTATGTTTATGATAAAAAGAGAAGGAAAATCATGGAAAGGGGAGAAGGTAGTATACATTGATACAAGACCTACTATATCCTAGTAATTGTGCTAAAAGCCTTTCACCAAAGTCTCATCATATCCTAAAAACAATCCTACTATATAATAGCCATTACTATACCCATTTTATTTTTAAGGAAGCCAAGGCAAATGAAAATTAAATGATTCATCTGAGAGTTAGAAACCTGGTGTCTGATGCCAGTTTTGAACTGAGGTTTTCTTTATTGCAGGCTCAATGTTTTCTTCACTGCACCACTGGCTGTTGTCTCTAGATGTTTTCAGAGAAACAGGACTTCTCATTTGTACTTATATTTTTGCTTCTCTTAAATTCTGCATTTCAACTTCAATATTTCTACATGGCTCTAGCCTTTTTATCAGGAATTCTTTATTGCCCTCTATTTATTTAAAAATCTATATTTTTATCCATTTAGGCTTTTATTTAGTGGTGTGTGTAAAGTATTCTTGGTTGCAAACTTTTAAGAATAGTGGGTTTCAAGCTTTCCTCTTCTTTATACTGGTGGCTATTAAATCATTTGTGATCCTGACTTGGACTCCTCAGTACTTGAAATCTTTCTGGCTACTTGTAGGAATTTTTTTCTTTAATCAGGAAACTCTGGATTTCACGTATAATATTCCTAGAAGTTTTAATTTGGTGTTTTCTTTCAAGACATGGTCAGTGTGTTTTGCTCTGATTCAATTTTGCTCTCTGATTCTTTCCTACCATGTAAATTTCCTTTCTTTTCAAAATTTTGCTTTTTTTCCTCCTTCCCTACGATAAAGATGGCATATATAAAACGATTTTATTCAGTTCTTTCTCTAGACATAAATGGCATATTTCTTTGTGTATCATTTATGATTAATTTATATTTTTAACAAAAAAATAATTTTTGTTCTTAAAAAAATATTGAGGTAATTACATGCAACATTCTCTCGCTTTGGCTCATTTCACAACATTATTTTCTGCAGTTCTTTCCATCTCTTTTCTAAACCTATTGAGAAGATAATTTCTTATAGCATGATAGCATTCCATCCCATGCATATACTACAATTTCTTCAACAGTTTCCCAATGGATGTACACCTTACAATTTTCAGTTTCTTTTCAACAAAAAGAGAGTTACTAGTAACATTTTAGAGTATATAGATTCTTTTTATTTTGGGGAATTAATCAAGTAGTAGTACTGGAAAGTCAAAGGTTGTAGGTAGTTTCATAACTCTTTGGGCATAAATCTAGATTCTGCCCCAGAAAGGTTGGATCACTTAACAATTCTACCAAAAGTGAGTGTCCCAATTTTTCCATAACCCCTCCAATATTTGTCATTTTCACCTTCTGTCACTTTAGCGAATCTGATTGGTTTAAAATGATGTCTCATGATAGTTTTGATTGGCATTTCCCAACTCAACAATGATAAGAGCATATATCATATGACAATAAATTGTTTTGATTTCTTCTTTAGAAAATTGCCTGTCCATATCCTTCGGCCATTTATCAATCAAGAGATGACTCATATTGCAACAGATTTTTAAAAGTTCTTTATACATTTTAAATGAGATCTTTATCTTATAAAGTGTCTCAAAAATGTTTCTCCCAATTTTCTGCTTTCCTTCTGATCTTGCCCACATTTGCTCTATTTGTACACAAAAATTTGATAATTTATATTAATTGAAATGATTCATTTTACACCTAACTTTTTTCTCTCCCTTGTTTCTTCATAAGATATTCACCTATCCATAAATCTGATAAGCAATGCATTCCATGTCATTCTAATTTTCTGATGAAATCACTCTTCATATCTAGGTATGTAATGCGAATGACAGTTAAAGATCTTCCTTACACATTAATAGGACTCAGGTGGAGCACATTAAGGGAAGCTTCATTAGGGGAGGGTTCTTTGATAGACCCAAACCTTTAGATAATTGCCAGTGAGGTACTGGGAAACAAGGGTTGTCATGCTCTTGGCTCTCAAAAGTTATATATACTCTGAGATGAGGCTTTCTTTTGTAACCAAATTCCAGAGTTCCAAGGTGAAGAAGAAAATATCACAAGCCGCCCGGAAGAAATAATTTGAGTATCATGGAATCAAATCAATGTATTGTGGAAACACAATGAGGATAACATAAGATCTAGCAGCTTCTACATTTAAGGATCCTCTCTCACAATGCCACAATAATCTGGTTTATGGAGCAAGTATGATTCAGATTTATATGAGATGATCCTCATATATTAAGTACCACTTTCAAAACTTGGAATATCTAGCTCTACTGCCACCTACTGAACATTTAATTGTATACTCAGGAGCATACCATTCTTACTTGTACATTCATTTTTTTCCTTTTTTTAAGAAAAGAGATTTATAATTTCAGGGACCTTATCCCCTTAGAGATCGACATCTAGTCTACTCTCTCAGATAATGTTTTTTGAGTGCTTAAGTCTGTAGGAGGGAAAGCAGACAAAAAGTCTATATATAACTCTCTTAATCACCATTATATCTATACTATCTTCATAATAAAGCAGGTTGTAAGAGGCATGCTGTTTGTTTTCTCTCTCCTGTTACTGCTATTTCATTTTAGATAGTTACTCTATTATTTACCAAATTAAGGATAACAAAAGTCAATAGAATTGTGAATAGAGTTCAATGACTATAGAAATGAAAAACTTAGATTGGGACTCTAAGTGCTGAATCCATAAATCATTGTTTCAGATATGCTAGTAAAATAGTCTCAGGCATTTAGACTTTTCCTCCTTCAGGCATAAAATGAGTTTCTGTCCTATTTATAGATGTTAAGTTTGCAAACTTGGGAATGTCCCATTCACTGTTTATAAAGCACATTTAAAGAAATGTTTATATTTTTAATTCCCTTCATTAACACGAACAATTTTAATAAACTTGACAATATTTGAGGTCCTTCCTTAAATCATGAAAGCAACTGATGTCAGGTGGGCACGACTGAGATTAACAATGATGCCTGTGATGATATAAAAAAGTAATCTAACTACTTGTATTTTAAATAGAGGGAGAGTCAACTCTGCCATAAGAATTTGAGAAAAGGAGAAAAGCAGCTCTAGGGAATATAGTTGTAAGAAGTGCTCAGCAAAGGCACTGTGCTCATAAAAAGCAACATTTTGACTACTATAAATACCCAAATTAATTTAAAAAGTCTAGGAAGAAGACCCCATCTGCATAAAAAGAAAGAGCTGAAAAACAGAAGTATATAGAGAATGATTTTATACAAATAGTTAGACAGTGAGAGAGATAGAGGGAAAGAGAGATATCAATACGGGCATATATTTGTACCTAGTAGCCTTCTCTAGAATGGGAGGAATTGAATAAAGATATTTACATGATAATGTTTTTAAAATGTATTTAAGCTTATTTGAAGGGTATAGTAAGCTACACAGGACAGAATTGAAATTTCATGTACAATCTTTTTTTATTATACTATGTTATGTCAATGATTGTTTTATTCAATAAATTAAAAACAAATTTAATTTATTTCAAGCAACATGAAATTTCACAAAAAGAGAATGGAAATGAGGGTCTTCAAGCGGGAGGAACTTGAGTTGGCTTGGTCATATGCATTCCTTATATGTATCTTTCCACTTGCATACTCTGCATATTCACATTCTTTCCATTGACTCTGTGTATATTTATGGGAAAACATGACTCATATTTTTAATTGAAAGGTTCATGCTCTAATGGTTGTCTTAGCCATAAACTAAATGGGGCAAGTGGTTTGGGTCCATGAGCCATTTAGTAGCTTCTATCTTAAAGGACTAGAGGGCTTGGAATATGATAACCCAGAAGGCAAAGGAGCTAGGATAATGTGAGGTCCCAAATGGGAAAAGTCATTATACTTGAATGAAATGAGAAGCCATGAACTCAAACTCTGTGAAATGTGGAAACAAAGACATGGTGACCTCTTAGAATTATATCTTAGATATGGAATTCTGAATCCCCTATTTAAATCCTAATTCAGATAATGTGAGTAGTGAAACCTATAACAAGAATATGGTGACCTGTTTATGACCATTTCAGCCAGCATAAAGTCTTGCCTGTAGCCTTTTGCTCAATAGCATTGGGTAAAAGCCCAAGCTTGGAAATGAGCTCATTACCAAGCAGAAAATCCCAAATATTCACCAATCTGTAGTGATATACTCTCTGGGTCCTCCTGCCTTTGTCTATTTTTAAAATCACCCTGAAGATTTGGAATTTCTTTGTGTTTTTTTTGTGACAGGGAGGGAGTTAACTGATGATTCTGGCTGTTGTCCCAGATTTAAATTCTTAGCAAGGATTCATCTTGCTGTCCCAATATAAGCAATCCAATTCATTAAAATACTACCTATAATCAACATGTAGCTCCTTGGCCTTTTCCTTTGGTATCAAGCTTGCCTAACTGTTTGGGGGAGGGGGAGGAGATCCAGGAGGGGGAAAGACAGACCTTACTGATTACACCCAAGTGTCACCTACCCAGAAAAACTGAGTAAAATCCCTTTGGTGGAAAACGGATATTCAGTGAAGTAGAGGACTTTCAAGCATTCTTTATGACAAGACCAGAATTGAATAAAATTTGACTTCCAAATAAAAGATTCAAGAGAACCATAAAATAATAAACAGAAAAGGGAAATCATGACAGATTTAGTAAGGTTCAACTCTTTACATTCCTCCATGGGAAGATGATACTTGCTACTCATAGGAACTTTCTCATAATTAAGGCAGTTCAGAGTATAACATAGACAGAAGGTGCAGGGATGACTTCAACATGAAGGGATGATATCTTAAAAATAAAATAAGAGTAAGAAAACACTGGGAGAAAGGGAAAGGAAGGGATAGGATGTGGTAAATTATCTCACATAAAAGAGTCTACAAAGAGCTATTACAGGATAGGAAAGCATAAGGGAGGGGAAGAGACATAAGTAAACCTTACTCTCATCAGAACTGACAAAAAGGGAACAAAATACAAACTCAATTGATTATAGAAGTCTATTTGATACTACAGGAAAGTTGGAGGGGAACAGGTTATGAAAAGAAGGGACAGAATAGGGGAGAAGATAGTCAGAAGCAAAACACATCTGAGAAGTGATGGTGTGAAAGGAGGGACAAAAGAGAACAAATGCAGGGAATATGATGACGGGAAATAGTTAAGTCACAACTGTAAAAGAAATTGAAGCAAGTTTCTCTGACAAAGACCTGATTTTTCAAACATATAGAGGGCTAAGACAAATTTATAAAAATAAAATTATTCTTCAAAGTAAGGAAAGTGATCTATAGTCATAAGAAAAAAATGATTTAACCCACTACTGGCTGGAGCTGTATATAAATCTAAAGTTATATGTAAATGATAAAATTAAAACAATTCTGAGGAACTACCTCATGTCTATTAGGATGGCTAATGTTACAGAAAAAAAGGAAATGACAAATTTGGACAGGATGGGGGGAAATGAGACATCAATGCACTGCTGGTGAAGTTATGAACTGGTTTAACCATTCTGTAAAGTAATTTGGAAATATACCCAGAGAGTTTTAAAATCATGCATACGACTTTCACCCAACAATACCCCTCTTAAATCAGAATCCCAAAAGAGACTAAAAATAACACAAAGGACAAACATCTCTATATGTACAAAGACATGTAGGGCAGCTCTTTCCTGGGGACAAAGAATAGGCAACTGAGAGGATGCCCATCAACAGGGAAATGGCTGAACACATGATAAAATACTGTTGTTCTCAAACAAACAATGGGCAGGATAATCTCAAACATAACACAGAAAGACTTACATGATCTGATGCAAAGTGAAATATGCTGTGTGCAAAGTAACAGTACTATTATACAATGATCAGCTGTGAATGACTTAGTTACTCTAAGACAACTGTGAAAGACATGATGAAAAATACTCTTCAACATCCGAGGAGAAAGTGATAGTGTCAGAACATAGATAGAAGCTGGTGGAGTTTTATTTTCTTTAATTTTCTTGAGGGTTTTTTCTCTGTTTTTTCTTTCACAACATCACTCTTATGGAAATGTTTTACATGACTGTACATGAATAAACTATATCAAATTCTTGCCTTCTTAATGTGGAGAGGTGGGGAGAAAAAAGAAGAGTGTAGAACTCAAAGATTTAAAAATGACTCTCAAAAATTATTTTTACATGTAACTGGGGAAAAATGAAATACTAAATAACTTTTTTAAGATGGACTGTGAAAAAGCACAAAATAAATAGGAAGAAAAGTCTAAGTGATGCAAAAACTTCCCTGCAACTTGTAGGTGAAGGGCACAGGTTTTGTTGTTTCTTGTTTGTTTCTTCTTTTCTTTTCTGACAGTGATACAGAATGCTTCAAAATTGGCACATTTCCTTAATTCAGAAGTTCTGGGAAGTTTTCTTCTATTATTAATTGCTTTGCTTGTAATTTTTCACTGCCATGGCTTATGAATGCATACATAAATACAAGCACAGGAATTCTTGCATGACCACACATGAATATTTGTGTATGTTTATATCATTTTGTTGTTCTTCAGTCAGATGCTACTCTTTATGACTCTGTTTTGGAATTTGGTGGCAAAGATACAGGAGTGTTTTGCCATTTCCATGTCTATCTCATTTCTCATATGAAGAAATTGAGGCAAAAAATTGTTGTGACCTACCCAAGTTCACATAGTTAGTGTCTCAGGCCAGTTCCAAGCTCATGAAGATGAGTTCCTAATTCCAAGTCCAGTGCTCTATTCATTCTGTCACCTCACTGCCTATATTTATATCCATACATAGATATTTATATACATGGACAAATTATGTTTGTTCATATGTCTATTTGTGTAAACATATATACGTATGTGTACATTTATTGATAAATTATATTTTCGTGTGTGTATGTGCATAGCAAAAACCTCCCACTAATGCATTCATGAAGTAGTCAGAGCATATGAAAAAGCAGTTCTCAAAGGAAGAATTACAAACTATCGATAACAATATGAAAGAATGTACCAACTTACTAAATATAGGAGAAATGCCCATTAAAAAAACTTTTGAGGCTTAGCAAAAATGACAGAAAATGGAAAAAGTCAATATTTTAAGGATTATGGTAAGATAAACACAAAGGCATTATTGAAGGCTCTGAATATGTAACAAAAATGGAATTAGAAAATAACATGTCTATTGCCAACGACATGATGACTACTTATATGCTGGCATAGTTCTCAATCACCAAGTATAAAATATTCTCCATATAGAAAACAGAGAGAAAATATTTATTTAAATACCAGAAAGTCAAATCCTAGAACCAGAAAGAAAAATTCATCATGGCAACCAAGAAGTTAATAAACATGAAAGCAGCAGAGGGCAAAGTCATTCACAAAACTCCCCTCCCTTAGTCTGGGCCATCTCACTATCAGCTGTTACACTGTGTCAGTTCACCTGCATTCTATCCCCTCTGACCTGACCCCACTCACTCACTTCCTCTCAGTTCTGCTTGACCCTTCCTATTCTGCCTGTTCAGCAACCTCCTCTAAACATGAGACTTAGGCTTCCAAGTGATTTAAAGAAATCATACAGGCCTATGAGTTAATGAGAAAGATCTCACCATTTCAACTGCTATTAAATGACTTATTTTACTATTTATATATTACATTTGACCCATATAAGTATATATTATGCTATTTGTATATTTTATGTATGTCCATATATATATATATATATATATATATACAGTATATGCATATATATGTTTATATATGTCTGTGTGCATATATTCATGTGTATATCTATAGATGTATGTATGTGTGTAGATGTATACATATAGGGTAGCAAAGTGGTACAGTTGATAGAGCCTGGACATGAAATCAGAAAGACTCTTCCTCATGAGTTCAAATCCAGACTCAGATGCTTACTACCTGTGTGAACGTAGGCAGGTCACTGAGCTGTATTTGTATCAATTCCTCATTTGCAGAATGAGCGTGGAAGGAAAAGGCAAACTATTTCAGCAACTCTGCTGAGAAAACCCTTATATATGGTGAAGAGAGGCAGATATAATGGAAATATGACTTGATGAAACATGAAAAGAGATAATTCTATTAGGATTACTCTCAAGAACTATTGAAAAGAAGAAATATCAATAAATATCAAAATATTTATGAAAGCATGGTAGAAAGGAATTGGAATAAATACATTTCAAATGAGGAGTAAGTAGAAAGATCAAATAAATTGTAGCACATAAATATTAGGGAACTGCACAGGGCTACCCCCCGATTATCTGGGCTCCTGGTTCGCTACTCCCCCGACCATCCTGCTCCGGGCTACCCCCGGCCCTCACTTACACTTACCCTATCCCGGGCATTCGGATGTCTCTGGCCCCTACTGTGTTGCAAGGGAATCCCCTCCTGTGGGGGAGGGGAAATGACTACCCAGAGCACCCAAGGTGGCCAGTGCACTTCACTTTATTGCTTGCATCTCTTTTTGATCCCTCCCAACAGCTCCTTATATCTCCAGTCACAGCCTCGCCCATGTTCCTCCTTGAGTGCAGAGCCAGCTCCCGAAGGGCGGTCCCAGCACCCGAAGGTGGTCCAGAGCTTGGCCCCTAACAGCTCCCCCTTTTTTTAGACAGGAGTAATATCATAAGGGGTAGGGAATTTGGGGGAGGACAGGAGGGTGCGCAAATTTGCTTTGGCTTCTAGTATCGCCTTTCTTATCATAGCGTAAAGGCATCTAATGCAACACAGGAGAAGGAGGCAAGGAAGAATAAAAAAGGCAGCAATCCTACCTTAAACCAGGACTGCCCAGGGCAGACACTAAGCCCCAAGAAAGAAAAACATTCTTGGCTGCTTTGGTCTCCAAAAAACCGGGAAAATAGCCTTGAGCAAAACAGGGGTGGAACCCTTCTTCCGAGCGCCATCTTGTTCATGCCTTACCAGTCTCCCCTCAGTTTACCTGAGCCGTGACCAGTGAATGCTGTCCAAGAGGCTGGGGGTTGGCAATTCCCTTACAATTCCCCCTTTTTGTTTTGACTCAACCTGTCTCTGAGGCAATGATGTTCTCTCTACCAGATATTAGGGAGTCCTGGACACTATGCAAAGCAAGTTTGATATATATTGGCACAAGCAGCAGTACTAACAATAATAACTACAAACCTGTCAATAAAGGCGAAAATCAGATTTTTATATGACCCCATGAACTTAAACTATCGAAGAACTGAGTTATTTTTGTAGTCTTTTTTCAGGTGCAAAATCAACATCTGCTTCCTCATCTAATTCTTCTGCCAATTCAATTAATCTCTGGATATCCAAAGTGACATTATCTGGAATTAGCCCATGCAATTGAACTCTAATTTCTTCCCATTGGACTTGTGACTCATTATACAATTTCTTAGTCAAACAAAAGACACTATATCTATAATCACATTGCAATTTGTGTTGTAACTGTAACATAGACACTTCTTCACCAATGATTTCAGTTACCTTTTGGAGTGTGTGAATGGCTTCATAAATTTATCGTCTATTTTTGCTTGTTCCTTAAAGCCTGCAGACACATTTTTATAAGGGCATGCAATTCAGAAGCTTGAACTATCATGTTTTGTGTATCAGAGATAGATACAGCCAATGCAGTGGATGCTAAAATAGCTTCTACTACTAACATGATTCCTAACACAAGAAACACATCCACGTACTCTAGTAGTTGTAGGGTTTAGTTGCTTGTCCAAAACATGTAGAACGTCATCACAAGGCATTCTGTACCATCCTGTAGCCTTAATTACCATCATGGCATATTGAGGTCTTGTTAGAATAAAAACTCTCCCTACTGTCTTTGGTTCTATACATTCTTGCACAGAACAATTCTGGCATGTAAAATTGAAAATTGTTGTCATGTTCCGATATGTCGCCAGTTTTGATCTGTTGTCTCTATCCCATAGAAATATGTTTGTTCCCTAGACATACTTTGCCCATTAATGTAATGTTGTCAGATTTACTTGGTGATGCTACAGCAGGCATTCCCTGAACTGACTGTCCTCCCATTGCTAAGATAACTTTATCTATTCCCTGAACAGGCCTTCCAACCTCAGGATACCCCTTATAATTAACATACATTTGTCTAGGAAAATTTGGCACATATTTTTCATCAGGCAAGTATGCAAGATTGTGACATGAATACTACATTTCTGTGTAGTTTCCCATAATCAAGTTTGTCTCCTGACAAGTGTGTGTGTGTGACAATTCTCAAATGGTAAAAACCCTGTATACAAATGCCAAAGGGTTACATATCTCTTCTCTTGTAAGCTACAAAATGGTCTATATTTCATCCCACGAGTAAGTCCCACAAAGTCCCTGTTTGACCAAACTACTATTGTCCCATTTATCATCCATATGAATAGATTGTAAGCAAGTTGTGCATCATTTTCATCCAGTGTCTCTTGTCCATCAACAATAGGGGTACACCAAGAATACCCCTCTATTTCAATCACCTGTGTGTAATTAAACTAAACCCATTCCAATGCCCAGAAATACCATTCTGTAGACAAAGTGGGAAACCTGTGACTAGTCATGAAAAGTTAAAGTGTCTCTGAAAAAGAGTTCCATTAGTATCATAGTCTAGTCCATTATCTTTAAACATGTGAGAAATATTGCCTTGGATAATAAATTTAGGCATTGTCTCACTCGATGACATCACCCTTAATCATGGTGGATTCATGAGGAATGTCCATCTCTGTTGTTCGTTTGGTGTTGGGTCGAAGGATGCAGTGTTGTTGAGCATCATGATGAGTACGAGAAGAATGAGAGGAGCCATCGGGACCCAGATGAGCGAATTTGAAATTTTTGCATTCACCACTGATAGCTTCTCCTTGCTCCCTCTGACCACTTCACCTTGGTGGTTGTCCTCTATCACTCTTATCCTTTTCACTGGAACCCACACTTCTTTATTATCATCTGTTAAAACACAAACATACCCTTTTCCCCACGTTAACACTGTATGAGGACCAAACCAGTTTGTATTCCCACCGTGCCATATTACTTTACTGGCTGCTGTCAGGGCACTTGTTACTGCTGATTCAGTCTTTGCAGACTCCTTATTAGGAAATGTTAAGTATTTCATAGCAGGGGGGGAGAAGCCAAGATGGTGGAGTAGAAAGACTCATACATGCTAGCTCCAAACCAACAGCCCATAAATATTCTGTAAAGAGAACTCCCCACAAATTCTGGAGCAGAGCAAGCCACACAGAAATGCAGTGGAGGAAATTTCCATTCCAGAGAGCCCTGGAAAGCCATCCCCAGGGATCCGTTGTGCACCAGACAGCAGAGCCCACCCCTGCGCTGCCCTGGCTGCACGGCCCCAGAGAAGCAGAACTGAGCAGGCTTCAAGCATGGAATCTGAAGTGCTGAGAAGGTCCCTCCACCCACAGGTGCACAGGTCAGTGAGAGAGACTTCTGGGCTGGCTGAGAGGGGAGCGGGGTGTCTCCATGACTCAGGCCCCTTTGGGAGGCAGCAGCAGAGGCAGTGGCAGCCAGGAGCTCCTGGAGCAGGCAGGAGCTCTGCTCCATTACTGAAGTTCTCCACATAAACCCCCTGAGGGAACTGAGCCTGGGAGGCAGCCCTGCCCCCTACCAGAGCACCAGAACTTAAGCTCACATTGAATAGAAGCCACGCCTGCCACGGAAAGCCCATTTGAATCTCAGACCCAAAGCACTAGCTGGGCAGATGTAGGTGGGGGTGAAGAGGAATCTCAGAAGTCAAGTAACTGGCTGGGAAAATGCCCAGAAAAGGGAAGGAAAATGAGACTACAGAGAGCTACTTTGAGTGGGTACAGGTGTTCCCGCCTTTCAATTCTGATGATATGGAACTATTCTTACCATCAGGGAAAGACGTTGGGGTTGGGGCCTCTGTATCCCAGACATTCCAGGTGGATGTCCAGTGTGCTCAAGCCATGGAAGAGCTCAAAAAGGATTTTGAAAAGCAAGTTAGACAGGTGGAGGAAAAACTGGGAAGAGAAATGAGAGAGATGCAAGAAAAGTATGAAAAACGGGTCAATACCTTGTGAAAGGAGACCCAAAAAAATGCTGAAGAAAATAACACCTTGAAAAAATAGGCTCACTCAATTGGCAAAAGAGGTTCAAAAAGCCAGTGAGGAGAAGAATGCTTTCAAAAGCAGAATTAGCCAAATGGAAAAAGAGGTTCAAAAGCTCACTGAAGAGAATAGTTCTCTCAAAATTAGATGGAACAGATGGAGGCTAATGACTTTCTGAGAAACGAAGAAATCACCAAACAAAACCAAAAGAATGAAAAAATGGAAGAGAATGTGAAATATCTCATGGGAAAAACAACTGACCTGGAAAATAGATCCAGGAGAGACAATTTAAAAATTATGGGACTACCTGAAAGTCATGATCAAAAAAAGAGCCTAGACATCATCTTCCATGAAATTATCAAGGAAAACTGCCCTGACATTCTAGAACCAGAGGGCAAAATAAGTATTGAAAGAATCCATCGATCACCACCTGAAAGAGATCCAAAAAGAGAAACTCCTAGGAACATTGTGGCCAAATTCCAGAACTCCCAGCTCAAGGAGAAAATCTTGCAAGCAGCTAGAAAAAAGAAACAATTCCAGTACTGTGGAAATATAATCAGGATAACTCAAGAACTAGCAGCTTCTACATTAAGGGATCAAAGGGCATGGAATAGGATATTCCAGAAGTCAAAGGAGTTGGGATTAAAACCAAGAATCACCTACCCAGCAAACCTGAATATAATACTTCAGGGGAAAATATGGTCTTTCAATAAAATAGAGGACTTTCAAGCATTCTTGATGAAAAGACCAGAGCTGAAAAGAAAATTTGACTTTCAAACACAAGAATGAGGAGAAGCATGAAAAAGTAAACAGAAAAGCGAAGTCATAAGGGACTTACCAAAAGTGATCTGTTTACATTCCTACATGGAAAGACAATATTTGTAACTCTTAAAAATTTTCAGTATCTGGGTAATTGGTGGGATTATACACACACACATGTACATGTGTACACACACACACACATACACACATGCACGCACATACAGAGACAGAGAGCACAGAGTGAATTGAATAGGATGGGACCATATCGTAAAAGAAATTAAGGTAAATGGTGACAGAGAAAGGTAGGCGGAGGAAAGAGGGTGAAATGGAATGGGGTGAATTATATCTCATTCAAGAGACAAGCAAGAGACTTTTTAGTGGGTGGAAAAAGAGGAGAGCTGAGGAAAAAACAAGAAGTTTACCCTCATCACATTCGACTAAAGGAAGGAATAAAATGCACACTCATTTTGGTACGAAAACCTATCTTACAATACAGGAAAGTGGGGGAGAAGGAGATAAGCAAGGGGGGTGATGGTAGGTTGGGCAATTGGAGGAGGGAGCAATTTGAAGTCAACACTCAGGGAGGGACAGGATCAAAAGACAGAATAGAAACAATGGCAGGCAGAATAGGATGGAGGGAAATACAGTTAGTCTTACACAACATGACTATTATTGAAGTCATTTGCAAAACTACACAGACAGGGCCTATATTGAATTGCCTGCCTGCGCAAAGGGAATGGGTGGGGATGGAGGGATAGGGAGAATTTGGAACTCAAAGTTTAGGAACAGCTGTTGAGTATTGTTGTTGCTACTAGGAAATAAGAAATACAGTTAATGGGGAATAGAAAGTCATCTGGCCCTACAGGAGAAAAGAGAAGAGGGGAACAAGAGAGGGGAGGGAAGATAGAAGAGAGGGCAGATTGGTGATAGGGAAAATTAGATTGCTCAGTGTATTGGGGTGGGGAGAGGGGATAAAAGGGGAGAAAATTTGGAACCCAAATTTTTGTGAAAATGAATGTAAAAAGTTAAATAAAAAAAAAAGAATGGAAGAGAGCCAAGAGGATGTACACATGTGAAGCTAAAGGACAAGTAAAGAATATTTTCAAGAACTAAAACAAAAAGAAAACAAAAGAAAATATTCTGAGTCTGGAGATGGTATGTCATGTTTCAAGAATAGCGCTGCATCAAAGAGTACATGATGGAGAATAAGGTATAAGAAGATGGAAAAATAGAAATTGGGCAGGTTATGAAGGATTTTATACAGAGGATTTAATATTTGATCCTGGAGTTAATAGGGAGACAAAGGAGCTTATGAAATATGTAGAGAATATGGTCAGATCTGCATTTAAGGAAGACCACTTTGCTACATAAAGAATGGATCTTGGAGTGAAGAGAGACTTGAGTCAGATAGATCAATCAGGAAGCTATTACAATCACTCAGGTATACAGTAATGAGGGCCTATAGCAGGGTTATTTCTGTGTCAGAGACTAGAAAGAGGTATATATACAAGAGATGTTATAAAGGTAGAAATGATTTGACATCTTATTGGATATGGACAGTGAAAGAGAGTAAGGAGTTGAAGGTGACAACACTATTTGTGATCTTGGATGACTGGGAGAATAGTGGTACCCCAAGAGTAACAGGGAAGTTAGGCACAGAGGAACGTTTGCAAGGAAAAAAAAGTTTAGTTTTTAACATGTTGAGTTTAACATGACTATAGAACATTGACTTCAAGATGTCTAAAAGGTAGTGGGAGATGCAAAGACTGGAGGTCAGTAGAGAGAGCAGGACAAATGGATGTGAGAGTGATCTTAAAGAGGATAAGTGAAACTATGAGTGGTAATGAGATCACCAAGTGAAGCAGAGGAAGAAGAAAAGAGGGCACGGGAAAGAATTCCAAAGGACCCTCCTTATTATCAGGTGTAACATAGATGAAGAGAGACACAAAGACAGAACAATCAGAAAGACAGGAGAAGTAGAAGAGGCAAATGTCATGAAAACCTAGAGAGTAGAGAGTATCAAGGAGGAGAAGCTGATTGACAGTATTAAAGACTCAGAGAGGTCAAGAAAAATGAGAATTGAGATGAAGTTATTAGATTTGACGATTAATGGATCATTATTAACTTTTGAAAAAGGAGCTTCAATTAAATGATGAAAATGGAAGCTAGACTGCAAAGAATTAAAGAAAAGGAAATTGAGGCACTCATTTTCGACATGTTTAGTATAACCCCTAAAGGGGTAAGATGCATGTAGCAAATGTTCATTAATTCTTGATTTGCCTCATGTTTGAAAATTACAGAGAAATTAGTCACCATGCACAAAACATATAAACCATTAAAAAAAGAAATTTTCTCTCTATACCTGTAGACATCAGAAACAGGAAAGATTCTCAGGGACACAAAGGGGATTGGATGATAGATGGATAGATGGATGGATGGATGGATGGACAGATGTATGGAAGGATGAGATAGATTTTCACTATGCATTAGGAAGAATTAAGATAACTTGAAATATTTAAGCCATTTGCTTCACCTGTTATTCTAAGTGGTCTCTTTGTATTCAATGTTCCTCAGTTCCCTCTCCAAGTCATTCACATGTCTATGTGAAGGAGGAGGTTTTTTTCTGCTCTCATACTCGTTTTTGTCACTGTGTCTCTTGCACAGTAATACAAGACTGTGTCCTCAGGTTTAAGGGAATCCATTTGCAGGTACAGCATGCTGTTGCTGTTGTCCCTGGAGATGGTGAATCTGCCTTTCACAGAGTCTGCATACTTTCTGTCTGCTCCATCACCACGAATATATGAGAGCCACTCCAGCCCCTTCCCTGGAGCCTGGCGGACCCAGTCCATGTAATAGTCTCTGAAGGTGAATCCAGAAGCTTTGCAGGAAAGGCGAATAGATCCTCCAGGCTGTCTCACATCTCCCCCAGACTCCACCAGCTGAACATCACAATGGACACCTGCAAACAGAATCATTGAAGACAATAGTCACAAAAATACTTCACTTCAAAGTGTATTTTCTTGGTCAAGAAACCAACAAAAGACAAAACTACCTTGTAAAATAGTCAGAAGGACAATTCCCTTCAGACCTAATCCCATTGTTCCAGCTCTACAATGGCAGTCCTTAGGAGAGAAAAACCACACAAAAGAAAAGCTCCTCTCCCAGGGCTACAGACACAGGTTTTTGCTGGTTTTCATCCCTAGAGGGAGGAGTCCAATTTGCATTTCTTTCTCTCTTCACTATTACTAAGAACAACTGCCTCCCACTGGGATGAGGCCCCTCCCTGAGCTGCAGAGAGATGACTTCCCCAGAATTAGTTCTAAAATCCTGAGGAAGCTCAGGGACACTGAGAATCTAAATATCATTGGTGTTGATTCAGTCTGTCCTTCTCCATCACTCCAATCTACTCTCTACACCAAGGGAATTCTCCTCAGGCTTTTCTATGTTTCTGTTATTTTCCCAGCTTGTTCCATTTCTATTTCTAATTAGGAAGGCACCCCAAGCGTTTGGCATTTTTTTCTCTTCACCCTCGAAGGTTGAGGTGGCAGTATTTCTGAGCTTACTCTTGCTTGGTTGTAGGGCTATTTTCTATTCATTATCTTTATAAATTAGATTTCATATGCATTATGTATGTCCATTCCCACTCATGGTCCCTTACATCCAGAGCATGCTCTGTTGGCATGAGGGAAGTCATTATTAAGTTTTCAGTGTGAGCAGTATATTTCAGAAATCAGCAGACACTGAAAGTCAGGACTTGACTTTAATTGTTTTTTAATTTAAACTTAACAAAGGCATAGAGATAATTTTACTAATGTTGATTAAACTTAAAATTGTATTGTGCAATCACTTTTCTTCCCTGGAGAGCTGGTGTTAAAAACATAAAAACTTACCAGCAAACCCGAGCTCAAATCCCTCTGAGTTGGAGGAATTGAGGCACAAAGTGAACAGAGGATAATAGAGCCTGCTGTACCTCCTGGATCCTCCAAAATCTCCCATGTTTGATTTCTCAGAAGGTCTCATTGGGTGTGGTGAGGCACTGACACAATATCCTCTTGAGTATCTGGGGAAAGGTATAGACTGAGGCTCAGACTGCTCCTTCCCAGAGTATGAACGTCTGCTGCCATCTACTGTACACAGCGGCATCACAACAGACAGCATTTTTCTGTCTTATGTATGTCCTTTTGACATTAATGCTTTCATTATTCAGAAAAAGTCCCCTCCTCAGGGACCATTAGAACACTGACAAAATACAAGTTATTCTTCAATTAGTCTTTGAGATTGAGGAATTTTGTGTTTTGTAAAACTTGACCTGGTCTTTTTTTTCTATTTGTTTCTCTTTTTTTTTCTTCCCCTGGCACAGGCTTTACCCTTGCAATATCCTGTCATTGCTACACCACTTTTAAGAAAAAGAACAATGCAAAGCAGCTTATAGAATGCAGTTCAATTTATGTTCCTACCAAATATATCTTGACTTCCCTTGCCTGAAAAGGTTTTCTCACCCTACTGTCATCTCCAAGCTCTGTTTCCAAATCTTTTCTCTTTCGCTGACTCCTGGGGAAAGTACATATTTCCTATCTTCCTTTAAGGTTTTCTTAACCTTTTGTCATCTGTTTTTCTGACCTCACTCAGGTTATATAAATTTTGTCCTCACCTCTATGTGTGCATTTCAGTTTTCTTCCCTTATTTGGACAATTCAGATAAAAATGAAGTAGTTTTGTTTATATAAATGTTTATTTGAGCATCCTAATTATATAATAATTTTCTTTAACCTTTCTTTACTTTTCTCCCTTGAGTGAATATTCTTCTTCCCTTCTCCACTCTTCTCTTAGGATGATTAAGACATAATGGACTCACTCTCACCTTCTGTCTAATTAGATTTCCTCCATAGGGACACAATCTTCCCATTTTTTAATATGAGGAGCTTATCCTAGTTTACCCTTTATAATTATGTTTATGATAAAAAGAGAAGGGAAATCAGGGAAAGGGGAGAAGGTAATATACATACACACAAGACCTACTATATCCCAGGAATTGCACTAAATATTTTTCACCAATGTCTCATCATATCCTAACAACAATCCTACTATATAATAGCCATTATTATCCCCATTTTATTGTTAAGGAAGCCAAGACAATATAAAATTAAATGATTCATCTTAGAGTTAAAAAGTTGCTGTCTGAGCCCAGTTTTGAACTTAGGTTTTCGTTATTACAGGTTCAATGTTTTATTCACTGCACCGCTGGCTGTCTCTAGGATATTTTTTCAGAGAAACATGGTTTTTCATTTGTGCTTACATTTTTGCTTCTTTTAAATTCTGCATTTGAACTTCAATATTTCTACATGAATCTAGACTAAATCAGGAATTCTTTATAGTCTTCTCTTTACTTGAAAATCTATATTTTTTTTCCCTTTAGGCTTTTATTTAGTTGTGCGTGTAAGGTATTCTTGGTTGTAAACTTTTAGGAATAGTGTATTTCAAACTTTCCACTTCTTTATAGTGGTGGCTATTAAATCATTTGTGATCCTGACTTGGACTCCTCAATACTTAAATTCTTTCTGGTTACTTGTTAAGAATTTTTTTCTGTAATCTGAAAATGCTGAATTTCACCTGTAATATTCCTGGAAGTTTCAATTTGGGGTTTTCTTTCAAGAGATGACCATTGTGTTTTTTTTCTGATTCTATTTTGCTCTCTGATTCTTCTTTACCATGTAAATTTCCCTTTTTTTAAAAATTTTCCTTTTTTCTCTTCTCTCCCTAAGATAGAGAAGGCATACATAAAATTATCCTTATTCAGTTATTTCTCTAGATGTAGATGTCATATTTCTTTGTGTAACTTTTATAATTATCTTATATTTATATTAGATAAAATAACTTTTGTTCTTAAAAAGATATTGAGATTACTATATGCAACATTCTCTTGCTGCTGCTTATTTCATTCATCATTTTCTGCAATTCTTTCCATCTTTTTTCTAAAACCATTGAGATGATCATTTCTTATAACATGACAGCATTCCATCCCATGCATATACTACAATTTCTCCAGCAATTCCCCAATTGATGTACACCCTACAATTTTCAGTTTTTTATCATCACAAAGAGAGCTACTAGTAACATTTTAGAATATATAGATTCTTTTTATCTTTGGGAATTAATCAACTAGAGTTATTGCAAGGTCAAAGTCTATAGGTAGTTTTATAATTCTTTGGGCATAAGTCTAGGTAGTTCCCCAGAATGGTTACATCAGTTAACAATTCCACCAAAAATGATTATCCAGTTTTTCCACATCCCCTACAGCGTTTGTCATTTTCCCCTTCTATTATTTTAGCGAATCTGATCGGTTTAAAATGATGTCTCATGATAGTTTTGATTTGCACTTCCCAATTCAACAGTGATAAGAACATTTTTTCATATTACTATAAATTGTTTTGATTTCTTCTTTAGAAAATTGCCTGTCCATATCCTTTGACCATTTATCAATTAAGAAATGACTCATATTCCAATAGATTTTTGAAATTTTTTTATATACTTTAAATGAGATATTTATCTTATAAACTTTCTACAAAATATTTTTTCCCAATTTTCTGCTTTCCTTCTGATCTTGTCCACATTTGCTCTATTTGTACACAAAACTTTGATAATTTATTTTAATTGAAATGACTCATTTTACACCTAACTTTGCTCTCTCTCTTATTTCTTCATAAGATGTTCACCTATCCATAAGTCTGATAAGAAATGCATTCCATGTCCTTCTAACTTTCCCATGAAATCACTCTTCATGTCTAAGTGTGTAATGTTAATGAGAGTTAAAGATTTTCCCTACCCATTAATACCCTCAGGTGGAGCACATTAAGGGATACTTTATTAAGTAAGGCTTGTTTAATAGGCCCACACCTTTTGTTAATTGCTAGTGAGGCACTGGGTAACAAGGGTTGTCATGTTCTCTGAACATGCATATATACTCTGAGGTGAGGTTTTCCTTTGTAACCAAAATCCAGAGTTCCTAGGTGAAGAAGAAAATATTACAAGCAGCCAAGAAGAAATCATTTGAGTATCATGGAATCAAATCAAAGTATTGTGGAAACACAATGAGGATAACATAAGATCTAGAAGCTTCTACATTTAGGGATCAGAGGGCTTGGAATACAATATTCCAGAGGTTAGAGGAGCTAGGATTAAAACCAAGAATCACCTACCCAGTAAAACTGAGTATAATCCTTCAGGGGGAAAAAATGGACATTCAGTGAAATAGAGCACTTACAAGCATTCTTGATGAAAAGACCGGCGCTGAATAGAAATTTTGACTTCTAAATAAAAGAATCAAGAGCAACAAGTAAAGAGGGATGGCAAAAAGAAATCGTAAGAGATTTATCAAAGTTGAACTATTTACATTCCTACATGGAAAGTGATACTTGTAACTCATGAAATCTTTCTCAGTATTAGGGTACTTGAAGGAGATAGATAGATAGATAGATAGATAGATAGATAGATAGATAGATAGATAGATAGATAGATGATAGACAGATAACAGGCAAGAGTAAGTTGAATATGAAGGGATGATATGTAAAAAATGAAATTAAGGGGTGAAAGAGGAATATATTGGAAGGAGAAAAGGAGAAATAGAATAGGGTGTATCATCTCTCATAAAAAAGACAAGAAAAAACGTTTCACGATGGAGGGAAAGGGAAGGGAAGTGAGAGGGAAGGAGTGAACCTTACTCTCTTCATATTTTGCTTAAAGAGGAAATAACATACCCACTCAATTGGGTATCTTACCCTACATGAATGTAAGGGGGAAAAAGATAAGGGGTTGGGGGGCTTGTTTGGTAGAAAGAAGGGCAGATTAGGGGAGGGGTATTGAAAAACAAACACTTCTGAAAAGGGAAAGGGTCAAAGGAGAAAACAGATTAAGTGGGGGTGGGATAGGATGGAGGGAAATATAGTTAGTCTTTCACAACATGACTGTAATGGAAGTATTTTGCTCACCTACACATGTATAACCTATGTTGACTTGCTTACCTTCTCAATCAGGGTGGGTGGGGAATGAAGAAGGGAGAGAATTTGGAACTCAAAGTTTTTGAAACAAATGTTAAAAATTGCTTTTACATGCAACTGGGAAGTGAAATTCACAGCAAGGAAGTATAGAAATCTATCTTATTCTTCAATAAAGCAAAGGGAGGGCAGACTGGGGGAAGAGAAAATCAAGATGTATGCCACCATAGGTTGTGAGGAGGGGAGAGATGAGGATAAAATGTGGAACTCAAAGTCTTATGGAAATGGATGTTGAAAACTAAAAAATAAATAAATAAAAACTAAAAAATAAATGAACATTTTTTAAAAAAATAAATAAATAACATTGTAAATAGAAGAATATCAAATGCTCATGTATAGGACTTGTTAATATAATAAAAATGACAAGGTAACAAAGTTAATGCACTCTTTAAATGCAAATGACTAAGGGGATACATTATAGATACTGATAAAATAAAAACAAAATCCATTTGGAAAAGCAAACAGTCAAGAATATCAAGGAAAAGTATTGAAAGAAGTAGAGAAGAAAGAACAGTAGCATAATGTCACCTCAAATAAAGTAGGAGTCATCAAATAACTTTGTATGGTTCCAAAAAAAAGAAAGAAATTACTAAGACAGATTACACAGGAAAGAAGCAGAAACAGTGAAACTTTGTGTTTGAAAAAATGGAAAATATCAGATATCTAAGAAGATGATCCTCATTTGATAATAAAAAAAACTGCAAAGAATTGGAAACAAAGTAGATGTCTATTGATTGGACAAATGCTTATTAAATTGTGGTACATGATACAATAAAAAATTATTTCTATGAGGACTAAAATAAAGACAATCATGGTAATTAGAATTATTATTAGGTTACATAGCATTTACATGGGAAAAAAGGACTTCTTATCCTAAATAAAACATGGAATATTAATATAAGATAAGATTATGCATAGAATCTGATCTACACCAGTCCTGTTTTTTTCCTCCCCTTGCACAGGACTAGTAATTTAATTTTTGCATCACTGCTTCATAATCTTTACCAAAAAAATTCCATACATTGGGTAGAATATAGTTAAATTTACAAATGTATCTTTTTCCCTTTTTTTTCTCTTTGGGCTATAGACCTAGACATGGTGTCACTAGATCAAAGGATATCCTTTTATGGTGGCCAAGAACTGGAAAATGAGGGGATACTCATCATTTGTGGAATACTGAACAAGCTATCATATATGATTCTGATGGAATATTATTGTGCTCTAAGAAATGACAAGCTGGATGATCTCAGAAAAACCTGAATTACTTGACCTGATGCAAAATGAAGTGAGCAAAAGCAGAAGAAAGTTGTATGCAATAACAGCAATACTATGTGATGATCAATCATGATAGACTTAGCTCTTCTCAACAAACAATATTCCAAGGCATTCCGAAAGGACTCATAACGAAGTATGGTATCCATCTACAGAGAAACTATAGAGTCTGAATGCAATCAAAGCTTAGTATTTTGATTTTTGGGGTTTTTTTCTTTCTTCTGGTTTTTCCCTTTTGTTCTGACTCTTCTTTCACAACATACCTATGGTGAAAATTGTTGTGTTTGTCCTTCATTGACAAAGAAGGCCATGCCATCAGAGAAATGATGACATGACTTGCACTTGATCTTGTTTTGAGTGAGGGAGGGCTGTGCAGATCACCAGCCTCACTTCTCCTCCAGAGTCATCTGAATCCAGTGATCAGATATTCATCAGGATGACTGGAGATGACCCAGGATGTAATGAGAGACCCTGGCCTTTTTAAGACATAGACTTCAGATGGATGATGTAGTGGACTCAGAGTTAAATTGAAACAAATGAGAAGACTGTTTCATTTAGAAAAGTATTAAGCATTTTCAGTAACAACCCTGAGTTTCTTCCTGAAACAAAATTCTATCTTTTCAATGCCAATACTCTTTCAATGATGATTTAGGACTAAGAACTGTGAAATACCCTAATCTCTGAGGGATCAAAATTATGATCACCCAAAGGGCAGTGGAAAGACTTAAGTGTGGTGCATGAGATATAGCTATGAACTACATGTATGAAATAATAGCTATATTGTACAATGATCAGATATGAATGACTTAGCTATTCTTAGCAATAAGAAGATCTAAGACAACCCTGAAAAATTTATGATGAAAAATACTATCTATCCTCAGGGAAAAAACTGATGGTGTCTGAATACAGATAGAAGCTTGTGAGATTTTTTTAAATTTTCTTTATTTTTCTTGAGATTTTTGCTTTTCATCTATGTTTTCTTTTACAACATGACAATTATGGAAATGTTTTACATGACTACATATGTATAGCCTATATCAAATAGCTCAACTTCTTACTAAAGGGAAGAGGGGAGTAAGGAAAGAAGAGAGTTTGGAACTAAAAGCTTTTAAAATGACTGTAAAAATTGTTTTTACATGTAACTGGGGAAAAATAAAATACTAATATGTTTAAGGTTGGACATCAGAAAGCAAGAAATAAATAAGAAGAAAAATCTAAGCAATGAAACAGTCTTCCCTGAATCTCATAGCTGAAGAGCATGGGTCTTGTTGTTATTGTTTGCTTATTTCTTCTTTTCTTCTCTGCAAGTGATACAAGAATGATTTAAATTGGAACCATTTCCTTGGCTCAGAAATTTTGTGCAGTTTTATCTATTATTTCTTGCTTTGCTATTAACTTCTTCTTGCCACAGCTTATGAGTACATGCATAAATCCAAGTATGTGACTTGATGCATAAATACGCATGAATATTTGTGTAGATTTATATCTTCTTGTTGTTATTCAGTCGCATGCTACTATTTATGATTCCATTTTAGGTTTTTTGTGGCACAGATAGAGGAGTGATTTGTCATTTCCATCTCCATCTTATTTTTCCTGTGAGCAAATTGAGGCAAATAAGGTTAAGTGGCCTATCCAGGATCACATAGATAGTAAGTGTCTTAGGCAAGATTCAGACTGGTGAAGATGAGTTCCTGATTCCAAGCCCAGTGCTCTACCCACTCTGCCACCTTTCTGCCCATATTTGTATCTATAGATAGATATTTTAAGACATACATAAATTACTTTTGTGCATGTTTGTATTTGTGTACATATATATGCATATGTATATAATACATAAATAAATTTTATTTCCATGTGTGTGTATGTGCATACCAAAAGTCACTCCCCAATACATAAGTAGTTAAGTATTCAAAGAATATAAAGAGTTCTCAAAAGAAGAATTACAAACTATTGATAATCGTATGAAAAAATGTACCATTAAAAATAGGAGAAATGCACATTAAAAGACCACTGAGGCTTAGCAAATATGACAGAAGATGGACATAGTCCATATATTAAGGATTATGGTTAGATAAGCACATGTGCATTATTGGTGGAACTCTGAACATGTAACAAAAAAATGGAATTACAAAATAACATGACTTATTATTTGCACATTATATATAAAACACATATTATATATATGTATATATATAATTGCTATTATTATTTGTATATTTTTATATATGTACATTGGGGAAACAAGGTGGCACAGCTGATAGAGCACTGGGCTTGGAACCAGAAAGACTCAAACTCGTGAGTTCAAATCCGACCTCCATGAACTTGGGCAGATCATTTAGCTCTATTTGTCTGAATTTCTCATTTGCAGAATGAGCTAGAAAGAAAAGGCCAACAATTCCTTAACTCTGCCAAGAAAACTCTATATAGGGCCACAGAGAGTCAGATAACTGAAAAATAACTTAACAAATCATGAAAAGAGATTTTTCTATTAGGTTTTATCTCAAGAATGTTATTGATAAAAAGAAATTTGTATAAATGCTAAAATAGTTATAGAGGCACGGTAGAAAGGAATTGGAATCATAATAGGTACCTTTACATACAGGAAGTAAAAGGGTTAAATAAATTGTGGCACATAAACGTTAGAGAAAATGCAATAAATAATGCATGTGATGAGTTCAAAGCTATATGGAAATATTTACATAATGAAATGTAGAGTTAAATAAACAGAATCAAAAAAATACACAAATGTCTCTAACAATGTAAATGAAAGAATTGAGGTAAAATTATCTAAATGAATGTTAGAAAAGTACAAAAAATAAAAACAGTCTTGAGGAAGACTTGCTCACCTGAAAGCTATATAAAAGTTTCAGGTTTATGAATGTGGTACAATACATATATTTTCAGATTATTTCCTAGAATATTTGTTTTTGCTGATTTTGTATTCTTTAAAAGAAATATTACTTGCTCACCCAAGAGAATGACAATAACGAAACGACATACTAAAACTTATGGGATGCAGGGAGAGTAGTTTTTCTGGGAAGTTTTATATATCTGAATGCTTACATGAATAAAATAGAGAAAGAGGAGATCAATGAATTGGGTATACAGCTGAGAAAGCTACAAAAAGAACAAATTAAAACTCCTCAATTAAATACCAAATTAGAAATATTGAAAACTAAAGGAAAGATTAATAAAATTGAAATTAAGAAACTATTGAAAATAAATAAAACCAAGAGCTGGTTTTAAGGAAAAAAACAACAAAATGGATAAGCCTGTGGTTAACTTGTTAAAAAAAGAAATGAAAAAAAGAAGAAAACCAAATTACCAGTATCAAAAATGAAAAGGATGAATTCAATGAAGAGGAAATTAAAGGAAAAATTGGGAACTATTTTGTCCAATTTTATGCCTATAAATTTGACAATCATAGTGAAATGGATGAATAAATTGTCGAGATTAATAGACAAGGATGAAAAAAATTAAATAACTCCTCTTAGAAAAAAATTGAACAAACCATCAGGGAATTCTGTAGGAAAAAAGTCTACAGGCCAGATGATTTTAAAAGCAAATTCTATCAAACAATTAAAGAACAATTATTTCCAAGACTATAGACTATGTGGGAAAATTAGCAAAAAAGAAGTCCTACAAAATTCTTTTTATGATAACATGATACTGATACCTAAACCAAGAAAAGCCAAAACAGAGACAGAGAATTATAGACCAATTTCCCTAATAAAGATAGATGCAAAATTGCTAAATAAGATATTTAAAAAAAAAGATTACAAGAACTTATCACAAGAATAATACACATTGATCAAGTAGGAGTTATATCAGGGATGTAGGGCTGGTTCAATATTAGGAAAACTATTATGATAATTCATCATATCAGCAACAAAACTAACAGAAAGATGTCAACAGATGAAGAAAAAGCTTTTGATAAAATACAACCACCATTCCTCTGAAAAACACTAAAGAGCACAGGAGTAAATGAAGCTTTCCTTAAAATGATAGGTAGCATCTACCTAAAACCATCACCAAGCATTATATGTAATGGGGATAAGCTAGATTCATTTCCAATAAGAACAGGGGTGGAACAAGTATGACCATTATCTCCACTGTTATTCGATATGGTACTAGGAATGTTAGCATGAGCAGTGAAAGGAGAAAAAGAAATTGAAAGAATTAGAATAGAAAAAGTAGAAACTAAGTTACCACTCTTTGCAGACAATAAGATGATATACTTAGAGAATCCTAGAGAATCAAGGACTTCAGAAAAGCCTGGAAAGACTTATATGAAATGATGCTGAGTAAGCAGAACCAGGAGAATATTGTACATAGTAACAGCCACAGTGTTACAATAACTGATTTTGATAGACTTAGCACTTCTCAGGAGTGCAAGTACCTAAAACAAATCCAAAGAACTCATGATGGAAAATGCCACCCACATCCAAAGAAAGAATTATGGAATCGGAATGCAGAGCAAAACAGACTATTTTCTTTCTTGTTTTATTTTTCTTTCTCATTGTTTCTCTCACTCATTATAATTCTTCAATACAACATGACTAATGTGTTTAATAAGAAAGTATAAGTAGAGCCCATATCAGATTACATGTCATCCTAGGGAACAAGGGAAATGGGAGAGGGAGAAAATTTAAAACTTATGCCCGTGAATGTTGAAAACAAAAAGTAAATTAATGAATGAATTAAAAATAAAAAAAAAATTATTGTTGTTTGCGATAGTTCCATGAGCATTGGAATGAAAGAAACACTGGGAGAAATTATGAAGATAAAATATAACAATTGAAATTCATTTTTTTAAGACAAAAACTGTGCCCACTTACTCCCCTATTCCTCTTCCTGGTGCTAGATATGAAGCAAGAAAATTCTTTTGAATTTTCTTAAGATGTTATAGAAAATTTCTACATGCAGATTCCACATCTTTCAGAGACTTGAACTTGCCTTTTTTCTGCTTTTTTTCAGGTCAACAGAAAACTTTATTTATGGCATCTATCTAAAACCAGCAGCAAGCATTATATGTAATGGGGATAAGCTAGATGCATTCCCAGTAAGATCAGAGATTAAGCAAGAATGTCCATTATAACCACTGTTATTCAGTATTATACTAGAATTATTAGCTTTATCAATAAGGAAGAAAGAAATTGAAAGAATTAGTCTAGGCAAAAAGGAAACAAATTTATCACTCTTTGTGGATGATATGACAGTATACTAAGAAAATCCTAGAGTATCAACTAAAGAAGTACTTTAAATAATTAACTTTAGAATAGAGGCAGAATATAAAATAAATCCACATAAATTATTGGCATTTCTATACATTATTAACATTGTCCAATAGCAAGATATAGAAAGAGAAATACTGTTTAAAATAAATGTCAGCAATATAAAATATTTGGGAGTCTACCTGCCAAGACAAACCCTACTGAGGGTGAACACAATTATGAACAAAATTACAAAAAATAAAAATTAAGTCAGTTCTACTCAATTGGGAAAATATCCGTTGCTAGACTAAGCTAATATTATAAATTAATTATTTATTCAGTAACATAGCAATCAAACTATCAAAAATTATTTTACAAAGCGAGGAAAAATAATAACAGTTAATCTAGAAGAATAAAAAGTCCAAAATATTAGGGAATTAATAAAAAAAATCCAAGGAAAGGTGAACTAGCCATGCCATATCTAAAACAGCATTCACTGTAAAGCATCAACCACCAAAACTATTTGGTACTGGCTAAGAAATACAGTGGTAGATCAGTGGAATATGTTAGGTACATAAGACACAGTAGTCAATAACTCCTGAAGACTCCAACTTCTAGGATAAGAATTCACCTAGAACTTGAGAAAATCTCCTGGAAAAACTGGAAAATCGTATGGCAGAAACTAGGTATATTCCTGCATCTCATACCATATATCAAGATAAGGTCCAAATGGGTACATGATTTAGACATAAATGATGTTACTATAAGCACACTAGGAGAGAAAGGAATAGTTTGCCCTTCAGACCTATGGAGAAGGGAAGAATTTTTGACCAAACAAGATATAGAGACTATGAAATGCAATATGAGAGATTTTGATCACATTACATTAAAGTTTTTGCACAAAGCCAATGCAACCAAGATTGAGACGGAAGCAGAAAACTGGGAAAGAAATTCTACAACTAGTGTCTCCAATAAGGGCTTCATTTCTAAAATATGTAGAGAACTGAGTCAACTTCGAAAGAATACAAGTCATTACCTAATTAACAAATGATCAAAGTATAAGAAGAGACAATTTACAGATGAAAAAATTGAAGTTATATATGGTCATATAAAAATATTCTAAATCACTACTAATAAGAGAAATGCAAATTAAAACAACTTTAAGGTACCACTTTACATCTATCAAATTGGCTAATATGATGAAAAAAGAAAATGATAAATGTTGGAGGAGATGTGGGAAAATTGGAACAATAAAACTAAAGCACTGTTGGTGGAGTTGGAAATGGATCCAACCATTCTGGAGAGCAATTTGGAACTATGACCAAAAGGCTATAAAACTGAGAACATACCCCTTGATCCAGCAATGCCACTTCTAGTTCTGTATCCCAAAGATATCTTCTAAAAAAATAAAAGAAAAAGGACACACATGTGCAAAAATATTTATAATAGTTCTTTTTGTGGTGCCCAAGAATTGGAAATTGAAGATATTCCCATCAATTGGGAAATGAATGAACAAGTTGTGGTATATGAATTTAATGGAACAGTATTGTGCTGTAACAAATGATGAGCAAGTGGATTTCAGAACTTGGAAACATTTACATGAACTGATGCAAACTGAACTGAACAGAATCAGGAGAACATTACACACAGTTACATACATCCACAGCATGTGAAGACTGTTTTTGATAGACTTAGTCCTCCTCAGCAATGCAAGCACCTAAAGCATTCCCAAAGGATTCTTGAGGCAACATCATCCACATCCAGAGAAAGAACTGTGGAGACAGAATGCAGAATGAAGCAGACTATTTTCTCTTGTGTTATATTTTGATTTGCTTTGGTTTTTCTCATATTTTCCCCATTTTTTAAATTCTTTTATGCAACAGTACTAATGTGAAAATGTGTTTAATAAAAATGTAAATATAGAACCTATATAAGATTGCAGGCTGTGATGGGGAGGGAGGAGAGAGAGAGGGGAGAAAATTTAAAGCTTATGGAAGTGATTGTTGAAAACTGAAAGCAAATTAATTATTTTTTTTATAAAAAGACTACACAAACTGATGCAAAGTGAACAGAGTAGAACCAGGAGAACGTTTTACACAATAACAGCAACATTGTGTGATGACTATCTTTCATAGAGTTAGCTCTTCTCAGCAATGCAGTGATCTAAGCCAGTTCCAAAAGACTCATGATGGGAAACGCTATCCACACCCAGAGAAAGAAGTTTGAGTCTGAAAACCGATAGCAACATTCTATTTTAAGTCGCTCTTTTTTGCTTTGTTTTTTCTATCTCATAATTTTTCCTTTTTGTTCTGATTCTTCTTTCAATGCATCACTGATATGGAAATATATTTAATATGATTGTACATGAATGACCTATATCAGACTGCATGCTGTGTTGGAGTGGGGTAGGGGAGGGAGGGAGAAAATAATTTGGAACTCAGAATCTTTTAAAAGTGAACGTTGAAAGATATCTTTACATGTAATTGGAAAAAAATAATACTTTTAGTGGAAAAAAATTCTCCTATACTATTATCATCCTTACATTCAAAATACAGTCTATGTGATATATAAAAAAAATAAAAGTCTTTATTCTTGTCATGTTGTTACTGCTCATTTTGTTTGACTAAAGTACAACTCTTTGTTTTGTGCTAACAAGAATCTGGACTGTTGTAAAACTGATTTTTTTAGTTGCTCCATTAACTATTATGGAAACATTTGTCTATTCAGTTAAATATAAGGTACTTCCACAAGTGTATGTTCTAAAAGAATCTGTCTCTAAAAATTGTGTCAGGCAAGAGGAGGAGCCAAGATGGCGGAGTAGAAAGACTCATGTATGCTAGCTCCGAATCCACAGCCCATAAATTTCCTGTAAAGAGAACTCTCCACAAATTCTGGAGCAGAGCAAGTGCACACCAACGCAGTGGAAGAGATTTCCATTCCAGAGAGCCCCGGAAAGCCATCCCCAGGGGTCCATCACGTTGTGGACAGCGGAGCCCACCCCTGTGCTGCCCTGGTCATGTGGCCTCAGAGGAGAAGATCCGAGCAGGCTTCAGGGACGGAATCTCCAGTGGCTGGGAAGGTCCCTCCACCCACAGGCACTACAGGTCAGTGAGAGATACTTCTGGGCTGGCCAAGAAGGGAGCAGGGTGTCTTCGGGACCCCTCGGGAGGCAGTGGCAGAGGCAGCGGCGGAGGCAGCGGTGGGCCGGGACTCCCTGAGAAGGGAGGAGCTCCATTACCAAAGGTCTCTGCATAAACTCCCTGAGGGAACAGAGCCTGGGAGGCAGCCCTGCCCCCACATGAGCACCAGAACTTAACCTCACATTGAATAGCAGCTGCGCCTGCCAAGGAAAGCCCTGAGGCTGGGAAGCAGCATTTGAATCTTAGACCCCAAGAACTAGCTGGGCAGATCTAGGCGGGGGTGGAGAGGAATTTCAGAAGTCAAGTAACTGCCTGGGAAAATGCCCAGAAAAAGGAAGCAAAATAAGACCATAGAGAGCTACTTTATTGGGGAAAAGATGTTCCTTCCTCCCTTCATTGCTGATGAAGAAGTACAATGCTTGCCATCAGGGAAGGACGTGGAGATTCGGGCCTTTCTATACCAGACATCTGAGGTGGATGTCCCATGGGTTCAGGCCATGGAAGAGCTCAAAAAGGATTTTGAAAAGCAAGTTAGACAGGTGGAGGAAAAACTGGGAAGAGAAACGAGAGAGATGCAAGAAAAGTATGAAAAACGGGTCAATACCTTGATAAAGGAGACCCAAAAAAAATGCTGAAGAAAATAACACCTTGAAAAATAGGCTCACTCAATTGGCAAAAGAGGTTCAAAAAGCCAATGAGGAGAAGAATGCTTTCAAAAGCAAAATTAGCCAAATGCAAAAGAGGTTCAAAAGCTCACTGAAGAAAATAGTTCTCTCAAGATTAGAATGGAACATATGGAGTCTAATGAATTTCTGAGAAACCAAGAAATCATAAAAAAAAAAAAAAAACCGAAAGAATGAAAAAATGGAAGAGAATGTGAAATATCTCATTGGAAAAACAACTGACCTGGAAAATAGATCTAGGAGAGACAATTTAAAAATTATGGGACTACCTGAAAGTCATGATCAAAAAAAGAGCCTAGACATCATCTTTCATGAAATTGTCAAGGAAAACTGCCCTGAGATTCTAGAACCAGAGGGCAAAATAAGTATTGAAGGAATTCATCAATCACCACCTCAAAGAGATCCAAAAAGAGAAACTCCTAGGAACATTGTGGCCAAATTCCAGAGTTCCCAGGTAAAGGAGAAAACATTGTAAGCAGCTAGAAAGAAACAATTCCAATACTGTGGAAAGAAATCAGGATAACACAAGATCTAGCAGCTTCCACATTAAGGGATCGAAAGGTGTGGAATAAGATATTCTAGAAGTCAAAGGAACTAGGACTCAAACCAAGAATCACCTACCCAGAAAAACTGAGTATAATACTTCAGGGGAAAATATGGTCTTTCAATGAAACAGAGGACTTTCAAGCATTCTTGATGAAAAGACCAGAGCTGAAAAGAAAATTTGACTTTCAAACACAAGAATGAGAAGAAGAATGAAAAAGTAAACAGCAACGAGAAGTCATAAGGGACTTACCAAAGGTGAACTGTTTACATTCCTACATGGAAAGACAATATTTGTAACTCTTAAAATTTTTCAGTATCTGGGTAGTTGGTGGGACCACACACAGACATACACACACATACATGCACACACACATGTACATGCATGCATGCACACACACATGCATGCGCACACACAGACAGAGAGCACACAGAGTGAATTGAATAGGATGGGACCATATCTTAAAAGAAATTAAGGTAAATGGTAAGAGAGAAATATAGTGGGAGGAAAGAGGGTGAAATGGAATGGGGTAAATTATATCTCATTCAAGTGGCAATCAGGAGACTTTTTAGTGGAGGGAAAAAGAGGAGAGATGAGAAAAAAACATGAAGTTTACCCTCATCACATTCGACTAAAGGAAGGAGCAAAATGCACACTCATTTTGGTATGAAAACCTATCTTACAGTACAGGAAAGTGGGGGAGAAGGAGATAAGCAGGGAGTGGGGGATGATGGAAGGGAGGGCAATGGGAGGAGGGAGCAATTTGAAGTCAACACTCGGGGAGGGACAGGATCAAAAGACAGAATAGAAACAATGGGGGGCAGAATAGGAGGGAGGGAAATACAGTTGGTCTTACACAACACGACTATTATCGAAGTCATTTGCAAAACTACACAGATAGGGTCTATATTGAATTGCCTGCCTTCCCAAAGGGAATGGGTGGGGAGGAAGGGATGGGGAAAATTTGGAACTCAAAATTTTAGGAACAACTGTTGAGTATTGTTGTTGCTACTAGGAAATAAGAAATACAGTTAATGGGGAATAGAAAGTCATCTGGCCCTACAGGACAAAAGAGAAGATGGGGACAAGAGAAGGGAGGGATGATAGAAGAGAGGGCAGATTGGTGATAGGGAAAATTAGAATGCTCAGTGTATTGGGGTGGGGGAGGGGATAAATGGGGAGAAAATTTGGAACCCAAAATTTTGTGAAAATGAGTGTAAAAAGTTAAATAAATAAATTTATGTTTAATATCTAAAAAAACAAAAAAAAATTGTGTCAGGGTTTCAAGCAAGCATATGCTTCTTATTTGTTTGATTCCTTTCTTCATTGTATGTCTCTGACTTTAGTCTGTCCATTTTTTGCCCATCTTAGATCAGTAGGATCTTCATGGGTGCAGGGTAGTGTACTAACCTATAATAAGGCCAGGACCTCTTTTGTGTGTCTTCTCTCTGTAGGTCTGTTTTGTTTAACACGTACAGGAATTCCAAAGCTGCTGCAGCCAGCACAGTCCAGCAGGTCCAGGGTGGTTACAGGCTCACAGAGTAAGGATGAAAAGATAGGCAGGACACAGCAGTCTGAACAAACTGAGTTTATTCTGGACATACTGAGCCAATAATTCAGGGAATCAGGATGCTTAAATAGTAAAAAACCATAAAGGTAGTGATTAAAGCATGAAACAGAGCAGATGGTGATGAGTAGAAAGGGAAGCTTCAAGGCCTCTTTATTGGTATGTTATCCTGTATAGCAGGAGCCCTGATTCCTGGAACCTCAACACCCAAATTCAAGAACGTGCACCTGAGAACAATATGTCACTTAACTTCTCAAGCCAGCTACTCTTCTCCCTTGGAGGAGGGGAACTCTTGATCAGGGATCTTTCAAACCCCTCAAGGTTCTCTACATCTCCCCCTTTTTGTTTTACAATGACTCTTTCCTATTCATCTGAATGTTGAATGCCAGGTTATGTATAGTATTGATGATCAAGGACATCAGGGCAGGAGCACAGATACAAATACAAAATACACTTGCCAGGCCTATGACCAACAGCCCAAGGTCTAGTGCAAGGTCACTTAAAAACCCAAATGCTCTATTTATCTCATCTGCAATCTGTTGTGCAGCCTCAGGTGGATCCAAGTCGCTATGACTTCTAACATCATCAATAATCTGAACAATTTGTTCCAGATCATCCATATCCATAGTTACATTATTAACATTCCATAATCTTCTTAAGTGATTGGCAATTTTGGTAAAATTATAATTCACATTTAACAAACAAAAATGGGTAAACCTATAATCACATTTCAATCTACTATATAAGGTGAGTATCTCAACTTGTTTATTAATTTCTATTACATCCCATTGCAATTCATCAATAGCCTGATAAAAATCCTTATTAATTTTTTCTTGTACTTGAAATGCCCCTGTAATATTTCTGGACAATTGATCTAAATATTTGGCTTGTTTAACTTCTGTTTGTACAATCATAATACCTTCTGTTAAAGCTACACTACTAGCAATAATGGCTATTTAAGGAATAATTCCAAAAATAATACAGGAAATACACCTTTTTTTTACAAGAAAGCAATTTTCTGCGAAACAAATTAATAGTCTGATCTCCTGGAGCTTGATACCATTGAGTCTCCTCAGCCAGGAGAGTGAACGGACTTTGTCTAATAACAAACACCTTTTGGCCTCCTACTTTTTCATTTATACAAGCATTCACAGAGCAATTCAAACAAGTGACATTGAAAGTGTCTCCTCGTGCTGTCACAGTCCCATTTTCGTCAGCCTTAACCAAGTTAAGGGAATTCAGTAAAAAGATAAGCCCAATGAGAATCTGTTTGGTATCTCCCTTAGACTTTCCTCTTCTTCTGCTTCCCGGCGGGTCTTTTTGTGCAGGCTCAGCTTCTGTATCCTCTTGGACAGGTCTTGTATCTCTTTCTCGGACCCACATGACTCCACCATCTGTGGAGACAGAAAAAAATCCTCTACCTCTTGTTAACACCCTATCAGGTCCTCTCTACACCTCACTGACATCCTTCCACAGCACCTGTTGCTGCTGGGATGTAATCTGCTTTTCACTTACAATTCTGCTATCATTACAGCTGAAAAATGAAAAGAACTTTTGTGAAGTAGTAAGGTTGTCATAATCTAAGGTTAAGTTGTTAATAGCATATACGGCCTGTGCCAATTGCTCCCTAGGGGACCTACCAAGCATTCCCCCTTTTTGTTTTTGAAGGAACAGGTTGAGAGTTTTATTCTTCCTTTATACTACTGCCTGACCCATAGGGTTATATGGTATTCCTGAAATATGAATGATTTGTAAAGAGAAATGTAATATTAGAACTGAGGTCCAAGTACATGCACTCAAGCACCCCACCCTGTCCCCCTTTAAACAGATGGGACCCAACATATTTTGGGATAAGGGATGAAGGTCTCAGCTTCTGAAACTGCTTCCTGCTGAGATTGGATGTAGAGCTGACCCTGCCTCACAGGGTCCCAACATTGGAGGGGTTGGGTCTTAAACCAATATGAGGAACTTGACAATTCAGAGGGTGACAGGTGATGGCCTTGGACAAAGAAACCTAGAAGACACAAATCTGACACAGAGATTAAACAAACAAGGACCAAAAAGGAGTAAGAATAAAATAACTAGAAGCAAAGTGGGTGTGAGAATACTGTCTGACTTCCTCACACTCTCTTGACATACTTAGTAACTATCTAGGGATAGGAGAGGCTTGGATGATTCCCATTTGTCCCCAACTTCATTATCTGCTTTCTATATGTTTTGATCAAGCTTGTATTTAGCTTTCCAAATCTCTGGAACTGATCATTCGGACTGCTTCAGTTTCCTTTATATTTCTGCCATAGACAAGATAGTGCATAAGTTATTACTGCTCACTAGCAGAGCTGTATTGTCTTAAACAAAAGAGATTTCTAAGTTGAATCTCACAACTGAAGAGATGATCATCATTGTTTATTGGTTTTTTTATCTTTTTCTGATTATATTCACTCTGGAAGAAAAAATTTTAGATTTTAAGTTGTTAAGAAGTTCACACATTGATTTTAACTTTTGCTTATTAAAACAGCAAGATCTTTTCTGCTTTAGAGATCACAACATATTAAGTAGCAATACTTTATCTTAAAAATGAAATTTTTAGCAGGCTTTATTCTTATTTTGAAAAACATTTCTTCTAAAAATATTTCTTGTTTTTTTTTGAACACTTGACATTTTATCATGATGCTAGGAAAGTTACTAAACTTTTTTTTAATAATTTATTTATTTATTTAACTTTTTACATTCATTTTCACAAAATTTTGGGTTCCAAATTTTTCCCCCTTTTATCCCCTCCCCCCACCCCAATACCCCAAGCAATCTAATTTTCCCTATCTCCAATCTGCCCTCTCTTCTGTCATCCCTCCCTTCTCTTGTCTCCATCTTCTCTTTTCTCCTGTAGGGCCAGATGACTTTCTATTCCTCATTAACTGTATGTCTTCTTTTCTAGTAGCAACACAAAACTAAACAGTTGTTCCTAAAACTTTCAGTTCCAAATTATCCCCATCCCTCCCTCCCCACCCATTCCCTTTGGGAAGGCAGGCAATTCAATATAGGCCATATCTGTGTAGTTTTGCAAATGACTTCCCTGATAGTCGTGTTGTGTAAGACTAACTGAATTACCCTCCATCCTATCCTGCCCCTCATTGTTTCTCTTCTGTCTTTTGATCCTGTCCCTCCCCAAGTGTTGACTTCAAATTGCTCCCTCCTCCCTTTGCCCTCCCTTCCATCATCCCCCCCCTTGCTTATCTCCTTCCCCCCCACTTTCCTATACTGTAAGATAGGTTTTCATACCAAAATGAGTGTGAATTTTATTCCTTCCTTTAGTCAAATGTGATGAGGGTAAACTTCTTGGTTTTTTTTTTTCTCAGCTCTCCTCTTTTTCCCTCCACTAAAAAGTCTCCTACTTGCCTCTTAAATGACATATAATTACCCCATTCCATTTCACCCTCTTTCCTCCCACTACATTTCTCTCTCAGCATTTACCTTAATTTCTTTTAAGATATGGTCCCATCCTATTCAATTCACTCTGTGCTCTCTGTCTCTGTATGTGTGTGCATGTGTGTATGTGTGTGTGCATGCATGCATGTACATGTGTGTGTGTGTGATCCCACCAACTACCCAGATACTGAAAAGTTTTAAGAGTTACAAATATTGTCTTTCCATGTGGGAATGTAAACAGTTCACTTCTGGTAAGTCCCTTAAGACTTCTCTTTGCTGTTTACTTTTTCATGCTTCTTCTCATTCCTGTGTTTGAAAGTCAAATTTTCTTTTCAGCTCTGGTCTTTTCATCAAGAATGCTTGAAAGTCCTCTGTTTCATTGAAAGACCATATTTTCCCCTGAAGTATTATACTCAGTTTTTCTGGGTAGGTGATTCTTGGTTTGAGTCCTAGTTCCTTTGACTTCTGGAATATCCTATTCCAGGCCCTACCCGTTTTTCATACTTTTCTTGCATCTCTCTCATTTCTCTTCCCAGTTTTTCCTCCACCTGTTTAACTTCCTTTTCAAAATACTTTTTGAGTTCTTCCAAGGCCTGAGCCCGTCCGACATCCCCCTGGGATGTCTGGGGTACTGCGGCCCCGCCCTCAACGTCTTTCCCTGATGGCAAGAATATTTCCTCGTCAGATCCGGAAGTCGGGATCATTTGCAACTGTTCGAAAAAACTCTCTATAGTCTTATTTTTCTTCCCTTTTCTAGGCATTTTCCCAGCCAGCTACTTGACTTCTGAGATTCCTGTCCACCCCCGCCTAGATCTGCCCAGCCAGTGCTTGGGGTCTGAGGTTCAAATGGGCTTTCCACAGCAAGCTTTAGTTCAGTTGCTGGGGTGGGGGCAGGGCTGCCTCCCAGGCTCAGCTCCCTCAGGGGCTTTATGCAGAGACCTTCAGGAACGGAGTGGGTGGGGGTGTGGGGGCCCCCACCTCCCAGGCTCAGTTCCCTCAGGGGCGTTATGCAGAGGCCTTCAGTAATAGAGCGGAGTGGGGCAGGGCCAGTCTCCCAGGCTCAGCTCCCTCAGGTTGTTTATGCAGAGACTTTCAGTAATGAAGACCCTGCCTGCTGCTGGGGGAGTCTGGGCCGTCGCTGCTGCTGCCTCTGCTGCCGCCCACGCCTCTGCCTCCGCAGCTTCCTGCCCCCATCTCTGCTGCCGCCACTTCCTCCCAAGGGGGCCTGAGTCATGGAGACACTACGCTCCCCCTCTTGTCCAGCCCAGCCTTCTCTCTCACTGACCTATAGCTTCTGTGGGTGGAGGGACTTTCCCGGCTGCCGGAGCTTCCGTCCCTGAAGCCTGCTCGGATCAGCTTCTCTGGGGCCGTGGCCAGGGCAGCGCTGGGGTGGGGTCCTCTGTGGACAGTTCTCCAGGGCTCACTGGAATGGAAATCTCTTCCCCTATGTTTATGCACCCCCTGCAGTGATTCAGAATTTATGGGGATCTCTTTTTACCTTAATTCTATGGGTTGTGGGTTCGGAGCTCGAAAACATGCATCTTTCTACTCCACCATCTTGGCTCTGCCCCCGAAAGTTACTAAACTTTTATAAGAAGATTAGGTGAAACCTTTTAAAATGATAGTTGTCTCTTCACTTTGAAGCAAAAATAAACTTTTTAAAATTAAAATTTATTAAAACTTAGTTAGTATAAAAATGTCCTTAATTAATATGAATTCCCAAAGTATTAAAACAAACCAAATTCTTAGATATTACAGAATTCCTAGATATCACACAATGCTTTAATAAAAGTGCATAATAGAATCTCACATTGGTAACAGTAAGAGACTGATTATAGAAGAAAAAAACATTACTGCTTCTAAAATCCTTTAAACAATAGGGACATCTTAAGGTGAGTCTTAAGTCATTTACATAAATTTCTGAACATGTGCCAATTTCAGATAAAAATAGCATTAAGTTTTCCAGTAAGACTACTCAAAAGGGTTCACATGTTATACTGACTACTTGTAATTTGCCATAGAAGTTTGCTGTAGAAGGAAAAAGTAGGGACATGTGATATAACAAATATGATAGGATAAAACATCTTTGACTTTGAATTCAGATAGGAGTGAAATTTTCCAATTACTCAGTATCTGTATTATAGCTGGACTCACTAATAGTCAGGTGGGATAAATTCCTTTATAAAAGGACACAATGGGGAAACTGACCAGGAGGATCCCATCCTAGATTGAGTCTAGAATTGTCCCCTCGGTGTTTCCTCTCCAGATGCAAATTTCACCTGATAACAGTACGGGATGCAGGATCACAGTCCCTCTGAGTAACTTGTAGCATATTCTCTCAGATACTGATTTAATGCAGACAACTATATGCAAATTCAAACTTAAACAAAAATATTTATGGTCCCAAATGCTTTTACCTTAAACAGCAAATTTCACTAATCACAACTTAAAGCCAAATATAGTTATCTGTATTCCCATGGAGTTGCAATAAGCAATGAAAATTAACAGGTCTCATATACATAAGAGATTCCATTTAAGATCCTTCCTTTTCAAATTTAAAACTTGTCCTGATATAGAAGTCAATTATTAAAAATCTGTTCTATCTATTACAACTTTTGAGCAAGTCATATTCATTGTTTATGAATTATATAAGTCAAACAAATTTCTTTCTTAGGACTGATGACCTTGTCCACAGGAAAGGAGCCTTGGCATTTTTACAAAATAAGAGGAATTGGCATGGATCCCATGCCTGTCAACCCCCAAACAGTACAGGAGGACTGTTCTGAATGGGCAGAACTAGTCTAAATAAATTTTTTATTCCATTCATTTCTTTTCACACACAGTAATCAATTAACAGTTTTAGGTTTAGCATTAAAACAGTAACATCAAAAACTTAGTTAATAATCTTACAAATCTTATAAATGATAGCTGTAACTTCTTTAACAGGCAAAGGTGAAAATACCTGGTTTTCTAAATGGCAATTGCAAGACCTTATAAGATAAGGTTAGTAGGACTGATAAAATTTTAAATAATATAACTGGCTTTACACAATTTTTCCAACATCTTTTAGTTTCAACAAAATTCAGATTACAAATTGTTTTCTATATCACCATTTCTGGGTTAATAAAAACAAAAAATAAAATAAAGTAAAATAAAAAAATAGTTCTAACTTTTACTCAAGAAAACTTCACATCTGTGTCCACTCCTTAAAAATGTTTTTGAAAGAAAAAGTTGTCAAACTGCAAGCAGAAGTGAGGGAGACTCTGGTGCCTACTCCCCTCCTTTCCACTTGGGAGTTCAAAACTTTATCTCTGAGGTGTCTTTTTTCATTTTCAGATTAATGCATTTTCTCAATTTGCCTTAGTGACAAATAAGACAACAAATTCTGACCTGTCTTAAACATCCAATTAGGAGTGACATGTATCACTTAAAATATGACCAGAATAACTACCTTTTGGTTGTATCCCATATACATAAACTTTTCTCTTTTAGGTGAGGCATGAGATAATCAAAATGCTATTCAATCTGCCTTACTGATATGAGGGGAAAGATTTTTCCCAAATTTCTTCTTGTCTTTCTCTCCACCTTCACAACCTGGCCAGGGTTAGAAGGTAGAAAGAGAGAGAGAATTTTACCAACAACTTTCCAATAATTTCCAAAACTTTTATGCTTTCCTTAAACATCATATCTGTGTTGTTCTCCTACTGAGCTTTGACTAAAGTCCCTTTAAAACTGCACATACATTATTTCCTTGCATTTCTTATCTAAAACTGTATTTAGCAATCATATAAACTAAATAATATTAGTTTCTCTCTTTCTCTCTCCCATTCTCCTCCCTGATGCTGCAGCCATCAGAGAGAAGGGAGGAGGGGAGGAAAAGAGATAACATTCAAAATTCCAGCTACAATGGAGCTGGCCATAATAACTCACAAACATACACACACAGAACATGTAAAAACAGAATACATATACAGACAATAAAAAAAAAGATCCAAAAATTGAGAAAAAATTGTCAGAAATTCTCTGCACAAATTATAACTTTGGCTTACTTTTTATCACTGTGTTCCAAATATCTTTCATACAACTCAGATTTCCAACTAAGTAATCTTGTCCTTCAAGAGTGGTTTAGCTATATTGCACCAATCAGTGGGGTATAGGGCTGTCTGAGAAATGCTGTCTAGAAGAGACTGAATGTAAAGACTATCTGGTCCACAATTGATTAATTTCTTTAAGAATTTAAAATCCAGAGGGGTATGTTCTCTTATAACCACTCCTGGGTTATAGGGATGTGGGGTTTCTATTAATGGCAATGTTAGCCTCATTTCCAAAAGTATTCCTTCTCCTCTCTCTGTGGCTTGCTGAAGGACTTTTTGTACAATCCCTTCAAGCTCCTGGATTTTCTCACAGACTTGTGATCTAGACTTGTAGAATGGAGGAGCAGTGGGAGACTCTATATTAAATTTTTGTGTGACACACTCCATCAGGTCTTCCTTCTCTTTAGTAATAGAGGCTGCATCTACCTTTATTATTTTTGTAGCTAATGATACTTGTTCAGGTTTCTGTAGATATATTTTAAGTACATTCCAAATTGAAAATATTGTAATAGGAGAGGCACTTGGTCTGACCTCTCTATAATAGTCACTCTTTTGATTGCTTACTGTTTCCTACTTTTCAAGATTTATAGTCCCTTCCTCTGGGTCCTTCATGCCTTTCACCACATGAATTACTTCATGACCCCAAGATTACTTTACCTGTCTCTTTTAAACGTCTGGGCTCTAGCCTCTTGCTAAAGTGAAACTAATTTCTCCAAGCTCAAAGCAAAAGTGACCATGCCAAAAAGTGGCCCCCTTCCAGGCCTTCCCTTCACCTTTTACCTGCACACTACTTTCCTCTTCGGCCCTGGGGGTCTTCCTCTGGTCTTGCAACATGAACTAGGCTCTCCTGTCTAGAACGGGCAGGGCCCCTCTTGGGCACCAGATGCTGTGGCCAGTGCAGTCCAGCAGGTCCAGGGTGGTTACGGGCTCACAGAGTGAGGATGAAAAGACAGGCAGGACACAGCAGTCTGAACAAACTGAGTTTATTCTGGACATACTGAGCCAATAATTCAGGGAATCAGGATGCTTAAATAGTAAAAAACCATAAAGGTAGTGATTAAAGCATGAAACAGAGCAGATGGTGATGAGTAGAAAGGGAAGCTTCAAGGCCTCTTTATTAGAATGTTATCCTGTATAGCAGGAGCCCTGATTCCTAGAACTTCAACACCCGAATTCAAGGACATGCACCTGAGAACAATATATCACTTAACTTCTCAAGCCAACTACTCTTCTCCCTTGGAGGAGGGGAACTCTTGATCAGGGATCTTTCAAACCCCTCAAGATTCTCTACACAAAGTCTGTATAATTTATTATTCTTTCTAGAATGAAATGGTATGAAAGAAAGCTGGTATGGTGGAAGGGGGGCTACCTTTAAATATAATTTATTTTTTTAAAAATATTTATGTATGTGAAGTTGAAAAAATATGTTTCATTTCATGAATGTGTGAACAAAATGGAAAAACATGTCCTATTTTATCTGTGTGTGTATATAAGAAATTACATTGGAAATTTATCTGGGCAATTTTTTTTATCTTACTCTAATAGTCCTAACTTTAAAAATAAAAATCCTTATCTTTACCTACTTGTTCTGAAGCAATTTGTAAATATCCACTATTTTAAGTAGAGTCAGTTTTAGAAGTTAAAGACTTTTAGTTAAACTATATTTTGAATTATCTGTTTGTAAGCTCAATTTTAGCAGATATTAAACTCCTTTCATTCTGAATTGGTCATTCAGGGTAATAAAAAGTACAAAACAACAGAAATGTATGGGCTGTGAGTGTGTGTGTATTTATGTGTGTGTCTGTGTGTGTGTGTTACTCATCTATTTACTTAGATTAGGTGTGTCCAGGTGGTTAATTGTGTCTATGTGGTCTGTCTAGATATCACTCCCAGAAAGACCTTTTTTAATGACTGAGGGGTAAGCTGTTTTATGTTTTTATCTAAGTGAATTCAAATTTTTAAAATACAGTTACAAGTATATGACATTTTAATAATTTTGGTGGGATGACACTAACATATACACGAGTAATCAAAAACAGCTACTGTATAATTTAGTCTGTGATCAAAGTCTTCTGGAATTCCAAAGCTTTTATCAATTTAAAAAAAACAGGAAATAAGAATGTTTATTGAAATGCAGTGTATTTATGAACAATATGAAAATATTTAAAAGCATTTTGAAATTATAAGTCAATAAAAATATATATTTTACAAATAAAATAAAAAACTTGTTATATAAAAAATAAAACTTGCTGCTAGAATCTCATTTCCTATAATGTAAACAGAAGCATTATAAATAAAATGCAAATTAAAGATATGATCTTTCTTAGTAGTAGGCCTGCTAATAAGTGGATCCAAGAACAAACTGATTTATAGACATTATACTGCATTGTATCTTGTCTCCTTTTTGGATCCTTCCCAAAGTGAATTTGGCATTGTAGACCTAAAACAAGTATTCATTCACTGGAACAAGTTTTTTTTTTAATCTAGTTGAATTGAAAAGAATTTTCCCTATAAACAAAGTTCACAATCTTCTGACAGAAATGGTGGTGTTGAAAATGATTTTGGAGACTAATACAAATGAAATTATTACTCAATTTTATGAGTAAAAATAATGAGAGAAATCTGATGCTAATTAGAGGAGATCCAGCTAGTACAGTATCACCTGTAGAGTGTGAATCTTCCTGAGATACCAAGAAATAGTAATGTTGTTGATGTTCATATAAAAGTGCCCAATCTGCCCTCTTTTAAATGAAAAAGCTATTCATAGATAAAATCTAGAAGAGAGTCATCCAGTTTCCCATGTAACTGTTTACCAAAAAAGAGAAAGGTTTAACTTTTGCTGTTAGATTGATTTAAAATAAGGCATTACATATGATTGTGTATAAAATTAATACACTATTATGAATACTGCTTTTGTCTTGCTCAGTAACTTTTAAGGAAATGGGTAGACATTGTGTGATTTTTTTTCTAAATTTCATTCTTCTTTGTTGCTGCACTAGTTTGAAAATATATTTAGGGAATTCTTTTATTATGTAAAACCCAAAATACTGGGACATTTTGTATACTTCACAAAATTCTATGAGTACAGCATACAGACTCCTTAATTCTTCCTGCTATTTGTCATGTTAATTTTTAATAAATAGTATTTTTTTCTAATTTGCATGTAAAGATAGTTTTCAACATTAATTATTTTTATAAACTTTTGTGTTTCAAATTTTTTGTTCTTCCTGCTCCCATACCCTCTTCCTTAGGATGGCAAGCAATCTGATAGTGTGCAATTATATAAATATATTTCCAGGTTAGTCATGTTGTGAAAGAAGAAACAGAACAAAAAGGGAAAGCAACCAAAAAGAGAGAACAAAATGGCAAATAGAGGGGCGGAGCCAAGATGGCGGAGTAGAAGGACGCACGTTTACGAGCTCCGAAACCAAAGCCCATGGAATTGGTGTAGAAAGAGTCCCCCATAGATTCTGGGTGAGTGCAAGTTGTGCAGAGGCAGAGTGGAGGAGATTTCCGTCCCAGGGAGCCCTCAAGACCCGTCCGCAGGGGCCGGCGCGCCCCGGAGAGTAAACCCGACCCCCAGCGCTGCCCTGGCCGAGGCCTCAGAGAAGCGGATCGGAGCAGGCTTCAGAGACGGAAGCTGAAGCAACCGGGAAAGTCCCTCCGCCCACAGAAGCAGGTCAGTGAGAGAGGCCGGGCTGAAGGAGAGGGGAAGCAGGGTGTCTGTGACTCGGGCCCCCTCGGGAGGAAGCGGCGGCGGCAGGGACGGGGGCAGGAAGCGGTGGCGGCAGAGGCGTGGGCTGGGGCTGAGGCGGCAGCGGCCCGGGACTCAGGAATCCCCCAGCTGCAGGCGGGATCTTCATTACGGAAGATTCCCGCATAAAACCTGACGGAGCTGAGCCTGGGAAACGGCCCTGCCCCCAGCCCGCTCTGTTGCTGAAGACTTCTGCTCGGGACCCCCAAGGGAGCTGAGATTGGGAGGCGGGCCCCCCACCCCGCCCCCACCCGCTCCATTCTTGAGAGTCTCTGCATAAAGCCCCTCCCCCCCTCCGAGGGATCAGAGTCTCGGAGACAGCCCTGGCCCCGCCCCAGCACCTGAACTAAAGCTCACTGATTGACAGCCAGCAGGAGGAAAGCCCATTTAAATCTCAGAGGCCAAGCACTAGATCCAGGCGGGGGTGGAAAGGAATCTCAGAAGTCAAGTAACTGGCTGGGAAAATGCCTAGAAAGGGGAAGAAAAATAAGACTCTAGAGAGTTTTTTCCAACAAATGCAAATGATCCCAACCTTCGGATCTGATGGGGAGGACGAGAACGTATTTTTCCCATCAGGGAAAGATGTGGAGGGCGGGGCCTCAGTACCCCAGACACCCCAGGGGGGTGTTGGGTGGGCTCAGGCCTTGGAAGAGCTTAAAAAGGATTTTGAAAAGCAAGTTAGACAGGTGGAGGAAAGACTGGGAAAAGAAATGACAAAGATGCAAGAAGAGTATGAAAAAAAGGTCAATATCTTGGTAAAGGAGACCCAAAAAAATGCTGAGGAAATTAACACCTTGAAAAATAGGCTCACTCAATTGGCAAAAGAGGTTCAAAAAGCCAATGAGGAGAAGAATGCATTCAAAAGCAAAATGAGCCAAATGGAAAAAGAGGCTCAAAAGCTCACTGAATTTAATAGTTCTCTCAAAATTAGAATGGAACAGATGGAGTCTAATGATTTTATGAGAAACCAAGAAATCACCAAACAAAACCAAAAGAACAATAAAATGGAAGAGAATGTGAAATATCTCATGGGAAAAACAACTGACCTGGAAAATAGATCAAGGAGAGACAACTTAAAAATTATGGGACTACCTGAAAGCCATGATCAAAAAAAGAGCCTAGACATCGTCTTGCATGAAATTATCAAGGAAAACTGCCCTGACATTCTAGAACCAGAGGGCAAAATAAGTATTGAAAGAATCCATCGATCACCACCTGAAAGAGATCCAAAAAGAGAAACTCCTAGGAACATTGTGGCCAAATTCCAGAACTCCCAGCTCAAGGAAAAAATCTTGCAAGCAGCCAGAAACAAACAATTCCAGTACTGTGGTAATACAATCAGGATAACCCAAGATCTAGCAGCTTCTACATTAAGGGATCGAAGGGCGTGGAATAGGATATTCCAGAAGGCAAAGGAACTAGGACTCAAACCAAGAATCACCTACCCGGCTAAACTGAGTATAATATTTCAAGGGAAAATATGGTCTTTCAATGAAACAGAGGACTTTCAATCATTCTTGATGAAAAAACCAGAGCTGAAAAGAAAATTTGACTTTCAAACACAAGACTGAGAGGAAGCATGCAAAAGTAAATAGCAAGGAGAAGTATTAAGGGACTTACCAGAAATGAACTGTTTGCATTCATACATGGAAGGACAATATTTCTAACTCTTAAAACTTTTCAGTATCTGGGTGGTTGGTGGGACCACACATACACATGTACACGCATGCACACACATACACACATGCATTCACATGCAGAGACAGAGAGCACAGATTGAACTGAATAGGATGGGACCATACCTTAAAAGGAATTAAGGTAAATGATGAGAGAGAAATGTAGTGAGAGGAAAGAGGGAGAAATGGAAGGGGGTAACTATATGTCATTTAAGAGGCAAGTAGGAGATGTTTTTAATGGAAGGAAAAAGAGGAGAGCTGAAGAAAAAAAAAAAAACAAAAACAAAAACAAACAAACAAACAAACAAAAGTTTACCCTCATCACATTTGACTAAACGAAGGAGTGAAATGCACACTCATTTTGGTATGAAAACCTATCTTACAGTATAAGAAAGCGGGGGAGAAGGAGATATTGGGGGGGGATGATGGAAGGGAGGGCAAAGGGAGGAGGGAGTAATTGAAAGTCAACACTTGGGGAGGGACAGGATCAAAGAGAAACAATGAGGGGCAGGTGAGGAGGGATGGCAATTCAGTTAGTCTTACACAACACGACTATCAGGAAGGTCATTTGCAAAGCTACACAGATATGGCCTATAATGAATTGCCTGCCGTACCAAAGGGAATGGGTGGGGAGGGAGGGATGGGGAGAATTTGGAACTCAAAGTTTTAGGAACAATTGTTTAGTATTGCTGTTGCAACTAGGAAAGAAGACATACAGTTAATGAGGAATAGAAAGTCATCTGGCCCTACAGGAGAAAAGAGAAGATAGAGACAAGGGAAGGGAGGGATGACAGAAGAGAGGACAGATTGGAGATAGGGAAAATTAGATTGCTTGGGGTATTGGGGTGGGGGGAGGGGAGAAAAAGGGAGAAAATTTGGAACCCAAAAATTTGTGAAAATGAATGTAAAATAAATAAATAAATAAATAAATAAATAAATAAATAAATTAAAAAAAAAAAAAAAAAAAAGAACAAAATGGCAAATAGTTTGCTTTCTATCTACATTCAGACATCATAGTGCTTTCTCTGGATATGGATACTGCTTTCCATAGTGAATCTTTCTGAACTCTCTTGGATCATTGTATTGCTGAAGCAAAGAAAGAAAACTACATCAAAAATGAAGTTAAAGAAGTGTGCTTCAACCTTTGCTCTGGGATGCACAACATTTTTCATTATAAATCCTTCAGAGTTTTCTTGCATTATTGTATTGCTGAGAATGACTGTCATTCATACCTGATCATTGCACAATATTGCTGTTACTTTGTACACAGTACATTTCACTTTGAATCACTTTACATAAGTCTTTCCCAGATTTTCTGAGAGTACCCTAGTCATCATTTTTATAGCACTATAGCATCCTATCATCATCATGTAACAGAATCTAGATAGCAAAATGAATTTGAAAATCCAACAATATGTTGTTTACAAGAGATTCTTAAAACAGAAAGACATCCATATAAAGTTAAAATAAGAGGCAGGAGCAAGACATATTATACCACAATTCAAATAAAAAAAAATGCAGGGGCAGCAATCACTATCTCAGATAAAGCAAAATCAAAAAATAGACATAACAAAAAGAGAGAATCAGGGGAACTACATTTAGATAAAAGGTACCATAGACAATAAAGTAATATCAACATTAAAAATATGTGCATCAAATGACAGAGCATTAAAATTCTCAAAGGAAAAGCTTAAATGAGTTGCAGGCTGAAATAGACAGTAAAACTATTCAAACAGAGGTTTAAACTTCCCCCTCTCAGAGATAGATAGCTTTAAGCATGACAGAAATAAGAAAGAGGTTAAGGGAAAGAATAGAATTTTCTTTCTTTTTAAAAAATTTATTTTATCTTCAATTCATGGGACAACACAAGAATTTCTATTACATAGTAAAATAAAAAACAAAATGATTGTACATGAAATTGTAAATCTACCAGATACAATTTGCTATTCCCTCCAAATATACAGCAAAATGATCATGTAAATTTGTTTTTTTCTTTTGTTTTAGTACCTTCCACCCCACTCCCTCCAATCAAAAGATGGCTACCATTACACACAAATAGATAGGCAGATAGATACATAGCTGTAAAACTATTCTATACATCTATTTATCAGTTCTTTTTCTGGACAGTATATTTTTTCATACATCATTCATTTTTAATTTATTTATTTGTAATAGTTGTAATGACTTATATTACTCCAAAATCACTCAAAGCAAGTCTTTCTATGCCCTTCTAAAATCATTGAGTTCATTATTCCTTATAGCACATTAATTTTCCATCACAACCTTACACCACAACTCAGCCACTGCCCAATTGATGGAGATTCCTGCAATTTCCAGTTATTTTCCACCACAAAGAGAGCTGCAATATGCATCCCATTTACATTCAAAGTTATTATTACAATTTGTGGATTCCCCCCATCTTATTTTATGATTTTCTTTCTCAGCCTTTTTATCCTATTTCCTGTTGCCTTATCTTCTCCTCTCACCCTCATATACCCCACTTCACTTACCCCTCCAAAAGTCTCTCCCATCCACTCCCCTATTCTCCTATTCTCAATTCAACTATGCCTTTAACCATCTCCCCATTTTCTTCCTCAACCTCCCAAATCCCAATCCACACCCCCCCGTAAAAGCAACTCCCCCACTCTGACATTCCAATTTTTTCAATTCTCTACATATTCAGAAGACTTCTACACCCTTCCAGATGTACGTATTTCTTCTTCAACTCAAGTGAGAGTAAGATTCCAACATTACCAGCTCTCCACTTCCACCTGATCCCCTTGTTTTTGAAGAAAAAACAAGAAAATAGAAAAAATTAGAGAAGTACAAATTAGAGAATTACAAATTAAAATAACTCTGAGTTACCACATCACACCTATCAGATTGGCTAATATGACTAAAAAAGAAAAATTACAAATGTTGGAAGGAATAAGGGAAAATTAGAATATGAATGTACTGTTGGTGAAGCCATATTCTGATCCTACCATTCTGGAGAATAATTTGGAATGATGCCCTAAGAGCTATAAAATTATTCATACCCTTTGATCTACTACTCGTTCTGTGTCATGAAGAGATTTTTTTTAATATGGAAAAGGACTAATATGCTCAAAAATATTTATAGCAGCTATTTTTGTGGTGAGAAAATAAGAAATTGAGAAGATATCTATCATTTGGGTAATAGCTGAAGAAATGTGGTATATGATTATAATGGAATACTATTGAATTCCTATGAGGAATGAGTAGAATTTTTTCAGGAAAACCTGGAAAGACTTAGTTTTATCCTTAGATAGGATAAAAAGGCTGAGAAAGAAAATAATAACTTAGGTGATGGAAAATGAAGTGAATGGAATCAGAAGAAAATTGTTTATGGCAACAGCAATATCACATGATGATCAGCTGGGAATAGCTTAGCTATTCTTAACAATACAATAATCCAAGACAACTCCCAAGGATTCAAGATAAAATAAAATGTTAACCACCCATCAGAGAAAGAACTAATGGAGGCTGAATGCAAGTCAAAACATGCTGTATTTCATTTTTTTTCTTTTCTTTTGTGTAGAAAGTATCTACACCCAGCATGTGAATACTGCCACTAGGAAAATGGGAAGAAGTGAACAGTTTGTTCCAACAGACCATGAGGGCAGCAAAGGCAGGTACTGTAGAGAACTTAGAGCTACTTAGAGCTTTGTTAGATACTGAGGATGCCGAGATCATCAACTGAATCCTGACGCATCACCAGTCATTTTGACTTTTGACTTGCCATTGGAATTCTATGACTCTGAAACAGAAACTGAAGTTGATGAATTTTTGTAACTCTGCCTCACTTAAATCCAATTTGTGGGCAAATCAAAAGACAATACCCATACCATTTTACCATTTTTACCTACCTCAAAATCATGTAGTGATAGGTAAGTGATAAAGTAGCAGGTACAGGTACAAGGAGTTGCAGTCAACACAGTGAGCCCTGATTATAGAGTTTTCTTCTCACTGTACTGAAACAGCAGTGGGATTCAGAAACCCTGGAAGTATGTGAACAGGATTTTTAAGGAATTCACTGCTCACCTACTGGCATGAGAACGAGGGTAGAAAAGGTACTCTGAAAATTGTCTGCTTCACCTAACCTAATCCTGGGCTACTTACTGCAGCATATAGGGATTTTACATTACATTCAAAACATACACAAAACAAATATAAAAACTTTTGCCAAGATGAGTCCCATACATGTGTGCAATGTTATGAACTATATGAAATCCAGTAGACTTTAAAAATGAATAGCTCTTCCTATGAGAGAACTCAGCAGGTGTCATATATAAATAGCAGCCTTGAATGAAACAAGGCTTGATATGATAAACGATAAAATAAAGGCTTTCCAAATTTGGGGCTATATTTTTTTCTTCAGAGGTCACCATGATGAGGAGTGTTATAAAGCTGCTACAGGTTTTCTTATCCAATTTAATCCAGTCTACAAACTTATTTGCTTCCCAAAAGGAGTCAACAACAGGCTCATAAGATGATTTCCACTTTCAGAAAAGTGCCCTGCCACCATCTTCACTGTGCATGCTCCCACCCTGATCAGGTCAAAGAAGAATTTTACAAAGAACTGGATCATCAATGTGCCAAAAGAGGACAAACTTATAATTCTGGGCCAGAATAGGTATCAGACATGGCATAGAGTCATTGGAAAAATCTAATAAAAAACAGAAACAGTCATTTACTACTGAAGACTTAGGTATCTCATAATCTTCTCATCACCAACACTGTCTTCCATTTATCTAAATTTTCATATCAATAAATTTTTATATCAATAAAATTTTGTGGATGCATTCTCAGAGCAAACCTTGTCATTTAATATGTTACATCATTGTAAAAGGTGTGAGAGTAACAAAAATAATGTGTGGCACAAAGTGCTGTATCAATTCTATCATTATCCTCTCCAAGCTAAACACTTGTAGTAACAAAAGTGGAAGCCCAAGAGAAGATGACTACCAGAAAACTTAATGTTAACAGAGTAGAGCATTTCTGCATGCATGGACAAGCTGAGCCAACATACAGTTGGCAACAATGGAGCAAAAAAGGAGTGAGCAGCTTTCATAAATTTGATGTATATCACTGCATTTACTCATCTGAGCCATAAATTTGATGTATATCACTGCATTTACTCATCTGAGCCAGAACAAAAATCAAGACTGGTTTGATGAAAATGATGGGGAAATTCAGAAGGTGCTAAATGCAAAACAGGAATTCCATAGGGCTTACCAACAGGAGTTGGTCTGTCTCTAAGAAGGTGGCGTTTAACTCCACCAAAAGCAAAGTGAAAATAAAACTTAAAGAGATGTAAAATTCTTGGCTCAGATGAAATTTGGTTTTACACTGACAGTAACAATCGACTACCTTTTATGATTCCCTGAAGATTATTTATAGGGCATCTCAACTACTCAACAATGGAACCACCTTGATTAGGGTAAGGAAAAGATCCTGGAGAGGTAAGTTGAATCCTTCCATAGCATTCTCAACAGACCTTCATCAATACTAAAGTGATTGACCATCTCCGTCAGATTGAAGTCAATCCCTCTCCTAGATGAATTTCCAACTGAAGGTTTCTTGAATGCCATTAGGCACCTCTCCTGTGGCAAAGGCCTTGCACTGATTCCATTCCAGAAGAGATTTACAAGGAAGGTGATCACTGAAAGAAAACTTCTGGAATATGTAGCATGATGAGATTATCCCTCAGAATTTCAAGGATCCCTCCATTGTCCATTTTTATAAAGGTGAAAAAAATGGATTGTCCTGTGTCAATCATGGAGGAAGAAGATTTCTCTCCCTTAGTCATTGCTGGCAAGGTTCTTGTCAGATTCCCCCCTTTAATAGACTGATCCTTCACCTGGAGTCTGGTCATCTACCCAAGACTCTGTGTGCCTTCAGAAAGGCCTGAGGAATAGTCCATAGACCATACGGTGTTTGCTGCCAGACAACACCAGAAGAAATGCCAGGAGAGAACAGAAATCTGAACATAATGTTTGTCAGTCTGACCAAGGTCTTTGACTAAGGATAGTCATGAGTGTTTGTGGCAAAATTTAGTTGCCAAGAGAAATTCTTCAATATTATAGGTCACTTTTGTGACATCATACCTGCGTAGGTTCCAGATAAAAGATGATGCAGTTGCACTTTTCCAATCACAAATGAAGTGAAGCACAGATTTTTAGCATGATGCATTCAGCAATGTCAGGCAAATTCAATGAGGTCAAAAATGTCATCAAGGTCAACTGATGATAAAATAATTTAACTTGAAACTTAATGCCTCTTGAAACCAGTGTTTTGGAGAAGTTAAGTTTCTCCTGAATCCACAGATGAGCAAATCTGGGGGAAAGTTAGATATATCTAGTCAAAGTAGGATAATCATTGGTTAAGTGAGAAAAATGTGATTTTTGATTATATGAGAGTTGTGGTTGAAAAGAAGCTTCACATTGCCACCAATTACAGTATCATGTTCTTCCCATGAATGTGTGCATGCAGGTAGATATATATATATATATATATATATATATATATATATATATATATATATATATGTATGTATGTATATATATATATATATATACACAGTATACATACACACAGGAGGATCATATATAATGTTATATATTATAGTGTATGTATAGTGTTATGTATATGTGCGTATATGTATATGTGTATTTATGTATGTATGTATGTATGTATGTATGTATGTACGAGTGTCCCTGAGGCTAGGGATGTGCACAGTGTGAGAAATACTACAAAGTTAGGTTTCCACAAAATGATACAGTTTCAAGGTCATATAAGATAGTACGTACCACTGACCAATCAGCTTTCAGGAGAAGCAGCTAGTCTATCAGCAAAGTCGTTGATAAAAGGGGCCAGACTTAAAACTAGCCTAAACTGGGGCAGGGAGGGAGTTCAAACACTAGGGGAAAGCTTTTCTTCATTATATTTGCTTAATGAGTTCATTGCATATTATCTGACACACTCCAGAAGTGGAGATAGCTGCCATTTTTGAGCATGTTACATGATGAGGGAATGGGAACATATGGGACCATGTCAAGGGACAACATAGGATGAGGGTTCATGGAGACTGTAACAAGAAAAATCCAGGCTCTGGAAGGAGGGCTGCAACAGACTAATAGTATAAAACTTGTTCTTGCTTCTATCAGTACACTTCTCTCATCATAGGGAACATGCCCACTTCTTGCAAGGAGCGCAATAAACTATTCTTTCACTCTGTGCTTTAGTTTTGTTACTAGGCTAGGTGTGAATCTTACTCTTCATGAGAAGGAGTTTCAGGGAGAGGCCCTATTTATAACAACCATGTATGTGAAAAGTCAGTGTGAGCTCTATAAAGCATTTAAATATGCTAAAACTTCCCTTTTTCACAGTGGAACCAGACAATGATATAGCACAACTAGCCAATGAGCAGGAATCCAGACAACTAGGGCTGCATGATATACTAGTGATCCTTAGAGATACCTGCAACTGTTGAAACCAGTCTTGACCATCCCAGAGAGAAAAGTAAACCTCTTCCTTTCTGACTTATCTAAAGAGCAGCAATCCTCCTGCTTACTGATTTATTGTATTTACAGATATCTTCTCCCTAGACACCCAGGTCTCACTTGGCTTCTCAATTTATGAGGTTTCACACTTGATTCTGAATTAGCCATAAATACTCAAAAAGTCTTAAATGCATATAAATGTCTCATCCTTTATCAGTCCCCTTTGAGCAGATGAGAATATTGTCTCACTCTCTAGTTTGAAAGGTTCTTCTAAGGCAACAATGGAGTTATAATCTTTGTAAACTGTGTTTGAAATCTGGCTCATTCTAGGTCCCCTTTGTGGTCCTGGGCCTTTTTCTATTTTAGTAGTTCACAAGAATTTTTATTTTAACAAGAAACATATACTATATGTTACATAATTTCTGATTTTTATGTAACCATGTCTATATCTCAAGTCTGACAAATTGAGAGAAGTTTGAGTCACCATGTATAAAACATGTAAAGCATTAAAAGAATTCGTCTCTTTGCCTGTGGGTGTCAGAAACAGGAATAAGTTTCAGAGTAAAGACAGAGACAGAGACACAGAGAAACAGACAGACAGATAAAGACAGAGAGAGAACAAGAAAAGAGGTGGGGGAGTAAGGGGTGGGAAAGATATTCACTGAGAATTGTGAAGAAACTACAGACATTCTAAGGAAATTTGTCAGTCTCATTTTCCACCTGTTATGTTAACTGGTCTCCTTGTGTTCAGTGTTCTAGAGTTCCTTTTCCAATAGACCTTTCTGAATGAGACTTATGCTTGTCTCATACTCCTTTTTCTCACTGTATCTCTTGCACAGTAATACATGACTGTGTCTTCAGTTTTTAGGGAATTCTTTTACAGGAGCAATATGCTGCTGCTATTGTCCCTAGAGACAGTAAATCTGCCATTCATGGAGTCTCCATAGTACGTCTTAAAAATGGGGTATAGACTCTGGGACCCACCTTGAATTCTCCTTGAATCTTCCCACTTCATCTGACATTTCTCTGAGGTCATAAGCTTTTCATTATCACTATGCCCAAATCTCTGTTCAGATACTTCCCACCCTTAGTCCCATTCTCCAGGCCACTGACCACTTCTATCAAGATCCTCCCTAGATTCAGCTTTAAGCTACTCAAGGGTACTGGCTATCCCCAATAAGATCCTCCCTAGACTAACCCTCTCCTCTAGACATTCCATACTATTTGACCACCCCTAGATCCCTCCCCTCAGTCTTCCTCGTGACTGAAACACAAACAGGTCTATCTTATTTCCATGAAAGTGCTCAGATTCAATCTGGCCCCTTGGCATGAGAGATACAAATGCTCAGATTCCTTAAGAGTCTGCCCAATATGGCAGATCTTTAATAAATTTAGGGGTTTTTGACTGAATGAAGGCTTTGGTCTAATTCATTAGGGCAGAACCAATGTGTCGCTGTTTTGGGGTCCCAGCACCCCTAAACCTCAACATGACTGCCAACAAGATTGACACTCATTCTAGTCCTTTTCCTGGAGTTTGGTGGACCCAGAACATGCCATAGCTGCTGAAAATGAATCCAGAAGCATTGCAGGAAAGGTAAAGAGATCCTCCAGGGTGTCTGATAACACCCCCAGATTTCACTAGCAGAATAGTACAATGGACTCCTACAAACAAGAAATCATTAAAGACAAAAGTTGCACAAATACAACACTTCAAAGAGAGTTTCCTAAGTCCAAAACTAAACAAACCTTGTGAAATAGAATGAAAATTCCATTCAGCCTGAGTCCTATTGCCCTGGCTCTACAGTGTCACTCCTTAGGACAGAAAGTCCACAAAAAGAAGCTCCTCTATCACAGCTGCAGATATAGATTTTGTGGTAGATTTCATCCTTACAGGAAGGATCTTAATTTATATGTCTTCCTCTCTTCAATGAGAAGAAGAGAAACTATGCCCCACTGTGAAGAGTCCCTTCCCTGAGTTGTAAAGAGAAGGATCCCTTAGAATTAGGGAGTCTAAAGTTTTGAGGAAGGTTGGCAACATTGAGAATCCAAGTCCCATTGATGAATTCAGTGACTATCCTCTTTCATCACTCCAACTGATCTATTTTCAGTACCAAGAGAACTCCCATTAGGCTGTTCTTTGGTCCTGATATTTTCTGAGTTGACTCTAGTACTATTTCTGATTAGTAAGGTACCCCAAACCTTTGTCATTTCTGATCTTCAGCGCTGATGGACTCTATCTTATGACTACATTTCTTTATAGGGTTCGTAGCCCTGTTCTTTGATCCCTCTGCCTATTTTGGGGGCTATGTTTTGCTCATTCTCTTTGCAATTGGATTTCATGCTGATTATTTTCCCCTGATCCTAATCATATTCCTTCATGTCCAGGGTGAGCTGGAGTCAGCTCATAATGGTCCAAGAGAGCTCATTGTGAAATTTTCACTGTGAGCATTTCACTTCAGAAATCAGTGGACACTAAAAATTAGGACTTGACTCTTTCTGTTGTCATTGCTGAGATTTAAGAAAGGGATGAAGAAAATGTCAAATGCAGATAAAACTATTAAAGACTATCTTCTCTTAGAAACATTTTTTCCTGAGTTTTTGTGATGTAACACTTCTGACTTTTTCCACAACCTATTTGGCCATACCTTTTAGTTACTTCATATGGTTCCTCACACCTAACTCTGGGTGTACACTGAAGCTCTGTCTTCTAGTCTGATAATCTCACCATTGGTTACCTTATCTCCATGTGAATTACTTACAAATTTGTACATCCTCCCTGAATTTCTCTGTTGATTTCTGACTGCATATCTTCAAGTGGACAATTTAAAGTGAATGTTCTATAAGCACAGGAAACTCAATATGTGCACAAACAAGAATTCATTATCCTCTTCTGTCAGAACTCCTCTTCTGAACTCTCTTTTGAGCGCTTGACTACTTTTGATTCATACAAGTCTTCAACCTCAGTATGTTTCTACTTTCTTGAATCTAATTTCCTTTATCTAATCATTTTTAAAATGTAATTTCTTACTCTACATCTCTCAACTACATGCCCTTAACATGACTCACCTCTGGTGAGGCTTTCCTCATCTCTTCACTGGACTCTTACAGAACCTCATAATTGGTCTCCCTGCTTCAGATTTTTCAGTTTTCCATTCCTCTCTCCTTTATCTGCCAAAGTTGTTTCCCTACTACACGTGCCTAACTATATAAATACCCATTGACCATAAAATGTTTTAATATCACAAATTAATTCAAACTAAGTTTATCCTGAAGTACTAAAACTTAAGAAACTAAAAACTCCACAGCACAGAGAAAGTTTCACTTAAAATTATTTGTCTATCACTCATGCTAATGGACTTATAGCTAGACTGGTATATATTAGTTAGGTTAAGTTTTTCTAGATTTTTGAGTAAACTGTCATATATTTTGTATGTGCAATTCCAGAATGTAATTACTTTCTTGATTTCTAGGGAAATATTTTATGTCATGACAAGTATAAATTGTAATAAAAGGAGAAAGAAAAAGTAGGGGAAGGAAAGAAAATTGAGGAAATTCTTCAAGGCATGGTAAGCTTTTGTTCTTTCAACAGTAGGAGAGAAATAACAGTAACTTAGCTCTAATCTATGTTTGATAAACCTTGCTATTTAAGGTGACATTTCAGGTGTCTGAAATCTCATATTATTCTGAATTCTGATTTACAGGTATAATTGTCTTTGTTGTCATCTACCATTCAAGGTTGGAGCCATGTGCTCCCCAGAGAGAAAATAGTCTAGGAACCATTACAAGTGGGAAGATGATGTCGGTAAAAAGGTGAGACAATGACTGTGGAGTGGTCAAAGGTAGGATTCCCTTGACCTATTTTCCCCACTGTATTACTTCCTTTTGAATAGGAATGTTTCCCACTTGATTGAATCTGGAGCTTGGCTTTGGCAAGCTGTAAATAGAAGTGTGACTTTTAAACTCAAAAGAGCAAAGGATGCATTATCCTGATACACTTGTGATAAGTCATACTGAATCCTTGAGCTTAGACCTAGAAGAACAGTAGTGATGCTAATGTAATCATAGCCCTGCTTATTCTTGTCATAACATATCTCTCCATATTTTTAGATTTTTATGATAAGTCTTACTGTTTTCAATACCATATTCTGAAAAAGTGTGTAAATGAACATTTGGACTTGTCATCTTCCTGTTTATACTTATTTGTATTTGGATATTAGAAAAAAATCCTTCAATTTTTCAAAATAATTAGACTACAATGTAAGCCTTTGTAAATGTATATATACATGTATATATATATATATGTATATATACATATACATATACATATATATAAGTTAAAACCAGAAATATCTTCAATTTTCTTTTAATGAAAAGAATTTTAGTGGAATTTGTTTTCTTGGAGCAGCATATCTAGTAACATATGCAATATCTTGGGCTCCCTCTATGGAAAAGCCACAAGCTACAGAATGAGCTAAGAATCACCAGGCACCTCTTCCCTCCTCTTGGAGGCCCTCACCAAAAAACACCAACAACAACAAATGGTCAGGCTTAAACTGACTGAGCTCAAAGGATTTCAATGGTTTTCTTTTTTCCCTCCTGTAGTATCCAAGTCTCCTCACAGATACCAGCATCATACTGTCTGTTCTCCTGAACCTCCCAACCCCATCCCACTCTTAGAATTCTAGAAAGGTTTCAATAGTGGGGATCACTAATCATGAGCAGCCTGTATGTTTCGCTCCCAGTTTGCCTTTTTTCGTGGAGATTTGATTGGGATTTGATTGATCCCTTCCTTCTTTCATAAGATTGTTCCTCCACTGCTACTTTTTAGGTTGTAGTTTTCTCAAGACTGTTAACCACTTTCTTCCTTAGAAACATTTTCTAAGAGAGCCTCAATTGAGTTCCATCCCCAAAATGATATTCCAAGACCTCTGTGTCATCTACCCTTCTGTGATCCCTAGAAACCTGTAGTCCCTAACCTCCATAAGCTCCTGAATCTTATATCTATGTAGCACTTTTTTCAGTGTTCCCCTTGACACTGATAGTCAATTCCTTTTCACTTTCACCTGGGAAGGTCAGCAATATAACCCAGACTGTCTTATCTCAAGGTTACACCAAGAAGTCAACCGATTTCTCACAGGTCTTGAAAGAACACTTTTCTGATCTTGAGTTTCCTATAGGGTCCATCACCTTCCAGTATACAGATGATGGATTCCTATGCTCCCCAAATCTCCAGTCCTCCAAGACTATTTTTCTCCATAAGTCCTTGAACTACAAAGGCCTTATAAGGTACCTAAAGAAAAGGTACAGTTTGCTAACTCCCAGTATAGGTTTTGAGAGCATTTGACCTCAGTGAATATCTTTACTTCAACCCAGAAAAGTTGACTGCAGTCTTAGATTTCACCTGTCCTTGAACCAAGTGACAGCTTCACAGTTTCCTGGGACTCACAGACAACTGCAGGTTATGAATTCCCTCCTTTGCTCTGTCAGGTTACCCGCTTTATGCCTCTTTTAAAGATAGCCCTTGAGCTGCTCACCTGGAACAAATTTCCAGGCTGCATTTGTCAGTCTCAGGGGACCTCTCAAGTGCCTAGGCTATTCCCTTCTTAACTACTCTCTCCCTTTTGGCATTTCCTAGTAGAAAAAAGCGGGGATAACCTTGGTGATATTTGTTGACTCTATTTTAACCCATTGAGGGGATCTCCAGGGAAATGAGCTAGTAAATCCAAATTTTCCTGGTCCACTGATGGTGCCTGCCTCTAAAATGATTCCAGTGATCTGAAGCCAGGTACACTGTCACCAAAGTCACCAAGAGAAGAACCCTCCCATTGGCCTCTTTAGGTTATATTTGAACTAACTCAAGTCTGTAAATTGACAAAAGCAAAACAGAGAGCAAGTATGAATTTGGAGTGGAATATGACTTCAAAATGTTGTCCACAGATACAGAGTTCTTGATCTCCTTTGGTAACCCCATTAAGAATAGGGCATAAGTTCAGAGATTGCTAATTCCCTCTTGTTGCCAGTAGCAGTGGCTATTATTAAGGTTCTGCTACCCTCTCATGAAAACTCTGCCCATACTTGGGGCTATGCCCATGCTCACCTGCATTTCAAGCATCCTTACAATCTCCAGTCACCATAAGCCTGTCCTCCTCTACTTCTGCAGGGCCTGCCCTAGATTGTTTCTGACCCTGGAAGAAATTGTGGAGTACCAAGAGATCATGTCTTGGTTCAGTTGGGATAAGTTTGAAAGAGATAGGTGTACAAGGAACAAGATTCTCAGCTCTGGCATAGACCCATTGACCATCTCCTCCTTCCCTACTTCCTGTGTCATCCTATGATGGAATATTTGCATTCCTTGAGTTACTGGGGCCCTGATAAACTGCTTAGTTCATTCTGAGCTATGTATGATGTAGAAGTCTGTGGTGTGAAGTTTGTCTCAAGCATAATGCTGGCATGCCCCTGTAGTATCCCCCTGGGAAATTCCCTCTTCCCTGAGAACCTGTTTCAAGTCTGTTAGGTTGACTTCATTCAATTCCTGCCATTGTCTGGATATTAAGTTGTATTAGTCCTATGACCTGTATGTTCTCCTGGTGGACAGACTTTTCCTTGCAGGGAAGTCACTGTAATCACTGTAGTGACATATTTCCTAGAAAGGATTTTTTCTATCTGGGGGATCCCCAAAGAAATCCCTAGTGACAAAGGAACTCAATTTACTGATAATATGTTGGTCTCCCATTAGATCGGTTTGACTAGTTCTTCAACACCTATACTAACTCAGCATATCATTGCAATCTTTGAATCTAGTAGAGCATATCAATGGAGTCATTAAGGTTCAGTTTGCCAATTTTATACATGACTTATTTCTCCTTGGTTCACAGCATTTTCCCAAGTCTTTTGGTTTACAGGGCAACCTCTTTTGGGAAGTTTTCCCTTTTACCCTTTGTGATTATCACTAGGTCCCATGCCTCACCATGGCATTTCCCTCTCTGCCAAAGTTTCCCTTCTGTCCTAATTGTCACTCAAAACCTTCGAGACCTTAACCACCTTGCCTCTCAGTCATTTGCTAAGGACCCAGACTTGGACTTTTTCTACCTTACAACTGGCACCTGAAGCCTGAGTCTATTGTAGAAAAACATCTGCACAAGGACACTCTGCAGCTCAGATGAAAAGGACCTACCAAGTCCTCCTCCTCCATCCCTCCCCAACAAAGCTGAAGGGAGTTGACAACTTGATGCATCAATCACATATAAAAAGGGCACCAACTTCTTTTTTAATGTTTATTTATTAAAATTTTGAGCTCTGCGGGGTGGAGCCAAGATGGCAGAGTAGAAAGACACATATACTCTAGTGCTTCCCTCACAGTCCACACAATACCTGTAAAAATGACTCTCAACAGAGTCTAAATCAGCAGAAGCCACAGAACAACAGAGTGAAAGAGGTTTCTAGTCAAAGGTAACCCAGAAAGTCAACAGGAAAGGTCTATCTCACAGGATGCTGAGCAGGTGGAGCATAGCCCTGGCCATGCAACACCAGAAGGAACATGACATGAACAGACTTCCAGGCAGAGTTCCTAGCAGGGAAGGTCCCAGATACCTAACCCACATGCAACAAAGAAAATTCCAAAGTTCAGTGGGGGAGAGCTTTCCCAGATGGGCAAGATGAAATGGAGTTTCTTCAGCAATAGCCCAAGGTGATGGCAAAGGCTACAGCAGACCATATGCAGCTACAGAGGCTGGGAAGAAACCTGGATCCATTGTTCAGGCAGCTCAGCTTAAAACCTCTGGTGGTAGGGAGCAGCTGATCTAAACCCCAGCCTTGAGTGATGGCCCTGCCCCCACCCAAAGTCCAGGGGAATCAAGCAGTTGAGTCTAATTTCTTGATAAAGAATTCAGAACTCAAGTAACTGGCTGGGAAAATGCCCAAAAAAGGAAAAAAATAAGACCACAGAAGGTTACTTTCTTGGTGAACAGGTGTCTCCTCCCATCCTTACAGATGAAGAAGAATAAGGCTTACTGTCACAGGAAGTTAAGACCCCTGCCTCCAAGGACTCCAAAGTGAACTTAAACTGCACTCAAGCAATAGAAGAGCTTGAAAAGCAAGTTAGCAGCTTGCTAAAGGAGACCCAAAAAAATGCTGAGGAAAATAACACCTTTGAAAAGAGGCTAACTCAATTGGAAAAAGAGGTCTAAAAAGCCAATGAGGAGAAGGAGGCATTAAAAAGCAGAATTAGTCAAATGGAAAAGGAAGTTCAAAAGCTCACTAACAAAATAGTTCTCTGAAAGAGAGAATTGAGTTCTGGAAAACGAATGACTATGAGATAAACCAAGCAGTTAGAAAACAAAACCAAAAGTTTAAAAAAATAGAAGATAATGTGAAACATCTTGTTGGAAAAACAACTGACATGGAAAACAGATCCAGGAGAAACAATTTAAAAATTATGGGACTACTTGAAAACCATGATCATAAAAAGAGCCTAGATATTATCTTCCATGAAATTATTCAGGAAAACTGTCCTGATATTCTAGAACCAAAGAGAAAAATAAATATTGAAATAATCCATCCATCACCTCCTGAAAGAGATAAACTCCTAGGAATATTGTGGCCAAATTTCTAAGTTCCAAGGTCAAGGAGAAAATACTGCAGGCAGCTAGAAAGAAACAATTGGAGTATTATGGAAATACAGTCAGGATGACACAGGGTCTGGCAGCTTCAACATTAAGTGATCAAAGTCCCTGGAATAGGATAGTCCAGAAGTCAAAGGAACTGGGATTAAAACCAAGAATCATTTACTGTTCGGGGCGTGCTCGACCCCCAAACCTTCGGGCGAGACCCCGACCCCTTCTCTCCAACCCTCGTGGCTTCGGACGTCTCCGGACCTTCCCCTGGGGGAGGGGAAGGCTCTTAACCAGGCAGGACACGGAGTGCAGTTGAGAAGCAGTTTATTCTTATCAGTTACACCAGAAGATCCCCCCCGAGCTCCCTAGGGCGTTGCCTTATATTCCTTCTCCTTTCCGGGTTCTAGCCTTTAGTCCCTGATTGGTGGTTAAGCCCTGGTCAGCCCTCAGCACCTGTTCTTAGGGCCACGTTATCGACCTGTTGTTATCGACCTGGCTGATCGTGTCCTACTATGATAGGTGGGGGCCCCACTAGTACCTCCCCGAGGGTGGTGCCGTGCCTTGTCCACGAGCCTTCCTTGCGCCCAAGGTAAGGAAGTCACGGGCTAAGCGCGTGACCACCAGTTAGGGCGGGTATAGACTCCCGGCCGTCACCTATCCGCCCAGGAGGTCTGGTGGCGGCCCCTCACAACTCCCCCTTTTTGTTTTTTAAGAAGGGATCTTTGGGTGCTGAGGGACTGACTGCTAGGGTGGGCTCTAGCAGCGCTCCAAGGCCGTAACCCAAATTTGTGGGTCGCCTTGAGTCGCTAAGGAGCGGAGAGCCCAGGCTGCATATTGCCGTTGTTGTGTCTGCCGTCGCCGAACCTGGCGTAGGCAGAGCAGGAGCCCCACGGCAAGGAGAAGGAATAAGGAGGCCGAGCCCGCATAACTTTTCACCCAAGTGGTTAGGGTAGAAAAAATGGAGCTAAAGGCAGTGGTAACAGCGGGATCAATTCAGGTGGCATTGATGTTGGCAACCTGGTGCCGGAGGGTATGGAGGGTGCGCTCAAAGTTGTCGGACCAATTTCCTGTGAGCATCTGCGATAGTTTGCGGGACAAATTGGCAGCATGGGAGAGGTTTTGTTTGAATAAACACTCTCCCTACTATCTTTGGTCCTATACATGCTTGTACAGAACAATTCTGGCATGTAAAATTTAAAATTCCTGTCATGTTCTGATATGTCTCTAGTTTAGATCTGTAGGCTCTGTCCCATAGAAATATGTGTGTTCCCTAGACATACTTCACCCATTAATGTTGTTAGCTTTCTTTGGTGATGCTGCAGCAGGCATTCCCTGCACTGTTTGTCCTCTCATAGCTAGAATAGCTTTGTCTAGTCCCTGAACAGGTCTTTCAACCTCAGGAGACCCTTTATAATTGATGTACATTTGTCTAGGAAAGTTTGGTGCATATTTTTTCTCAAGTAAGTATGTAAGATTGTGACATGAATATAACATTTCTGTGTAGTTTCCCATAATCAATTCTTTCTCCTGACAAGTATGTGCGTGACAGTTCTCAAATGGTAAAAACCCCGTATACAGATGCCAAAGGGTTACATTTCTCTTCTTTTGTAAGTTACAAAATGGCCTAAATTTCATCCCACGAACAAGTCCCACAAAGTCCTTGTCTGACCAAACTACTATTGTCCCATTTATCCTCCAGATGAATAGATTATAAGCGTGTAATATATCTTTCTCATCCAATGTCTCTTGTCCATCCACAATAGTGGCACACCAGGGATACCCCTCTGTTCCATTCACCTGTGTGTATTTAAAACCAAACCCATTCCAATTCCCAGAAATACCCTTCTATAGACAAAGTGGGAAACCTGTGACTAGTCCTGAAAAGTTAGTGTCTCTGAAAGAGTCCCATTATTATCATAGTCTAGTCCATCATTTTTAAACATGTGAGAAATATTGCCTTGGATGATAAATTTGGTTATTGTCTCACTCCATGACATCACCCTTAACCATGGTGGATTCCTGAGGAACGCCCATCTCTGTTGTTCCTTCGGTGCTGGGTCGATGGACGCAGTGTTCTTTGAGTGTCATAATAAGTACGAGAAAAATGAAAGGAGTCATTGTGACCTAGTTGATTAAGCTTCTCCAGAAGTTTTTTCATCCGCCGCTGATAGCACCTCCTCACTCCCTGTGACCACTTCACCTTGGCGGTTGTCCTCTATCATTGTTATCCTTTTCACTGGGACCCAAACTTCTTTATTATCATCTGTTAAAACACAAACATACCCTTTTCCCCACGTTAACACTGTATGAGGACCAAATCAATTTTTATTCTCATCGTGCCACATTACTTTACTGGCTGCTTTCAGGGCACTTGTTATTGCTGATTCATTCTTTGCAGACTCCTTATTAGGAAATGTTAAGAATTTCATAGCAGCCAATAAGCCATCATTATAGAATTTTAAGTAATTTAGAATATAAACAGCCAAACAGCCAATTGTAATTTATCATCAATTTAGAGTATAAACAGCCAATTGCGAATTTATCAACTCCTGGTCCAACTCCTCCTTTTTCTTTTTGCAAGTAAGTGTCCAGGGATCGATTTGCTCGTTCCACTATAGCTTGACCAGTGGGATTATGGGGAATTCCAGTGACATGTAAAATGGAAAATTCCACCATGAACTGTTCAATGGCTTTACTGACATAAGCTGGACCATTGTTTGGTTTAATGCTTTTTGGTACTCCATGATTTAGAATGTGACCGAGTGTGTGTGATATAAAATATTGTTGTTTTGGCCCTTATTGCTAGTTGAACTTCCATAGTTGTCTGTTTGATACTATCTACCCTATCAGGAATATAGGCTGACTCTACTCTAGGTATCAATGGTACTGTATAATAATGCTTGCAATACTTCATATAATTCATTTTGTTGTGTAGAAGTAAATGTTGTTTTAAATTTATGCATCTCCTTTTTAGATGGAATATACATAGATGCCCTAAAATTTTTTGTTGCATCTGTAAAAACATTAACTCCCTCTACCAGTGAGGAAGAGCATTTGTTGGTCCAAGACCATGGCCACGTGGCAAATTGCCACCCAGAAGGAATTGGGAGCCCGTGTTGGAAATTCTGATTAGTCAATATCTGCCATTCCACAAACTCTTGTATGCAGTTCTCTATTTGTTGACTTGTATACATAGTATATATTGTGTGAGGTTTCTGTCCTATTAACATCCTTACTCTCTTCACTGCCTTATGTATGATTTGGGCTACCAGCACAGCATAAGGCACACAAGCTCTGTTCTTTATCTGAGCCAAATGTACCCACTCAATAATCCTTTGTTTTTGATGTAAAACTCCAGTGGGTATTTTTTCAGTGAATAAATTGTTACTTCCAAGTCCTGTGATTCTAGTATCCTGCTAATAGTACACCCCATAATCTTTTTCTGCACTAATTTCAAACATTCCAGTGCTTCATCTGTCCATTTTCTGCATGACTTTAATTGAGAAGGACCTTTCAATAAATCATATAATGGTTTCATTTGATCAGTTGTAATTCTCCACTGTGGCCTACACCACTGAATTTCTCCTATCAATTTCTGAAAGTCATTTAAAGTTGTAACCTTTGTAGAATCTATGATAGGTGACTTCAGACTTAAGCCTTACCACCTTACATCATTGTTTCACAGGGTAGTTTCTCCTTCTCTGATTACATTTACTCTGAAAAAAAAACTTTTTAGAAATTAAGTTGTTAATAAGTTCAAACACTAAATTTAACTTTTGCTTAAGCCAAGGAATGACTACAAGTTCAGATCAAAAGAGCAAGATCTTTTCTGCTTCATAGACCATTACATATTAATTTATCAATACATTGTCTTGAAAATGAAAATTTAAAACCGTTTAAAATTTCTCCTGTTGTTAACAGTCACTAAACTTTTACAAAAATTTAGTTGAAAACCTTCAAAATAATAGTTCTCTTCTCTTGATCTAATCTGGAATGATAAAAGTTACAATTCACTGTAGACCCAGCTGAATGATGAGTTGGGACTGCAGGGCAAAAATCTTAATGGTTCCATCCTTTACTCAAGTAAATTTTATTTCTGTGTCCACTCCTTAAGAACTTCTTTGATTGAGAGAGTTTTTGAATTCCTCAGCTGAAGGGAGGGAGACTTCTGGACAACTGCCCAGTGGCGCCAAGTCTATTCCATTCTGCTGGAGAGTTTCAAAAGCTTTATCTCTGCTGAGGTGTCCCTTTAAGATTTATGCATATTTCCAATTTGCCTAGTGCCAAATAATATAACAAATCCTGATCTGTTTTAAACATCCAATTAGGAGTGACACGTTTCACTTAAAATGTGAACAGAATAACTACCTTTTGGTTAATTCTCATTATACAAAATACTTTTCTTTTAGGTGAGATTTAGGTGAAAATGATGATCAGCCTGCCCCAGATCTCCTCTCGTCTCTCTCTCCACCCTCACAATTTGGCCAGAATTGGAGGGTAAAGCGAGAGAGAGTTTAACCAAAAACTTTCAAATAATTCCCAAAACTTTTATGCTTTCCTTAAACTTCATATTCATGTTGTTTTCCTAATGGGCTTTGATTAAAGCCCCCTTTAAAACTGCACAGACACTATGTCCCTGCATTTCCCATCCAAGACTACACCTTGCAATCACATAAACTAAATAATATAAGATTAGTTCCTCTCTTTCTCTCTCCCATACTTCTCCCCGATGCTGCAGTCATCAGAGAGAAAGGAGGAGGGGGAGGGAAAGAGATAACATTCCAAGGTCCAGCTACCATGGAGCTGACCGTAATAACTCACAAACACACGCACACAGAACATGTAAAGACAGAACACATATACAGACAATAAAAGAATCCAAAAAACTGAGAAAAATTGTCAGAAATCCTCTGTACACATTATAACTCTGGCTTAATTTCTATCACTGTGTCTGGGCTGCTGAATTCGCCACTGTGCCACAAATCCTGGGCAAATTTTTTGCTGTGCCACAAAACCAGGCCCTGGGCCAACTCTGGATGTATTTCCTGGTTGAATTTCTGACTGCACCAACTCCCTCTTTCCTCTCTGTCCTATCTGGTCATGATTGTCTCCTGAGCTCCCAGACCACCAAGATTGTATGGCCGTCTGTACATAAGCAGAGCCGGAGCTGTATTTTGCGGCGGCCTCTTTAAGATCTCTTAGGAATTTATAGGACAGCGGTTTATGCACCCTTTGAGGCTGTCCGCCCTGTTCTGGCTGAACAAACATGGGGAATAGGTTGGCCCCTTTCCAATCTACTTCCTCTCTATTTTCCTGCTGCTCTATTAATCGCCAACGGGTCGGATCAATTCCTGTATGCTCTATCCAAGGGCTGACTATCAGTATTTTTTCGACCCAGTCCCTACACGTTCTAATATGAATTTTTACTCCATTTTTCTTGCACAGCTTGTACAGCTGGCAGGCTAGCACTCCCTTATCCTCTGGTTTTACATGGGCGGAGCCCATTCTGCCTTCTAGGCGTCTCTGAAGCGGGCGGCGTTCGTTCTTCGGCTCGAAAAGCGGCCAGGGTTTTTACTTTCGTTTCACCGCTTGCTTTCGCCTAGGCTGCCTGGTCCTTCTACTCCGTCCAGCGGAGTAGGCAAGGGGTCCCCCTTCACTTACCTCACCCGGATCCACTTGCGGTGTTGCCCCACGTTGGGCGCCAGCTGTCCGGGGCGCGCTCAACCCCCGAACCTTCGGGCGAGACCCCGACCCCTTCTCTCCAACCCTCGTGGCTTCGGACGTCTCCGGACCTTCCCCTGGGGGAGGGGAAGGCTCTTAACCAGGCAGGACACGGAGTGCAGTTGAGAAGCAGTTTATTCTTATCAGTTACACCAGAAGATCCCCCCCGAGCTCCCTAGGGCGTTGCCTTATATTCCTTCTCCTTTCCGGGTTCTAGCCTTTAGTCCCTGATTGGTGGTTAAGCCCTGGTCAGCCCTCAGCACCTGTTCTTAGGGCCACGTTATCGACCTGTTGTTATCGACCTGGCTGATCGTGTCCTACTATGATAGGTGGGGGCCCCACTAGTACCTCCCCGAGGGTGGTGCCGTGCCTTGTCCACGAGCCTTCCTTGCGCCCAAGGTAAGGAAGTCACGGGCTAAGCGCGTGACCACCAGTTAGGGTGGGTATAGACTCCCAGCCGTCACCTATCCGCCCAGGAGGTCTGGTGGCGGCCCCTCACAATCTACCCAGCAAAACTGAGTATAATACTTCAAGGGAATAAATGGTCATTTAATGACATAGAGGACTTTCAAGCATTTATGCTGAAAAGACAAGAACTGTATAGAAAATTTGTCTGTCAAACACAAGAATCAAGAGAAGCTTAGAATAACTCCAAATCTAATGAACTGACTGTGAAGACTTCACTCACCATCAACTATTGCTTCACCTTTCAAGTTCTTTAATCCTCAGGGTATTGGATTTCTATCAAGGCAGAATTCAATTATGCTATCATCCAAGATAATCAGATGAAGCCAAATGTTTTCTTCCAAATATTTCATGCCTGTTGTTTTGGCAACATAATTAACATTGGAACCCATGGTAGTGTAATTCAGCATAAGTGTTACATAGAAAGTATTTGTTTGAATCCTCATATCATAGTATATGGTTCCATTGCCGTCATCCTTTTCTACTATAAATCCATTTGTATTGGCATCAGGGATCACCCAAGCTGAAAATATAAAGTTGGTGATTATGTTATTCCTGGTGGGATGGTACTTTGAACTAATGGGGCCAAATGCATCCTCCATTCCACTGAAATACAAAGCATCTGTTCCACTGTGATGGTGTCTCCTATGTGGCTGTGAATGTACTAGTTGAGAAACATTCCAATCAATAAAATATCTATCACTGGAGGTAATCCAGCAGTGAACTCACTGGACAGTATTTCCTACCCTATTCATACGTCTCCAAAGGTGCCTTGTTGTCTCAAAACATTGAAGTTGGCAATATAGGACATATCATCTGAAAGGATGTCTTCTGCTACTTCTTGTTCCTGGCAATCTTGGTCCAAGACAAAAACTTGAAAAGGGTCATCATTGAATGGAATCATTACTGTGACATGGACGTTGGTTTCTGCTAGTTGCCCACCACAACCTGGGGATCCACCTGTGTTTGAAGAATACAAAATGAGTAAGAATCCATGTTAGGGGCCAAGCTCTGGACCAGCCTTCAGGAGCTGGCTCCACCCTCAGGGAGCTGGCTCTGCCCTCAGGGAGGAACATGGGCAGGGCTCTGGCTGGGGATATAAGGAGCTGTGGGGAGGGATCGGAGAGAGATGTAACCAAGAAAAAGATGTAGAGGACACCATCAATAAAGTGAAGAGCACTGACATCCTTGGGTGCGTGTGTAGTCATTGTTCCCTCCGTGGACGAGGGGATAGCCCTGTCGCGCAGCTAGGCCATACGGTCACACGGCAGGGACCGGAGACGTCCGAAGACCTGGAAGAAAGGTTCCCAAGCGAAGTCTGGGGTAAGGAAGTGGGCCCTGTGTTAGAGTACCGCCTGGAATATTGGGCGAAGACCCCAGAGAGATTGCCGCCTGGAATAGTGGGCGAGGCCACCTGGCTTAGTAGCCAAGTGAAGGCTGGGGATTAGCCCCGAGCAGCCGCCTGGAATAGTGGGCGAGGCCACCTGGCTTAGTAGCCAAGTGAAGGCTGGGGGTTAGCCCCGTGCAGCTGGCGCCCAACGTGGGGCAGCGAATTTTGGGTACCGCTTGGAAGGACTACACAACCTCGCTGTTGAGCAGCGGGAAGCCGGGAAGGGGTCCCGGGATTGTATTATGGGTCAGGGAAGTAGCGTTCCGCTGATCCGGCCCGAGGATAAAGAAGTGCTGGCATGTCACCTGTATAAATTATATAAAAAGGAAGGAATGTGTCCTCATATTAAGACATGCCGTAGCTTTGTTGAACAGAGTTGGGAGATAGTGAGCCAACAGATGGCCTCTTATGTGGACGCCACCCCTGGGTTGCTCGTTGAGACTGATTTTGTCACGTATGGGGTGGAAAAAGCAGCCCTTGTGGGCTCCCCACGTCCAACTTGCTCAGCCACCGCTTGTACGATACAAACGGGAGACTCCCTAGTGGAGATTTCTGACGAGGAGTTGAGACCCCCACCTACTGCCCCCCCTTTTTTATCTTTGGAGCGTTGGCGGTCAGGGAGCTCAGGAGACAATCATGACCAGATAGGACAGAGAGGAAAGAGGGAGTTGGTGCAGTCAGAAATTCAACCAGGAAATACATCCAGAGTTGGCCCAGGGCCTGGATTTGTGGCGCAGCAAAAAATTTGCCCCAGGGCCTGGATTTGTGGCACAGCAAATTTGCCCAGGATCTGTGGCGTGGTGACGAATTCAATGGCCCGGATGTTCTTCCAGCCCTGGCACTCGGCACAGATCTATGGTGCAGTAAAAAGTTGCAGGAGTAAGTCTAAAAAGGGAATCTTGTATGGGAGAATGTCTAGACAGGGAATCTTATACAAGGCTTAGTTACACAGTGATAGAAAATAAGCCAGAGTTATAATGTGTACAGAGGATTTCTGACAATTTTTCTCAGTTTTTGGATTCTTTTATTGTCTGTATATGTGTTCTGTCTTTACATGTTTTGTGTGCGTCTGTTTGTGAGTTATTATGGTCAGCTCCATGGTAGCTGGACCTTGGAATGTTATCTCTTTTCCTCCCCCTCTTCCCTTCTCTCTGATGGCTGCAGCATCAGGGAGAAGCATGGGAGAGAGAAAGAGAGGAACTACTCTTATATTATTTAGTTTATATGACTGCAAAAATGCAGTTTTGGATGAAAAATGCAAGGGAATATATAAGTGCAGTTTTAAAGGGGCTTTAATCAAAGCCCATTAGGAAGATAACATGGATATGAAATTTAGGGAAAGCATAAAAGTTTTGGAAATTAATGGAAAGTTTTTGGTAAAACTCTCTCTCTCTTTCTTTACTTTCTAATCCTGGCCAGATCGTGAAAGTAGAGAGAAAGACAAGAGGAGATCAGAGGCAGGCTGATTGGCATTTTCCTTATCTCATGCCTCACCTAAAAGAAAAGTTTTTGTATAAGGAGAAATAACCAAAACATAGTTATTCTGGTCATAATTTAAGTGAAACATGTCACTCCTAATTGGATGCCTAAAGCAGATCAGGATTTGTTATATCATTTGGCACTAAGGCAAATTGGAAAAATGCATATTAAAGAGACACCTCAACAGAGATAAAGCTTTTGAAACTCTGCAGCAGAACGGAACAGACTTGGCGCCACTGGACAGTTGTCCAGAAGTCTCCCCCACTTCGGCTGATGAATTTCAAAAGTCCTCTTATTCAAAGACCTTCTTAAGGAGTGGACACAGAAGTAAAATCTACTTGAGTAAATGTTAGAACCATTAAGATTTTTGCCCTGCAGTCCCAAATCATCATTCAGCTGGGTCTGCAGTGAATTGTATCTCTTATCATTCCAGATTAGATCTAGGGAAGAGAACTATCATTTTGAAGGTTTTCAACTAAAATTTTTATAAAAGTTTGGTGACTGTTAACAACAGAAAAAATTTTAAAAACAGTTTTAAATTTTCCTTTTCAAAGTAATGTATCAATAAGTTAATATGTAACACTCTATAGAGCAGAAAAAAAAAATCTTGCTCTTTTAATCTCAATTTGTACTCATTCCCAGGCCCAATTGCAACTTTCCTACAAAGAACATCAGTATCTGCAGGAACATCAGGTTCCAGGGTCATAGTTCCTGAGTTCCCAGACCCAATTGCAACTTTTCTGCAGAGAATATCACTATCTGCAGGAACATCAGGTTATCACGTTCCTGAAGCTAGTTCCAAGCAAAAGTTAACTTTAGCATTTGAACTTATTAGCAACCTAATTTCTAAAGAATTTTTCTTCCAGAGTATAGGTAATCAGAATAGGAGAAACTAGCCAATGAAACAATGATGTCCATCTATTCAGTGGTAAGGTCTAAGTTTGAAATCCCCTATTTTAGATTCTACAAAGGTTACAACTTTAAATTGTCTTTCAAAAATTGATAGGAGAAATTCAGTGTTGTGGACCACAATTGGGGATCACAACAGATCGAATGAAACCATTATGTGATTTATTGAAAGGTCCTTCTCAATTAAATTCACGCAGAAGATGGACAGATGGAGCTTTGGAATGTTTGAAATAAGTGCAGAAAAAGATTAGGGGATGCACTACTAGCAGAATATTAGAATTACAGGACTTGAAAGTCACAATCTTATTCACTGAGAAAAAACTCACTGGAGCTTTTCATCAAAAACAAGGAATTATTGAGTGGGTACATTTAGCCCACATAAAGCACAGAGCCTGTGTGCCTTATCCTGTGCTAGTAGCCCAAGTAATACATGAGGCAGTGGAAAGAGTGAGGATGTTACTAAGACAGGAACCTCACACGATATATACTATGTATACAGGTCAACAAATAGAGAACTGCATACAAGAATTTGTGGAATGGCAGATATTGATCAATCACAATATTCAACATGGCCTTCCAATTCCTTTCAGCCAGCAATTTCCCACATGACCATGGTCTTGGGCTGAAAAATGCTCTTCCTCGCCAGTAAAGGAGTTGATGTTTTTACAGATGCAACCAAATTTTAGGGCACCTATGTATATTCCATCCACAAAGGAGATGCATAAATTTAAAACAACATTTACTTCTACACAACAAAATGAATTATATGCAGTATTGCAAACATTGTTATATGTGAAAGAACCTTGTAATATCATCACAGACAACAAGTATACAGCACTATTGAAACCTAGATTGGAGTCAGCTTATATCCCTGATAGGTCAGAAAGTATTAAACAGATAACTATGGAAGTTCAATAGGCAATAAGGACCAGAACAACAATATTTTATATTACACACATTCAGTCGCATTTTAATTTACCTGGACCACTGATCGAGGGTAATGAGGTGGCAGACAATGCACTTCAAACATTTCATTCTACTGAATTGGCAAGACAAGCACACTCCAAATTACATTTGTCTGCATGGTCTTTAAGACATCTTTATGGTATTTCCAGACAAGACGTTAGATCTATAGTTAAGCAGTGTGTACAATGTGTTCCATTTTTACCCCCACCTTCTTGTCACCCTGTAAACCCTAAGGGTGATGGTCCAAATTCTATATGGCAAATGGATGTTCCTCATTATCCATCATTTGGAAGAGCAAAATATATTCATGTTACTGTTGACACATTTTCAGGTTTTATAATGGCAACAGCCAAGTGAAGAGAAGCTGTTAAGGATGTGAGAGCACATCTCTTATATTGCTTCGCAAATCATGGAGTACCAAAAAGCATTAAACCAAACAATGGTCCACCTTATATCAGTAAAGCCATTGAACAGTTCATGGTGGAATTTTCCATTTTGCGTGTCACTGGAATCCCCCATAATCCCACTGGTCAAGCTATAGTGGAACGAGCAAATCGCTCCCTGGACACCTACTTGCTTGAACAAAGAGGGGGAGTTGGACCAGGAGTTGATGATAAATTCGCAATTGGCTGTTTATACTCTAAATTGATGATAAATTACAATTGGCTGTTCAGCTGTTTATACTCTACATTATGTAAAATTGTGTATATTCTAAATTGATGAAAAATTACAATTGGCTGTTTGGCTGTTTATACTCTGCATTATTTAAAATTCGATAATGATGGCTTATCGGCTGCTATGAAATTCTTAACATTTCCTAATAAGGAGTCTACAAAGAATGAATCAGCAATAACAAGTGCCCTGAATGCAGCCAGTAAAGTAATGTGGCACAATGAGAATAAAAACTGGTTTGGTCCTCATACAGTGTTAACGTGGGAAAAAGGGTATGTTTGTATTTTAAGATGATAATAAAGAAGTTTGGGTTCCAGTGAAAAGGATAAGAGTGATAGAGGACAACCGTCAAGATGGAGTGGTCACAGGGAGCAAGGAGGCGCTATCAGCGGCGAATGAAAAAACTTCTGGAGAAATTCACTCAACTAGGTCACGATGACTCCTCTCATTCTTCTCGTACTTATCATGACACTCAACAACACTGCGTCCTTCAACCCAACGCTAAAGGAACAACAGAGATGGGCATTCATCACAAATCCACCATGGTTAAGGGCCTGCTTACAATCTATTCACATGGAGGATACATGGGACAATAGTAGTTTGGTCAAACAAGGACTTTGTGGGACTTGCTCGTGGGATGAAATATAGACCATTTTGTAACTTACAAAAGATGAGAAATGTAACCCTTTGGCATCTGTATATAGGGTTTTTACCATTTAAGAATTGTCACACATGCACTTGACAGGAGACAGAATTGATTATGGGAAACCACACAGAAATGTTGTATTCATGTCACAATTTTGCATACTTGCCTGATGAAAAATATGCGCCAAATTTTCCTAGACAAATGTATATTAATTACAAGGGATATCCTGAAGTTGGAAGGCCTGTTCAGGAAATAGATAAAGTTATCTTAGTAATGGGAGGACAAACAGTGTAGGGAATGCCTGCTGTAGCATCACCAAGTAAATCTAACAACGTTACTTTAATGGGCAAAGTATGTCTAGGGAACAAATATATATATTTCTATGGGATAGAGACCAAAGATATAAATCAGAGGCATATCGGAACATGATGGGAATTTTCAATTTTACATGCCAGAATTGTTCTGCACAAGAATGTATAAGACCAAAGACAGTAGGGAGAGTGTTTATTCTAACAAGACCTTGATATGCCATGACAGCAATTAAGGATAAAGGATGGTACGGAACACCCCGAGATAAGTTCTACATATTTTGGACAAGCAATTAACCCCTATAACTACTAAAGTATATGAATGTGTTTCTTGTGTTAGGAATCATGTTATTAGTAGAAGCTATTTTAGCATCCACTGCATTAGCTGTATCTATCTCTAATACATGCAACATGATAGTTCAAGCTTCTGAATTGCATTCCCTTATGAAAAATGTATTTGCAGGCTTTAAGCAACAAGCAAAATAGACAATGAATTTTATGAAGCCATTCATACACTCCAAAAGGTAGTTGAAGTCATTGGTGGAGAAGTGTTTATGTTACAGTCACAACACAAATTGCAATGTGATTATAGATATAATGCCTTTTGTTTGACTATGAAATTGTATAATGGGTCACAAGTCCAAAGGGAAGAAATTAGAGCTCAATTGAATGGGCTAATTCCAGATCATGTCACTCTGGAAATCCAGAGATTAATTGAATTGGCAGAAGAATTAGATGAGGAAGCAGATGTTGATTTTGCCCCTGAACAAACGGCTTCAAAAATACCTCAGTTCTTCGATAGCTTAAGTTCATGAGGTCATGTAAAGACCTGTTTTTCACCTTTACTGATAGGTTTTGTAGTAGTGTTGTTAGTACTGCTGCTTGTGCCACTATGTATCAACCTTGCTTTGCGTAGTGTCCAGGACTCCCTAACATCTGGTAGGCAGAACATCATCGTCCTGAGGGAAAGATTGAGTCAAAACAACAAAGGGGAATTGTAGGGGAATTGCCAACCTCCAGCCTCTTGGATGGCATTCGCTGGTCACGGCTCAGGTAAACTGAGGGGAGACCAGTAGGGCATGAACAAGATGGCGCTGGGAGGAAGGATTCCCTTACAATGGAATTGCCAACCTCCAGCCTCTTGGACGGCATTCGCTGGTCACGGCTCAGGTAAACTGAGGGGAGACTGGTAAGGCATGAACAAGATGGCGCTGGGAGGAAGGATTCTGCCCCTGTTTTGCTCAAGGCTATTTTCCCGGGCTTTTCTGAGATCAAGGAAGCCAAAATATTTTTCTTTCTTGGGGCTACGTGTCTGCCCTGAGCAGTCCTGGTTTAAGGTAGAATTGCTGCCTTTTATTCTTCTTTGCCTCCTTCTCCCATGTTGCATTAGATGCTTTTGCGCTATGATAAGGCAGGCAATACTAGAAGCCAAAGCAGATTTGCGTACCCTCCTGTCCTCCCCCAAACTCCCTACCCCTTATGATACTACTCCTGTTTAAACAAAAAGGGGGAGATGTTAGGGGCCAAGCTCTGGACCAGCCTTCAGGAGCTGGCTCCACCCTCAGGGAGCTGGCTCTGCCCTCAGGGAGCTGGCTCTGCCCTCAGGGAGGAACATGGGCAGGGCTCTGGCTGGGGATATAAGGAGCTGTGGGGAGGGATCGGAGAGAGATGTAACCAAGAAAAAGATGTAGAGGACACCATCAATAAAGTGAAGAGCACTGACATCCTTGGGTGCGTGTGTAGTCATTGTTCCCTCCGTGGACGAGGGGATAGCCCTGTCGCGCAGCTAGGCCATACGGTCACACGGCAGGGACCGGAGACGTCCGAAGACCTGGAAGAAAGGTTCCCAAGCGAAGTCTGGGGTAAGGAAGTGGGCCCTGTGTTAGAGTACCGCCTGGAATATTGGGCGAAGACCCCAGAGAGATTGCCGCCTGGAATAGTGGGTGAGGCCACCTGGCTTAGTAGCCAAGTGAAGGCTGGGGATTAGCCCCGAGCAGCCGCCTGGAATAGTGGGCGAGGCCACCTGGCTTAGTAGCCAAGTGAAGGCTGGGGATTAGCCCCGTGCAAATCCAGAATCCAAAATCAGTATATTGTATGCATGGAAGATTTTGACTTTATTTAAAAGAATAATTTTAATATTAAAAACAAATGCATATTTAACAAAGCTAATGTCACCTATAAAAGAAATGCCATAGAAAGAGGGAAACGAAAAAAATCAAATGGAAAGAGAGTGGGAATGTCTGCAAATTTCCAGAAGACAGTGGAAAAGGCAAATTGAGAGGGAATAGGAAAATAGAACTGGATGACCATGAGCTGAAACTCTAACTCCTTCCCCTATTCTTCACTCAATCACCACCATAGCTCAAGTTCTTACTGACTCTCAGCTAGACTCTAATAGTTCCTGGTTAGACTTCCAACTTCCAGTCTCTCCTGCATCCTGTCTTCTGCATAGATATAAAAATAATCTTTCAAACCACAATTGTGATGATGCCATTTTCCTTGCTCAAGAAACTTCAGTGACTACCGATGGCCTCTAACATAAAATATAAACTTCTCAGCTCAGCTTTTCGTGCAGGCTTCCATCCATCTCCTTTTCCGGGATAACTGCATGGTATTACCCTAACTTATTCTAATGACAGCTTCTGTGGCCAACTTGAGAAAGGACTCAAAAGTCAAGTAACTAACTGGGAAAATGCCCAAGAAAGGGAAAAAAATAAGACTATAGAAGAAGATGGCAGTTGTAGACCACTCCCCCAAAATGTCCGATATAGGCTGAATCTCTTTTTGCATCTCTTTCAGGAGGTGATTGGTGAATTCTTTCAATATTTATTTTACCTTCTGGTTCTAGAATATCAGGGAAATTTTCCTGGATAATTTCATGAATGATGATGTTGAGGCTGTTTTTTTGATCAAGGCTTTCAGGTAGTCCCATAATTTTTAAATTGTCTCTCCTGGATCTATTTTCCAGGTCAGTTGCTTTTCCTTCCAATAAGATATTTCACATTATCTTCCATTTTTTCATTCTTTTGGTTTTGTTATGTGATTTCTTGGTTTCTCATAAAGTCATTAGCTTTCATTTCCTCCAATATCATTTTTTAAAGAACTTTTTCCTTCAGTGAGCTTTTGAACCTCCTTTTCCATTTGGCTAATTCTGCTTTTTAAAACATTCTTCTCCTCATTGGCTTTTTGGACCTCTTTTTCCAATTGAGTTAGCTTATTTTTAAAGGTGTTATTTTCTCAAGCATTTTTTGGGTGTCCTGTAGCAAGCTGCTGACTCACTTTTCATGATTTTCTTCCATCCCTCTCATTTCTCTTCCCAATTTTTCCTCCATCTTTCTTACTTGATTTTCAAAATCCTTTTTGAGTTCTTCCATGTCCTGAGACCATTGAATATTTACTTTTGAGGCCTGTGATGGTAAGAATTCTTTTTCCTTATCTGGAAGGATGGAAGAAAATACCTTTTCACCAAGAAAGTAACCTTCTATACTTTGGGGACCTGTAAGTTCTCAGTTCCTCCAAGGTGGCTCAATCAAGGGAAAGGAGTTTGCTTCTCTCCTGGCATGCGCTCCAGTCTGGGACCAACCAAAGCTTTTCTGCCAAGGATTTGCAAGTAGAATTTCCTTTCCAGAGCCTCCACCAGCTCCATCATGCCAACCAGCACTCTTCCTCACCACCAGACAGCCACTCAGGACTGAGAACAGGATCAGTGGCTTGATTCCCCCAGGGCCTGCAGGCCGAGGGCTCCAAAAATGGATCCTGCTGCTGCTGCCACTGCCTGGGGCCAGGGCTAAGGGAGGACCCTGCTCCCTTCTCACCCAGGAGAAAAAGTTATTTCACTGACCTTTGAAGTGTCTTTGGTGTTTGTGGGTAGAGGGATCTGAGAACCACCACTGCTGCTGAAGATTCTGCCCCCCACCCACTTCTGAATGGAAAGCTCAAATTACTAATGGTGATCTTAAGTTCACTTTGATGCAGAAAAAGCAACAGATGACAACAGTTGTAGACCACCCTCCCAAAATGCCTGATGTAGGCTGAATCTTCTGTTTTACATGACTCCACCCTTCCATTGTTTTGTTCTTTGCTCCTTTTTACCTACCTTGTCTATTGGATCTCCTGGCATATGTCCTGGCACTGCTGATAACATTCTGCTTCCTATTTATGGTTGTTGCCATCTTGCTCACTGGCTTGGGCTTCTGGTCCTAACCATTTTCTTTTGTTCTCTGTTTCCTAACACTTGAGCCATCTCTTTGCTCTTTGCCTTCAGCAGGTTGTTTCCTCTGAAGGCCTTAATCCCTGCCAGATCTGTTCCTATAACAACATTCTGACCTAGGCCCAGAAATTATTTGCCATTCTCATTGATGTATCTGAGTAGGTCAACTCAACACGGACCTGGGTGATACCTTCCATAGGTTCCCTTAACCTAATCATTCCTGTCTATGATGATTTGGCCATATGCCACCAACCCCTACCACAAAGGGAGTTGTCTTAGGTTTTCCTCTGCCTTTGCAACCAAGGTGATCAATAGTATCATGGTTCAGTAGCTCATAAAATTACTCATTGCCTCCCTTGGTCAGTGATTTGAAGTCTCTTAACCAAAAGGGGCTATTTGATTCTGACACCATGGTCAGAACATGTTGAAATCAGTTGGAGCTTATAATGTGGCTTCTCTGGAAGCTCTGTGTTGCAGTGTTGCAGTGAAACACTTCTGGAATTTTTCTGTGACTGAGTTCATCCAAAGAGTGAGGACAAAGGATGCTAAACTAATGGCACAGCTTACTTTCTGGGCTTTAGTTCTGGAAAACAGAGTATCTTCTAATAGTATCTTGACAACATTCTTGGATGTAGAATAATGTTTAATTAAATAAAATTGTTTTTCCAGATGAGTCTAAAACAAAATAAAGTCCTATTTTTTTTGACAGTGTACTCTTGTAATTGATTTACTTTTGCCCTTGAAGAGGACTATGACATCAAGTTGATGACATGATATGACTTGCAGTGGACTTTGATTTGAGTGAGGGAGGGCTGTGCAAGGTCACCAACCTCACTTTCTTCTCCTGAGCCATCTGGAGTCAGTGGCCCGATATTCATCAGGACAACAGGCTGGAGATGGCCCAGGATGCAATGTGAGACCTTGAGTCTTTCAGACTAAAGTAATGTCACATTCTCACTTTGCATGAGATATCCCCATTGAATGAATAGCCTTCTTTAAGTAGTTACTCAAAGGATGGTTCCTTTAATAATAAAAAAAAAATTTAAAATGAGAGAAGACCCTCAGGGTTCCTGGGTAAAGGAGAAACAATTACTACTTAGTAATTTTTACTAAATTGATTTACTATTACTTATGCTATTTAACTAGTGGACAGAAACACCAATTAGACATGCTTCTTATTGAAAACCATTAAACTTTTTTTAAATGACATTTCAAAACAATACAAAGATCATCCCTTCTAGGAACAAGTCATTGACATGATTTTCTAAAGGTCTCTGTAAGTGTGACTTGATAGTTATGACTCCTATGGCATCCTGACAAGATTTCCTCTCTACGAAGCTTGTAGGTCATGTATCATCCTCCCAGGTTGTCATCTGCCCAGTTTCAGTCAAACCTCACTATTCTCTTCACAAATATGGGAAGGATGCTTGGTCTAAAGAACAACACATGACAAGCAGAAGGTGTGTCTTATCAGGAGAAAGCAGAAGTCTTAGTTGACATCAAAAAGAGGACTGATGGTTGGGGCCTCTGACTTTTTTCTTTCTTTTTTGTTTACTTTTACTTCTAGCAATAGATGGTATTTGCTGTGATTAAGTTCTGATTTATTTAACAATAATTTTATTGGTAGTTTATTACTTAAGGCTAAATAACTTTTCAGGAATCAGCTAAAGTATGATAGTTTTTATATTCTTCAAATAAGGTTTTATTACATTTTACTACTCGTGTGCAGTATGCAAAAAGGTGTATGTTGTGGGGGGAGTATGGATTTACCTCTATGACCATAGTTTGTAGATACTTGATATAAGCCATTGACAAAGATGTTCACATTATTTTCCTATTGTCTGTCCATATCAGGAGTAACAAATGCTTATTAGGTTTTTTAGAGGTACACACAATATTTAGCAAATCTTACCAAATGAATGTTTATCTTAAAAATGAAAAACAATTATATAATTTATTGTATTACAAAATAGATGAGTAAAAAAATAGAGTGGATTTTGCTAAACTGACCAAGTTTTTTCACCATAGACACCACCAGCTCCTGGATAGGACAGAATTCTTCCATTTCAGATTAGATTGTGAGAGACAGCAGTTCTCCATATTGTTAGTCTGGGGTCCCAGCAGTGAGTGAGAGTAACAGCACTTTAGATAGAGTACCAGTGTTAAAGAGAACTCAATATATAAGGAAAGCATCCCATTCCCAACTCATGTCAGTGAAAATTCAACTTTTCTACTTCCCAGAGTTACCAGGGAAGTGATTGATTAATGGGATGGAAAATATAGGATCAGAATGCTCTCAGTATGTGGAAATTTGTCATTTAAACTCCCTAGAACTAGTGCCCTAAAAAAATCAAACCAAACCAAATAAACAAAATAATTTCCTTTATTTTGAGATGATATCAATTGTGCATGAGTTATTTGGTGTTGCAGTGCATAAAGTCCTAGACCTGAAATAAAGAACACCTGAGTTTGAATCCTTTCTTTCCACATTTATTTAGCCATTTGACTCTAGACAAATCAATCTCCCTTAGTTGGTTTTCTAATGTGTAAAATAGGGATAATAATAGTACTTACAACAGATTCTTGTTAGGACCAAATTAAGTGCATGAAAAGTGTTTTTCAAAACTTACAGTGCTATATAGCTGCTAGTTATTAATATTATTATTGTTTATCAGTATTGCTATTATTGTGGCTATTTAGGAAAGTAAAAGTCTTTTCAACAGTTCAGGAAAAGAAGCGGAAAATGGGCAATAAATTACCTGGAATGGGATGGGAGATTATGCAAAGCATCAAAGTATTATAAGGAGTTGTCTTTATCTTTTAAATTTAATTTGCTTTAGGTTGACACCTAAATGAGACTTTTCTCAACAGAGTTTAAAACTTTTTCTAGAGATTCTACATTTAAATGCTGACCTAGATAGGGTAGACTAGAGGAACTTTGGGGCAGCTATGTTCCACAGTGGAGAGAACTGGCCTGGAGTCAAGAAGACTCACCTTTGTGCGTTCAAATCTGACCATGGACATTTCCTAGCTGTGTTACCCTAGGCAAGTCAGTTAAACCTATTTGCCTTCATTTCCTCATTTGAAGGGAAAAAAAAGAGCTGGAGAAAGAAACAGCAAGCCACTTCAGTATCTTTGCCAAGAAAGCCCTAAAAGAAGCCCTCAAAGAATTGGGCAACAGTTGAAATGAATGAATTATGAAGATCCAACATGGCCATTTCAGTCTATGGACTTCTTGACAAAACTTCCAGCTAACCCCAATGCCCCCCTGCCCTGATGGGATAAGAGCTGCTTGCTTTTCCAGGGAGATCGACATATGGGCATTAGACAGGTCAACCTCCATCAGCAAGCCACAGAAGTGAGCAAGTAGGCAGGGAGTATCCTGATTTCATTTTCATCCTATGTGATTGGAATGATGAATGAGTGGAGCTCAGAGCTGTGTAGGACATGTGTGCGTGCATATGTGTGTGTGTATGTGTTTTAGATGAAATGGTTGTAGATTCATTTGTTATTTTAGGGGAAATAAGGATATATATGTAGCAGTATAAATGCATGGCCATATTCTCTAGTAAATATCAATAATTCTTTTACATTTAAAAAGAAAAATGGCACTTTAATTAAATAAATTTTAATTGTAAACATATCCTTATGTTATCAAAGGAAATGAAAGAAATAGTACATCAGACAGTGTTGGATGCATTGTGTTAGTCTCACTGGCACTCTCTTGAGAGCCACACTTATTGGTTCCCTCCCAACCCGAGTACTGAGAATAGCAATACAGACAATAATAATAATGATAGTAATAAGTTTTATATATCACTTCCTATGGACCAAGCATTATGCTAAGTGCTTCACAATTATTGTCTAATTTCATCCTCACAAGAACCGTGGAAGGTAAGTGTTACTATTATTCCCATTTTACCGATAAGGAAAGTGAGTGAAATAGAGGGTAAGTGACTTGTCCAAGTTCACACAGGTAGTAAGTGACTGAGCTCAGATTTGAAGTCAGATCTTTCTGACGCCAGATCGAATACTCTATCCACAATGCCCCTAGATTAGACCAAATTCAAGTTGAAATCTTTAAGTCCTGGAGACGCAAAGTGAAAATTAAGGGTATTCGAGATTAATGATGTGTTAGTAAATGTTTAATAGCCAGCTTTCCTAAAACAATCCACTTGGAACAAATTTTTAATATTTTTCACATTACATTATTTAATCTGGATAATGAACAAGAAAATAACATAAAAATTGAAGCCTTCTCTTTTAACTCCTTCTTCTCTCTACTTTATTTCATGTCACTAACATGCCTTTGACTACTATGGTCTCCTTAATACCTGTCTCACACGATGAAGTGGCCTTTTCCCAGTCCTCATTCTCCTTAAGCTCTCTGTTGCTTTGAAATTGGTGATAACTGTTTTCTCCTTAATATTTTCTTTTTTCTAGGTTTATGTGACACCACTTTCCTGATTCTCAACCTACTCCTCTGAGTTCCCTTTTCCTCCCTCTTTTGCTGAATAATAATCTAGATCCTGTCTTTTCATCACATGTATTGCACAGGATTCTGTCCTTTGTCTGGCCACTTTCTTCCTCGCTACTATTGGTGATCTTATCAGCCCTCATTGACTATTGTTCAGCCATTCATGATCTCACGGACCATAGCATACCAGGACCTTCTATCTTCTGAAATCTTTGAAAATCAATCAAAGTATATGCTTACTGTTTCCATGATACTATCTATCCATCATATCCTCTCCTTTCCCTTTTCCTTTTGCCTTCAATCTTTCCCAACATCAAAGTCTTTTCTAATAAGTCCCATCTTCTCATCATCTAATCAAAGTATTTTAAGTGTTAGTTTTAATATTTGACATTACAGGGAATAGCTTGATTTGGTGTCTTTAAATATTGACTGACTTGATCTCCTTATTGTCAAAGAGACTCTAATACGACAAAATCAAGAGTGAAAAAATAAAAGAAAATATAAAGTATTTCATTAGAAAAGCAACTGACCAGGAGTGTAGTTTGACATATTTTAAGAATTAGTGGATTACCTGAAAGCCATAATAAAAAAAAGAGCCAAGATTTTTAAAAAAATTACAAAGGAAAACTGCTCTAATATCCTAGAATCTGAAAGTAAAATAAAAATTGAAAGAATCTACCCAACTGCTGAAAGAAATCCAAAAATGAAAACTTTCAGGAATATAATAACCAAATTTCATAGCTTTCAGGCCAAAGAGAAAGCACTCTAAGTAGCCATAAAGAAACAATTCAGAGACTGTGGAGCCATAGTCAGGATTGCCATAGGCTTACACAGAATTACACAACTTCTACCTTTAAGGATTGGAGGGCTTTGAAGGCAAAGGAGCACAGATTACAACTAAGAATCATCTACCAAATGAAACAGTATAATTCTTCAGGAGGAAATAATGAAGCTTCAAAGGAATGGAGGATTTTCAAGCATCCCTGATGAAAAAGTAAAAACAAAACCAAATCTAGTTTTCAAGTACAAAGCTCAAGAGAAGCATAAAAAAGTAGACAGGAGAGAAAATGTAAGGCTTTCAATAAGGTTAGGCTGTTTACATTCCTACATGGGAAGATGATACTTGAAAGTCTTAAGAACGTTGTCACTATTAGAGAAGTTAGAAAGAGTATACATAAACAGAGTTGAGTATGATAAGATGATGTTCAAAATAAATTAAACAAAATGATGAGAAAGAGGTTTATGCTGGGAAAATGGGGAAAGAAGAGGTAGGTTGGAGTAAATGATCTTACATTAAGAGGTATGAAAGAGCTGTTACAGTGACAGGAGAAAAGTGGGATAAGCAACACTTGAACCTCACTCTCACCACAATTGTCTAAAAGAGGAAATAACATACACACTCAGTTGGGTATAGAAATCTGTCTTACCCTGTCAGGAAGTAGGACAGGAACAGGATAAGAGAAGGGGGAGGGGGTAACTGATAAAAGAGAGGGCAGACTGAAGGTAGTGGTGTTCAGAAGGAAAAAAATTTTCAGAAGAGACAGGGTAAAAAGAAAAAGGAGATAGACGACAGATAGAAACAGGGAAAAAATAGAATCAAGGGAAATATACAATAATCATAACAATAAAACAGAAGATGATAGTAAAGTTGATTAAAAACCAGAACTCTACAATATTGTGTTTACAAGAAACACATCTAAAGCAGAGATACATGTTTAGATTAAAGGTACAGGGCTGGAAAAGAAATTATTATGCTTCAGCTGAAGTATCAAAAAAAAAAAAGCAGGGTCAGCAATCATGATCTCAGAAAAAAAGATCCAATTACAAGAGATAAGGAAGAAATTACATCTTACTTAAAGGTACTATAGATAATGAAGTAATAGCAGTAGTAAACCTATACACTACAAGATATACCATCCAAAATTTTAAGGGAGGAATTAAATGAGCTATAGGAAGAAATGGACAGAAAAATATACTAGTGGGGGATCACAATTTTCTCCCTCATGGAACCAGGTAAATTTAGACAGAAAATAAGCAAAAAAGAAGTTAAGGGAATGACTACAATTTTAGAAAACTTAATGGGAATAAAAGGAAATACATCTTTTTTTTAAGCAGCATATGGCATCTACTCAAAAATTAACCATCTATTAACGTATAAAAACTTCACAAATATAGAAAAGCAGAAATATTAAATGCATACTTTTAAGATGATAATACAATAAAAATTATATTCAACAAAGGGTCATGAAAATGTAGATTAAAAATTAATTGCAAACCAAATAATCTAAACCTAAAGAATGAGAGGATCAAATAACAAATCATGGAAACAATCAATAATTTCACTACAGAAAATTACAACAAAAGATAACACAAAAATTTTCACATCATTTTCTTTAGATAATCAAAAAAGTACTTAAGGGGAAAATTACATTTCTAAATAAAATCAATCAATAAAATACAGAAAGAATGAATTGATTGTTTTAATTGAGCATGAAACTAAAAATAAAAAAAACTGGAAAAAAAAGTGAAAAAATGTCCAATTAAACACCAGATTGGACATCCTGAACATCAAAGATAAAATTAATAAATTTGAAAATAGGGAAAGTTTGGGACTGCTAAATAAAATTTGTAGCTGGTTTATGAAGGGAAAAAAGATAAACCACTGGTGAACTTGATTTTTCAAAAAAGAAGAAAACCAAATTACCAGTATCAAAAATGAAAAAGATGAATTCATCACCAAAGAAGAGGAAATGAAAGTAGTTATTAGGAGATATTTGCTCAATTATATGCCAATAATCTGACAATCTATGAGAAGTTCATGAAGCTTTATAAAAATATAATCTGCCCAGATTAAAAGAAGAGGAAAGAGAACACTTAAGTAACCCAAACGTAGAAAAACAAATTTATATTTTTGTAAATAGTCTTCCATTTTACTTAAATTCTTAATTTGTTGGCATAATATGTGGACAAAATAATTACTTATAATTGTTTTATCTTCATTTGTTGTATATTCACCCTTTTCATTTTTGATACTAGTGATTTCAGTTTCTTTTCTTTTTTAATGAAATTAATCAATTGTTCATCTATTTTATTTGCTATTTTCCCATAAAAGCAACTCCTAGTTTTATTTGTTAATTGTATGGTTTTTTTTTTACTTTCAATTTCAGTAGTCTCACCATTAATTTTTAGAATATCCAACTCAGTGATTAAGTGGGAATTTTTGTAGTTTACTAGTTTTTTTTAGTTGCATACCAAATTCATTAGTTTATTTTTTCGCTATTTATTGATATAAGCATTAAAGATATAAGTTTTCCTCTAATCACTGCTTTTACTCTATCAAAGGATTATGTCTGGTCAGTACCTCTAGGCCTGACTTCCCAAAATATCAGGGGGTCCTTCAATCTTTCCTCACTCAGCATCTGTTGTTGTTCAGATGACAGTTTAGGAGGTAAAAAAGGTTCCTGAGAAAATATTTCTTGAGGCCATGAGAGAGGTGAAAGTTGAGGTAAGATTACTTGAAACCTAATCTGCTTCTCTGTGAGTCTATTGTATGTTAATTCAGTGACATCAACCTGGAGGTGTTGACACCTCAGATCAAATCTCTGACTTGGAGCAGGTCTGAAGAGTTTAGGCCTGCTGAGGGGCAATATGTTGTGCAGGCCTGTTTGACATGCTCTACATTTTTCAAGGACTGCCTGAAATCCTTTGGCAGGTCATATGTTTTATATGCCAATTCCGGAGTCTTCTGAGGCCCTCTACAGATGTCTTAGGAGAACAACTGCTTTGTCCCTTTATTTTTGCAATTCTACATTCTTTCCTGGCAATTTTTGTCTCTCTGTAGAGGAAATTTGGAGAGGCTAGAAATTTCTGACCTACTCTGCCATCTTCCCAGAATACTCAGGAATCTATTTTCTGTATCTTCTCTAGTGAACAAATAATAGAGGATCTCAGAGTCTGATCCTGTTCTGGGTTATATAATCTATACTGTAAGGATTCTGAGCTTTGTCTATTTGTCACTGTGTATTTTTTCCTTCTGGTAGAGGACTTGCCTTTCCTTGATTGCTCAATAAGTTTTTTTAAAAAGTGTGATTGAAAGAAATTCCATAAAACATTAAAAGGAACGTGGTCTATATGCTCTCCCTTGCAGGGCTGATTCTATCTATTTTGATTTCAGCAGCACAGGGGGAGCCTCAATGCCTCTCTTCCTTTCCCAAATAACACTTTCATTTTCTTTGCTGATGAGTAATTAGAATGTCTTTAAACAGTAAATGAAGAAATTTAAATCCATAATTCAACAGAACAATTCTTGCCATGATTTTGTTTAAATTATTCTGGTTATGAATTTGTTTGCCGTCTATAAATTCACAGCTTGTCAAGCCCACATATTTTATTGCCATCTCTGACAATCCTTGTCATGAGACCATTGAGTTGTTTTCTTAACTAAGATCATCACACTTACTCAATCTGTGAGATCATTAGCATCAATGTGATCTTAGGATATCTAAATTATGGTCAAAGAAGACATATAAGGCCATTCACCAAGAACTCATGTCTTCCTTACATGTGTTTCAGAAGTTTGTTGCTATGCCTCGTTCTCTCTTCCTTTACTTTTTAACAATAGATACCCTCTGTGGGCCCAGGAAGCCAAATGTACTGATATACTTTCTTGTAAATCACTTCCACAACTATTCCTTCAATTCTTAATCTTTATTCTCTCCTCTTTTGCTGTCTCCTTCCCTGCTCATAAGATACACTTAGGTCTCCCCCTACCATATAATAAATATTGGCAGATTTTACAATTCTATGAGTACTTATAATCCTATATCTCTCCTTCACTTGACCCAGTGATCCAACCTATAAGAACCTTGCTCTTGAGGAATGCCATTTTACCTGGTTATCTCATGGCTCTATGCACTATAAGAGAGGCCTATGCAAATGGCCTGAAGCAACCACTATTCTGATGAGAGGAGATGCCTAGGGAGTAGGAATACTGACAACTCCTTCCAGTTGGCTGAACTCCATGCTGTATAGTTGGCATGTGAAAGAACCTAAACGTTCTCCCTAAAGGGATGAAAAAAAGATAGTCTTCATCTATATCAGTGACTTTGAATCAGGGCAAATGGTCTGAGGCCTGAAGAAAAAAAGGCTGAACAATCAAAGACTGTCTCCCTTAATATCCAGACCAGTGGAGGAATTCTGCTTTGTCTGCTTATTTCTTGGATCCAATCTCCAGGAAAATTGACCTGATAAGAACGGAATGCTTTGGGATATTGTTCTGGCTAATCTGCTCAAGTCATTCTTTATTCCTTCCCTGGAACAGAGCCTCAAGATCCTTGATTTCTCAGAAGACTCCATGCATTCTAGAAAAATGATACACATCCTTTGAGGGCAATGCTGAAAGCTCCTGTTCGTATTTGTTTCTCTGGTTCTGCATCACTTATAGATTCTTAGATGTTCTTTGCCTTTTGCAAAATAGATTTTAATACAGTTTAGGACCTTAAAGTTTGCTTCTCCAATAACTAGTTCACGTGGTGAAAATTAGCTGAAATTTTGTGGATTTATATGACATCTTAGCAATAGTGCCATGAAAAGAATACCAAATCAGGAACCTATTACTTGAAACTTCAGAGCACAGGCTAGGGGAGCAATGAGCTTTAGACCATATCACCTTTGAAGAACTGAAAAATTTAAAACTCCAAAACTAGTTTTGAAGATATCAGGATGAAATACAGAGCATTCTTCCTCCCAGGAACAGACTGAACTTTAAAATAATCTTAAAAGTCAAGAAATAGACTGGAAAAATGAGCAAATAATAACAAAAATGACCTGACCTTAAAAAGTTATTATAATGAAGGAAGGTCAAAGCACAAACTCAGAAGACAGGGAAATCAAAACAGCAAATGTGAATGGGTTTTCAGCCCAAAGAGAATTCCTGAAATACCTGAAAAACAATTTTAAAAACAACTTAAGAGAAGTAAGGGGAAAATTGAGAAAGGAAGTGAGAGTGATACATGTATGTATATGTGTGTATGTATGTATATATGTATATATATATATGTATATACATATGATATATGTATATATGTGTGTATGTACAAACTCACAGAAAATAATTTTTTTTAAAGAAAAATTTACCAAATGGAAAAAATGTACAAAAAATTGCTGAAGAAAATAGGTGAAAATAAATGGGAATAAAAATAGCAAATAAAAAGTAGAATTGGTGAAATGGAAAGGTAGTACAAAACCTCAGTGAAGAAAATAATTCCAAAAAAATTTGATTTGGCCAAGTGGAAGTTAATGACTCCATGAGACATCAAGAAACAATAAAACAAAATCAAAAGAATAAACAAATTGAAAAATGTAAAAGATCTTATCTGAAAAACAACTGACTTTTAAAATAAATAGAGGAAACAAAGTTTAAATTTTTTGGACTACCTGAAGGCCATGATCAAAAGAAGAGCCTAGACATTATATTTCTAGAAATTATCAAGGAAAATTACCTTAATATCCTAGATCCAGAGGTAGAATAGAAATGAAAGAATTCAACAATCCAGTCCTCAAAGATATCCTAAATAAAAATTTCAAAGATTGTTATAGTCAAATTCCAGAGGTCCCAGATCAAGTGGAAAATATAGTAAGCAGTCAGAAAAAAAGCATTTCAAATATTGTGAATCCTCAGTTGGGAACACATAAGATTTAGCAATTTCTACATTAAAAGATCAGAGAGCTCATGATATGATATTCCAGAGGGCAAATGAGCTAGGATTACAACCAAGACTCACCTATACAGCATAACTTTAAGGGAGAAATGTGTGTTTCATGAAATAGAGTACTTTCAAGTATTTCTGATCAAAAGACCAGACTTGAGTAAAAAAAAATTAACTTTGAAATACAAGATTCAAGGGAATCTTAAAAAGTGTGTGTGTGTTCTTCCTTCATTGCCAAAGAAGACCATGCCATCAGAGATATGATGACGTGTCTTGCACTTGACTTTGTTTTGAGTGAGGGAGGGCTATCTTAAAAAATCGATGTGAATGAAAGATCATAAGGGATCAATAAAGTTAAACTGTCTAAATTCCTACATGAGATGATGATACTTGTTACTCTGAGCTTTATCATTATTAATGAAGGGAAATAACTGTGAAAAATTTAAATAAGTTTCTCTTTAATCGAGGCCTCATTTTTTTTTCAAATATTTAGTGAACTGAGCCATATTTATAAAAATACAGGTTGTTTCACAATTTGTAAAAGGTCAAAGATATGAACAGACAGTTTGAGATAAAAAATATCAATAGTTATATAAAAAATGCTCTAAATCATTATTGATTAGTGAAATGTAAATCAAAACTATTCTGAAGTACAATCTCATACCTATCACATTGGCTAATAATATGAAAAAGAAAAAAATGTTGGAGAGGATGTGGGAAAATTGTTACATTAGAGGACTTTTAGTAGAGCTTTGAACTGATCCAAATATTCTGGAGAGAAATTTGTTCCAGGTTTTTCTGCAAGCATCCTCTTCATCATTCCATCACAGTTATATGCCACAATTTGTTCAATCATTCTCCAATTGATGGGCATCACCATGATTTCCAAATCTTTGCCACTACAAAAAGAGCTGATATAAATATTACTGTACATATGAGACCTTTTCCTTTTTTGCTTTTTTTCTCCATTTGGGATACAAAATTAGAAATGGTGTTACTGGATGAAAGGGTATGCACAGTTTAAAAGACATCAACTGCTGCAAAGTGAAATGAGCAGAACTGGGCCAAGTGTCCACATTAATAGCAATATTGCATGCTGATCATCTGTGAATGACTTAGCTATTCTGAGCAATAAAATGATCCAAGACAATTCCCAAACTTTTATGAGGAAAAATGTTTTTCATCTCCAGGGAAGGAACTAAAGGAATCTGAATATAGATCAAAGTATACTTTTATAAACTTTATTTTTCTTCCTTGTTTTTGTCTGTGTTTTTTTCCCACAACATTACTAATATGAGAATATGATTTGCATAGTTGCTTGCCCTCTCACTGAGGGGTGGATGAAATGAGGGCAGGAATAGCGAAGTCAAAATTTTTGAAAATGAATGCAAAAAGATTTATATAAAAATGGAATAAAATATTATAATAATGAAAAATTCAAATAATTGAAAATTTTAAAACTAAATATTTTAAAATATCATAGAAGGCAGAACTCTGAAAAGCTTTTCTAATTGTATATGTGTGTGTGTGCATGCATGTATTCATCTGATCATGTTGCATTTAAAAAAAAAAACTTTACTCCAATTTATTTTCCATTTCAATTCTAATTAACTCTAATTTCTCCCTCAGCAGGAATAGAGGTTGATAGTTACCTAATCCACACATCAAAACATAATTAACAATAGTCTTTGTAATTGGATAACCACAATTACATAAATTAATTTATTTTTAAGATCCTAATTTTACTCTAACTGGGAAAAAATATGTGGGCTAGGATATGCAGATACAATTAGTAATTAATTCCAAATGGTAAGGATAGTGTTGACCAAATGAGTGGCCTATAAAACAAGTCTATACATAGGGACATGCTCAACACAGATATTTATCCCAAATTACACAGTAAATGTAAATAAATAATAAACCTAAGCAAAATTGGATTTCCTTCTCAGCTAAGGTAAAATAGTCCAAAGTTTCTTGCTTCTAAGATAACTGATTGAACTAATTTTTTTTCCTTAAAACAAAATAGAAACTCTAGTACTGGCTAATAGTAAAATAAAACTCAATATGGAAATAGTAAAATAAAACTCAATATGGAAATCAATCAATATGGAAATAATGGAATTCCAATAATGGAAAAAAAATTCCTCTCCAAATAACTAGAAAATGCACAAAATTTCTTGGAATCAACCTACCAAACTGACACAAACAGATACAAATTACAAAATGTTCCCTAAAGAAATAAATAATAGAAATGGAGTCAAGATGGCAGAGTAAAAGCAGGGACTTCCCTAAGGTCTCCCCTGAATCCCTCTAAAATCTGTAAGAAATGACTATAAACAAATTCTAGAGTCACAGAACACACAAAATGACCAAGTGAAACAAATCCCCAGCCCAAGACAACCTGGAAGTCAATGAGCAGGGATCACAGTGCAATCCATCATGGGCCTCACCAGCACAATCAGGCTGGAGGAGTCCTCAGAGGACTGAATCATTGGCAATTGTGGCTTCTTACAGACTTCTTAACCCACAAACAACAAATAGGTCAGTGGAAAAAATCTGTGAGACCTGGGTGAAAGAGGAACAAGCAGTCTGGCCTGTCCAGCCCCATGCCCAGGATAGTGAGTGTGATGGTGGCAGTGGCTGTGAGTAGTGGTAGCAGCAGCAGCAATGATGGCTGCTTCTGGGGCTCTAGGCCCACAGACAGTGGGGAATCAAGTGGCTGATACAAAATCCCCTAAGCCTGGGACAGTACATCCACCCCCACTTGAAGCAGAATCCTATCTTGATGAAGAGTTTAAAAGTCAAGTATTTGACTGGGAAGATAAGTAAACATTGTAAAAGAATATAGGATCTTACTTTGGTGACAACGAAGATCAAAACATACAACCAGAAGAAGACAATAAAGTCAAAACTTCTATTTCAAAAGTCCGCAACAAAAAAAAAGAGTTAATTTCAGGCCAGGGAAGAGTTCAAAAAGGATTTTGAAAATCAAATAAGAGAAGTAGAGGAAAAATTGGGAAGAAAAATGAGAGTGATGTCAGAAAATCATGAAAAATAAGTCAACAGCATGCTAAAGGATGCCCAAAAAGAAATACTGAAGAAAATAACACCTGAAAAAATACAGCAACCCAAATGGCAAAAGAAATCCAAATAAACAATGAGGAGAAGAATGCCTGAAAAAGCAGAATGGATCAAATGGAAAAGGAAGTCCAAAAGGTCACTGAAGAAAATAATGCCTTCAAAATTAGAATGGAGCAAATGGAAGCTAATGACTTTAGGAGAAATCAAGAAATTGCGAAACAAAACCAAAAGAATGAAAAAGTAAAAGACAATTTCAAATACCTCACTGGAAAAACCACAGACCTAGAAAATAAATTCATGAGAGAAAATTTTAAAATAATGGGACTCCCTGAAAGCAATGGTCAAAAAGATCCTAGACAATATCTTTCAAGAAATTATCAAGGAAAACTGCAATGATATTCTACAACCAGAGTGTAAAACAGGAATGGAAAAAATCCACTGAATGCCTTTGGAAAGAGAACCTAAAAGTAAAACTCCTAGGAATATTTCAGCCAAACTCCAGAGTTCCTAGGTCAAGGAAAAAATATTATAAGCAGCCAGAAAGAAACAATTTGAATGTTGTGTAAACACATTCAGGATAGCAAAAGATCTAGCAGTTTCTACAGTAAGGGACTGAAGGACTTGGAATATGATATTCCAGAAGTCAAAGGAACTAGGAATAAAACCAAGAATCACTGACCCAGCAAAACTGAGTATAATACTTCAGGGGAAAAAATGATCATTCAATGAAATTGAGGACATTCAAGTATTCCTGATAAAAAGACCAGAGATGAATAGAAAAATTGTCTTTCAAATACAAGAATCAAGAGAAATATGAAAAGGTAAACAGCAAAAAGAAATCATAAGAAACTTATTGAAGTTGAACTGTTTACATTCCTTCATAGAAAGATGATATTTGTAACTTAGGAGACCTTTCTAAGCGTTAGGGTAGTTGGAGAAAACAAATAGATACATAGATAAAGGGCACAAGATGAGTTGAACATGAAGGCATGATATCTAAAAAATAAAATTAAAGGGTAAAAGAGGAATATAATTGGAGAAAAAGAAAGGGAAAGAAAGAATGGGGTAAATTATTTCACACAAAAGAAGCAAGAAAAAAATTTCACAATGGAGGGGAAGAAGGGTAAGGTGAGAAGGTACCTTACTATCATTGTATTGTGCTTAAAAAGAGTATATTTCACCCTATTGGAAAGAAGGGAGGAAGAGGCTAAGAGGAGGGGATGGTGGAAGGCAGGGCATATTGTGGGAGGGGTAGTCAGAAGCAAACACTTTTGAAAAGGGACTGGTTTAAAAGATAAAATAAAATAAATGGTGGGTGGGATAGGATGGAGGGAAATGTGACTGTTATAGAAGTGTTTTGCATAACTATGTATAACCTATGTTGAATTGCTCGCTTTCTCAGTGACGGTGGGTGGGGAGGGAAGAAGGAAGAAAATTTGGAACTCAAAGGTTTAAAAACAAATGTTAAAAAATTGTTTTTACAAGCAACTGGGTTGGTACACAGGCAAGGAGGTATAGAAATGATCTTTACTTTCAAGAAAGTAAAGAGGAAGGGAATAAGAAAGGGGGATGATAAAACACAGGGCAGACTGAGAGAAAGGGTATTCAAGATGTATGCCATCTTGGGGTGTGGGGAGGGAAGAGATTAGGAGAAAATTTGGAACTTGAAATTGGGAAAATGAATGTTGGAAATGAAGAAAAAATAAATAAAAGTTAAAAAAAGAAGTAAATAATGCAAATTGATGGAAGAATATTAAGTGTTCCGGGCCAGAATTTGTTAATATAATTAAAATGAAAAAATAGCAAAATTAATGCACCCTTTAAATGCATTCAAATGACTGAAGGGGTTCACTATAGATATTGGTAGAATAATAACAAAATCTATTTGAAAAAGCAAAATATCAAGAATATAAAGGGAAATTATTAAAAGAAGTAGAGAAGAAAGAACAAGGATCTTTTCTTTACCTCAAATAAAGTCACCAACTTTCTAATGTTTAAAAAAGAGAGACAGATTACTTGAGCAGACTACACAAAGGAGAAACAGTGGAAAATTTGTATTTGAAAAATCCAATGTTGGATAAAGTGGAAAATATCAGTTACCTAAGAAAATGCTCCTCATTTGATAAAAAAAACTGCAAGGAAATGGAAATAAAGTAGATGTCCATTAACTGAACAAATGCTTACTGAATTGTGGTAAGTGGTCATAATACAATATTATTGTGCAATAAAAAATTCTTTGTATGAGAAATACACATAACAACAATAGTGATAATTAGAATGATTATTATGTTAACTAACATTTTCATGGGAAAGTAAGGATTTGTTATCCTAAGTAAAACATGGAATATTAATGTAATGGAAGATTACTATTGCACAAGCATTGATTAAATGGAAAAGTTCAGAGAGAATGTTAATAAAGTGCTGCAGAGAGAAGTGAGTAGTACTAGGAGAACAATTTACACAATGACAACACCACTGTAGAGAAAAATAATTTTAAAAGACTATAGAATTCAGGTATATACAATATGAGTCCAAAAAACTGAAGATAAAACATAACTCTCACCTCAGTCAATGAAGTAATGAATTTAAAATAAAGAAGGTCATGTACTTTTTGACAAGCGTTATAACTTGTATCGGATTCTTCTCTGTTTTAGGGAAGTGGAAAGGAAGGCAAGGAGGTAGAAAAATTTAGAACCCAAAATCTTGTAAATATGAATCCTGAAAATTATCTTTACATGCAATTGGAAAAAAATAAAATACTATTAAGTGCAAAACAAGATAAAAAAAAATTTAAAGTTAATCCATATTGGTCAGTAACAGAGTATATATGTCCATGAATGCACAGAAATGGAGTATGGTAAACATGACACCCAGCACAGTACTTTTCTTTTTTTTATTATTTTGTTTTCAGTGTTCTACAATCACTTCTATATGACTTAGATTTTTTTCCCCTCCCTCCTCCTCCAGGTCTCTCCCACCTCCCTCTCTTCCTGAGATGGCATACAATTTTTTTATAGTTTCTACACACACTTTCCTATTAAATACGTTTTCACTTTAGTCATGTTGCAAATCAGAATTAAAATGAATGGGAGAAACCATAAAACTAACCAAAACGTAATACAAAAGAAAATTATCTGCTATATTCTGCAATTGAACTCCATAGTTTTCTCTGGATGAGGAAGGTATTATGCCTTAAGACACGATTGGGAGTTTTTTAAGTCCTTGTATTGTAATGAAGTTCTAAGTCTACCAGAAAAAATCCTCACACACTGTAGTTTTTGTTGTGTACAAAGTTCTCCTGATTCTGCTCCTTTCACTCAGCATCAGTTCACATAAGTCTTTCCAAGTTTCTCTAAAGTCTTCCTGCTCATCATTTCTTATACCACAATAGTATTACATTACATTCATATACCACAGTTTATTGAGTCACTCCCCAGTTGATGGGCATCCCCTTGATTTCCAGTTTTTGGCCACCACAAAGAGAGCTGCTATAAATATTTTTGTACAAGTGAGACCCTTTCCCATTTTTGTGATCTCTTAGGGATACAGTCCTAGAATCAGTATTGCTGGGTCAAATAATATGCTCATATTTGTAGCCCTTCGAGCATAGTTCCACAGTGCTCTCCAGAATGGCTGGGTCAGCTCATGGCTCAACTAACAATGACTTAGTGAACCAATTCTCCTAGATCTTCTCCAACATTTATTATCTTCCTGTTTTGTCATGTTAGCCAATCTGATAGGTGTGATGTGGTATCTCAGAGTTGTTTTGATTTGCATCTCTCTAATCAATAGTGATTTAGAGCATTTTTTCATATGACTATGCATAGCTTTAATTTTTCCTCTGAAAACTGCCTGTTCATATCCTTTGTCCATTTATCAATTGAAGAATGACTTGCATTCTTATACATTTGATTCAGTTCTCTAAATATTTTAGAAATGAAGCCTTTATTGCAGACACTAGTTGCAAAAAGTCTTTCCCAGTTTTCAGCTTCCCTCCTAATCTTGGTTGCATTGAGTTATTTTGTGCAAAAACTTTTCAATTTAATGTAATGAAAATTATTCATTTTGCACTATATAATGCTTTCTATCACTTGATTAGGCAAAAATTCTTCCCTTCTTCATAAATCTGATAAATACACCATTCCTTGCTCCACAAATTTGTTTATAGTATCAATCTTTATACCTAGACCATGTACCCATTTGGACTTTATTCTTATGTACAGTGTCAGGCATTGATCTATGCCTAGTCTCCACCATGCTGTTATCCAGTTTTCCCAGCAACTTTTGTCAAACACTGACTTCTTATTCCAGAAGTTGGGGTCCTTGGGTTTATCAAACAGTAGATTCCTATATTCATTGCCTACTGTGTCTTGAGTACCTAGCATATTTCACTTGCCTACCCTTCTGTTTCTTAGCCAGTACCAAATGGTTTTGATAATTGCTTCTTTATAATGCAATTTGAGATCTGGTAGAGCTAGACCACCTTCCCTAGCATTTCTTTTCATTAGTCCCTTTGATATTCTGGACCTTTTGTTCTTCCAATGAATTCTGATATTTCCAGCTCTAGAAAATAATTATCTGATAGTTTGATTGGTATGGCACTGAATAAGTAGATTAATTTAGGCAGAATTATAATTTTTTAGTATATTGGCTTGCCCTACCTACAAGCAACTAATGTTTTTCCACTTGCTTAGATCTGACTTTATTTGTGCAAAAAGTGTCTTGTGATTGTGTTCATATAGTCACTATGTGGATTTAGTTTGGCAGGTAGATTCCCAAATACTGCTTATCATTTTATGGAAAGTTCCATTTATTCCTATGTTCTCCAGTGTTTTCAATAGGAATAGGTATTGTATTTTGTCAAAAACTCGCTCTGCATCTATTGAGATAATCATGTGGTTTCTGTTAGTTTTGTTGTTGATATGATCAATAATGTTAATAGTTTTCCTAATATTGAATCAGCCCTGTATTCTTGGTATAAATCCTACCTGATCATAATGCATTGTTCTCATGATACGTTCCTATATTCTTTTTGCTAAAAACTTATTTAAAATTTTTGGATCTATATTCATTAGAGAAATTGGTCTATAATTTTCTTTCTCTGTTTTGGCTCTTCCTGGTTTAGGTATCAAAACCATATTTGTATCATAAGAAGAATTTGGGAGGACTCCTTCTCCAATTTGCCCAAATAGTTTACATAGTATTGGAATTAGCTGTTCTTTAAATGTTTGATAGAATTCACCTGTGAATCCATCTGGCCCTGGAAATTTTTTCCTAGGGAGTTCATTGATGGCTTGTTTAATTTCTTTTTATGAGATGGGGTTATTTAAGTACTCAACTACCTCTTCTGTTCATCTGGACAATTTATACCTTTAGACTGTTGAACTTATGAGCATATAGTTAGGCAAAGAATTTCTTATTATTTTATTAATTTCCTCCTCACTGGAGGTGAGTTCACCCTTTTCATTTTTGACATTGATAATTTCATTTTCTTTTTTTTAATCAAATTGATCAAAAGTTTATCAATTTTATTGGTTTCTTCATAAAACAAACTCCTAGTTTTATTTATTAGTTCAATATTTTTGTAACTTCAGTTTTATTAATCTCCCCTTTGGTTTTTAGAAGTTATAATTTGGTATTTACTTGGGGATTTTCAGTTTGTTCTTTTTCAAGCTTTTTCAGCTGCATGCTCAGTTGATTGATGTCATCTTTCTCATCCATGTGAGCATTCAAACATACAAAACTATCTCTAAGAACTGCTTTTGCAGTATCCCATAATATTTGGTAGGTTGTCTCATTATTGTCATTCTCTTGAATGAAGTTGTTGATTGTTTCTATAATATATTGTTTAACCCACTCATTCTTTAAGATTAGATTGTTTAGTTTCCAATTAGTTTTTGGTTTATATTTCCATGGCTTTTGATTACATGTACTTTTTATTGCATTATGATCTGAGAAGGATGCATTGACTATCTCTGCCTTTCTGCACTGGATTGTGGGGTTTTTATGGCCTACTACATGGTCAATTTTTGTATATGTGCCATGTGCCACTGAGAAAAAGGTATATTCCTTTCTATCCGCATTCAGTTTTCTCCAGAGACCTATCATATCTACCTTATCCAGAGTTTTATTCACCTCCTTAACTTCTTTCTTGTTTATTTTGAGGTTATATTTATCAAGTTCAGAGAGGGAAAGGTTGAAGTCCCCCACTAGTATAGTCTATTTCTTCTGTCTATTTCTGCTGTCTGTTTCTTCCTGTAACTCTCTTAACTTCTCCTCTAAGAATTTGGATGCTATGCCACTTGGAGCATGTTTGTTTAGTAATGAAATTGCTTCATTGTCTATGGTGCCTATATGCAGGATATAGTTTCTTTCCTTATCTTTTTTTATTAAATCTATTTCTGCTTTTGCTTTGTCTGAGATTAGGATTGCTACCCCTGCTTTTTTAACATCAGCTGAAGCACAAAATATTCTGCTCCAACCTTTTACCTTTGCCCTGTGTGTATGCCCCTGTTTCAAATGTGTTTCTTGTAAACAACATATTGTTGAATTATGGTTTTTAATCTGTTCTGTTGTCTCCCTTTTATGGAAGAGTTCATCTCTTTCACATTCACAGTCATAATTATTGTCTATGTCATTCCTTCCATCCACTTTCCCTTTGCTTACGTTTTTAGTTCTCCCTTCTCCTTTCCCCTCCACAATAGAGTTTTAATTTTTGACCACTGCCTCCCTCAGTCTTCCCTCCCTTCTTTCAGTCCCCCTCCCTTTTAATCCCCTTTTCTCTTACTACTTCTTCCCTCCCTTTTAGCTTCCCCTCCCTTTTCTTTCCTCCTTCCCCTCCTACTGCCTATATAGCTTATTGTATTTCTATACTTAACTGAGTTTGCTGTAGCCTCTCTGAATCAAATCAGATGAGAGTACTTCTCAAATAGTGCTCTTCTCCCTCCCCTCTTTTCTTCTACTATAATATATTTTTCTGCCTCTTCCTGTGAGAAAATTTATTTTTTCTGCCTCCATCTTTTCACATCTCCCATTACAAGCCCTACACACCCATAAATGACATTTGTTATCATCACATAATTTAATTTCTACCCACTCTATCTCCGTATAATCCTTTTACATTTCATAATAAATATACAATTCTCAAGATTAACAAGTATCATCTTCCCTTATAGGAATGTAAACAATTTGCCCATATTGTGTAACAAGTGTCTTTCCCCGTTTACGTTTTTATGCCTCTCTTGAGACCTCTGTTTGAAGATCAAATTTTATGTTGAGTTCTGGCCTTTTCATCAGGAAGGTCTGGAAATCCCTTATTTCACTAAACACCCATCTCCTTGACTGAAATATTATGCTCAATTTTGCTGGTTAATTAATCCTTGATTTTAGTCCCAACTCCTTTACCTTACAGAATATCATATTACAATTCCTTCAGTCTTTTACTGTAGAAGCTACAGGGTCCTATGTGATCCTAACTATAACTCCTCAATATTTGAATTGTTACTTTCTGGCTGCCTGCAACATTTCCTCCTTCACTTGATAGTTCTGAAATTTGGCAATGATATTCCTTGGTGTTTTTAGTTTTGGGTCCCATTCAGGAGGTGAATGGTGGATCCTTTTGATGGCATTTTGCCCTCTGAGTCTAGGACTTCTGATCAATTTTCCTTGATTATTTCTTGGATGATATTGTCAAGGATATTTTTTTATCATGACTTTCTGGTACACCAATAATCCTTGAATTTTCTCTCCTGGATCTATTTTCCAGGTCAGTTGTTTTTCCAATTAGATACTGATTTTTGGTGTTTCATAAATTCATTAGTTTCTACTTGCCCGATTCTATTTTTTATCAAATTGTTTTCTTCAGTTAACTTTTGTATTTCTTTTTCTGTCCAATTGTTCTTTTTAAGGAGTTATTTTCACCAGTTAGGTTTTGTCCTTCCTTTTCCATTTGTCCAATTTTCATTTTTAAGGAACTGTTCTCTTCAGTGCATTCTTTTTTCATATTTTTAAAATCATTGGCCAGTTTTTCTTCTGTTTCTCTAATCTGGGCTTTAAAATCCTTCCTGAGCTCTTCCAAGAAGACTCTTTGTGCTTCAGACCAGTTCATATTCTCTTCTGAAGTTTCAGATGGGAGTACAGTCTCAATGCTGCCCTCTGGTATTTGTGTTTTGGTCCTTGTTCCCATAGAAAGATTCTATGGTCTTTTCTTTACTGCTTTGCTTCTTACTCATGATAATAACCATTTCCCTGGCTTTTTAAGTAGATTTCTGTGTCTGTGACACAGGGAGCTCTGTCTCACATTTCTTGTGCCTAAAACTTGAGACTTTGTGTGATATGGCCACTGGTTCTTTCAGCTAGAAACTAAAATGCTGCAGCTTACCTGGTGCTAAGCTGGCTGGTGTTTGATAGCAGAGACTGGTGAGGTCTTTTTGAGTTTTCCATGCAGCTACCTGGAGCTTTCTGGTTAAGTGTGGGGGAGGGGTGATCTGGACACCAGAGGCCTCCCTGCTGAGCTAGAGCATAGGCAAGCTCTGCTGTCTGTGCAAGTGTCTTCCCAATTCCACTGGGGTGCTGAGGCATGCCTGGGGTCCTGTTGTTGGCAGTTGCTGGCTTCACCCCCCTGCCTGGGGTTCAGCATTTTTTCCCAGTTTATTGAGGGGGAGCTGTCTGGGATAGCTCTGATCCTGCACTTGCCACCTTTGGCCACAGCAAGAGGAACTTTCCTTAGTGATCTATCTAGCCTCACAGACTTAGAGTCTGTTTACCCCTTCTGCTACTCCCACTGTTCCAGGTTTTTTCCCAGGAAGATATTCTCTGGGCTGCCAAGGTCAGCAAGGGGAGGGAGAAAGCAATTACTGATCACTCTGCCATCTTGGCTCCCCAGTTCTTTTCATTCAGGTTATATAAGTTGAACCCTCACTTTAAAAGATATTGACCATGATGACTGCCTAGACAATCTTTTCTAAACATTTCTATTATGGGACTAGTGGAGTCAAAATTACTGAGGAAAAAGTGCTCACAGTTAACTGCAGGAACCCAAAGTCCCACAGTGAGAGAGCACCTAAGAGGAGCAACTAGAATTTCCTTACTTTTAAAAAGAAATTTAAATCCTTTTCAATACATCATTCCAGCAATGTTTATGCATCTGCTTTAACATATTTGGAATTGTACTGGTCAGTCAATCACTAGAAGTTCCTCAGGGTAGCGTCAGTTCCCTTTATACTGTATGCTTCAAGGCCCAAAACTCCACTCAGGTTGTTTAATGAAGTTCTTTACATCAGCTAAAGCTACAAACATTTCTTTACACTTGGTGGCAAACTATGAATGGGACACTCTTTGGACCCTTTGTAAAGGCATGTTTAATCTATGCATAATGCATGTGATATTGCTGTACACTTGTAATACTGAGAAGATTAAAATTGATCCTGTATCATTGTCTTATTGATCTTATTTACAATTAATTATGTCCTGTAACTGACTACTTGGTTATGGTTCTATGTCTCTGAACTTAGTTCAGAATTCAGCTGACCTATAATGGGTTAAGTTTTGAAAGCCAGTTCTCTTGCTAAGCACTGCTCTATTCTAGTCTCCAAGAATTCTGTGAAGCTTAAGGGAATGTGGCTGCCATAAGGGAATTGGATCTACTATCTACATACCACCAAACTATCCTTCAAGAATATCTGGTTTGCTATCCAAAGAAATCTAGGCTATTTTCTTGAAACGTTCAAGTGGACTCAATTAATAACTACTTCTTAGTCACAAGATGTGAGTGTTCTTAGGCCACATTCTCAACTTGGAAGCAATCATGTTGTTCCCCAAGGCCTCAGCTATGTAATCAATCCTATTTACCTCAAGCCCTTGATGTTACCTATACTGTTTTATTCTTTGCTCTGCACTCACCAAAATCTATAAAAGGGGACCTGTCTTTTACTTGGGGTCTTTAACTGGAGAATGAGGCAGTTATTGTCCCATCTTATTCCCAGGTGACCAGCCCTGATAGTGGAATGTTGTCTTTCTTGGAGAAAGTGCCTTAATTTACCTTTTTTTAAATTTAACTTACAATAATACTCAATAATTTGTTCTACTTCATATGGATAGTTTTGTGCTTAATGTATTAAGATGTTAGCAAATTTACTCATTACATATATCACATGCAAATCATGAATAGAATACATCTTAGTAATATGAGAAAGTCTCAATCAGAAAGGAATCAAAGGTCAAATGAGTAATAAGATTTTATTTATTAAGCACTTACTTTGTGATAGGCACAATTCTATCCTAAGTACTGGGGATATAAAGGATGGAAAAGAATAGTACCTGTTTTTAAGGAGGTTGGTTTCATTCAGAGAGACAACAGGAAAATAATGCATATATATACAATATATGTGTATAAGTGTTTATGTATATATACATATGTATACATGTACATAAATTATGTTTTTATCTATGTTCAGTGCAAAGGTACTTGAATTAGAGAAGATGGGTAAAGTAGAAGGATAGGAATGTTTTAGGTGAGATTTGAAGGAAGTCAAGGGGTACAGGAGGTAGGCCAGGAGAAGAATTCTAGGCAGTGAAAACACATATAATAGAGAGATGGAATCTCTTGTGGAAGGAACAGCAAGGAGGTCACTGTCACTGAATTGTCAAGTATGTGAAAGGAAGTAAGACAGGAAGGGGCCTTGCTAGGGAAGGATTTAAAAACTAAATAGCACTGTATATTCTATCCTGGATGTAATAAAGAGTATCTGGAATTTTGGGAAGATGATGAAACCTGTGCTTTAGAAAGGTAATTTTGAGAGCTGAATTTAGTATGAACTGGAGTGAAGAGAGTACTGAGCTATGAGAATAACCAGCAGGCTAGCACAATAGTCCAGGTTTAGCTGGTAAGAGTCAACCTCAGGGTGTTTGCAGTCCCTGAGGAGAGAAGGGAGAATATGCTAGATATGTGATGAAACTAGAATTGACAGGGCAAAACTACTGACTGAACATTGGGTAGAGGTGGGAGTGAAACATTAAGAATGATAGCTAGCTACTGGAAAAGTTTCTTTCTCCTGAGGCAGAAGAAAAAACAACACAGACCATAAATACAAATGGTTCAGATTCACTCTACACCAGTTATTGGATCTAAGTATTTTGTACTCCATGCATCATGAGCTCATCCCCTTCACCTCCTGGCAGGGGAAGTTTCTTTCTTGTCTCACATTCCTTTTCCTCCAGAACTGTATCCCCAATATTAAGGGAATTCATCTCTAAATATAACATGCTGTTGCCATCATTTTTGGAGATGGTGAATCGACCTTTCACAGAGTCTGCGTAGTATGTATTAGTTCCACAAATGCTAATTCTTCCAACCCATTCCAGTCCCTTCCCTGGAGCCTGGAGGAGTCAGTTCACGTTGTAATTGCTGAAGGTAAATCCAGAAGCTTTGCAGCAGAGATGCAAAGAATCCCCAGGGTGTCTCATCTCCCCCAGACTCCACCAGCTGCACATCACACTGGACACCTGCAACACAGAGACATTGCTTTAAAGTCAATAGTCACATTAAGTCACCACTTCATATTTTCCCTCCCTCTCCTTAAAACTACCCTGGAAAATACTCAGAAGGAAAATTCAGTTAAGTCTAAATTTCATGGTAAATTTGTTCGTTAGTCCTATAGGACACAAAGAGCTAGAGAGCTTGTCTCCCACAGATACAGGTACAGGTTTGGGGCTGCTTTTCATCCCAGTAGGGACGGACCCAATTTTCATGTCTTGTTGTATTCAAAAAGAGAAATTCTTCCTCCCTGTGAGACGTCTCTTTCCTGAACTTCAGAAAGCTCTCCTAGAGCTGGTTCCAAAAGACTGGAGAATGTTGGTGACACTGAGACTCCCAGAACTGATGGTTTGGACTCAGAGCCAATCATTTCACATCACTTCAACAAGTAGACCACATGTAGTAGGACTTTCTCTGTTCCTAATAAACTTCTAACCAATGTTAATCCCATTTTTGATTGTCAAAGCTCCTCAACCATCTTCCATTTCCAATGACCAACAGATTGAATATATTTTATGAAGCAGTTACTTCTCAGTCTCTCTTGTCTCGATCCTTGGCCCCTCTAAAACTTCCTGAGTCTATTTTATGTTTCCATTTAACTAGCATTACATTTCATCTAAATTGTTTGCCCACAGTCCCAGTTATACTCATCCATTGCCTTGCTAGGAGTAGCTCATGTTCCTTGCTTCACTATTCTGTAGTGATAATGAACATTTAAAAAAATTGCAAGTCTCTTCCCACAAACACCTTGTCCTCAGAAGGACATATTCTGTTTGATGGGACAGAAAAACTTTTATTCTTTGTGACGTTGACCTAATTGTCTGATTTATGGAGAAAATATTACTCAGATCTCCAAGAGATGATCTTCATATTTCAAATACCATTCTCATAGCCTGAAATATCCAGCTCTGCTGCCACCTGCTGTACATTTAGTTGTATACATTTTTTCATTCTCACTTCCACTTTTTTTTTGGAAGAGGATTTTGTAATTTCAGGGCCCTTATTCTTTTAGAGATCTCAATCTAAAGATCATTTAGAGATCATCATTATTTTCAGAAATTCAGCTCAATGGGGAGAGAGAGGGAAGTCACCAATCCCTTTTGATCACCATTATAGCTTTGGAGTCTTCTTCATAAAGCAGGGAGTCTGAACTATGTCTATTTTTTTCCTCTCTCCTGTTATTGTTATTATATTTGAAGTAGTTTCGTCTTATTCTATTATTTACCAAATTAAGAATAATTTATAATACTACAATGTTGTGAACAGAGCTCAATGACTATAGAAGAGAAAAGTTCATGATTATCTTCTTCAAGTGTTAAGTTTATAAATCATTGTTTTGCACATACTGGTATAAGGTTCTTAGACTTTTAGTCTTTTCCCTTTTCAGGCATAAGATTATCACCTTATATGTCTTATTCACAGATAGTAAAACTTGCATAACTTGGGAATGTTTCACTCATAATTTGCAAAGGAAATTTAAGGAAATATTTATATTTTTTACTCCACAAACAATTTTAATCAATTTGAGAGTATTTGGGGTCCTTGCTCATATGATGAAGGCAATATATGAGCAAGGACTAGATTAGCCATGTCCCCTTGGGTTGATATAAAAAAGCAATCTAGCCAGTTCTGTTGTAAATAAAGGGAAAGTTAGTTCTACTGTCAGGAGTTGAGCTAAGGAGAAAAGTAGGCCCAGGGAATACAATTATAAGATCTGTGCAGCAAAGATGTTGTTCCCACAAAGAGCAGCATGGAAATTTCACAATAAGGAAAAGGAAGCCAGGGTCTCAGTGGCAGAGATTTGAGTTGGTTTGGTCATGTGTATTCCTTATATGTATCTTTCAACTAGCATACTCAATGTATGTGCCCAACCTTCCTTCTGACTATATGTATTTTTGGGAAAGTGGTCTCACGTTTATAGTGTAAAAGTTCATACTATATATGACCTTTGTCTTTTCTTTGCACTAATTGTATCAACTGGTTTGGGACTGTGAGTGTAGATTCACAAACTACCTGGCTTTCTGATCCCAAGATATTCCAACCTGTTAATATATATATATCCCTAGGTTTCCTTTAACAGGAGTATAAAGAAAGTCATATCAAAATCTGATCAGATATTCATAGTCATGTGACCAACAAGATGGAGGAATTTCTATCCTCACCAATTCTCACAACCTTTCAAATATTTCCAAAGTAACAAGAATGCCTGAGAAGTAAAATCAGTTTCAGCTATCAACACTATTTAAGCACCATGCACTCTAACAAGGCAGCAAACTGATGAACTTAGTAGCAGAGAGGGCTTATTATCCCTAATTCCAAACATCTTCACTCAGAGTTCCCTCTCACATCAACTCCCAAATACTTGGAGAGGTAGCACAATGTGACCCATGGGCTTACAACAGAACTCAATTCTTCCCACTCTGAACTGTGCAACAGAGGTAGAGGTACAGAATGTCAGATTTGTGCTTTCTTTGGTGTAGCAGTATATCAGCATGCTGTGCTATAGCAGTACTTAGCTAGAAAACTAATGAACAAAGGGAACTGGAGTAGGAAAACAGAATGTATGAGACTCCACCAATTCTGAAGGAAAAGTTCCTGGTGTCCACCTGAAGTCATTTTGTCCCTTCAGAAGTCACATGGGCAAACGTTATGGTCACTACAATGTGAATCTCCCTAGCACAGGAGAAGAATGAAGCAGCTTTGAGGTCCAGACATTAAGAAATCTACCATCAGAAGGTAAAGAATAGGTGAACATAATGAAAAAAAATTGAAATTACCTAAGATCTCAATAAGAAGAAAATTCAGTAAGATTCTTTGAAGACAAGCAAATAAACAAATAAGGAAGACAAAAATAATAAAAGGATAACCCCTAGAACATCTAAACAATTCCAAATAATGAATAAATATTGCAAAACAAAGGAAAATTAATCAATACATGATGCAAGAGAAGGATCTGTGGATTCCCAAGCTCTCTTGGAAAGGGACAGCATACAGTTACAGTAGAATACTTCCTAATGTTGGAAGAAAGAAATAAGAGTTGTAACAGTTGAATTAATCTCCTGCAAAACAGATTAATTGAAAGCATAGAAAAACTTAAATCATGGTGGCAAATCTCACCAAAGAAAAAAAGAGAGAGCAAGTGCCTGGAAATATAAATATACAAAGGTGAAGAACAATCTGGAAGGAAAAAAGCAAAAATGAATAACCTTAAAAGAAAACATGATCTCTATATAAGTAAAATACATTGTTTTCTAAGACAGGATGCAAAAAAGGTAATTTAAAGATTTGACTCTTTATAATCTCATTTTGAGGTTTAATTGGCAAAGATACTGGAGTGGTTCATCATTTTCTTCTCCAGCTCACTTTACAAATGAGAAAGCTGTGATAAACATGTTTAAATTATCTGCTCAGAATCACACAACTAATAAATGTCTAAGGTCAGATTTGAGTTCTTGAAGGTGAGTCTTCCTGATCCCAAGCCCAATGTTTATCTATGGTGCCACTTAGCTGACCATGTTTATATCTATCTGTATATGACTTTTTGCACACGTTTATGCTTATGAATATGTGCATATGTATGCATATGTGTGTATATGTATGTAATTCATATGTGTATGTGTATACCAAAAGCCATTCTCCAACAGATAAGTGCTTAAGTGGTCAATGAATATGAAAATAGTTCTCAAAAGAAGAATTATCAACTATCAATAACCATATGAAAGAAGGTTCCAAGTTACTAAAAATAAGAAAAATGCCATTTAAAAATTCTCTGAGATTTGGTAAAGGGACTTGCAGAAAGACAGGCATTGTTAATGGAGCTCTGAATCTGCAAAAGAAAAAAATAGAATTACAAATAACATAATTAAAATGCTAGGTGGTATAGTGGATAGAACAAATGCTTAGAAATAGAAAATTTGGCCTCAGACGTTTAATAGCTGTGTGTCTCTGAGTAAGTCATTGTGAGAAATGTACTTACTCTAGAAAGAATAATTTCAATGTTGAATCTAGGAAAGTTCTTATTTTATTTTATATTCCTGTGAATAGGTAACTTTCCTGAAGGAGCACACTTGTTTAGACAAATGCAAGGTTATTTCTTCCTTGAAACTGATTCAAATTTCCCTTGTTCCCCACTGGCTTGATGCAACTTCCTGAACCACATATTCCATGTTTTTCTCCTTGATGTGTTCCCCCTACCTTGTCATGCATCATATGTGCATTTAGATTAGCTTGCTCCAACCTGGGGGTGTGTTGGATAATAATAAACAGCTTGTTAAGCATGCGTACAAGCTTCTGACCTTTTACTTCATCAGAAGCCTGGTTCTACTAGGTCACAGCTCCAGTTGGAACCAGTTACTTCTAATTTACTTCCTGTTATTTTTCCTGCAAAGCTGGGAGTAGTGTTGATCGTGTGGGAACACAATTCTTTCTTTTGTTCCTCATATCATTTAACTCTGTTTGCCACAGTTTCACACTTGCAAAATGAGCTGGAGAAGGAAATGGCAAATCACTCCAGTATCTATATCAAGAAAATCCAAAATTGAGTCACAAAGAGTCCAACACAATTGAAAATTTACTTAACAACAAAGTTTAACAAAAAATGTTCATGTTCTTTGACTCAAAGATTCTACTACTAGGTTTTACTAAAAGAATGTTTCTGATAAGACAATTCCAAAAGTGCCAAAATATTTATAGGAACATGGTACCAAGGAGCAGGAAATATAGTAGATACATATCAAATGAAGTAGAAGTGGAAAGACTAAACAAATTGTACCACATAAATGTAATGGATACTGTAAGACATGATGAATACAGAAGTATATGGAAAGGGTTAAATAATAAAATGTGGAATGAAATAAGCAGAATCAAGAAAACAATACACACAATAACTATAACAATGTCAATGAAAGAACAATAAACATAAAACTATCAAAATGAATGTTAGAAAAGTACAAAAAACAAGCATGGTCCCAAGGAAGAGATATAAGAAAACCCTCATTTCTCAAGGCTTCAGAGAAGGTTTGTGAGTGTGGTATGTTACATATATTTTCAGACTTATTTCCCATATTGATTGGTTTTGCTGATTTTTTTCTTCTTTTTTTAAAACAATATTTGTGTTATCTGCAATGGCTCTATAAGAGTTGGAAGGGAAAGAGATACTGGGAGAAATTTTGATGATGAAATAGGCAAAAGATAGTAGTTGAGAATCATCAGCTTTAAAATGATCACTGAATCAATGGGAGTTGATGAAATCACCAAGTGAAGCAGAGGGATGTGAAAAGATGGTTAGGATAGAACTTGTGGGACACCCACAGTTAATGGATGCAGTAAGAGTTCTCCATGAGACCAGACAACCCACTTAGGAGACTCCAGGGTTTCTCTACTCCCTAATTACAGAAACTAAGAACCAAGGTGAAAAGTATTGGATTGAAGTGAGATAATGTAATAAAACAGAGTTAGATAACACTAGAAAAAAGCATTATAAAGATGCTGGTGAGTCCCTGGAGGAGTAGCTTATCTTGTTCATTAATAAGAGAGCAGGCCCAGTCCTTCTGTTAGGCAAGAGTTGGTGGTCTAGGGGGACTAATAAATAATACTATGGTTATTTTGATACTTGATAGGTTGTTTCCTACTGGAATGGCTGGAGGGAAGGGTGTTTATTATTTTCATATACCCCTACCTGAAGTGACTTTCCTGTTGCCCCAAGAAGTGATGGTTAAAACCATCATGGAAGGAGCAATTTTGCTTGGTCAATTGGATGTTCTACCATGACTCTGTGATAATACAAGAGCAAAAACCTCTTCTGATGATATGTTAATTATCTAGCAGATGCTAGATGACCTGATTTCCACAGAGATGTTTCTTTCATGTTCCTATGAAAACAGGGAGGAGAGGTTGTCAAGGGACAATCTGTCTCAGCACCTTCCTCCTTTGGATGCAGAAGGGGAGCAAAATAATTGCCATCCTAGCAGGATCTAATGGTAACAAGAAGGCCCATAGGAAATATACTGGTAGAAGATGGTGCTTTACTCTGCAAATGTGGCTCCTCAGCTTTTGACAATATGCCTTCCAATAACTCCTAAGAGCATGCTGATGCCAAGAGGGAGACCTCTTTCTACCGTGTACTCAGAAATCCCAACATTTAAAGGGACAAATCTAAATTACAAATATGACTAAATTCCTAGTTAAGTCCCTCAGGAAACTGAAGGCCTGACTACTGGTGACTTTAAAGTAGCCATATGAAGGAATTCATGACTGTTTTAGTTCCATGTTGGGAAACTATTCTACATCACTAAGTTTGGACCTGATGTCATCTCATGGTGACTCCAGGTCATTGGAAATATTATTGCTGGCCCTTTCTAACCACTAAGATGGGTAGTAGTATCAAAGTCCATGGAGGAGTACATTACAGAAATTGACTTGCTAAATTGGTTTACTAGCTTGGCTCTGTATAGAAAATGGCTCTGCTCTTATAATACTATCTCTATCCTAGCCTTAACAGTTAGGTACCTGTGATACCCAGTGTTGTTCTCGCCTCAGCAGTAATAGTGGTAGAGTTAAGGCAATATTGAATCCCAAGAGAAGGGGACATAACTGTGTTGAGACAAGAATTGTTGGAGGCTGGAGTCCTTAGGTGAACTATCTCTCAGTTCAACAATCCTCTTTGGCCAGTGCACAAGGTAAATGGGGCTTACAGATTCGCCATAGTTTGTTGTTATTGTTGTTTGTCCTTCATTCTCCAAGAGGACCATAGCATCAGGAAGATAATGGTATGACTTGTAAGTGAATTGGATTTAAGTGAGGGAGGGCTGTGCAAGGTCACCAGTCTCACTTTATCCTCCAGAGGCATCTGAGTCCTGTGGCACGATATAGATCAGGACAACTGGAGATGGCCCTGGTCATAGATTACTAATGTCTTAATAAAGAAGTTGACTCACTAGCTTTGAATGACACCATCCTAATATTATGACTCTGTCAGAGACTCTGGAGGCCCTTTAGAGACTGGTTTGTTGTGGTTGATTTGACCAATGCATTCTTTTTGGTCCTCCATAAGATGGAGGACTGGAATCAGTTTGGCTTATGGTATATAAAAAGTTTGAGAGACACAATTTGTAATTAATCATTTTATTAATAATGCTAGTACATTATTAATAAAAAGGGTCAGTGATATCTTTGAATGCCAAAGACAAATCATGGAACCCACTTGGAAATCAACTCTGATTGGTTTATAAGTAATGAGAGAGAATGAATATTATAATAAGAGGTCAACCTTTTCTAATGAGGGACTGAGAGAGGTGACTCTGATCATATGCCATTTACTTCCAATTCATACCCCAGCCTTGGACAATCTAATCAAAGAATTTATCCTCACTCAAACCTGAGTAGTACACAATGGTCAGGAATTCACCTAGATAAGATGTTCTAAGTAGAATAATTTTTGACAGAGGTCAAAGGCTGGACTTCAAGAAAGGGAATAAGACAGGGAAAAAGCCTGAGTTTCTCCAATAATTGGTTACTAATAATCATTTCTCTCACTGACTAGGAATAAATTTTTTTTAATGATTATTCCACAAGAATATATTGGTAACCTCACAATTTGCCACAAAAGGGCAATCTGGACAAATTTAAGCTTCCATTTGATCTAAGGGCAATCCATTATCAAGACAACATGTCAGAAGGTCTTAATGAAGAAGCAGTGACCAGTACTTTTTATATATTTATAACAAAATGTCTGGATTACTAGCCCTGACAATTTCCAGGGCCCCACAATTTCAATTTCTGGGGACCCAATGTGTAGAGTTCCCAAGGTCAGGGACAAGCTTCTGGCCCTTAAGCTCCCAAACAAAACAAAGAATGTACACCCATTTATTAGCCTCTTTAGATGTTGAAGACAGCATGTCCCCCACATGGTGATAATTATGAGACCACCTGATATAGTGACACACCAATCTGTACAATAAAAAGCTCACAAGACAACAAGAAACCCTAGAAGCTGCTCAGACAATAGTTTAGTCCTTACTCCTAAGACCCCTGCTGGCAGATGATGCTACCAAACTGCAAGGATCCATTACCAACAGTAATTCAAATTGGGATTTATGACAAGACATGGCTTGAGTATATACACTTTTCAGATTCTGGACCTAACCTCTGACGAGATCCATTCAGAACCCTATTTGAAAAATAGTTTCTGTAAGGGAATTGCCAACCCCCAGCCTCTTGGATGGCATTCACTGGTCACGACTCAGGTAAACTGAGGGGAGACTGGTAAGGCATGAACAAGATGGTGCTGGGAGGAAGGGTTCCACCCCTGTTTTGCTCAAGGCTATTTTCCCAGGCTTTTCTGAGATCAAGGAAGCCAAAAAATGTTTTTCTTTCTTGGGGCTACATGTCTGCCCTGGGCAGTCCTGGTTTAATATAGAATTGCTACCCTTTTTTATTCCTTTGCCTTTTTTTTACCTTGTATGTTGCATTGTGCCTGTAGCTTGATAAGACGGGCTGTACTTGATACTAAAGCAGAGCTCTGTAACTTTGTTCAAAACCCAAAAGCCCCAATTACCCAGATATGACCCCTGTTTAAAACAAAAAGGGGGAGTTGTTAGGGCCCAGCTCTGGACCGTGGCCTCCTGTGAGGGTAGTTGAGACGCCTGGAGGTGCTAACCTGCCCTTAGGGTACTGGGAACGCCTCGGTAACAGTGCTGGCTCCACCCACGGGGAGGAACATGGGAGGAGCTCGGGCAGGTAATATAACCTGGGGTAAGGGGCTTGCTCTCTCTCTTCTCTCCCTGCTTTCACAATCTGGCCAGGATTAGAACGCAAAGAGAGAGAGAGAGTTTTACCAAAAACTTTCCAATAATTTCCAAAACTTTTATGCTTTCCTTAAACTTCATATCCATGTTGTTCTCCTAATGGGCTTTGATTAAAGTCCCTTTAAAACTGCACATATATTATTCCCTTGCATTTTTTTATCTAAAACTGCATTTAGCAATCATATAAACAAAATAATATAAGAGTAGTTCCTCTCTTTCTCTCTCCCATACTTCTCCCCGATGCTGCAGCCATCAGAGAGAAGGGAGGAGGGGGAGGAAAAGAGATAACATTCCAAGGTCCAGCTACCATGGAGCTGACCGTAATAACTCACAAACACACGCACACAGAACATGTAAAGACAGAACACATATACAGACAATAAAAGAATCCAAAAACTGAGAAAAAATTGTCAGAAATCCTCTGTACACATTATAACTCTGGCTTAATTTCTATCACTGTGTAACTAAGCCTTGCATAAGATTCCCTGTCTAGACTTTCTCCCGTACAAGATTGCTTTTTTAGACTTACTCCTGCAACTTTTTACTGCACCAGAGATCTGTGCTGAGTGCCAGGGCTGGAAGAACATCCGGGCTGCTGAATTCGCCACTGTGCCACAGATTCTGGGCAAATTTTTTGCTGTGCCACAAATCCAGGCCCTGGGTCAACTCTGGATGTATTTCCTGGTTGAATTTCTGACTGCGCCAACTCCTTCTTTCCTCTCTGTCCTATCTGGTCGTGATTGTCTCCTGAGCTCCCAGACCGCCAATGCTCCAAAGATAAAAAAGGGGGGGCAGTAGGGGAGGTCTCGACTCCTTGTCGGAAATCTCCACTAGGGAGTCTCCCGTTTGTATCGCACAAGCGGCAGCCGAGCAAGTTGGACGTGGGGTGCCCACAAGGGCTGCTTTTTCCACCCCGTACATGACAAAATCAGTCTCAGCGAGCAACCCAGGGGTGGCATCCACATAAGAGGCCATCCGTTGGCTCACTATTTCCCGATTGTGTTCAACAAAGCTACAGCATGTCTTTATATGAGGCTTAATATTCTGCCGTTTGCAGAGTTTGTAAAGTTGGCAAGCAAGCACTGTCTTCTCCTCGGGCTTGATCAAGGGCACACTATATCCCTAACCCATATTTTCCTCATCCCAGGATAATCCTGAGGCTGTCTAGTCCTTCTCCTCAAAACAGGAGGCCAAGCGGATAACCTAGCGTCAAGTCCCTGTTTGGGGCGCCAGCTGTCAGGGTCTGTTACCCTGACCTTCGCCTGGATACTTACCTTACCCGGTCTCCGGACGTCTCCGGCCCCTCCGGTGAGGGAGGGGAAATGACTAGACAGAGCACCCGAGTAGAAGCACAGCATTTATTACTTACATGTTGAAGCAGGGAGAGAAGAGAGAGAGCAAGCCCCTTACCCCAGGTTATATTACCTGCCCGAGCTCCTCCCATGTTCCTCCCTGTGGGTGGAGCCAGCGCTGTTACCGAGGCGTTCCCAGTACCCTAAGGGCAGGTTAGCACCTCCAGGCGTCTCAACTACCCTCACAGGAGGCCACGGTCCAGAGCTGGGCCCTAACAAGTTTCTTGTTTGTTACTGGATGCTAGTTGAAACCAAGATTGACAGAAATATTTTAATCACTTTCCAACCAGAAAGTCTAATCCTTCAATGAGTGTTGATTGATGCCAAATCCCAGGCAGGCCAATCCCAAGAATCATCTGTCATCAAGTAGATGTGAGTTGGATCAAGCCTGAGTCAAGAAAGCCACCTACTTGACTCTGTTGCCAAGCAACACACAGTTAAAGGTCCTGTTCCTGGTGGTCTTCCAATGACAGTCCTTGTAACGTAGGGTCCAGAGTTTTTAGAGGAAATGACTCATGGATAACATAGCCCACATCAGAAACAGTCAAACAGTGGAATGCTTTGTGCAGCAGATAGGATCATCTATACCATCCACACATCTGGTCAATTTGTTCAATGGACAGAACACCAGGCAGTTGTCCTTGTGCTGAAATGGTGTACCACCACAAAAGAGATATTTCTTTTCACTAACTGCTACAAAGTAATTAATAGTATTGCTGTGTCGTCAGGCCAGTGATATCTACTCAATGCATAAGATCAAGTTATCACTGGTGTGGTGAGCCTCACTCTACATTGACTGCAAGCTCATTAATCAAACACTGTATCTAATACTTGCTTCAGCACTTCCTAGAAAGATATCATACTAAAATGAGCAAGCTGACCAACTCAAATAGCCCCCATTACCTGGTGCCTAATCAACAGCCAGACAACACTCTTTATTTTTATCAAAGCCATGGGAAACTGGAGGATAGACCTTGTTTATACAACTACTGAGGATGCCAACACCAACCTAGGCTTCCTGAACCCTTTTACCACATCACCTTTCTCCGTATCCCTTTTACAGAGCAGACATTCATAGTATTTTCTCTCCTTACAGGTCACTTAATTTTTCTCCAAGAACTCAATATTAAACCAGGGAATCCCATAGGGAGTATGTAATTTTTTTAGGATAGTAGTGTTTTATTTAGTCATTTTCAGTCATACCCAACTCTTCAAGAGCCTTTTTCAAGGTTTTCTCGGCAAAGATATTAGAGCGGTGTGTCATTTCCCTCTTCATAGGACATCAGACCCATGCTTATTTCTGTGTACTCTCAGAAGCTGGTACAGCAATATGGTGGAAAGCTGTAAATGACCGATGGTTCACTAGATGAAGAAAGAAACTCATGACAAAACACAACATGTTTATGTTTAAAAAAGACTTTGAAAATTTATGTTAAAAAAAGAATTTGAATGAATGATTGATTCCTTAATAGGTAACATAATATATAAGGTATTTCAACCTGGCCCTGGCATCATCTCTAATGGAGAAAACCTAGAGGCCTTTGCAATAAAATCAAGGTTAATGCAATGATGTTAAAATTGTCAAAAATATTATTTGATATGATTAAGTAAATGCTAGCTATAACAATGACAAAAAAGGAAATTGAGCAAACACAAACAAAAGAAAACAAAATTATAGCTCTTTAAAATAATAGCTAGCATTTATGTAGCACTTATTATGTTCCAGGCACTGTGTTAAGCACTTTGCATCTTTAATGCAGTCCTAGGATATAAGATTAGTCTTTTTTCATAAATGAGGAACCTGAGACAAACAGAGGTAAAGTGACTTGCCTAGGGTCACAAAGCTAAAAAATGTCTGAAGCTGGATTTTAACGCAGGTGTTCCAGACTCCAGGCCTGGCACAGTATCCATATGCCTCAGCTGACTAGAAATTTATTTAGAGAATTTTAGAGATCTGATTAAAATCAATTGTGACAAATTATTTTTGTGAAGGAAAAGGATGTAAAATAAAGCATAAGCTTTTCTATTTATTACCAACAGAAAGAAGAATTAAAATGAAAAATTCCATCTAAAAATATTACAATATGAAAAAAAGGTTATTGGAATCCACCTAGTAAGAAATACAAGAATTACTCGACTTCCCCCAACAGGAAAAGATTCTTTATGGAAATAAAGGAGGAAGTATATAATCAGAGAGATATTCATTGCTCATCAATGGGCTGGGCCAATATAATAAAAATGACATATTTCAATAATTTAGTTATTCTATCCTACACCCACCAAATTACAAATGGATAACTATAGAATTAGACAAAATAATAATAAAAATCACATGAATAAATAAAAACAGTCAAGAGCTTCAAGGGAAATAATGAAAAAATGTGAAGGAAAGAGTGCTGATTCATTTTCTTACTTCAGATTAAATATTGGGATGAAATTAAACACTCACAAAGCATTTGCAAAAGGAAATTTGCTCACTATTGAAGAGTATGCAACAAGGATATGATGGAGTTTAACTTCTCCAGATATGTCTCTGACATCACATGAGATGGACACTTTTTGTGTCCTTTCAAAACCAGGAAGCTGCATCAAGGAAAATAGGAACCAATCAGACCCCAAGGACAGGGTGGTTTTTTGTTTTGGTCTTTTTTTTTTGTCTTTTTGAACAAACTAATTCCTATTTCAGGAATTAGTGATAGCTCCACCCCCATGATAGCAAGATCTCAAGGATCTTATAGAGGCCCTTCCATCAGTTAAATGCTTTCAAGACTCTGTTTGACATTTCTCCTGGGATAGGCTCTACTAAGAAAAAAAAAGAGGGATGGAGGAAAGATAGTACCTCTTCCCTCCACCCTGCCAGGTATCATTTTTTTTTTTTAAGTAGAAAGAAAAAAGTGTGGAGGAGTACAAAAGTCAGACATCTCAGCTTTCTTTGCCCTCTTTAGTAGGTCTAAGTCTCAAATCTCACCAATCTAGTCTATTTTTGCAATTCACAGTGGATCCCTTAATCCAAGATGTAGAAAAAAGTCAATTAGCTTGAGCAGCATCACTAATATGAAGGACACAACACAGAAGATGATGCCTCCAGTACAGTTGCAGAGTCTTCTCCTTTATATATGACAGTACTGGTGAGCAGGAGCAATATCAGAAACATAAGAACTACAACATAGATGGCACTTCTGGCAGAGTTATCAATTCTTAATCACATAGTAGAGTCATCTGTAATATAGCTATTAAAAATTGTGTGCCTCAGGCATGCAACCTGTCCTAGAATCTAACTTTAAATTGAGTTTCTCCCAACAATAATATCCCTTGGTCTACAAAAATCCTTTCTGGGAGAGAATTGTCTGAATTATTCCAGACAAGATATCCCTGAGTAGGTATGAGGAGACCTCTAAGGGGGAAGAACCATTAAGTCAAGACAATTTTTCACTGAGAAAGGAATAAAGAAGGACTAAAGAGGATTAAAAAGAATGATGTCCAAAGACAGTCTATTCTTTTCAATTGTCTTCCTGGGATTAGATCTCCAAAGTCATAGTCCAGAGAGTACTTAACTGAGGGAATTATGGGAATTGAGTGAGTTATATTGATTCTATCTTGTGATAATTCTGGATCTAATTCAGTTCCCTCTCTTTAAAAAAAACTTTTATTTTTTGCCAATTACATGTAAAAACAATTTTTAACATTTTTTTTTATTTTGAGTTTCAAATTCTATTCCTTACTTCCACCTCCCTGAGATGGTAAGCAGTTTGATATAGGTTATACATGTGCAGTCATGCAAAACATTTCCATATTAGTCATTCTGTAGAAAACTAAAAAAACAAAAAGAAATATAGGAAGGAAGGACTATGCTTCAGTCTGTATTCAGACATCATTAGTTCTTTCTCTGGAGGAAAAGAGCAATTTTGATCATCAGTCTTTTGGAATTATTTTGGATAATTGCTGAGAATAGCTAAGTCATTCATAGTTGATTATTATATAATATTGCTGTTACTATATACAGTGTTCTCCTGCTTCTGCTCACTTGACTCTACAATATTTTATGTCAGTCTTTCCAGGCTTTTCTGATAACATCCTGCTTGCCATTTTTCATAGTACGGTAACATTCCATTATAATAATATACCACACCTTGTTCAGTCATTCCCCAATTAATGAACATCCCCTCAGTTTCCAATTCTTGACCACCACAAAAAGAGCAGTTATAAGTATTTTTGTACAAACAGGACTTTTTCTCTTGTCTTTGATTTCTCTGGGATACGGACCTAGTGGTGGGATTGCCGAGTTGAAGCATATACAGTTTTTTTGCCTTTGGGGTATTTTGGGGTATTACCTTTGGGGTACCAGATTGTTCTCTAGAATTGTTAGGCCTATTCAAACTCCACCAATATTCATTAGTGCAATAGTGCATTTTCCAAATCTTCTCTAGTATCTGTAATTTCTCTTTTCTTTCACATTAGTCCCTCTGATAGATATAATGAGGTTTCTTAGAGTTATTTTATTTTGCATTTTTCTAATCAAAGTGATTTAGACTTTTTTTCACATGACTATAGTTTTGATTTTTTTTTTATTTTGAAAACTACCTATTCATATCTTTAATCATCTATCAATCAGGGAATGACTTGTATTTCTATAAATTTGACTCAGTTCTCTATATATTTGAGAAATGAAGCCTTTATCAGATATACTTGCTATTAAAATTTCCCCCACTTTTCTTCTTTCCTTCTAATTTTGGTTTTATTGGTTTTGTTTATGCAAACCTTTTTTAATTTAACATAATCAAAATTATCCATTTTACATTTGCAATGCTCTCTGTCTTTTGTTTGGTGCTAAATTTTTCCCTTAGCCACAGATCTGACAAGTAAACTATTCCATGCTTCCCAAACATGCTTGTGGTATCACCCTATATATCTGAAACATGTATTCATTTAAACCTTATCTCAGGTTATATGGTGTGAGACATGGTTTTAACCTAGTTTCTGCCTTTCTGTTCTCCAGTTTTCCCAGCAGTTCTTGTCATCTAGTAAGTCTATATCCCAAAAGTTTTGATCTTTGGATATAGCAAACAATAAATTACTATGGCCATTTATTACAATGAAGTGTGTACCTAATCTGTTCCACTAATCTACAGCTTTACGAGTTAACCAATACCAGGTTATTTTGTTGACTACTGCTTTGTAATACAGTTTAAGGTCTGGTATATTTTTCTCCCTTGAAATTCTTGGTCTTTTGTTCTTTGAGATGAATTTTTAAATTATTTTTTTCTGGCTCTATAAAATAAATTTCTGGTAGTCTGATTGGTAAACCTCAGTTCCCTTTCTATTTAATTATGAGTCCGGTCCAATTTCTGCTCATAAAACTCATTTGGACAGCCTGAGCTAGATTAAAACATAATTGGATCAGATCGTAAACTATATTATAAGGCAATAATGATCAGAATTATCTGCTATTGGATAAGAAATAGAAAGACAGATCCTTGGAATAGAATAGACATGCAGCTTACAGCAGCAAATAAATATAATAATTTTGTATTTGACCAGTGTAAAGATTTGAGATTTGGGGATAAGAAATCATTATTTGGTAAAAAATTGTTGGGAAAACTGGAAAGCAGTATGACAGAAACTGGCATAGACTAATATCTTAACCATTTACTAAGATAAGGTCAAAATGGATACATGCCCTAGATATAAGAAAGATTTTACAAGAAAATTAGAAAAACATGGAAAATATTTCTTATCAGACTTATGAATAGGTGAACAATGCAGACTCTGAAACTGACATGCAACAAAGTATGGATCACTTCTCTGCTGCTTGTGCTAAATTTTGGCATAACAATTATCACCAAGAAAACACAGGTGCTTCATCAGCCACCACCACACCACCCATACATGAAACCAACAATTGCAGCAAATGGAGAAGTTTTGAATGCTGTGAATAAGTTCACTTACTACTTTTCAGGAATATACACATTGATAATGAGGTTGATGCATACATTGCCAGAGCTAGCTAAGTGTTTGGGAGACTCTGGAGGAACATATAGGAGAGAAGTTAGTCTGACTACCAAATTGAAGGTCTACAGAGCCATTGTGTTCAGTGTTGTATGCCTGTGAAACTTGAACAGTCTATCAGTGCCATGCCAGGAAACTGAATCACTTCCATTTGTCAGGAAGATTCTGTCAGGATAAATAAAAGAATGAATATGATAAATGAATAAATAAGTGGATAAATGAATGAAAAATATAGATAGATAGAAAGATAGAAAATTTGTCTAATGGTAGCCAACTCCAGGATGGGGGAGGGGGGGTGAGGGTGAGGAAAAAAAAAGAAATGTATATGATAATTTTGTTGTATATTTGAAAGAAAATTATGCATAGTGGATTTGTAGTTTCATGTACACTTTCATGGTTTTTTTTTTTATTTTACTATGTTAAGGAAATGCTTGTTTTATTCCATAAATTAAAAATATAATTAAAAATCATAATTGTAAAATGGTTAAAATGTAAATAAAAATAAAATACAATATTTAAAACATTAATTTGAGATATAAAGACAAGTTTGGTGGATAAAAATTCATTGTTTGGTGAGAAAATGTCGGGAAACCTGGGAAGCAGTCTGACAGAAATTGAGGATAGAGCAATATCTAAACACCATTTACCAAGATAATAAGATCAAAATGGATACATGACCTAGACTAATTACAAGGGATTCAATAAGGACAGACCATTTACCCTTTATGTATGTAAAATATAAAACATATGTCTAAGATTGTCATTAGCAATTGGGGAGTTTTTAAGAAAGATTGGGGTAGACCTGTGTGTGATATGACTTTAAAAAGTAAAACCATCTAGGAACAATTAAAATGAGTAATACTCTTATACAAATCTTATACAAATAAATTATGCAAATACAAATATACAAATATCTTATACAAATGCAAGAGGAAGAACTGGCATAGGAATTAGATGGGGAGGAGGTCTTCTAAAGCAGGTTTACTTTCATGGGGAATGGGTTCAAGAGGGAACAATACATAAATTTCTAGGAGAGTATAACAGTCTTCTATAGTAAGAAATAAAACAGTAAGGGGATAAGGAGTGGGGAGAAGATAAGGCAAAAGTTCTTTAGAGGGGAGGGAGTAGGTTAAAAGGGGATACAGAAGGCTGTTGAGATCAATGAGAATGAGAGGATAAGGGAGGGATGTTTGAGAGGGGAAAGGGAGAATCTTTAGAGGGAAGGGTGAGGGAATAAGTTAAAAAAGGTTATAGAAGGGTGTTTAGATTTATGGGAATGGGAAGATAAAGGAGAGATCCTTGGAGGGGAGTTAGGCTAAGTAGTAGGAGGGCAAAGTAGTAGGTGGAAGTAAGGTAGAGGAGTCAGGAAGGATAGGAAATAAGATAGATATACAAATATAAAAACAAAGATCAGGTATAAAATTTGTTAAGTACATGTCTATGTATGTATGTATATAGGTGTGTATGTGTATATATGTAAATGTGTGCATGTGTGTGTGTGTGTGTATGAATGTGTCCTACTTTACTGTAGCCTGGGGTGAGGGGAAGAAGAAGGGGAAAAGAAAAAAATAAAAAGCACACAGCAGAGAACAAAAGAAAACTTACAAGGAAGCAAAGAAAAGATGGACAGTTCAACATAATGTGAAGTATTTATCATACAGGCTTTGTTGAAATGAAAATTTATTGCTAGGTCGTTTGAATCCTCTCATATTATGCCATAAATATGGCATACTTTTTTCCTTTTCTTTATATTTGTTTCAATATTTAAGTTTATCATATGTTTCTTCTTCTTTTATCTATCTGAGTTCTGTTGTTTGAGACTAAAAGAAAAAAAGATTCTGGATCCCCTTTTCTCATTGATTGAATTATATTTCTTTTTGTTTTTCCTCAATCTCTCTCATTTGACTTTTAGAGTCTTTTTAAAGTTCTTATATGAATTTATTTTAGGCATGTGACCATTTGTCATTATTCTTTGAAGCAGAAGAGAGTTTCTTTGCTTCACTATCCTCTTCTGAAGATGAATCCCAGTCTTCGCTATTCCTGTAGTAGCTCTCTATGATTGGATACTTTCTCCCTTGCCCATGCATTTTCTTTTGTAATACCTTAATTTTTTGTAATCCTCTCTAACCCTGGAGTGTGGGGGATGTTGCCTCTGGTCTCAGATCTTCCTTCATTTTTCCTCTCTGACCTTGGCTCCCAAGACCTCCAGTTTCCTGTAAGTGCCCATAGCCAAAGATGCTCCCACCCTACTGCTTCTGCACTCACCTGACATCTGCTGGTTCCTTCTCACTCTCTGTCACATCTCTGCAGCACAGCTGGATCTGGCATTCCTTGTCTTTCCTTGTCAGCATCTTCCTGGGCTCAGACATCAACTTCCCTTACTGTCTCAGGGGTAAAAGCTCCTGTGGCTTGGACAAAGGCAGCCACCAAACCCTGCTAACCCCAGGGCTTGCAGCTTGCTGGTTAGGCATTCCCCAGCCCTGAGGTGTTTACCCAGGGACCAAACTTAATCCTGGGATTTTTCTTCAGATCTTCTCAGGCTGTCCTAGAAGGCCCCCTGTTCTACCCCTTCTCTTATTTATTTTTAGAGTTCTATGTTTGCCCTGAGGCACTGTTTTATATCTTTTGTGGAGGAAAATCTTGAGATTTTCAGATACTCGCAGGTATCTGACCTATTCCACCATCTTCTCCTTCTCAAGGCCCTTCTAAAGATTTTTGTATCAATTGCATTATGTGGGAGACGCTAGAAAAGGACTTCTCAGCATGATATGTCCACATCAAAGAAGGCACTATGCTCTATAAGTGAAGCAGAATTGCAGTAGCACAAAAAAAAAAAAAGTGAGATGTGCAAATTTAGAGACATCTCCACTCCAAATGTTCATGTAGACTTTTTGTCCTCAGCTTATGATAGAGCCATCCAAATTCATATTGGTGTGATCAGCCACACTGTACCTTGATTCTAACACGATGATGTCATTTTGATCCTCTTCAAGAACAAAGGACAACAATCAACCAATGACATAATAGTATTCTATTACATTTATATACTATAATTTATGTAGGCATTTTCCAAGCACAGGTATCTCATCAATATAGAATTTTCTTATAATAAAGAGAACTATTAATAAATATTTTTGCACATAAAGGTTTTTTTACCCTCTCTCTTTGATCTCTTTAGGGTATAGTTCTATACGGATCTCTGTAGAGTATTTCTATCACTGAATAAGAAGTTATGCATGATTTAGTGACTTTTTGGAAGTATCTGAAATTACTTTACAGAAGGACTCAACCAATTCACAATATCACTAACAGTGTGTTAGTGTGCCAGCTTTCTGCCACTTTTTTTGTATATATCTTGTATCAGTTTTCTTCTTCTGTTTACATAAAGCATGAGATATTGTTCAATACATAACTTCAACCAGACAGATTATCAATTTTTTTTTCAGAAATTTTTGTTCAATAGGGTTTCCTCACGCCAGGAGTTGATATAATAGGATTATCAAACAATAGACTAATGTACTTGTTTTCCTCTATAGTTTGTGTACCTAATCCATTTCACTGATCCACCTCTCTATTTACTCACCATTACCAAATAACTTTGATGATATTGCTTCATTATATTTTGAAATTTGTTACTATTAAGCACCTTTCTTTCCCATTTTTCCCTTTATTTTCCTAGAGATTATTGATTTTTTCTTCTTTCAAAGGAATTATTATCTTCTTGCTCCATAATATAATTTTTGCTTAGTTTCACTAATGTAGAACCAAAAATAAATCAAGTTATTCAGGTGTAATTTTTGTCATATTAGCACAGTTTGACTATAGGGAATTAATACTTCTCTATTGGGGGGCAGAGCCAAGATGGCTGAGTGAGACCAATTATCCACCATAGACAAACTCCTTCAGATACCTCTAAAGAGAGAATCTGACCAAATTTTGGAGATGCAGAATCTAATAGGAGACAAACTGTGGCAGATTCGCACATCAGGACAGACTGGAAGGTCAACGGGAAAGATCTGTTCCATTGGGGTAAGCCCACAGTACACAGCACAGCACATCCCAAAGCAGTGTAGCCAGGTGGGAAAGCCCTGGGGCAGCAGCACAGCAGAAAGACAGAGTAGCGGCCCAGGGCAGGAGAAAAGCAGAGCCGAGCAAGGGACAGCCGCTGAGCACCAGATATCAGCCACAGCAGCTCCTGAGACTTTCAGCCTCCAGACTGAACGGCTGTAAGTCACCTACTTGAACTTCTGGAATAATTGGACAGATGGAAAAAGATATGCAAAAGTTAACTGAAGAAAACAATTTGATAAAAATTAGAATTGGGTAAGTAGAAACTAATGACTCTATAAGACAACAAGAATCAGTCAAATAAAATCTAAAGAATGAAAATATAGGAGAAAATGTAAAACATCTAATTGGAAAAATAACTGATCTGGATAATAGATTCAGGAGAGAAAATTTAAGAATTATCGGCCTACCAGAAAGCCACAATGAAAAAGAAGAATCTGGACAATATCTTCCAGGAAATCATCAAGGAAAACTGCCCAGAAGTGCTAGATCCAGAGGGCAAAATAGTCATCAAAAAAATCCACTGTTCACCTCCCAAAAGGGATCCCAAACTAAAAACCCCAAGAAATATTGTTGCCAAATTTGAGAACTATCAACTGAAGGAGAAAATACTTCAGGTAGCCACAAAGGAACCATTCAAATAGCGAGAAGCTATAGTCAGGATCACACAGGACCTTGCAGCTTTTACAATGAAAGACTGAAGGAATTGGAATCCAATATTCTGTAAGGCAAAGGAGCTGTGACTACAACCAAGGATCAGTTACCCAGCAAAGTTCAGCATAACATTTCAAGCAAGGAGATGAACATTCAGTGAAGTAAGGGATTTCCAGACATTCCTGACAACTCAATAGAAAATTCAATCCTCACAAAAATACTTGCCGGGGAGGAGCCAAGATGGCAGAGTAGAAAGACTCACATATGCTAGCTCTGAACACACAGCCCATAAATTTCCTGTAAAAAGGACTCCCTACAAATTCTGGCGCAGTACAAGCCACGCAGCAATGCAGTGGAGGAGATTTCCATTCCAGAGAGGACAGAAAAACCAACCCCAAAGGTCCATCACGCACCAGACAGCAGAGCCTAGCCCTGCCCTGCCCTGGCCGTGGGGTCCCAAGAGGAGCAGATCCGAGCAGGCCTCAGGGATGGAATCGGTGCTACAAGTCAGTGAGAGAGACTTCTGGGCTGGCTGAGAGGGGAGCGGGGTGTCTCTGAGACTTGGGCCCCCTCGGGAGGGAGTGGCAGAAGCAGCAGTGGCCGGAGGCTCCCAGAGCAGGCAGGAGCTCAGGGCCATTACTGAAGTTCTCCACATAAACCCCCTGAGGGAACTGAGCCTGGGAGGTGGCCCTGCCCCCACCTGAGCACCAGAACTTAAGCTCACATTGAATAGCAGCCACACTCACTGCTGAAAGCCCTGAGGCTGAGGAGCAGCATTTGAATCTCAGACCCCAAGTACTGGGTGGATCTAGGCAGGGGTACAGAGGAATCTCAGAAGTCAATTAACTGGCTGGGAAAATGCCCAGAAATAGAGTTAGTCTTACACAACACGACTATTATGGAAGTCATTTGCAAAACTACACAGATAGAGCCTATATTGAATTGCCTGCCTTCCCAAAGGGAATGGGTGGGGAGGGAGGGATGGGGAGAATTTGGAACCCAAAGTTTTAGGAACAACTGTTGAGTATTGTTGTTGCTACTAGGAAATAAGAAATACAGTTAATGGGGAATAGAAAGTCATCTGGCCCTACAGGACAAAAGAGAAAACGGGGACAAGAGAAGGGAGGGAAGATAGAAGAGAGGGCAGATTGGTGATAGGGGAAATTAGAATGCTTGGTGTATTGGGGTGGGGGTAGGGGACAAATGGGGAGAAAATTTGGAACCCAAAATTTTGTGAAAATGAATGTAAAAAGTTAAATAAATAAATTTAATAAAAAAAGAAAAAATAAATAAAAGGAAAGAAATAGACTGGGAGATAAGCACAGTTAAAAGTAAAGAAATAGACCAGGATATAAGCAAACAGCAGAAAAGAAGTCTGACTATAGAAAGTAACAAGTGATAAGGTAGATCAGAATATACTTAGAAGAAAACAAAGTAACAATTCCTGCATCCAAAGCCTCAAAGAAACATACGAATTTGTCACAGGCCATGGAAGAGCTCAAAAATGGATTTTAAAAATCAAGTGAGAGAGGCAGAGGAAAAATTGGGAAGAGAAATGAGTGATGCAAGAAAATCATGGAAAAAAAGGTCAACAGTTTGGTAAAGGAGGCACAAAAAATGCTGAAGAAAGTAACATCTTAAAAACAAGAAGAGGTCAAACAGTAAAAGAGGAACAAAAATTCAATGAAGATAAGAATGTCTTGAAAAGCAGAATTTACCAAATGAGAAAAGATAAAAAAAAAATTAGTTGAAAAGAACTTCTTAAAAAGTAGAATTGGTCAAATGGAAAAGGAGAAAACCTCACTAAAGAAAACAATCCCTAAAAAGTTAGAATCAGGCAACTGCAAGCTAATAACTTTAGGAGACATCAAGAAACAATCAAAGAAAATTAAAAGAATGGGGAAAAAAAAGAATTGTTGGGCTACTTGAAATCCATGATCAAAAAAGAACCTATACATCATATTGCAAGAATTATTAAGGAAACATCCCCCTTATATCCTAGAATTAGAGGGTAAAACAGAAATTGAAAGAATCCACTGATCACCTTCTGAAAGAGATTTCCAAAATAAAAATTCCAAGTACTATTACAGCCAAATTCCAGAGCTCCCAGTTCAAGAAGAAAATGGTGCAAGCATCTAGAAAGAAACCATTGAAATATTGTGGAGCCAGAGTCAAGATAACCCAAAATTTAGCAGCTTCTACATTAAAGGATCTGAGGGCTTGGAATATGATATTCTAGAGGGCAAGGGAGCTAGGATTATAATCAAAAATCACCTGCCCAGAAAACTGAGTATTATCCTTCAGGGGAAAAATGAATATTCAATGAAATGAAGGACTCTCAAGGATTTCTGATGAAAAGACAAAAGCTGAATAGAAAAATTTGACTTTCATTTTTAAAAATTCCTTTTTTTCCTGATCACATGTAAAGACAACTTTGAACATTCATTTAAATTTTTTGAGTTCCAAACTTTTTCCCTCCCCCACACTTGCACCCTAAAACAGTAAGCATTTGATATAGCTTACACATGTGTAATCATATAAAATATATTTCCATATTAGTCATGTTGTAAAAGAAGAAACAGGCCAAAAGAAGAGAAATCCTAGGACAAAAATAAAGAGTGAAAAATAGTATGCTTTGATGTGCATTCAAACTCCATCAGTTCTTTCTCTGATTATAGATAGAATTTTTCAATATGAGTCCTTTGGAATTGCTTAGATCAATTCATGGCTTAGAATAGCTAAATCATTCACAGTCAATCATCATACAGTATTGCTGGTACTGTGTACAATGTTCTCCTGGTTCTGCTCACTTCATTGTGCATCAGTTTCCAGGTTTTACTGAAATCTACCTGCTTATCATTTCTTATAGCACAACAGTATTCCATCACAATCATATACCACAACTTCTTCAGCCATTCCCCAGTTGATGAGCATCTGCCCAGTTTCAATTCTTCGCTACCACAAAAAGAACTACTATAAATAATTTTTGCACAAACAGGTCCTTTCTCCCTTTTTGGGGATCTCTTTGGGATACAGACTTAGTAGTGCTACTGTTGGAACAAAGGGCATGCATAGTTTGATTGTCCTTTGGGCATAGTTCCAAATTGTTCTTCAGAATTGTTGGATCAATTCACAACTCCACCAACAGTGCATTTGTATCCCAGTTTTTCCACATCCCCTCCAGTATTTATCATTTTTCTTTTCTGTCATATTAGCAAGTCCAATAGGTGTGAGGTGGTACCTCAGAACTGTTTTAATTTGCATTTCTTTAATCAATGTGATTTAGAGACTTTTTATATGACTATATATAGCTTTGATTTCTTCATCTGAAAACTACCTTTCATAATCCTTTGGCCATTTATCAGTTGGGGAATGAATTGTATTCTTGTAAATATATATGGGAAATGAGACTTTTATCAGACATACTTGCTGTAAAAAAATTGTTTCCCAGCTTTCTGCTTTCCTTTTGGGAAGGGAATTATTATTTCCATATGAATCAATATGATATGTGTGATGAATATACTTACAATTTAGATTCCTCAGAATTCCCATTTCATCAGCAGATTCTGGCTTGGGAGTCAAACGCTTACAATGTAGCTTGAAATGATCAATCAAACCCTTGACAATACTCTCACAATCACTACATTCCTGTGCCTGTGTATTTTAAGCGAATGGAATTAAAGATTGTGAACCTGTTCCCACTGCGGAACTCTGGGACCCACCAAAGTAATGACTCCCAAGGACTTGAAACAATGCTGTTCCCACAGACTCCAAAACACCTGTATTGGTAGGCTTGTCCTGGGAAACCACTCAGGTTCTGGAAATGATTGTTTGCAATCCATCTTCCTCCTTCTTTCCCACTTGTGATTTGTGTACATAATTTCTGCCTTCATTACAGCAAGCTGGAATACTGATCAGGAGAATTCTTAAATTGCAGATCTGTTCCTCATAATGAAACAAATTAATTAAACTGGTACTTGATCACTGGAACCTTGTCTTTGGCCTGCTCTGTCTCATCATTCCCACATTAGAGACCAGTCCATTAAAATTTTGTGAATGCTTCTAATCTTGGATGCATTGGTTCTGTTTCTGCAAAACCTTTTAAATTTAATATAATTAAAATTATCCACTTTACATCTCTTATGCTCCCTATCTTATTTGATTTTAAATTCTTCCTTTCTCCACAGATCTGACAGGTAAAATATTCCTTACTATTCCTAATTTGCTTATGGTATCACTCTTTATCTCTGAATCATGTATCCATTTTGACTTTATCTTGGTATGTTGTATAAGGTATTGGGCAATATCTTGTTTCTGCAAAGTTTGGCTTTCTTGAGAAGCATATAAAGGAAAACAGGAAAAAGGAAATGTAAGTGACTCAATAAGGTTAAACTGTTATCTTCCTACATGGGAAGATGATACTTGTAACTCCTAAGAACTATATTATTATTAAAGTAGTATACATAGAGGGCACAAGTATGAATATGAAGTGACTATGGTTTATACCTGTTGGTTTATATGTTCTCCTGTTTAAGACTGAACTTCTTGAAAATAGGGAGTATTTTTTTTTACCTTTTTATCTTTCTCCAGCACTTAGTACATACTGCCGTATATATCAGATGTTTAATAAATGATAGTTGAATGATTGATGTTTCTGGTGCTCTTTTGGTTCATTTTCACCATCTCACATTAAGAGATGCACTGTGAAATGCAAACATTTGGCATCACCTACCATATCGATTAGACTATAGACACTTCAGACTTCCTGAAGGAAGGAGGAAAATTCTAGCCTTTCTAACTCTGCTTCCCTTCCCTCTGTCCCACCCCACTCCAATACCCTCATCAAAGGGAGCTTGGTCCTTAGCTTAACAAAAGAAGCTTACTTTTGATTTCCCATCTTACTGAGAGGAAAGAAAAAGTAAAAGTGTCTGAGACAGATAATTTGGGCTAGAGTCTAAGCTGTGTTTTTTCACTTGTTAAAAACTGGGCACCACCTATAACATGTGGCTAATTTAATGACGGCTGAGAAAAGGGTTTTTTACCTTTAAAGGAATTTGAGATATTGTTTACCCTTCAGCAGTAACTAAGGTAGAGAAGGGAGCCCAACCAAGAGAGAAAATAAGTATTATTCTCTTATTCTCTGAAATTATCCCTAGAACCGTCATCATTATACATTTGTATGCTTTATAATTTCTGCATTAATAGTTTTCCTTACAATGAAAAAAGCTATAAACTCCCATTTAAACTCTCTCTGCCTTTGTCTCTCTCTACCCTCCCCCCCCCAACTATATAATACATGTGAACTCACTCTAATGTTTTCAGATCTCTTACATGCCCTTTATCTCCATTTTATGCTGTTTTGGGTTTTGCTCATTTTGATTGGAAATACTAGGGCAGTGAAAGCTCCTATCAGGATAAGGAAACGAATGCACAGTTGGACTTGAAGTCACAAATGATTCTTTCTCTTTTTTCCTTTCTCATGATCTGGTCCTCACTTACACAAATAGACAACTTTAAAAAATGTAAATGTAGGTGGATGCTTAGGAGCAGCTAGGTGGTGCTGTGGATAGAACGGTGGACCTGGAGTCAGGAAGATTCTTCTACCCGAGTTCGAATCCGGCCTCAATTTGCTAGCTCTGTGATCCTGGGCAGCTCAGTTTTCTCATCTGTAAAATGATCTGGAGAAGGACATGGCAAACTACTCCAGTCTCTTTGCCAAGAAAATCCTAAACGGGGTCACAGAGTCTGAAACGACTTAACAACAAACGGTAGACGCTTACAGTTGCGCACCCTAGGTCACAGCGGTCCTGTGGAAGCAGGACTAAGAGATGTACACCGGGCTCTAAGGAAGTCTGCTATTTCACTTCATGGAGGCAGGGCACGCTGAGGAGCGCACTACCAGGTGCTCTCCCGTGCTCATCCTTGACATTTGGTGACCTTTTCAGTTATCCTACCAGCAGGTACTTTCACTCCAGCTACTTCTTCCTTCAACTCGGCTCAGACTTCTTTAGGACGTTCTCATTCACATCTCAAGCCCGCACGTCCCCAGCAATGCCCTTCGAGCCCCCGCACAACCAGCTCAAACGGCGAAGGAGAAGCTCGAATCCAGAAGCTTTAGCGCCGGGCAGGAGAGAGCGGAGCGACCCAAGCACGGCAAGCCGTCCAGCCAATCGAGAGCCCGGAGGAACGCGAGGCTGACGTCAGCACGCACGCGGAGCCGAGCGTGCGGGCTGACGCACGTGTTTCGTTCGGCTGAACGGTCTGAGAGCGGGCTTAGCTGGAGACAGTGGGTGTGCACCGAGAACGAGGCACCCGGAAGACAGATTTCTCTGCGGAGGTTCCGATGGCTGGCCGGACGCTCGGGAGGGCTTGGCAGCAGATGTCTTGGTTCTATTACCAGTATCTGCTCGTCACCGCGCTCTACATGCTGGAGCCCTGGGAGAGGACTGTCTTCAGTATCCTGCTCGAGTGGCTGCGGGGGCGGGCGGTGAGGGCCTTGGAGGTGGGTGGGCGCGGAGAGAGGAGGGAGGCGATAAAGGGGCCGGGCTGCTGATGCTGAATGGCGGGGAGAGCTCCTGATAGTCTGAGGTGGAACTGTGGGGAGAAACCTAGACTAGACGGCAAGCGTAGGCCTGTAAGTGCGTGGAAAAGATGGATGGGTACCTGTGGAAGAAAGGGCCTGGAGAAGTGGGGGTGGGGTGGGGTGTGGTAAGCCCTGACGTGCATCCTAGTGCTAGATACCGCCGAGATTGGGGAGGGGAGGAGAGCAACGAGGTGAGGGTGACCTCTGAGCAAAGTTTCCAGGCAAGTGAAGATGCCTGCTGCAGAAGCTGTGGAGAGCTTAGATTCCTGTGGTTGGCTTGAAGGTAACCTGCTTTCCTGTTATGTGTGTGAAAGAGAGAGGCAGAGATTTCTGTGTGCCTCTCCCAGCGCAACACCTTTAAGTTCATTGTATCAGTCTTTTTCAAAGTTTCAAAATATTTGGTCCAAGAGAAACAGTTTAGATTTAAATTTGTGATGGATCAGTTTTGTTTCAGATTTTATGTATACGGTTAGGAAAGGAATTCTTAGTTACATTTAGATTAGAAAGAATTAGCAACGAACGCCTTAGAGGTCTTACTGAAGTGGACAATTGTGTCGATTTTCCAGAGGAAAAAATATTCCAGATGATGACGTTTATTTCCTTGACATAATTATTTTGTGTCCTGTCTTAGAGGCAAATACATTGCTTTCGTTTCAGTATACCATTGGTGTTTTCATTATGGTTTTCTGGAAGTGGCTTAGTTTTTAAAAGAAATATATAACATAATAAAGTATTGAAGTAATTTTATTACTACTGTATATAAAATATTTATCTAAATTCATTTATGATTATGTGCTAGCAGGATTAATAGAATGATTAAAAAAAAATCTATTGATGCCATATCAGTCTTACAGAGTGTGACTGACTTATTTTTAGATCTTTCTGTTTACCTTTCCAATACCCTGAACTCCTAAGGCCTTTTAGGTATCTTATGAGAAATTTTCTAGGATTGTGGGTTTGCTGTTAATAGTTTCAAAAGTATTGCTATCAGTCTCTTAACTTGATGTGAAAGATGAGAAAACTATCCACACTCTTAAGTTGGGTTTCAAGTTCTTTGTGAGTTACATGATATTATTGTAGCTTGATTTAAATACATATGTATATATATGTATTGCTTTGAGATTTCAGAATCGTATTGTTACTTTGAAATTCAAACAAGCAATTTTTTGGTTATATATGCCCCAACATCATTTTGTGAGCATTAATAATGGAATGACGTATGTGAAAGAAACATTGTTGTAGTTATTCTTTTAATTCTTGAAGGAAAATAACAACTAAATAATTTGTTCCTCTAGCCTATTCTGTGTTCACTGCTGCAAACATGAATTTCATCACTGGTTCGTATGTTTCAATAAATAGCTGCGTTTAGAAGAGGTTTTTCTAATTACAGAGTTTTTGAAAAGATGACTTTTCAATGACTTCAAAACCATATTGGAGCATTGAGACCTACTAGAACTCAAAGGTTTTAATAGGTTCCTAATTGATATTTCTGCTTTCACTGTACCCCTTCTAATCTATCCTCACAACTTCCAAAGTAATCTTAAATCACAGATCAAACCATAAGTCTCAGAAAATGTCTTATAGAAAAAAACGAAAACTCCCCAATCAAATGAACCTTTTTCAGTATTTTTTTTATTACTTTTATTCACAAACATTACTTTCCATGTAAACTGAACTACCTGACAATCCCATCATTATCCAGGGATGACTTGTTGCTTTGTTGCTGTAGGTAGGAGTGGCCACTGCAGTTGAAGCTGGTCTCTACTTTCACCCTGACTCACTCCTTGTGGGCTCAATGCTCCTTTCCCCAACTGATTTTCTTTAGGAGTTGGACCCCATCAACTGGCTTTGAAGGGAGGGTTCCCCAGGGTAATACTGAGAAGGGTGTTTTGAGAATACTTTCAATTAGGGTCTCTTTTCTTCCCTTCTCTTCTGTGTTCCCTGATTTGCTGTATTGCAAAGTATCCAAAATCTATGTCTAAAACTGCAACAGTTGGGAGGCTTGGGCTATGACATAAGAGAATAAACAGGGGTGGGAGTGCCTTGCATTGCTAGCACTTCTGTTTACTTTTGGATCACAAATCCCCTAGGAAACTGCTAAGGGGTTAATTCTGAAAATTGGGGCCTAAAATCCAAGTAGCCAGAAGGGTTGTTAGGCACAATCTTTTCTCTTTTTTTTGTTTTAAATAATATTTTTTCCCCAAGCTTCCTGTAAAAGCAATTTTAACATCCTTTTTTTTTTAAAGTTCCAAATTTTGTTCCTCCCCCACCCACTGAGAAGGCAAGCAATGTAATATTAATTTTACATAGGAAGTTTCCATCTTATCCATATTGCAAAATACACACACACACACACACACACACACACACACACACACACGAAGTAAAAAACTATACAGGCAGTCCAACTCCAATCCTCAGTGCTCTGTCCCTGGCTTCAGCAGAGGTGGGGCAGCGGCAGCACTACCAAAACCACTCTGGCAGAGACTATGGGGGAAAAGTAAGGTGTAAGAAGACTAGAAAGGTAGAAAAGGGGCCAGGTTATGAAGGGCTTTAAAGGCCAAACAGAATTTTATATTTGATCTAGTAGTTAACAAGGAGTCTTTGGAATTTATTGGGGGAAAGTGGATAATGTAGTTAGATCAGTACTTTAGGATAATTATTTGGCCACTGAATGAAGTATGAACTAGAGTTGGGAAGCGGAAATGTCATTTAGAAGGCTATTGGATTAGTCCAGATGTGAAGTGATTAGGGTCTGTAATCATAGTGGTTGTAGTATTTGAGGAATTTAGATCATAGGAAAGATTTTTTCTTTTTTATTATTATTTATTTGATTTTTAGAATTTTCTTTTAAATTTTGTTGACTTTTTTGGTTTTAAAATTTATCTTCAGCTTTCAGCATTCACTTCCACAAAATTGTGAATTTCAAATTGTCTCCCCTTTCCCATCACTCCGGGCCAGCATGTATTCTGATTACCCACTCCAATCTGTCCTTCCCTTCTGTCACATCCCACCCCTCATCCCTTCCCTTCTATTTTTCTGTAGGGCAAAACAGATTTCTATGTCCCATTGCCTGTATATCTTATTTCCTAGTTGCATGTAAAAACATTTTTTTAACATTCATTTTTAAAGCTTTGAGTTGTACATTCTTTCCCTTCCTCCCTCCCCATCCACCCTCATTGAGAGGGCAAGAAGTTTGATATTGGTTATATGTGTGTAGTCATGCTAAACTCTTCCATAACAGTCATGTTGTGAAAGACTATTTCTCTCCATCCTTTCCCACCCTCCATTTATTCAATTCTCTTTTGACCTGTCCTTCTACCAAAATGTTTGCTTCCAATTCCCCTTACCCCAATCTCCCTTCCCTTCTATTATCCCCCCTCTCTTATCCACTTCCCCCCTGCTTCCCTGTAGGCTAAGAAAACCTTCTATACCCAATTGAGTGTGTATATTATTCTCTCCAATGAAAGGATGGCTCACTTAATCTCTCTCATCTTCTCCTTCTTCCCCTCCATTGTCAAAGTACTTTTTTGCCTCTCTTTTGTGAGGTGATTTACTATATTCTACCCTTCTCTTCTTCCTTCTCCTAGTATATTTCTCTCAACACTTCTTTTTTGGATAGCATCCCTTCATATTCAGCTCACACTGTGCTCTGTCTCTATCTCTATCTCTCTCTCTTCCCCTTTCTCTCCCCCCTCCCTCCCTCTCCATCTCCATCTCCCTCTGTCTCTCTCCCTCTCTCCACACACACACACACACACACATATATATTTACATACATGCCTCCAACTATCCTAATACTGTGAAAGGTCTCATGAGTTACAAATACCATCTTTCCATGTAGGAATGTAAACAGTTTAAATTTAATAAGTCCCTTATAGTTTCTCTTTCCTGTTTACCTTTTCATGCTTCTCTGATTCTTGTATTTGAAACCCAAATTTTCTATTCAGCTCTGGTTTTTTCAACAAAAATTCTTGAAAGTCTCTGAAATATTATATTCAGTTTTGCTGGGTAAGTGATTTTTGTTTTCAATCCTATCTCCTTTGACCTCTAGAATATCATATTCTAAGCCCTTCAGTCCCTTAGTGTAGAAACTGTTAAATCTTGTATTATCCCGATTGTGTTTCCACAGTACTTGAATTGTTTCTTTCTAGCTGCTTGTAATGTTTTCTTCTTGACATGGGAAATCTGGAATTTGGTTACAATATTCCTAGGAGTTTTCCTTTTGGGATCTCTTTCAGGAGGTGATCTGTGGATTAGGAAAGGTTTTCCTAAGGTAAAATTGACAGGACTTGGCAACTCAGTGATTAGCAGTGGTGATGTTAGAAGTTAGAAACCAAGGATGACATCTAGTTTGCTGTTTCCTTCCTAATTTTAGCTGTGTTGGTCTTGTTTGTACAAAGCCTTTTTAGTTTTACATAATCAAAATTGTCCACTTTATTTTCCATGATCCTTTTTATCCCTTGTTTGGTCATGAAGTGTTTACTTTTCTATAGATCTAAAAGGTGATTTCTTTCTTGCACCTCTATTTTGTTTATGGTAGCATCCTTTATGTCTAAGTTATGTGTCCATTTGGAGCTTATCTGGGTATATATATATATATATATATATATATATAAAAGTTATGTGTCCATTTGGAGTTTATCTTGGTGTGTGTGTATATATATATAGTGTGCACTTTGCAGTTTCCCCAGCAGCTTAGTAACCAGGGTCTTTAGGTTGGTTTATCACTTACTACACTACTGTTCATTAGCTTTTGTATATCTTAAACCTAATTGATTACATTAGTCAACCTCTCTTTTTTAAACTAGTAGCAAATTGTTTCACTGCTGCTGATTTGTAGCATAGTTTGAAATAGGTTCCCTTCCATCTCACTCTTTTCCATTATTTCTCTTGAGTTTCTTACCTTTTTATTTCCTCTAAATTCACTTGCTCTAAGTGAATTTTTTTTGGTACATATGAGTCCTTTTCTTTTTTCTTTGATCTCTTTAGAGTACAGACCTAGGAGTGGTATTGCTGAGTTGAAAGGTATGCGTGGTTTCATAGCTCTTTGGACATATTTCCAAATTGTTTTCCAGAATGCTTGGACGAGTTCATAACTCCACCAGTAGTTCATTAGTGTACTGTTTCTCCTCATCTGATCCAGCTTTTGTCATTTTTGATAGTTATGAGGTGTTACCTCAGAGTTGTTTTAGTTTAATTTTAGTTGCTTTAGTTTTCATTTCTCAAATCAATAGTGATTTAAAGTGTTTTTTCATACTTACAGATCACTTTGATTTCTTCTTCTGAAAACTGCCTGTTCATATCCTTTGGCAGTTTGTCAGTTATAATTTGGAAATGGTTTTTATTTTTTTAGTTTTATTTATTTTTATAAGAACTTAGTTCCTTATGTATTTGAGAGAAAGGCCTTCATTGGGGAAACATTAAGAAAAATTTTATATGACTTCATTGTCTGTGGTACCTTTTAACCAAGTGTATTTTCCCAGCTTATCTTTTTTAAAATGTTTATTTATTTTTAGTTTTAAACATTCACTTCTATAAGATTTTGAGTTCTAAATTTTCTTAACCTCCCCAATACAGTGTGTAATCTCATGTATGCTATACATGTACAGCCATAATAAACATATTTCCATATTAGTCCTTTGTAGCACCAATGTGCTACACAGCACCTATACTGGCCATGAATATGCCAGCATAATTCTGAATCTCAAACATAACAGACTCTCCACATGGAAGACAGAACCAAAACATTTATTTAAACACCAGAAATCCAAATCCATAATAGCAACAAAAAAAAAATTCTATACACAATAACAATACAGCGGGGAGCCACCACCCCCAAACCTTCACCCTTCTTGGGCCTTCCCACAAACAAATACTTGCAGCTCAGCTGCCTGCTTCTTCCCTCTCCCTCAGCTCCAACTGCTGTGTTCGACTTCTTCCAAGGTCTACTCCTCCCTTCTTCTTCCACCCATTTAGCAAACTCCTCCCACCACAGACTCATGTGACTTAAGCTTCCCTGTGATTCAAGCAGGTCACATGGGCCTATTAATGGAAAAGATCTTCCCATTATGCAAAAATACATTAACAGTACATCATATTGTAAAGAAGAATTAGAACCATAGAGCAAAACCATGAGAAAGAAGAAACCAAAAAAAATAATTTGTTTTGTTCAGCAGTTGGACTCCATAGTTCTTTCTCTGGATGTGGATAGCATTTTCCATCATGAGTCTTTTGCAATTGTCTTAGATCATTCATTGCGTCCCGCTTACCACTTAATTGGGTCTATTTTCTTTTCTTTTTACTTGTCTGAAATTATGATTACTACCCCTGGGTTTTTTACTTCAGCTGCTCCATCTCTTTGGCTTAAGTGTGGTTTTTCTCTTTCAGGTGTGTCTTTTGTAAACAACATATCATTGGTTTCTAATTTCTAATCCATTCTGCTATCCATTTTATGAGTAAGCTCACCAACATTTGCATTCAGTTATGATTAATAACTATGCATTTCCCTCTACCCTATTTTCTTCTGTTTATCCTCTCTCTCTGTCTCCCACCCTCCCTCCCTTCCTGTCTCTCTATCTCCCTCTCCCTCCTGTCCCTCCTCAAAAATCTGTTTTGCCTCTGACCACTGCCTCCCTTAATCTCCCCTCCCTTTTATTATTCCATCTCTTTGTCTTATCCCTTTCCCCTTCTGTTGCTCTGTTAGGTAAGATAGATTTCTATACCTAATTGAGTTTGTGCATATTTATACCAATTCCAGTGAGAGTGAGGTTCAAGCATTGCCCATCACCATTTGCCCCGTACTCCAAAGCTCTTCCTTGTATGCCTCTTTTATATGAAATAGTTTTCTCCATTCTATCTTTCCCCCTTTCTCTTACCCCCCCTTTTTTACATCATCCAAATGTAATTCACTTGTCCTTATGCCCTCTGTCTATGTAGTCTGTATCTAAGTGCCATAATAAGGATAAAAAGTTCTTAAGAATTACAATATCATCTTTCCATATAGGTATATAAACACTTTAGAGTTATTGAGTCTTTTGTTTTCTCTTTCATGTTTAACTTTTTTGCTACTCTTGAATCATGTGTTTGAATGTCATATTTTCTATTCTCTTCCAGTCTTTTCATTAGGAATGCTTGAAAGTTCTCTCATTGAATCTCTATTTTTCCTCCTGAAGAATTATACTTAGTTTTTCTGAGTAGGTTATTCTTGGTTGCAATCCTAATTCCTTTGCCTCTTAGAATATGTTCAAGCCCTCCACTCCTTTAATGTAGAAGTTACTAAATCTTGCATGATGATTCTGCCTGTGGTTCCACAATGTTTGTTTTTCCATAACTTGGGAACTGAAATTTGACTGTGTTATTCCTTGGAGTTTTCTTTTTGGGGTCTCATTCAGGAGGTGACTGGTGGATTCTTTGCATTTCTGTTTTACCCTCAGGATCTAAGATATTGGTATAGTTTTCCTTGATTGTTTCAGTTTTTCTTAAAAAATGATGTCTGGCTTCTTTTTGTTTTGTTTTGTTTTTTTAATCACTGCCTTCAGATAGACCATTAATTCTTAAGTTGTCTTTCCTTGATCTGTTTTCCAGGTCAGTTGTTTTTTTCTGTTGAGAGAGTTCCTTTTGCTTCTATTTTCTTATCCTTTTGGCATTGTTTTATTGCTTCTTGGCATTCATATAATAATTAGCTCCCAATTCTAATTTTTAAAGAATTATTTTCTTTAGTGAGCTTCTCTGCCTCTTTTTCACTGGGCTTATTTTGCTTTTATCATTAGGTCAATTCTGGGGGGTTTTTTGTGTTATTTGGTATTTTTTGTGCCTCTCTTACCAAGCTATTAATTCTCCTTTCATAATTTTCTTACATTACTCAATTCTTTTAGGAATTCTTGTTGGGCTTATGTCCAGTTCACGTTTTTTTTTCCTTTGGAGCTTTGGTTGTAGTTATTTTCACATTGTTGTCATCTTCTGAGTTTATCTTGGTCTTTCCTGCCACCATAGTAGCTTTCTATGGTCAGGTTCATTTTTGTTTGTTTTTGTTGATTTTTCCAACCTATTTCTTAACTTTGAACTTGATGTTAAAATTGGGCTCTTCCCACCCACACATGGGAAGGCACTATCCCACCTTCAGGCTTTTCCATGCTTCTGTTTTCAGAGTTAGTTCTGGAATTCTGCAAGTTTCCGTTACTGCCAAGGTGGTATGTTTTGGGGAAAAGTGTAATCGCTGGTCTCCTGGTCTGTGCTCTGGTCTTTCCCAGGAAGGGTTCCTTCTATTCTGCAGGTGCAGAATAGTGCTCTTTTTCCATCTGACCTTGGAACTGTGACTAGGGCCCCTGTTCCCTTGCAGCCACAACTCCTATGTTCCTCTTGGTCCTGTGACTGCTGAGGGCCCGTACTCCCTTATGATCAACCACAAGCATTCCTCTCTGCCCCAGAGTTGCAACCCAGAACTGCATATGGGCAATAGAATTGCCAGTGAGCACCAGCTGCACCCTGTGCCAGAGGTCTTCTGTAATTTATTTCTACCAGTTGTTCAACTCCCTTAACCATTTGCAAGCTGGGAGTGCCTGAAATTGCTGCTCCTATTGCTATTACAGCTGCTTCCAAGGCACATGTGCTCCAGGCCAGCCATTATGATCTTTTAAAACTTTTAAAGTTAACCTCTTGACTTCTGTTTGGTTGAACTAGGAATTTTCTATTTTATAATTGTTGTAACCTTTTAAAATTTTCCATATTTCTGGTTTTCTAGAATATTAAAAAATTTTAGATGATTGAACTATTTGGAACTTAATTTTTTGCATGATGTGAGAGGTAGATGTAATTCTTATTTTTGCATTTCTTCTATCCAGTTTCTCCTCCCTCTGCCAAAAAAACAACCTATCAATTTCCTTCTCCCTGTTTTTGGTGTTGTTGAATCTGTCAGATACTATTATGGATCCTTATTTTTAGTTCATCTTTCTCACTGATCAATCATTATGTTTTTTAAAGCTAATACTAGACAACTCAGATAATTACTGCTTTGTAGTATAATTTAATATAGTATAAAATATTACCTGTAATAAAATTAAATCTTTAATACATTATAATATAGCTTATTTTAATATTTAATATAGCATAATAATAATATGATTATATACTTTAATAATTGACTTTTTTACCTTTTTAGTAATTTCCTGCAGTACACTTGACAGTTTACATGTTTTTTTATTTTATAAAGTTGGTATCATGATTGGTATTGTTAAGCTTATAAATTAATTTATAAATATGTAAATTAAATTAAAAGATCCAATGTATGGTTTGATCTAACCATGTGTATTGACCATTTCTCCAACTATTTCAAATAATGAAATGTTCTTCCTTTATTTCTGTATTTCAGTGGTTCCATGGCATCATTGCTGTTGGTACTCCTATTGAGAGTGTTAGAAATTATAATCTATTCTGTGCCATTCTTGACCATGCCCTACCATAAATTTTCTGCAGACATTTTCAGGATCATAAATCAAAGTATCTCAGGTGCTATATAGTCCAACCTTCTGTTTTACAAGTAAAGAAGTTAAAATTAATAGTGGTTAAGTGACTTACCCACAAATAGTAAGCATTAGAGGCAAGTCTGGGTCTAGATGACATTCTGTGGGCCTTCTTCTAGATCCAATTTTTTTATGTGGGTATCAATGGGTATCACTTCTTATCTTGTTTTATTCTGCTTCTGTATAAGTTATTGATTATTTAAATCCATTATGTGTAGCTTGTTTGGCCTTTCATAATTTTATATTTGTCTTCATTGAAGAATCTGTTTATGTCTAGATGTATCACAATAGTTGGTTATCGAATCTGTTGTTTTATTGTTAATAGCATTTTCTTTTCTCTTAATTTCCCTGTTTTATTAGTGACATAATATGATACTTTAAGGTTTGCAAAGTGCTTTACAAATATTATCTTATTTGATCCTCACATCAGCCCTGTGAGATGGATACTATTTATCATCTTCCTTTTACAGATGAGGGATCCTAAGGTAAGCAGAAGTTAAGTGACTTGCCCAGGGTCACAAAGCTAATAAGTGTCTGAAGTCTGATTTGAACTCTGGTTTTATTCTTCCAAGGTCTAGCACTCTGCACTGTGCTACATAACTGCCACTCTCTGTAGAAAACTATCTTATTTCTCCTTATATCCTTGAGGAAGTATGATGTTGAGGGATGGCCTTAGAATCAAGAAAACCTGGGTTCAGGTCCTGTGTCTGATAGTATAGTTATCCCTTACACATCATGGAGTGAGTGGGAGGGGGTAGGAGCTTGGCACCCTCTAGAAAATCCACATCAAATGTTTTGGCCTTCCCTTTATGCCAGAGAATTTTTTTTTTCTTTTATGAGTTTTTTATAGTCCCTTATTGTAAAATTTGGGTATATTTATCTTATTAAAAGATAGACTCTTGATATTATACAATACTCTACATGTATTTTATGCATTTCTGAGTTTCTAAACTTTTTGTGTCATCTGCTGGCCTTCACATGTTGTTAGCAGCTTCCACAAAACTCCCCCAAAATTCCCATTTAATTTTGTATGCCAACCCATCATGTATTGAAACCACAATGGGGAAAGTTGCAGTGTAGAAGGGATAACTGTACTAGCCTGATAATATTAGGCAAATCAATAAACCTCTTAGGGAACTCACATTAATCTATAAATTATATATGAATTGCCCATCTAAGGATTTCCTTATACCAATAAAGTCACAGGTCTAGAACAAAAAACCAAAAAATTATATATCCTACTACTTATGAAAATTACTACTTTCATTTTTGCTGTTAAATTTTGTGCCTCTTCTAAATAAGCCAGAGTTTCATCCATGAATAGAAATAACTTCTTTGCTAATACCTCTTCAATTCACTAATGTTTTAGTACTAGAACTCCTTATCTCTGAAAATATATAGGTTAGGCACAGGCCTGATCAGACAGGTCCATTGACCTGCCCCTTGCCAACTAGTTTTTTTTATCCCTTCTTTTAGGTAATTTGTTGACCCCTTCTTTATTCCCTGGGGTTTGCCATAATTGATGCCAGACTTTGTGTAGACTCCTGACCAGCTTAGCCCACTGCTCTCAGAACTGTGGGGCTCAAGAGAAATGCCTCTGCCTTCTCAGGGTAGATGTCTTCTCATTTAGTTTAATACATTTTTCTTGATTAATTCTTTTTCTGGCATTTTTAGAACTGTCAGTTATCAATATCCTTGCTTTGCCCCTTTTTAAAATTGAAAAACCTATTGTTTTCTTATTACATAGTACTAACTGTTGGTTTCAAATCAGTACTACTCAGATCAGAAAATTTCCATTCCTTTACTTTTTAATGATTTCAACACAGATGAGGTTTATTTTATCAAGTCTTCTGTATATAATGTTACCATCCTGGTACCTAACTGGACCCGTGATGTCTTTGCTGTAGGAAATTCTCAGTAAGAAAATTTCATCCACCACCTTGTTACATAGTCTTAAAGAGCAGCCAGCCTTCTGTCTACTAGTGTTGAAGTTTGGGATGGTGTGGACCCCGAAATACCAACACACCAGGTCCTGCTCAAATGAATGTGACACAGGCCTTCTTAAAGCCAAAGAAAAACAAAGTTTATTAAAGATTTGTCATACTGGGTTGACTCTTAAGGAGCCTAAGCATTTGTAATGCTTGTATTCACAAGCTGACCAGATAGAATCTCAGCCAGCCAGGGTCTGAGCATCTTCATGGAGGCAAGATGGAACTTAAATACAGAAAAAGACTGAGGGAAGAATCCAGGTGTCCCCAAATAGTCTGGGATCTCAGGGATGGTCTTGATATAGGAGGTCAGCCTGGAATGTAGATCAAACCCAGGGAGGATCCTTATGGGAGTGGATGGTGGGTCAAACAATCCACAGTCCTGGCTCAGTGACTTAGACCTCTAGAGAATGCCAAGAAGTGGCTGGTAATAGGATCTAAGGGAGAAATATCAAAAGAATGCCTAATCCTGTAAGGAGAATCCAAGGAGCCCCCAAGGCCAGACTTCCTGGGGCCCTTCAGACTAATGGGACCAAAACCCTCCCGGTCCAAGGAACAAAGATCTCAGCTTGCACTTGTACCCCATCACTAGGACATAATTTCTCTAATACAGTCAGGTAGTTTCTTAATGTTTTTAATCAGATTAGTTGTGTCCCACATTAGGAAAACACAGAAACAATTCACATATATGTCCAAATCTCTGGGCCAATGATTTCAGAGGTACAGGGAATTCCTGGTAAGGAAACCGTTTTTTCCACCAGTGCAGATTGACCACTGGTCTGTATGAGGTGGATTGGTACATAGAGCACTGGGCCTGAAGGCAGGAATACCTTAATTTCAGTTTAGTAGTTTTTTGACTTTGGGCAAGTCACTTAATCTCTGTTTGCCTCAGTTTCCTTCACTGTAAAACGGGAACAGGAATATCATCCAGAGTCGTTGTGGGGATCAAATGAGATATTTATCAAGTGTTTGGTAGAGTGCCTGAAATGTTGAGGCACTATTTGAATGTTAGCTCTATTTCTTCTTCCTCTTCTTTTTGTTCTTCCTCTTCCTTTGCTTCTTCTTTTCTCCATCTCCTCCTCTTCCTAATTGATTCTCTAGCATATTCCTCATAAAAACTGCTCCAAGCATTTTCTCTCCTTAAGCCTCACAATTCTCTTCTTTTCTCTACCTCCCAGCTGATCATCTCTAAAATTTACTATGAAAACTGAAGGTATTTATTATGAGTTCTCTTTATCTCAAAATTCCTTGACATCATCTTCACTCTTATTTTCCCCAGTTGCTAAAAAGTAGTTCCCCTTCTCTTTACAGAGGCTTATTTTCCTACATGTCTGAGTCCGTCCCTTCCCATCTTCTCCAACAGATTATAACTTCAATCATTCTCTTCCCTAAAAATCTTCCATCTCTCCCTGTCTATGGTTTCCTTCCCCTACTTCTTTCAAACAGGCCCAAGTCTCCCTCACCCCCCCAAAAAAAATGTTTTCTAGACCTACTCAGCTCTCAAGCTATCATCTTACATCTTTATTCCCTTTCTCAGTCAAATTCCTAGAAAAAGCTGCCTGCACTCATTCTTTATTTCCTCTCCTCTCAACTACTCAATACCTTGCATTTTAGCTTCAGCCTTTCAAGTGAAACAACTCTTTCCAAAGGTAGTCTCTTAATTGCCAAATCAGATTTTTTGTGTGTGTGTCCATGCTACTCAGTTTGCTGTATTTGACATTTAACATCCCTCTTTTCTTGAATTCTCTGGCCTCTGCAGATTTTTGGGATGCTGTTCTCTCCTATTTGTCTTTCTGTTTAACCATTGCTTATCTATCTCCTTTGCTTATTGGCTCATCATCAAGACCCATAACTGTAGATGTCCCCTGAGAGTCTGTCTGAGACTCTCTTCTCCATCTAGGAAGGGATCTTAACCTGTTGTCCACAAACATGTTTGTTTGTTATTGTTGTTGTTGTAACCATTTAAGTAAAATTGATTTTCTTTGTAATGCTATGGAGGAGGGTCCATAGGTTTCACCTAACTTTGAAAGGAATCCATGATCCCAAAAAAGGTTAAAAACAAAGTCCTACTTATATTTGGTAACTTTCTTTTGGTAACCCCCCAATCTCTTATGTGTTTAATTTCATTGTTATTCTTTGTGTGTGTGTGTGTGTGTGTGTGTGTACATGTGCATGTGTGCGCCTATGTGTGCACATTCATATCTGCATATGGCTCTTTGTTTTCCTCCTAAATTTTAGTCCCACATCACCAGTTAGTAACCTCTTGGACATTTCAAACTGGATTTCCTGCAGAGATCTCAAGCTCAACATGTCCAAAATAGAACCCATTTTCTTTTCCCCCAAACCCTCCCATCTTTTACATTTTCCTGTTTCTGTTGAAGTACTACTACTACTATCTCCCAGGTTTAGATCCCCTTTTAACTCCTGATTTTAATGCATACTAGCTATGACTTTGGGTAAGTTGCTAAACCTTAGTGTTCCGAGTAACTGTAAGTTACAGATGAGTTGCCAAGCTCCATTACTAGAGGCAGTTTTTATATATAAAGACCTTCTTCCGACTGTGCAATGGTATATAGTTCTTCAAGAACTATTTTGTAGTAAATTATTCTTATTTGAATAAAATTTGTGGTTATGGCCCCAGATTAGTAATCTGTCACTGGAAGTTACTGTGCTGCCATGTTATCTCCAGTGTTGGAAAAGGGTATAAATTATTTGTGTAATAAATGTATAGTTTTACAAGAAATGAAGACAGAGCAAAGAGGCTTTTTATAATAATAAAAAAACAGCATGTCTTGAAAAAGTATACTCTGGCCCTTCTATAATAACTATAAAATATATTGATGGCTCCTCATCATGACCTATATCTGTACATGCCCCCTAAGAGTCAGTCCTAGGCTCTCTTCATTCATTTCATAAAGCAGGTAAGAACTGAAGTAGTTGAATAAAGCTTCCTCATGAATCTTTTTTAAGTTTTCAGGGTATGTGCTCTAATTGTATTTTTTCTCCTCAAGAGTATGTTTGTAATCATGTGATCTGTAACAGTATTTCATAAAACCTATAGGTTTTCATATTTGTTAGTGATATATTGTTGACATGCCCTCCTGTGCATGGGTCCTGAGTAATTGATATTTAACATTCCCTGGTCTAAGTTATGTTTGCCCCTAGAGAAGAACTGGGACATGGGACAGATAGTACAAGTGAACAGATAGAAATGAGATATTCTGGAGGTAGCAGCAATCTTGATGCTGAGATAGATTGTTCTTAGCAATAAGTCCTGCCTTCTTCGCTCCCTCTTTCCATTTTCATTTGATAACCTATTGAGATTAATGATGGTAAGGCTTTGCCATTAGTAGTCTCACCTTGCCTCCTTACATAGGGTAAGGTACTTGGTTCATAGGACTGTGTGAATCAGGGACCTCCATACCCACCATTAGGCATCAATGTAACTTTGGTGGAACCTTTCCATTTAGGTCTGGGTCCAGGGAGCAAGAATTGTCTTTGTGTTTAATTGTGAGGGGGTAAAAGTTCCCTGTGGGGACATTTGTCTTTCTCTTTATGAGTGGTATAACTGGTCCCAGATTAGACCTTTTGTCTGGGAAGAGAGTGAGAGGCAGTTGAAAGAACACTGGCTTGTTAGAGTGAGTTTGTTGTTACTTTTTTATGTCATGTGTCCATTTGGCAAACTGGTGAAGCCTATGGACCCCCTTTTAGAATAATGTTTTTTAAATACATAAAATAAAATACAAAGAAAATATGAAATAAAATATGAAGAAAAACTGTATTGAAAGCAGTTATCAGGTGTTGTTTGTTTTTTAAGACCTTGGATACCTCATTTAACCTCCCTGCAAACCTGTAAATTGAGAAGTTTGAACTCTATGTTCTCTGAAGTCTCTTCCAGTTACAGACTTATTTATGATCTTTAGATTATGGCCCTGAGGTAATCCCTGGTTCATCCTTACTATAGTACCCAAGAAAGAAATGATTATGTAATTTTGTTGGGGGCAGGTTTGGGGAATAAGTATAAAATGCGTAATTATTGGGTAGGTCAAAGGGGTTGATTTTTCCTCAACTGTTTTTACTTATTCATGTTCTCCCTAAAGTTTACCACAGAGGGTCCACCCATTATGTTGAAGGCCTTCCTTGCTTTCTCATGACATCATGAGGTTCTAGTTCTGGCTGACCATTTGCCCAGTCTGTCTTCTCTTCCTGTCTTCCAGGTTATTGGTAATAGCCTTTAGTCTTGCTCTTCTTGGGAGATTTGGTTGGTTATATTTTGCAGTATGCTCACATTCACTTTATGGTTCTCTGTGGCCCCCAGTGTGATGTCTATCTTTAGTTCTTTGCAGGCATTGGTATTTCAGATTTTGCTGCCATACAGCAGTGCTTGTGAAATGAATTGAAAAGATCATAATTTTACTTTAAGTTACATCCAGTGTTGGTTTTTGATGCTTTGCCACTTGTGATTATTTCAGTATGAAACACTGCAGTTTAGAAAGAAAGCTCTCCTCATTTAAAAATATTTGAGTTTACTTTTTTAGACTGCATTTTTATATTTTAAATTATCTTTGTTAAAATTCTCAGTTGTTCCAAGAGAAATAATCTCATAATTTTCCTTAATTACAACTCAGATTCCATGTTGATTTCCATTGTTGGAATGGCATTATACACTGGATACATCTTCATGCCTCAACATATCTTGGCAATATTACACTACTTCGAAATTGTACAGTGAACACAGTGTGCTCAAAAAGCAACGAACCAGAGATCCATTGAAGGGAAGAAGCCACTTCCCTTGGTGAAATGAAACTTCAGAAGATTCCAGACATATGTTATGAATATGAAGACTAAATTTTAAGAAAGCAGGACAAGGCAGCAGTCCTGACTTATATGTTGTATTCATTGTTCCAGTGTTCGCCCATATAATAGTTTTATCTATTTTGACGTTGTGGTGGTTTGTACTCTAAATATCAATATTTTCTTAGCCTTTGGAACTGTTTTACTATTATTCTGTGAAACTTTTTCTTAATGTAACATTTAGTAAATTTTGATTGCCTTGTATTTTTTAATCTGAGATCATTAGTTAGGCATCTTGCTTCAGCAGTTGTCTGGCACAAAAGTATGCCATGGATATATTTAAAATATTGACCAAAACTTTGTAGAAATAATAACAAGATGAAGAGGGTATACTTCAGTTGAGCATAAGAGACTTCTTTCTAAGTTTATACTTGTATAGGAGTAGTTTCAACTGTCTATGACTATTAGTTTTAAAACATTTATTTTGCTTTAGTGTTATTAAAATTTGCCACTTGTGATTATCTCAGTATGAAACACTGTAGTTCAGAAAGAAAGCTCTCCTTATTTAAAAATTTTTGAGTTTAATAGTGAAAGAGCAAAGAAGATTCTTCTAGAGTTAGAATAAAGGAATACCTAACCTTTTAATAGTCCTATTTTATGGATTTCACATTAACAAAAAAGTTCTATGATGAAATGTTTGGACAAGTAATCAACTTATTTAGCATTATTATGGAATGCTGACCTCAAATGGTAGTTTTATTAAGTAAATAGTAAAAGATTTCCCAAAGGTTATCACTAACATTTGCAGTCCTGTAAAGCTGAGTTTCAAGATTGTAACTGGTGCTGAAAAATAAAAAAAACATATTTTTATTCACAGTTAATAATTAGTAAAACTGTAATCCAAGGAACTTTACAAACTTATTAAAATAGTATTTCCCACTTTGTGATGTGCGTACGTTAGGGTGTGTTGTAAAAATGTGTTTCCAAACTAGAATTTTTTGGTGGTGAAGGCTGATTATTAGAATTGAAAATCAACTAATGGGGAAAATTCTTTGTTTAAAATTAATACTTTTCTTGATTTTAATCTCATATTGTGTATTTTTTTCTGTTATAAATTTATTACTACTAAAGATTAATCATTCTTAACTCATTAGTTTTCAATTTCTCCCCACATTATAGAATTGATAACTTTAAAAGGCAATTTAATCATCAACAGGCATTTATTAAACAACTTTTATGTATCAAACACTGGACTGCAATGCAAAGACACAAAGAAAAACCATTTCATAGAATTTAATATATGATCCAACTCTTTATTTTATAAATGAAGAAAGGGTTAAATGATTTTTCCAAGGTCATACAATCAAGTTGATAGCATAACCTGGGTTAAAACCTAGAATTCTGACCCTCAGGTAGTATTCTTTCTACTTTATTGATAGTTGGGGCAGTATTTGGAGTACACCTAAAATTGTGTAGAGAAAATAAACTGAAGAGGGAAAATTTTAATTGAAATTTTTTGTAAGTTTATACCCAAGAGTAGCTTTAGCTGTCTAGACTCTGCTCTTTATGAAATATTTATTTTGGATCATAGAAATCATATTTAAAGTAGACTGCTTAATTCCCTCATTGTACAGCTGAAACTGGGGCCTGGAGTAGTTAAGTGATTTGCCAGAGGTCACAGAAGCATTTCTAATCCCATATTTGAAGTAAACGAGGAAAACTGAATCGCAGTGAGAAAAAGATAACAAAGCAATCTGTAAGCATGATGCTGGTTGTGTGGAATGGACAAGTTGCTTAACTTCTCTGAGCCTAGATGTCTTCATCTCTAAAATGACTAATTAGAATAATACTACCTTGGTATTTACCTCAGAGTAAAAGACCTTTTGTAAACCTTAAAGTGTTTTAAGAATATGGAGAGTAGTTCATTATTACACCATTGAGCTAGAAAAGACCATCTAAAACTGTTTTAGGAATAGATTTAAGGAGATCCAGGAATTTGAATGGGAAAAAAGAGTTTATTTTCACTAGCTTCTAGCTGAAATTTGACATTTCCTTCAATTATGAATATAAGAAACTAAACTTATTCTCCTAGGCTTTAGCAGGCTGTACAAGAGATCCATGACACAAATAATTTGTAGTTAATTCTTCATTAGAGAGGCATTCTGGCATGGCAAAATGAGAGCTGGGGTCTGCATTGAGGGGAATGTGTGCTCAGTTCTGCTTCTGACATACAGGCTCTTTGCAGTTAAGTGACACTGGATGAGAAACCTCTCTGTGCCCCAGCAAATCTTCTGAGAGTTAACAGAGAAGGTCCATGCACATCAGCAACTCATGTGAATCATGTAGTTACTTGGGGCACTGAAAAATTAAGTGACTTACTTGTCTTGGCAAGTTTTTCTTGCTCCAAGACTGGCACTCTATCCACCATCTAACACTGCCTCTTGTGTGCTTGCTGAAATACTGTGTGTTGTCATAATACGTGTATGCCAACAGTGCCAGATGTTACACTAAACATTTTTTAAGTACAAATATGTCTACTTACACTCTATGTTTTTTAAAAGTTATTTAATAGGACAAGCACTCAAAGCATTTAACTACCATCTCTCTGCATGCTAAATATTAAGCAGTAATGTTTAAACACAAGTTGATCACTTTTCCTTTTAGAACCATGTTGAGTGTCATCCTTAATATAATCTGGTACTTGGAGCCTGCTGTAAATATCATTAAGTTTTTTGGAGTAAGGTAGAACCTTGGTGTTGTCTTCAGTTCTCATTGCTTAATTTAATTAACAGTTTGAAGAAAGGGTTTACAGTAGTACATAGAGATCCTGCTTTATGGTCAGGAATGCCTGAATTAAGTCCCATCTGTGACACATACTGCCTATAGCCATGTAACCATGAGAGATCACTTAGCCTCTAGGGGCCCCAACCAACTTTCTGGGACTAAATTACCCTACACCCGACTTATAGGTCTTAAAATGGAGTTAATTTTGTATTTTTATTAAGCAGCACTAAATTTTATGTGAGTCAAAATAATAGAATAAATATAAGCAAATTTTTCAAAATAATTTTCAAAAATATTAATAAATTCAGTGCTTACTATTTCAGGCATGGTGTCAGTGATGCAAATGCAAGAAAAACAAGTTTTCAAGGAGCATACATTCTAATGGGGAAAATAACACAAATGGAATCTGAATTGTAAAGACTGCCAAAAAGTGGCAGGGAGGCCTGGTCAGAGTAAAAACCCATACAGTGGAGCTCCTCTGGTTCATTCCAAGCGTCAAATCCAAAGTTCCTGTGAGGACAAAATGGAGACGATGGCTAGAGTCAGGGACTTTTCCAGCAAGACACTAGGAAATTTCAGATACCTACTGGCTCATTTCCTACTGCCTGCAAACATGCCCATCCATGTTTTCCCTATCCTAGAAAAAGCATCCCTTGATTCTTTCATCCCTGCTATATCTCATTCTGTATCTCTTTTGCCCTTTTTAACCAAATTTCTCTATAAGGTTATCTATATAATAGGTGCCTCCATTTTCTCTCCTCTCACTTACAGTCTGGCTTCCAGCATTATCATTCCACCAATTCTACTGTCTCTAAAAGTTAGTAAAGATTTCCTAGTTGTGAAATGTAGTGGTCTTTTCTCAATGGTCATTTTCCTTGACCTCTTTGACACATTATAGCCTTTGACCCTTTCCCTTGATAGTCAGTTTCTTACAGGACACCACTCTCTCCTGCTCTTCTACATATTTGGTCATTCCTTCTCTGTCTTCTGTGCTGGCTCTTTCTCCAGATCACACCCTCTAACCATAGGTGTCCCTCAGGGTTTTTCTCCTTCTACTTCATTTGATGATCTCATCACCTCCCATGGATTTAATTACCCTCTCCATGTTCATGATCCATAAATCTGCCTTTCCATCCCAATGTCTCTGCTACCGTTCAATGTTGCATCTCCAACAGCCTCTCAGACACTTCAACCTGGACATGCATGTCATCTTGAACTCAGTATGTCCAAAACAGAACTCATTTTCTTTTCTGCTCATTTCTTCCCTGTTACAGTAGAAGCAACACACTATCTTCCCAGTCGCTCATGCTTGGAGTCATCCTTGACCCCTCATTTTCTTTCAGATATCCAAGCTGTTGCCAAGGCCTACAATTTCACCTTTGCAACATCTCATCTATATGCCCCTTTCTCTCCTCTGACAATATAAACCCTCTTACCTCATGCCTAGATTATTGCATTATAGCCTGCTAGTGAGTCTGCCTGCCTAAAAGATCTCCCTAAAATGCAGTCTGATCATGTCACTCCCCTACTCAGCAAACTCCATTGTCTCTCTATTGCCTCCTCAACCCACCCCCCTCCTACCTTTATAACAGTACTTTTATTCCCCAACATATATTTTTCCATCCAATAATGCTAGCCACCTGGGTGTTCAAGCCACAAGACACTGTCTCTCAACTCTGGGCATTTTCTGTGACTGTCTCCCATGCTTGGAATAGTCTCCCTTTTCCACTCCACCTACTGACCATGCTAGCTTCCTTTAAGTTCTGATTAAAGTCCACCTTCTACAGGAAGCCTTCCCTAACCCCTCTTAATTCTGGTACTTTCCCTATTTACATATTTCCTATTTATCTTATATAGCATGCTCAGTATATATTTTCATGTTGTCTCCCCCATTAGATTATAAACTCCTTTAAAGGAAGGGTCTTTTGCCTCTTTTTGTATTCCTAGGCACTTAATAAATGTTTTTTGATTAATTGATAATATTGATCTGTGAAGGAGAAGTGACTAATACAGTGGAGAGGCAACATCTAAAAGGGTGGAAGAAAACGTATAGAGAGAGAGCATAAGCCAAATAACTGATGTGGTAAAAACATTCATTAGAGAAGCAAAGCTTGGGTTATCAGAAATTTGTCATTATAAAAATTAAGCACTCATTAAGACAGTAATGAAGATGTATAATAATGTGTGCTTCATAAGTAAACGAGAAATAATGCACCTCATGAAATTCAGCAAATGGTTATTGAAAACCTACTACATGCAAGGTATTCTACAGTACTTGAGGAATACAAAAAATAGTAATAATTACAACAGCTAATATATGCTGTTTTACATATGTTATCTCATTTGATTCCTTCAATATTTATCACTGATTACCTTTACCATACTTGGCATGTGTTCCAGGCACAGTTATGCCATTATTTTACCTGTTTAAACATTGCAAAAGTAAAGTCAGACCTTGCACTTGTAGGATAACAGTGCTATTCTGGGTAGTATTTTAGCTGAGCCTTCCAAGAAAGCTAGGGAAACAATGCAAAGACACAGGAAAATTGGGAAGAGGGTAAGGTTTAGGAGAAATCTGTCTTCTGATTGGGAAATGTTCATTTTGGGATACCTGTAAGAGAGCCAAATGGCAGTCAGTGGGTCAGTTCTGGAACTCAGAAGAGAGACTCAGGCTAGATAGTAAAGGTTTATTGAGAGCCTACTGTGCACTAGACACTGTGCTAAACCATGAGAATACAAAACATGATGAAAGATAGTCCCTGATGTTAAAAGTAAGACATTCTGAAAAAGTTTTAAGTTTTGCAGAGTGTTTGTAAACTGTTTCATTTGATCCTGACATTTCTCAACATACTTTTAAGCTTCCATTTTGAAATTTCTTCAAAAGATACTTTATTAGTCACATGAGAAAATCAGTCCCATTTTATAGTACTTGTATATACACCCTCTCCCTGGGTTAGATGCCTTTTTCTCATTCTCCAAAGAAGGGAGGAAAAAAGGAAATATGAATGGGCCTGTGGGAATTAGGGAACACTCCAGACTGGAAAGAATACCTACCTAGGAGAGTTATTAAAAAGTAAAGTAAAACTACTTCTCATCCAATATAACTCCAGAATATGTAGTATAGGTTTCAGAGAAGTGAGTATCAATAGCTCAATCTTGGCTCAACATTTACTAAGCACCTACTATGTGCCAAGTGCTGTGCTAAGTGCTGGAGATACAAAAGGAGACAAAGGACAGTCCCTTTCCTCAAGGAGTTCACAATTTAATTGAGTCAGTAGGCAAACAAATATGTACAAACAAGCTATATATAGGATAAATAGGACATAATTAAAAGGGAGAACGCATTAGAATGAAGAGGGATTCTGCAGAAGATGAGATTTTAGTTCGAACTTATAAGAAGCCAGTAGATGGAGATGAGAACCGAGAGCATTCCTGACATAAGAGACCACCAGGGGGAATGCCCACATCTGAAAGATGGAGTACAGGGTGGGGAGTAAGGTGTATGAAGACTTGAAAGGTAGGTTTTGAAAACCCTTGAACAGCAAACAGAGGTCTTTATATTTGATCCTAGCAGTGATAGGAAGTCCTGGGCATTTGAAGAGCAAGGTGACATGGTCCAACCTGCCCTTTCCAAAATCACTTTGGTGGCATATTAGAGGATGGATTAGAGAGGGGAGAGACTTGAAACAGACAAAGGTACCAGGAGGCTGTTGCAGTAGTTCAGGTGTGAGGTGATGAGGGCATGCACCAGAGTAGTGGCAGTATCAGAGAAGAAAAAGGGGCATATTTGAGAGATGTTACAAAAGTGAACCTTTTTTTACCCCTATAAATACCTAGAAGTTTATTAGGCAACAGGCTGGTTATGGAGGAGGCCAGTGAGAAACAGCAAGGAGCTGATAATAATACCTAAACTGCAAGCCAGAGGGGCCTGGGAAGATGATGTTGCCTTCTACAATAATGAAGGTAGTATGGAAAAAAGAATTTAGGGGAAAAGACAATGAATTTGGTTTTGGACACAAGTTGATGAGATCTGGACATCCAGTTCCAGTGTATTTTAAATGCAGACAGAGATAAGAGATTGGAAGTCAGCAGAGAGATTGGGGCAAAATAGGCAGATTTGGGAATCATCATTGTAAGAATGTTAATAATATCCATGGAAGTTTCTGAGATCACCACTAAAGTAGCATAAAAAGGAGAAAAGAAGTTCATCCAGGATAGAACCCTGTGGGACACTAATAGTTGGAAGGAGTCGTCTGAATGAGGATGCAGCAAAGGAGTCTTGAAAAAGAGGCCATATAAGAAGGAGAACCAGGAGAGAGTGGTGTCTTCAAAACCCAGAGAAAAAACAGTATCAAGCAGAAGTCAGGGTAATCAGAAGTATCAAAAACTACAGAGAGGTCAGGCAGAATGAGAATTGAGAAAAGGTCATTGGATTCCACAGATCATTATGGAAAAATTTGCATGAAATAATGCAGCAAAAAGTGAGCAGAACCAAGGGAACATTGTATGCAGTAACAACAATATTGTTCAAAGAGCACTGTGATTGAGTAACCTGTTTGGGTGATATGATCATTCAAATCAACTGCGAAGGACCTGTGAAAGAAAATGACCCACCTTTTGAGAAAGAACTGGTATAGGGAAGTATGTATTGTATGATTCCACAATTAAATCTATGTCTGATATGGGCCTGGGAGCAAGGGAGACAACTCTACATACATATCTAAATGTAACCAGAAAATATTAAAAGTTTTAAAAGGAGATCATTAGTAACTTTGGAGAGAGCAGTTTCAGTGGAATGATGAGGTAAGAAGCCAGATTGTAAAGGGTTAAGAAGAGAGTGAGTGGGACAAAATAAAGTCACCTGTAGTAGATGACACCATTTGCAAGTAATTTAATCACACAGGGTAGAAGGACAGTGGCAGGGATGAAATGATCAAATGGCAACAGGGAAGGAGTCAATAGACAGGGCAAGATAGAAAACAAATGATTAGCGTAAAGATGACAGAGTACAGCATATTGCAGGAGATTAGATGAACTGAGATCTCGTGCAAATAGAGGAGTTAATGCCACTGATAAGGAGTATAGCTACCTTTTCATTTGAAACAGGGTAAAGGAAAAGAAAGTGGGAGAAGGCAAATGAGTGATGTGAAAGGAAGAAGGGCCTCATGAAGAACAGCCTGAGGTTTTTGGGTTTTTTTTTTAGATGGAGCAATGGGACATTTGAGGAGGGATAAAAAGTTTAGGATAGCCAAAGTGGGCTGAAAAAAGGAGGTATAGAAGGATTACCTAGTGGATGTGAGGGGCCAGCTGAGGTTATGTAGTATTCGTTTGTAATGGACCCATTCATAACAGTTATATGACTTTATTTACCAGCATTCAGTTGCTAGATGGTGGGAATCATCCAAGGTTGAAGGTTGGCAGGGTACAATTAGTGAGATGACGGAGGGAAGGACATTGTCCTCTTCTCTTTAGTCCTTCCCTCCGTGGTACATTTGTGGACAATGGAAAAATTGGAGGTATAATCATCTGTATATGGCTGAGGTGGGGTGGAGGAATAGGTCATGGGAAGTGAATAGGTTAAGGAAGTAGGCTAAAGTGAGAGAATGTCAACATGTATGTTGAAATTCTCAAGTGTGAGAGCAGGAATTAGAGAAGAGGGAAAAATTGTGAGCCAAGTACAAAACTCATTGAGCAAGCAAGGGGAGTAACCTGAACATTTGTTGACAACAGCTGCCAGGATTTTGGTGGTAGATATGAATTGCACAAACCTCAGAAGAGGAAAGGTGTTACTAAGTGATAGAAGTCAGGAGAGAACCTGAAAGTGGCAATGGTGGTCAAGGAGTATTCTAACTTCATTGTCTTGACCAGTGAGCCAAAGGATATAGCCAGTACTGGAAAGGGTGCCCAGAGAAGTTGGGTCGCTGAGGGAAGCCTGCTTTCAAATAGAAAACGGAAGGAGTAGGAGAGGTAACTTTGTTACCTGTGGAACAGGCATTCCAGAGGCTGCAAGAGAAGTGAATGGTGTTTGAGGTAGGATGGTTGAGGGGAATGGAAAATAGGGTTGGGATGATGACCTACAGGGGTTCAGAATCACTAAGATCTGTAGGATATGACCAGGTATGAGAATCTTCAGCACTAAGTGGAAGGTACTACTCTTTTCAGAGGAGACAGAAGTTCAGACTGGGGAAAAATGCAGCATAAGATGGAAGGACAAACAGGAGGACCTAATTCACTCACTAGTTGTCTACCCTCCAAAGACTAGGTAATAAGCACAACTGGAAATGGAAGTTTAACCTGCATAACAAATTTCCTCTTTTCTCTTTCTCTTCCCTCCAGGTATGGACACGGTAGATTCAAAACCTGAGGTCAAAGGGAAGGTTTCTTCTCTTCTCGTATGAAATCAGGCCTGCAGCAGAAGGTGGAACTTGTCTTGTGCTGACATAGATGAAAGTCATACTACTAGCCTGTAGCAGCCTCTCCTAAAAGATCACTCAAAGCATGAACCAGAAGTCTCCCGGTTAGAGGAAAGTCTAGTTCTGTTCACCTGAGAAAGAAGTCTCCCAAGTGCAGGGGGAAGTCACTGTGGGCCAAATACAAGTCATTCTGCAGTGTTTATAATCCTCTGAATTTTCCCTATCCATTATATTCCTCAAAACTTGGCAGGCTGCACCCTGTACTTTCTTAGACTTAATTGCCCAGTCCTGAACCCTGATATGGGCCAGGTTACCTTCCTCTCTAGGGCTTCAATCATTGTGGCCTTATCTGGTACAGTCAAACTTGTCATCAATATAATGGTGTACATCAATGCCCTCATGAAGGGAAGCCTCCCACACTAATAGATCAATAAGAGTTGTCCTATGTAACACAATTATGTAAGTTGCCCTACATAATCAATAAGAGTTGTTCAAGTTGTCCTACAGAAAGATCGCTAAGGTATACTGGACTCTTCCAAAATGTTCCTGACTTGTCTGAGCCACAGAAACTAAGAAAAAAGCACTGATGAGGTCAATAATTCCACACCACTCACCATGGGCTTGAGCTACTTGGTCAATGATATTGACTAACTGGAACAACTGTTAGATTTGATGGGCATGACTTTTTTCAGTTCCCTGTAGCAAGATGCCATTCACCTTCCTCAGGGACCATGCAGGTTTATAGCATGGGAAATTAGGAGGTGCTTCTGCTTTTGTCATCTCCATCACTAATGAAGAAATATGTTTCACCATGGTCCTCCTCCCCCAGGGATCCAGTATTGTTTGGTTAATTACATGGGATGGTTCAGAAAACACCAAGTGTTCCCATGTATCCTGCACAAAATAGCCTGCATAGAGGTTCCCAAAAGACACTCAGTATGGACGCTGACCCCCAAGATCTCATGATACCCCTTCCCTTGGGGTTAGATGAAACTGAAGAGCCTTAATGCTGTGGTGTTATATTTCCTAGTATAATTTTACTGATGCCTCCGTAGGCTGACCATCAGTTATTTTATTATCAGTCCTATAAGAACCCCATACCCAAAGCTTCCTCCCAAAGAGGTTATCATCAGTCTTGGCAGGATGGTGAATTCTTTGCCTCCTGCCTTGCCCAGAGTGCCTATTTGAATCAGTTGTTTGTCTGAGTCACATCTGTCTGGATATCTGCTTCAGATTTTACTAGTTTATCAGAGTACTCCTATATAGGTGTTTAATAAAGCCCATTCCTAAAGCCTGATGTTATCTGAGTGGTGTTCGACCATGAAGGCTGTATCTAGTTGCTCCTGTATTAGACTAGCTGTAGGTTATGGCAGGTCATTTTAGGGCTAGAATGAATCTGATTTATCAAACCCATTTCTTTTAGGAATTTAACCCCTTCCTTTGCAGACCCTCACTGGTAAGCAAGGTACAGCGGCATTTTATCTTTATGGGACAAGATATGTATAGTACCCCCAACTTACCCCCTATAAAGGGACAAAAGGTAACTTCCGTGTGGATTGGGTAGCAATTTAACCAGCTTTGTGAGTTAAGTCTTCTGAGAACTTCCCTATGGATCTCTACTAGTGAGAGAAGCTTCTCATGAGCTCCATTTGACCATCCCACAGCAGCCATTGTTCCAGTGACTCATTAGGTTGCTCCTTGAACTTCTCTTCCAACCTCCTCAGTTGCATCATCATCATCATTATTTTTTTAAGGTTTGCAAAGCATTTAATATATGTTGCTTGATCCTCACAACATTGCTGTGAAGTAGGTTCTATTATTAGCCCCAATTTCCAGATGTGGAAACTGAGACTGAGAGGTTAAGTGACTTGCCTAAGGCCACACAGCAATTTCATGTCTCTGGTAGGATTTGAACTTAGGTTAGTGTGAAAACCCTAGTCGCTGGGTAGAAGTCTCCCTTAGAGAAACAGTAAATAGGAAATACCAGGAACTTTGTTACCATACTTCCCAAGTCTCTGCCTCACTCTTACTCTGATTCTCCTCTCTTATGATTCTGATCTTAATTCAGTGCAGTGAAATCTCTGAGGTTGGAAACTGTAATTGTCAGTCCTAGTCCATCAGTTGCTGTTGTGTTCTCTAGTGTTAGTCCCTGCCCCCATCAACAGAGTCCCTTTTATTTGTGGTATTATGGACCCTAAAATTAACTACCTTTCAGCTTTTTTTGAATTGTCAGAAGCCAAGGACTCTCTCTCCACTTGGTGATTGCACTGAGTCAACTTAACTTTTATTTTTATTATGGTCATTCTGCTTTGTTACAACAAAAGGAAATCATCTGGAAAGACAAAAGGCCAAGAATATAAAGGGAAACAGTGAAAAGAAATGTGAAGGAAAGTAGCCTAGCCATATCAGATCCCAAACTGTATTATAAATATTATAAAATATTATCAAAGCAATCTGGCATTGTCTAAGAAATGTGACTAAGAAAGAGTGGAATGGATTAGGTACACAATACATTGTAGTAAATGACCATAGTAAACTAGTGTTTAATAAACCCAAAGATTAAAGCTTTGGGAGCAAAAGTTCATTATGGAAAAAAAGTTCTGTGAAAACGAATACTGTTTGGCAGAAACTAGGCAGTGAGTAAGATTTGACACTGTATACCAAGGGAAAATGAGAATTATAAGAAAGTCAAAATGATTGGAAGTAAAGGGTGATAACTTAAGCAAATTAGGAGAGCATAAAAAATTTATCTGTCACACCTGGGAATAAAGGAAGACTTTATGAAGAGCAATTTCCCAATTGCTAAAGGGTCAAAGAACATCAGCAGGCAGTTTTCAGAAGAAATCAAAGCTATCAAGAATCATATGAAAACAATGCTCTAAATCACTAATGATGAGGGAAAATGTAGAGTAAAACAACTCATACCTGTTAGATTGGCTTGCATGACAAAAATTATAAAGGACAAATGCTGGATGAAATGTGGGAAAATTGGGACCCTAATGAATAGGTAGAGTTGTGAACAGCTCCAACCCTTCTGAAGAGCAATTTGGAACTGTCCAAAGGTTATAAAAACTGCATACTCAGTTTTTGACTCAGCAATGCTACTATATGTGTGATGATACTATCTGTATCCCCAAAGGACCTGTATGTATAAAAATATTTATGGCAACTCACTTTGTGTCAGGAAAGAATGTAAAATTAAAAGGATTCGCATAAGTTGGGAAGTGCCTGAACAAGCTGTGGTATATAATTGTTATAGGAAGAAATTGTGCTGTAAGATAAGACAAGCAGGATACTTTCAGAAAAACATAAGACTTACATAAACTTATGTCCTGGGGTGGAGTGCCCATCCCTTAGCTCCCATCTGGCTTTTGTGATAAAAAAGTGTAATAAAGAGAAACTGAGACACAAGTTCTGAGGTGATCACGCTGGTATTTGACAATAAAAGGGATCTACAGCTCCTCAGTAGCATGCATCTGACAATCAAAGCATCTCTTCATTACAGTTAGTAACATAAGGCACAGGAAGTAGTCCAGTGATGCAAACTGAACTAAGGCTTGATTCAGAGGACTGATTATCATAACCCTGAACAACAGAGAAAAAGTTAGCTAACATCTTCTGAAATGTTTCATGGTTGGCAAACAAGACTAGATTGCCCAGGCTGAGATAGCCTATAGGTCCAGCTCATGAGGAATCCGAGGTAAAACAAGAGAAGGAATTTGTAAAAAAGTGAGTGACAGGCAATATAAGAGGAAAAGAAAGAAATTTCCAAACATCTCAGGAGGAAATAAAATGGTCAAATGAAAGCATTTAACCTAAGCAGTCAATTAACAAGGAAAATAAAGAAATCAAAATCTCTGAATAAATATTATAAGACAAAGTAAAATTAATCAATTCCTGATGAGGAGGATGACCCTGTGGATTTCTAAGTGTATGGAACCCCAGCAGGATGTTCCTGAATGGTTCAACATAGAAATGAGAATTGCAAGCAAAGAATTTATGACCTACACAGCACAAATGATTGACAACAAGGAACAATTTGAATCCATGGTGGCAAAAACTAATTAAGAGTTTTCTTTCTCACGATCCAGTGCAGAAAGGCAGAAATAGTCAAGGCATCCTTCTCAGATCATAATGCAATAAAAATTATATGTAATAAAAGGCCAAGGAAAGATAGAGCAAAAATTAACTGGAAACTTAATAATCCTAAAGAATGAGTGTGTTAAACAACAAATCATAGAAACAATGAACAACTTCATTCAGGAGATTGACGATAATGAGACAACCTAACAAATCTAATGGGATACTGAAAAAGTAGTTCTCAGGGGAAGCTTTATATCTTTGAATGCCTACATGAATAAAATAGAGAAAGAAGAGATCAATGAATTGGACATGCAGCTGAAAAAGCTAGAAAAAAGAACAAATTAAAAATTCCCAAGTAAATGCCAAATGAGAAATACTGAAAACCAAAGGAGAGATTAATAAAATTAAAATTAAAAAAACTATTGAACTAATAAATAAAACTAAGAATTGATTTTATGAAAAAAACAATAGAATTGATAAACCTATGGTCAATTTGATTTTAAAAAAAGAAAGAAGAAAACCAGATTACCAATATCAAAAGTGAAAAGGGTGAACTAGCTTCCAAAGAGGAGGAAATAAAAGCAATAATTAGAAATTACTTTGCCCAACTGTATGCCCATAAATTAAACAATCTAAATGAGATGGATGATTATTTTAAAAAGTATAAATTTCCCAGATTGACAGAAGATGAAGTTGAATGCCTAAACAACCCCATCTCAGAAATAGAAATTCAACAAGTCATCAATGAATTCCCTAGGAAAAATCTCCAGGGCCAGATGGATTTACAAGTGAATTCTATCGAACATTTAAACAGTTAACTCCTATACTATATTGATTATTTGGGAAAAATTGGGGAAGAAGGAGTCTTCCCAAATGCTTTTTATGGTCCAATTATGGTTTTTATACCTAAACCAGGAAAAGCCAAAACAAAGAAAGAAAATTATAGACCAATTTATCTAATGAATATAGATGAAAAAATTTTAAATAAGATTTTAGCAAAAAGAATACAGCAACTTACCATGAGAATAATACATTATGATCAGGTAGGATTCATACCAGGAATGTAGAACTGGTTCAATATTGGGAAAACTATTAGCATTATTGATCATATCAACAACAAAACTAACAGAAACCACATAATTATCTCAATAGATGCAGAAAAAGCTTTTGACAAAATACAACACCTATTCCTACTGAAAACAGAGGAGAGCATAGAAATAAATGGAACTTTTCATAAAATAAAAAGCAGTCTCTACCTAAAAGCTTCTACAAGCATTGTATGCAATGGAGATAAGCTAAATGCATTTCCAATAAGATCAGGGGTGCAACAAGGATGTCCATTACCACCAATATTGTTCAATATGGGACTAGAAATGTTAGCTGTAGCAATAAGAGAAGAAAAAGAAATTCAAGGAATAAGAATAGGCAAAGAAGAAACTAAGTTATCATCACTTTTTGCAGATGATATGATGATATACTTAGATAATCCCAGAGATTCAAGTAAAAAACTACTTGAAATAATAAACAACTTTGCCAAAGTTACTGGTTACAAAATAAACCAACACAAATCTTCTGCATACCTATATATTAGCAACAAAGCCCAACAGCAGGAGATAGAAAGAGAAATCCCATTTAAAGCTAGGGTAGACACTATAAATTACTTGGGAGTTTACCTGCCAAAACAAACCCAGGGACTATATGAACACAATTACAAGACACTTTTTGCACAAATAAAGTCAGATTTAAGTAAGTGGAAAAACATCAGTTGCTCATGGGTAGGCCAAGCTAATATAATAAAAATGATAATTCTACCTAAATTAATTTGCTCATTTCGTGCCATACCAATTAAACTATCAGATAATTATTTTCTAGAGCTGAATAAAATAATATCAATATTCATCTGGAAGAAAAAAAGGTCCAGAATATCAAAAGGACTAGTGAAAAGAAATGCTAGGGAAGGTGGCCTAGCGCTACCAGATCTCAAATTGTACTATGAAGCAGCAATTATCAAAACCACTTGGTAGTAGCTAAGAAACAGAAGGGTGGACAAGTGGAATAGACTTGGCACTCAAGACACAGTAGGCAAGGAATGTAGCAACCTCCTGTTTGATAAACCCAAGGACCCCAGCTTCTGGGATAAGAACTCACTGTTTGATAAAAATTGCTGGGAAAACTGGATAACAGTGTGGCAGAAACTGGGCATAGACCAATCTCTGACACCATATACAAGAATAAAGTCCAGATGGGTACATGATCTAGGTATAAAGACTGATACTATAAACAAATTAGTGGAGCAAGGAATAGTTTATTTATCATATTTCTAGAGAAGGAAAGAATTTTTGATTAAGCTGAAAAGTTTTTGTACAACCAAACCCGATGCAACCAAGATTAGGAAGGAAGCATAAAACTGGGAAAGAATTTTTGCAACTAGTGTCTGTGATAAAGGTCTCATTTCTACAATATATAGAGAACTGAATCAAATGTACAAGAATACAAGTCATTCCCCAATTGATAAATGGTCAAATGATATAAACATGCAGTTTTCAGAGAAAGAAATTAAAGCTATCCATAGTTATATGAAAAAAAAATGCTCTAAATCCCTGTTGGTTAGAGAAATGCAAATCAAAATAACTCTGAGATACTACATCACACCTATCAGATTGGCTAACATAACAAAACAGGAAGATGACAAATGTTGGAAAAGATGTGGAAGATTTGGATCACTAATTCATTGTTGGTGGAGCTGTGAGCTGATCCAAACACTCTGGAGAGCAATTTGGAACCATGCCCTAAGGCCTACAAAAATGTGCATACACTTTGACCCAGCAATACCGCTTCTAAGACTTTATCCCCAAGAGATCATAAAAATGGGAAAAGGTCCCATATGTACAAAAATATTTATAGCAGCTCTCTTTGTGGTGGCTAAACTGGAAATCAAGGGGATGCCCATCAATTGGGGAATGGCTGAATAAATTGTGGTATGGGTGTTCTTCCTTCATTGCCAAAGAAGACCATGTCAATATCAGAGAAACAATGGCATGACTTGTACTTGACTTTGTTTTTTGAGTGAAGAAGGGCTGTGCAGGTCACCAGCCTCCCTTCTCCTCCAGAGCCATCTGAATCCAGTGACCAGATATTCATCAGAATGACTGGAGATGACCCAAGATGAGCAATTGGGGTTAAGTGACTTGTCCAAGGTCACACAGCTATTGAGTGTCAGATGTCTGAGGTGAGATTTGGACTCAAGTCCTCCTGACTCCTGCACTGGTGCTCTATCCACTGCACCACATAGCTGCCCCAAAATTGTGGTATACGAATATAATAGAATACTGTTGTGTTATAAGAAATGATGAACAGGAATATTTCAGCGAGGTCTGAAAAGACTTATATGAACTGATGCTGAGTGAAAGAAGGAGAACTAGGAGAACTTTGTATACAGCAACAACCACAATGTGCAAGGAATTTTTCTGATAGACTTAGTAATTCATTACAATGCAAGGACTTAAATAATTCCCAGTGGTCTTTTAAGGCAAAATGCCTTTCACATCCAGAAAAAGAGTTATGTAATTTTATGACAGAATGAAGCAGATCATTTTCTTTTGTATTATGTTTTGGTTTGTTTTATGATTTTTCTCATGCATTTTAATTCTTCTGTGCAACATGACTGAGGTGAAAATGTATTTAATAGGAATGTATGTATAGAACCTATATAAAACTGTATGACATCTCAAGGAGGGACTAGGGTAGTAGGGGAGAAGCAGGGGAAGGGAGGGGAAAAATCTAAGATATATGGAAGTGATTGTTGAACCCTGAAAACAAAATTAAAAAATTAACATTTTTATTTTAAAATAAAATATTTTATTTTAAAATAATTTTTATTTTTAAATTTAAAAATTAAATATTTTAAAATGTTTTCTTTCTATTATAAAGCAGCAATCATCAAAACCATTGACACTGAATGAGAAACAGAGGGGTAGACCAGTGGAATAAGTTAGACACAGGTCAAGACACAGTAGTCAATGAATACAACAATCATTGTTTGATATGTTTATCATTAAACATTAACAATGTTTGATAAGCCCAAGGACCCAGCTTCTGGGATAATAACTCACTATTTGACAAAAATCGCTGGGAAAACTGGATAAAAGTGTGGCAGAAACTGGGCATAGACCAATACCTGACACCATACAGAAGAATAAAGTCCAGATGGATACATGACCTAGATATAAAGACCAATGCTATAACAAATTAGGGGAGGAAGCAATACTGTATTTGTCAGATTTATGGAGAATGGAGAAATTTTTGACCAAACAAGAGATAGAGAACATTATAAAGTACAAAATGGATAATTTTGATTACACTAAATTGATTACACTAAATTACACAAACAAACCCAGTGCAACCAAGATTAGGAGGGAAGCAGAAAACTATGGAAGAATTTTTGCACCTAGTATCTATGATAAAGGTCTCATTTCTAAAATATATAGAGAACTGAGTCAAATGTACAATAATACAAGTCATTCCCCAATTGATAAATGGTCAAAAGATATGAACAGTGACTTTACAGAGGAAGAAAATACAGCTATATATGATCATCTGAAAAAATTCTCTAAATCACTATTGATTAGAGAAATGCAAATCAAAACAACTCTGAGATACCACATCACACCTATCAGATTGGATAACATAACAAAACAGGATGATGATAAATGTTGGAGAAGATGTGGGAGAGTTGGATCACTAATTCATTATTGGTGGAGCTGTGAGCTGATCCAAACATTCTGGAGAACAATTTGGAAATATGCCCAAAAGCCTACAAAAATGTGCATACCCTTTGACCCAGCAATACTGCTTCTGGGATTCTATCCCAAAGAGATCAAAGAAATGGGAAAGGGTCCCACATGTACAAAATTATTTGTAGAAGCTCTCTTTGTGGTGGCTAAAAACTGGGAATCAAGGGGATGTCCATCAATTGAGGAATGGCTGAACGAGTTGTGTTATATGAATGTAATGGAATAATATTGTGCTATAAGAAATGATGAACAGAAAGACTTCAGAGAGACCTGGAAAGATTTATATGAAGTGATGCTGAGTGAAAGGAGCAGAACCAGGAGAACTTTCTACACAGCAATAACCACAGTGTGTGAGGACTTTTTCTGGTAGACTTAGTACTGCATTGCAATGCAAGGACTTAAAAAATTCCCAATAGTGTCTTAAGGCATAATGCCTTCCACAGCTAGAGAAAGCACTATGGAATTGGATCACAGATAGAAGCAGACCATTTTCTTTTGTATTATGTTTTGTTTTGTTTTGTTTATGGTTTCTCCCATTCATTTTAATTCTTCTATGCAACATGTGTTTAATAGGAAGATACATATAGAACCTTTATAAGATTGCATGCCAAGTCAGGGAGGGAGTGGGGAGAGAGGGGAGAATGAGGTGGAGGAAGGGGAAGAAAATCTAAGATATATGGAAGTGATTGTAGCACACTGAAAACAAATAAAATAATTTAATTTTAAAAAAACAGAGTTTTTATTCTAAAAGTGCACAAAGAGATATGGGGAAATTGAACTTAAAAACATGGTGGAGGAACAGACCTGAAATACTTTGGAGTGAATCTCACAATATCTACAGGTAGAATGGATGTTGCTGTTATTTGTGGGATCCAACTGCATAATGGGAGGGCATATATAAGAAGAGAGGGAAGGAAGCAGGTAGAGGACAATATATGATTCTATGTATAATTAATTATAATGTATAATTAAATCAGCAGTAAATAAAGGACTTTAAAGTGTGTATAATCTGCAGAGATTTTGTGCTTAAAGAGACTCTGAAAGAGTACTGTGCCTCTGTAGACAGCATTCTCCTATAGGAGAAGACCAAGCAGAGCACTTTAGGGACACTGATGTCTACAAGGATAAGAAAACATGATCCCAAGAAGGAGATTTCTTGAAAAATGGGGAAGAAATTTTCATGTTGAGAGTAAATGTAAGTAAAGTAATGTTAAAAGGAAAATTCTAAGTTTGGTCCTTCACCCTGATTAAAGAGGCAAAACTCAGGGAGTAAAAGTTAAAAGGAATTCATTAACACCCCAAGGAAGTAAGCATTGATGGGACAGTGGACCCAATTCCAACTGTAGAGAGAAGTAAGAAGTCTCTTGATGAGGGTGAAAAAGGATAGTGTAAAAGCTACCTTGAAGTTTAACATCAAAAAAACTAAGATCTTGAAGGTGATTGATCATATCATTTTCAGGTAAGTAGAGGGAGAAGAAATAGAAGCAGTATGAGATTTTATAGTCTCAGGCTCAAAGATCACTGCAGAGGGCAACTGCAACCAAGAAAAAAAAAGGTTTGCTGCTATATGTAATTTCTGCCAGATCTCTTTTCAATTTTCCCAACACATTTAAATTTTTTTCTTTAATTTAGTTAATTTTAGTTTTCAACATTCACTTCCATAAGCTTTTGAGTTTTAAATTTTTTCCACCTCCTTTCTCTCTACCCTCCCCAAGATGGCATGCAATCTGATAAAGCCTCTACATACGCACTATTATTAATCATTTTCACATTGGATATGTTGCAAAGAATAATTGGAATGAATGGGAGAAACCTTGAGTAAAAAAAAAGAGCAAATAGTATGCTTCTATCTTCATTCAGACTCTATAGTTCTTTCTCTGGATTTAGATGGCATTTTCCATCATGAGTCTTTTGGAGTTGTTTTAGATCCTTGCATTGCTGAGAAGAACTAAGTCTGTCAAAGTCAGTCATGGCACAATGTGACTGTTTCTGTGTACAATGTTCTCCTGCTTCTGCTCACTTCACTCTGCATCACTTCATATCAGCCTTTCCACATCTTTCTGAAGTCTGTCTGCTCATCATTATTTATACCACAATAATATTCCATTATATTCATATAACCATAAGTTGTTCAGTCGAATGGATGAATCCCAATATCCATTTCTTGGCCACCACAGAAAGCAGCTATAAGTATTTTTGTACATGTGGGTCCTTTCTGCGTTTGTATGATCTCTTTGGGATACAGTCCTTGAAGTGGTATTGCTGGCTCAAAGGTTATGTACATTTTTATAGCCCTTTTGGCATAATTCCAAATTACATTTCAGAATGGTTGGATCAGTTCACAACTCTACCAATAATGAATTAGTGTTCCTATTTTCCACAATTTCTCCAATATTTATGTTTTCTCCTATTTTGTCACATAAGCCAAACTGATAGGCATGATGTGGTACCTCAAAGTTATTTTGATTTGCATTTGTCTAATTAGTAGTGATTTAGAACATCTTTTCTTATGACTATTGTAACAGTAAGCACACCAATATATGCAAGGGCACCTGCTATCACAGGTTCTTGAATCATTCATAAAAGGAAAGGCAACTTTTGAGGGGTTAACAATCACTTTAATCAAGCGCATGCATCAATCCTTTATTCACACACATATATCATTCACCTAATTCAGGGGAGTCAACACCCTGGACTCCAAAGTAATCAATACACATAGCTTCCTCTGTCTGACCATAATTCAACAGACAGGTACAGCTGTCTGACCAGTTACCAGAGAGGGAAGTGTGACATCTGCATTGTCAAAGTAGTCGGGGTGGGGGAGGGCGGGTAGAACGGCGGGCCACTCTTTAGCAGCTTCCTAGAGTCCTCATCTAGCACTGAAACCTTCTTAACAAAATTAAGCCCCAAAGTAAAACTGCTACTCAGAGTCTTTATACACTTTTTAGAGCCAGAGGACACCATATCCTTTGAGAACCTGTGCCTCCTTAACAAAAGGGATGAACATTCTTACAGATCTTCCCAGGCCAGACAATGGGTGGGAAACATCCTCCTCAGTCACATTCAAATAGAAGCATTATACTTGATTATACTAAAACAAAAATATCAAAAGATCCTACTTTACTTGCCATTACAACTATAAATAGCTTTAATTTCTTCCTCTGAAAACTGCTGGTTCATTTCCTTTGACCATTTATCATTTGGGGAATGACTTGTATTCTTAGAAATTTGACTCACTTTTCTATATACTTTAGAAATGAGGCCTTTAGGGGCGGAGTCAGGATGGTGGAGTAGAAAGACTCACATATGCGAGCTCCGAACCCACAGCCCATAGATTTAATGTAAGAAGAGCTCCCCACAAGTTCTGGATCACTGCAGGGTGTGCAGAAACACAGTGGAAGAGATTTCCGTTCCAGAGAGCCCTGGAGAGCCATCCCCAGGGTCCATCATGCCCCAGAAAGCGGAATCCACCCCAGCGCTGCCCTGGCCACGCAGCCAAGAGGAGCAGATTGGAGAAGCCTTCAGGGACGGAACCTCCAGCGGCCGGGAAGGTCCCTCCGCCTACAGACTCTACAGGTCAGTGAGAGACACGTCTGGGCTGGCCGAGAGGGGAGCGGGGTGTCTCCATGGCTCGGGCCCCCTCGGGAGGAAGCGGCAGAGGCAGGGGCAGGAAGTGGCGGAGGCAGAGGCAGGGGCAGCAGCAGCAGCGGCGGCCCCCCCGGGACTCCCCGAGCAGGCAGGATCTTCATTACTGAAAGTCTCTGCATAAACCACCTGAAGGAGCTGAGCCTGGGAGACGGCCCTGCCCCACCCGCTCCATTACTTAAGGTCTCTGCATAAAGCTCCCGAGGGAACTGAGCCTGGGAGGTGGTCCTGCCCCCACCTGCTCCATTACTGAAGATCTCTGCATAAAGTCCCTGAGGGAACTGAGCCTGGGAGGTGGCCCTGCCCCCACCCCAGCACCAGAACTAAAGCTCACATTGAATAGCAGCTGGGCGGCGTGGAAAGCCCATTTGAATCTCAGAGCCCAAGCACTAGCTGGGCGGATCGAGGTGGGGGTGGACAGGAATCTCAGAAGTCAAGTAACTGCCTGGGAAAATGCCCAGAAAAGGGAAAAAAAATAAGACTATAGAGAGCTTTTTTGAGTAGATGCAATGATCCCGCCTTTCGGATCTGATGACGAGGAAATATTCTTGCCATCAGGGAAAGACATGGAGGGCAGGGCCTCTGTATCCCAGACATTTCAGGGGGTTGTCGGGTGGGCTCAGGCCTTGGAAGAGCTCAAAAAGGATTTTGAAAAGCAAGTTAGACAGGTGGAGGAAAAACTGGGAAGAGAAATGAGAGAGATGCAAGAAAAGTATGAAAAACAGGTCAATACCTTGGTAAAGCAGACCCAAAAAAATGCTGAAGAAAATAACACCTTGAAAAATAGGCTCACTCAATTGGCAAAAGAGGTTGAAAAAGCCAATGAGGAAAAGAATGCTTTCAAAAGCAGAATTAGCCAGGTGGAAAAAGATGTTCAAAAGCTCACTGAAGATAATAGTTCTCTCAAAATTAGAATGGAACAGATGGAGTCTAATGACTTTCTGAGAAACCAAGAAATCACCAAACAAAACCAAAAGAATGAAAAAATGGAAGAGAATGTGAAATATCTCATGGGAAAAACAACTGACCTGGAAAATAGATCCAGGAGAGACAATTTAAAAATTATGGGACTACCTGAAAGTCATGTTGAAAAAAAAGAGCCTAGATATCATCTTCCATGAAATTATCAAGGAAAATTGCCCTGACATTCTACAACCAGAGGGCAAAATAAGTATTGAAAGAATCCATCGATCACCACCTGAAAGAGATCCAAAAAGAGAAACTCCTAGGAACATTGTGGCCAAATTCCAGAACTCCCAGCTCAAGGAAAAAATCTTGCAAGCAGCTAGAAAGAAACAATTCCAGTATTGTGGAAATACAATCAGGATAACCCAAGATCTAGCAGCTTCTACATTAAGGGATCGAAGGGCCTGGAATAGGATATTCCAGAAGTCAAAGGAACTAGGACTCAAACCAAGAATCACCTACCCAGCAAAACTGAGTATAATACTTCAGGGGAAAATATGGTCTTTCAATGAAACAGAGAACTTTCAAACATTCTTGATGAAAAGACCAGAGCTGGAAAGAAAATTTGACTTTCAAACACAAGAATGAGAAGAAGCATGAAAAAGGAAACAGCAAAGAGAAGTATTAAGGGACTTACCATAAGTGAACTGTTTACATTCCTACTTGGAAAGACAATATTTGTAACTCTTAAAACTTTTCAGTATCTGGGTAGTTGGTGGGACCACACATACACATGTACATGCATGCATGCACATACACACATGCACACACATACAGAGACAGAGAGCACAGAGTGAATTGAATAGGATGGGACGATATCTTAAAAGAATTTAAGGTAAATTTTGAGAGAGAAATGTAGTGGGAGGAAAGAGGGTGAAATGGAATGGCGTAAATTATATCTCATTCAAGAAGCAAGCAAGAGACGTTTTAGTGGAGGGAAAAAGAGGAGAGCTGAGGAAAAAAAACAAGAAGTTTACCCTCATCACCTTCTACTAAAGGAAGGAATAAAATGCACACTCATTTTGGTATGAAAACCTATCTTACATAGGTATACATAGTATAGGAAAGTGGGGGAGAAGGAGATAAGCAAGGGGGGGGATGATGGTAGGGAGGGCAATGGGAGGAGGGAGCAATTTGAAGTCAACACTCGGGGAGGGACAGGATCAAAAGACAGAAGAGAAACAATGAGGGGCAGGATAGGATCGAGGGTAATTCAGTTAGTCTTACATAACACGACTAATATCGAAGTCATTTGCAAAACTACACAGATATGGCCTATATTGAATTGCCTGCCTTCCCAAAGGGAATGGGTGGGGAGGGAGGGATGGGGAGAATTTGGAACTCAAAGTTTTAGGAACAACTGTTTAATATTGTTGTTGCTACTAGGAAAGAAGACATACAGTTAATGAGGAATAGAAAGTCATCTGGCCCTACAGGAGAAAAGAGAAGATGGAGACAAGAGAAGGGAGGGATGACAGAAGAGAGGGCAGATTGGAAATAGGGAAAACTAGATTGCTTGAGGCATTGGGGTGGGGGGAGGGGAGAAAAGGGGAGAAAATTTGGAACCCAAAATTTTGTGGAAATGAATGTAAAAAGCTAAATAAATAAACAAAAAAAAGAAAAAAAAAGAAAATGAATGTAAAAAGTTAAATAAATAAATAAATATTTAAAAAAAAGAAAAGAAAAAGAAATGAGGCCTTTATCAGACATGCTGGTTGTAAAATTTCTTTCCCAATGTTCTGCTTCCCTCCTTGCTTGCATTGGCTTTGTCCAAAAACTTTTCAATTTAATGCAATAAAAATTATCCATTTTGCACTTCATAATGTTCTCTATCTCTTGTTTGGTCATAAACTCCTCCATTCTCCATAAATCTGACAGGCCATCTATTCCTTGCTCTCCTAATTTGCTTATAGTATGAGCCGTTATATCTAAATCATGTGCCTGTTTGGACTTTATTTTGATACACGGTGTCAAATGTTGGTCTGTGCCAAGTTTCTGCCTTGCTCTTTTCCACTTTTCCCAGCAGTTTTGTCAAATAGTGAGTTTTTATCCTGGAAGCTGGAGTCTTTGAGTTTATCAGATAGAGGATTATGATTGTGATTGACTACTGTGTCTTGTGTACATAACCTATTCCACTGATCTAACACTCTTTTTCTTTGCCAGTACCAAGTGGTTTTGATGACTGCTTCTTTATAATACAATTTAATATCTGGTATGGCTAGGCCACCTTCTCTAGTATTTCTTTTTCATTAATTCTGTGGCATAACCATATTTTGCCCTATTTGGTGCTCTGCACATACAACACTGTCTCATAAAGCTGTCCCTGTGCCTGGAATAAATTCCCTCCTTATATCCACATTTTGGAATCTGTGGGATCCTTTAAAACTAAACTCAAGTACTAGTTGGTCATTGTCCTTTGTTCATGAAGAGGATCAAAATGACCTCACTATGCTAGTCAAGTTTCAGTATGTCTGACTGGCTGATCAGACCAACATGAGCTCAAAATGTTCTACCACCGGCCAGGCACAAATAATTTGTGTGAACATTGGGGATGGTTTCTTTAAATTATGCATCTTGTGTTTCTTTTGTGATATTTCCATTTTGCTTTGCTCATAGAACACAGTACCTTCTCTAATGTGGACACACATGTCATGCTGGCAGTCCTATGCCAGTGTCTCCCATGCCACACAATCAACTCCAAAGTTCTTAAGAGAGACCTTGACAGTATCCTTGAAACACTTCTCACCTCCATGTGAGCACTTGCCCTGTGTGAGTTCTCTAGAAAATAATCTGTTTGGCAAGCATATGTTTTGCATTTGAACAATGTGGCCAGCCTCTTGGAATTGCAGTCTCTGAAGTAGAGTTTGAATGCCAGGCAGTTTAGTTTGAGAAAGGACCATAGTGTCTGGTAGCTTATCCTGACAGGTGATCTTCAGAATCTTCCTAAGACAATTCAATTGAAAGCAATCCACTTTCCTGGTGTGGCGCTGATAGACTGTCCAGGTTTCACAAGCATACCAACAATGATGTCAGCACAACAGCTCTTCTCTCCCTGACATTCCTTTGGCCTCTCAAGCACTGAGCTAGCCCTGGCAAGGTGTGCATCAACCTCATTATCAGTGTATACATTACCAAGGTAATTAATGTCACAGATTAGAAGTCTTCTCTGGGCAGGAACAGTTTGTTGCTAACTTGGAGGGAAAGTTGAACCAACACACAGCTGGCAAAAGTGGAGTAGAAAAGGGGAGGACAGTTTTCAGAGATTTGGTGTATAGCACTTCATTTGCTCCTCTGGGTCAGAACACATGCACACACCAAGACTAGTTTGATGAAAATGACAGGGAAATTCAGAAACTGCTCAATGAAAAATGAGAACTCCACAAGAGATGCAGGATTTTTGGTTCAGTATGAAATTCAGTATTATGCTGATAGTAACAATCCAGAGAGCTTTTGTGATGCCCTGAAGGCTAATTATGGACCCAAGACTTATGGTGCATCTCAACTACTTATGGAGCCACATTGATTCGTGATAAGGACATGATCCCAGAGAAATGGACTGAACACTTCCATAGTGTTTTCCACAAGCTCAAGAACTACCTTCTTTATGACGTCTTTCTCAGCTTCTAGTGATTTCACTCCTCAAACTTCCCCTTGTATTCTCCCTCTCCCTCTCTCTGTCTCTCTCTCACTCTCTTCTCTCCTCTCTCTCTCACTCTCTTGTCTTTCTCTTCTCTCTTCTCTATCTCATTCATAAATGTATGTATATGTGTATAAATATTTATGTAAGTATATCAAATGCCAAGCAAATTCCTTGTGGGCAGGGACTGTTTCACTTTTATTTTTGCATCCCTAAGACTTAGCATAGTATTGGTTTAAGAGCTGCTAATTGACTGGTTGATTGATTGAAGTTAACTTTATCTGAGTTAAATTTGGAGTGCAGTCATCTGGCATTTGAGTCCCAAATGAGCAGGAATATAGCTACTGAAAAGCCACAGAGGACTTCCAGTTCATAAAACTTTCCTCTAGGCTTGCTGCCTAACCTGTCTGGTTGTGGTGGCAATCAAAATAGGTTGCTCTTTTTGTTTTAGTATAATCAAGTACCTCTGATTGAATCTTGCCTTTATCAATCAAAAGTCTTTACAAGGAATAAAAACAGAAAAAAGAGGTTTTTTTTTTACTAGAAACAATGTATGTATTTGTATTGTTAATTATTTTAATGTGATTAAAGATCATTGCCACCCATTGATGGACCTGCTCACTGTGGGAAACTTGATTAGGGAAGTTGTTTTGTAGGAGGTTCCCAATAACCTTTTGTTTTTACTATTGAGGCACTGCGTCAGAGGGTTATGATGACTTCTGACTCTAAAAAATGTATAAGTATTCTGAGTTGAGGTTTTACTTTGGAGCTTAGTTTTTGCAAGAAGATTTTAGTGCCAGGTGAGGAAAGTGGGAAGCCTCTAAGGAACCCCCCAGTTTTGAGAACCCAGATGTTGTGGTCAGACAGTTGGGGTCCAATTGTCTGTTGAATTCATACAGAGGAAACCATGTCTATTGATCTTTTCATTCCTCTATATTTTCTTTGAAATTCAGGGTGATGACTCCCCTGAACTAACTGAATGATATGTGTGCTTGGCTAAAGGCATGATACATGTGCTTGATTAAAATGATTGTTAACCCCTCAAAAGTTGCCTTTCTTTTATGAATACAGATTTAAGAACCTGTGATACAAGGCCCACCTGTGTATGTTGGGGTGCTAATTGATATACTGGTATAAGGGTTAACTTCTGGGACATATCCTCAAAGTTCATTGTAATCCAAAGATAGGGCTTTTCTTATAAATAAGGAGTCTTAATAGGATAACAGATTCTCATCAGTTTTCCCCACTTACAGCTCATCAGATGAGATGTTCAATAGCTTGAGCCTGTATCTATGAAAGTGATGTGAATAGAAACAGTACCTTAAGAGTTAAAAATAATATTGATTGATTTTGTGAAGTCTTTGGCTTATTTTCTAACCAGAAGATGCCCTAAAGTCTCCCCTTACCACAAAACTTCCCCTTATCCTGGACCATAAAATTCCTTGTCCCCAAGCCTCATCCCGGGGAATGGGATTTCCTTATCTTGTGTCATTCATAATCCTCACCCTGTGTCTTTATCTTGCAAGACTTCTTTATCTGCCAAGACCCTAGATCTTCAACCCCAAGGAAACCGTAAAATCATCCTATATAAGTCTGGTCCTTTTCCTGTATCACTGCCTTTGTTTAGCTCCTTACTAAATCTCAGGCCTGCTGCTTTTTCATCAGTAATGCTCCCAATAGCTACAGAGAAGGTCTTAGTGAATTCATTCACATTTTGAACTAGCTCTCCCTTCTCGTTCTTCAAAAAAAGGACATTTCAACATTGTCAAGTAAAGGATGGAAGGGGGACATTTTAGATGGATACTTTATCGTTTGTGAAGTAACAGCTTTTGTCAGACATGACATGTGGAAACTAAATCGATTTGAATTTAAACAAAGGTCCACATATTATGGCATGTGATAAAACAGTAAAAAGAAATATAAACATGAATGTATATGCACATGTACATATATACCTTTCTATCATTCCAGTATAAATTTGTTTTTTTTTTTCTTAAAAAAAAAGAAAGGAACACATTTCCTGAATATATTGTGAAGGAAATTTATTGGTAAAATAATTAGCAGCATGATTTTAGTGACTGGCATTGAAATGGATCTAAGCAAAAAAATTTTGATTTTGTATTCCTTGTGCTTTGTATTCAGACTAATCCACCAGCAAGTACATAAAAGCTCACTAATCAGAAAAAAGTCAGAAAGGCAAAGGAATTTTTTTGTTTTCTTTTTTTCCTTCCTTTTTCCTTTGAGGTACAAGAAAGAGCAATGTGACTCACTATTACATTGCTCCATGAAAGAAAGGATAAAGATACTTCTTACCAAAAGTAAATCATACACACACACACACACACACACACACACACACACACACACACACACATACATGGTCAGTCCATGTAATACATACCTGTAGAGATCTCTTTCTCTGAGAAAGATAGAGATAAATATAGAGGCAATTACTGAATTTTAAAAGTTAGCATTTGGTACAAGGATAGAATAGTATTATAATGAGAGGGTAGAGCAGAGTTGGAGAGAGACAAGAGCTCCAGCCTTCACTAGTACTTGTTGGAACACTCTAAACAAAAGCTCCCTATGAGTCCCACTTCAGGATTCTTCAGGGACACTTCCCTTTGTGACTCCTAAAGCTGAAGTCTTTAGGCACTGAGTAACATGCCATCACTTTAGGTTCTTCTGGCCTCCAATATCAAAAGGAAGATGGAAGAGGCCAGATATACTTCAAATTATTGAAGGAAAAGACTCTGGGAAGATATGAGAGGAGTTGTCAGCTTTCTTCATGTCTCCACCCCCACATTGCTACTCCAGAGACTTCAGGGAATTTCCAGTTGGGTGAGATCTAGGATGTTCTCTTGGTTAAGCTGGGTTATCTTGTTCCCGGTGGGAGAGCTCCTTCACTCTGTAATGTCTGGTGTATATATATGTATATATATATATATATATATATATATATATATATATATATATATATATATATATATATATATATGTGTGTGTGTGTGTGTGTGTGTGTGTGTGTGTGTGTGTGTGTGTGTGTGTGTGTATTTGTATTGATTTTCTGTTTTGCTACCTGTGTGGGATACAGCAACCCTTACTTAAACTAAACTCAGAGGCTTCTCAAGGTAGAAGGCAAAAGGGAATTTATTACAATCTCATGAGAAGAGGCACTTCCCACGAGACCATGGGTGGTGTCAGCAAAGGAGTGCACCTGAGTGGAATGGAGTACAACATTATGGAGTCCCTAATACAGAAGCCCACTAGCCTCTCTTCCCATTAACTGGGAATCCAGGCATACAGTCTAAGTGCAGGAATCTACCCCCAGAGACAAAGAACATAGAAAGGATCATTGCTCACCAATGAGGGTTTTTGTTACCAAATATGGAACTTAAGGGAAGAGTGCTGATGTGCCAAAAGGGTTGGTGAAGGGAAGTGAAGGGGGAGGAGTACATCAGGTCTCATGACTGGAACTTTGGTGGTTCTCCTCCATCCTAGAGCATTTTATTTTCCTAAGGGCGATATTTAGTTATTTTAGCATTGGCAGGAAGAGTGGGGGGGAGGGGGGGGGAATTCATGCCTGAGGGGGTCTTCACTTAACCTAATTTCACTCAATCCCTCCTCTTATTTTTGTTCCTCTGAAGACCCCCCACATCACTCTTGGAAGGCTGCCTCTGCTAAATCATCCTCCCTACCTTCTTCTCCACTATCTTCTACTTGTGTCCAGCCTTGGCTCTTTAGGACCATAAGTCTAACTGACCTTTCAGCTTTGGTTTCTGGGCTAATCATCTTTGAAAGGGAATCTTGCGCTAGTCTGGTCATTAGTTGTAACATGCAAGCGAGACAAATAACTCCACTAATGGCAATAAGCCCAAACCATAATAGCTGTTTTCACCAGCTATCTCCAAACCAGGACCACCAAGAAGTGTTAAATGGTGATGTCCAAGTCTGAACTGAAATGTGAGCCAATTTTCTAATATTCCTAGTGATTTCTTTTACTGAATTTACATTGTCATCAATTTTCATACAGCAGGTGGAGAGATTTTGCTTCCCACAATCTCCCCTTTTTTATCTTTATTAAAATTCCTATTTCCACACCTAAATCCAATAAATACCTCCTCACATTCTTTCCCCTATGAATTCTTCCCTTCATCTATCTCCCCTTTATATGAATATGGGAAGGGAGGAAAGTTGACCAATGACAAATTAGAAGGAATCAGTCCCTTTTCATAAGCACAAATACAAAGATTCAAAATTCAAAGGTAGATCAATGAATTATCCATTCAGAGGTTTTATTTCATACAGCAGTCTGGGGAGGAACATCATCTGATGTAGTTGTCTGGTCTAGTTGCTCATTCAAGCCATCTTCAGAAAAGCATCTCAGCATCTTCTTCCCTTTATCTTCTTGTAGAAATCTAGATGTCTGCTCTCCTACAAAACTGATCTTAATACAATTTTAGATGACCATTTGTAAACTTTATACACTTAACACTCTTACAAAATCATAATTGGAACTTTGGCCAATTGTCATGTTTAAGAAATTCACATTAGAACCCACTTTTTACATTTTACATTAATGTACTATTCATTTCTCCCATCAGGAAGATGAGATTTCACTAAGGAGTCGATAACAGACTCCAGTACTTAAATACAATAAATAATCATTTTTAACACAGAACATATTACCTCATAAAACAATTCAAACTTCTGGTCATGTGATGCTTCCTTTAAAGCATTTACAACATAGATCACAAACTATTTTCCTTTAAACAATAACCAATTGAGACAAAAATAATAATAAATATGTATGCTAACTTCACAAGCCCTTGAATTTATTTGTCTCCATACTATTACTATGAATTAAAGGACCCTAACTTATTGTAGTTGGTCCAAAGTACTAAGCCTAATAGCTTAATTTTTTAACTTAAACTCAGATGTTTCCCTACCATCTATTGTTTAATAGATCTATTGTTTAATAGATCTGGTATTAAGCTTGCAAAACTTTTGATTATAGGACATTGCCACTAAGAATAGGGGCATTTCAGGGAAACATCTCCCTAACTTCATGTGACTTCCAGGAAGGAGTAGATTGTCAACTGCCATTCAGCCAGGCTTAAAGTCTGCCAGATGTCAGTGGGAAAACTGAGTCAGGAGAATCCTACCTCAGCCCAAGCTGAACAGCTTCTCTCCCAACATTCCCATGAGATCACCTTTTTGCAGTTCATACCAGCATCTCACAGGCTCATTGGCATCATGGATCAGTGGCTCAGACCACCTTTCTTGCTATGCATACCTGGAGTTAGACTCAGAAGAACAGTCAATTAAGAGTCCCATAAAATCTTAAAAGAACAAGCTCCAATAATCAGTTTCATAAATGAGTATAACTTCACATTGGCTAAGGAACATCTTTTGAAGCAAGTCTTAAGTAACTTGCATGTCTTTCTATGCTTTTTCTAGTTCCTGATTAAATAACAATCATAAAAATCAAATTTTCCATTAATAACCAAAAGTTATTGCTCTAATAGGTTTATATCTGTTTCCCAAACTACTTTGTCCCTTTCTAACCATGCTCAATCTAAGCTATATGAATGATAAGTTGCATCATATTATACTTTGGTTTCCTTTTTATCTAATCATCCCCATGACATTCAGAAAAATGTTCTATTTCAGGGATTTTATTTTTCACAAGACCATACCAGAGTACTCCTTTCCCCAATTAATTGAAACAGCAAGATTCCATTACTTGCATTGTACTTATATTTTAAACTATCTGCTTTGATTATATAGAAACATTCTATGAAGATGAAAAGCAAGGACCTAATTAGATATCATCTCCACCTTATAGCCAGACTCAGAAATAGTCAAGTGGGAAAACATTCCTTTTCAAAGGAATTCAATGGGAAAACTGAGTCAGAAGAATGTCATCCCAGGCTGAGGACAGGATTGTCTCCTGATGCATATTTCTGCCTATAAGTCATATTCCCCCCAAAAAACCAATCACTAGAGATTATTTATCACCAAAACAAGGTCCTTGTTTAGGAACTCCATCTGAGTTCAGATTAGATCTTAAGAAGTACTCCTGTAATGACTGGACTTCAAAAGGAAAGGGGGATGGGGCCAGGAGGCATTTTGTCTTACAATTATCACAGACCTTTCTGGAGCCATAGAATTCCTGGTCTCCCTTATCTTGTCCTTTATCTTCCAACCCCCCAAAAAACCTGAAGTTATTATAACAAATTAACTTATAAATATAGATGGTGTGGTGGTGGCTGATGGAGTGCCTGTGGTTTTTTTTTTTTTTTTTTTGGTGTTATTAGGCCAAAATTAGCACAGGCAGCAGAGAATTGATCCATACTTTGTTGCATCTCACCTTCAGAGGCTGCATTGAGTGTACAATCATCTGCAAACAGAAAATCATGCACCAATACTCCCTCCACTGGGTCTTGCCTTGTAGCTCTTCCAAATTAAAGAACTCACCATCAGTACAGTAGTTGACCTTGATGCCGTGTTCATCCTCATTGAAAGCATTTGTCAGCATGGCTGAAAACATCATGCTGAAAAACATGGGAGGAAGCACACAGCCCTGTTTCACTCCATTTGTGACTGGGAAGGCACAAAAGCTTTCTCCATTATCCAGAACCCAAGCAAACATGTCATCATGAAATTAACCTATAATATTGATGAACTTCTCCGGGCAACCAAATTTTGACATAATTTACCTAAGACCTCACAACCAACAGTGTCAAAGGCCTTGGTCAGATAGACAAAACATAACATATGAAAAAATATTGTTCTTTATCCTGGGTTCCAATTCCGTAGGTCTTCTCTAGATGTAGGTGGTATTTTGCCTCAAGAATCCTTTGGGAATGTTTTTGGTCCTTACATTGCTGTGAAGAGCTAAGGCTACCAGAAAAATCCCTCACACACTGTGCAAGCTACATACTTTGGAAGAAGTATATGAGGTATATGAGTCAGGGACTTCACCTGAACACATGGAATGCAGGGTTCTCACCAAAAGCTAGAACAGGTTTTCTTCAACCATTTCTGCCATATCTCCTCTAGCTGAAGCCTTTCCTAATATGCCAAGCTGACAGAGTCAGAGTCATACATTCAGGTTCTGAATCCTATCAATAAATCAATGAAGCTATAGTTCATCTCCAAGGAAGAGAGACTGTTCTACCAGTACACATAGCTCCTTAATCACTGCTGCCCAGTTAACCAAGCACCACCACAATAGATTGTAAATTCCCTCTATTAGTTTTGCTTTTGTTGACTTTGATTTGAACTTTGTTTCATCTTAAAAATAAATTGTATGTACTTATTCAGGAGCTGTGCTAGGAAGTATCCAACAATAATTTTGGCTACTCTTTCTCACACCATCCTCCCACAAACGCCCCCAAAGTCTACCGAATCAATGGCTAGAAAATTCTGGACTCCAGTAAGACCTGCACTCATTAACACCACAGCAAATATGACCAACCACAGATTTTTAGGTGAGTTTATCCTTTGGCAGAAAGTCTAGAATCCAATAACAATGTACTAAATTAACTGCAAAGATGATGGCACATCAGGCATTTCCTTTATCAAGAGTGAACTCTTTTCTCTGACAAATGGCTAGGCTCTTGGGAATTAGAGTCACTGAAACCTGGAGTACTCTGTGGAGGACATGCTTGAAAAATAGAAAGGAATAAGGAAGAGGGAGCAATTCAACAAGTAGAAGACACTAATTAATGCATCAGGAGTACAGATATAGATTCCAGATGGACATGGATATGGAGAGATAGTTACCAGAAAGAGGAAGTAGCTTCAAGGAACATGACCCCCTGGCAGAACAGAAGAGAGAGCTGGGCTATGGAAAAGTATAGCCCTAGAGAACTCAGATGAGCAACCTTCTCAGTAGAGGCACTGCACCCAATGGGGGCCTCTAAAATGAAAGGACTTTAACACTCCACAGTTATGAGTTGCCTTTGTCATACATGTATCTATCCTTCACATGTTGTTCCTCATTACCATTGTACTCTACATTTGAGCCCACTATTCCTATGAAGATCTGTGGAACATATTGTGTATTTGCAGAAATTTTTTTGAGGGGGGTATATTTTGTAGCTACTGCTCTTATTATATCACCTTAAAGGACTTCACTAAGCGTTAATTGTCTTGGACTATTAATAGAAACTTGTGGGCTATATTGTACAGGCTCACTGGGTTATCCCTAGAACCTGAAGGGGTAGCTACCCTCAGGGGATCCAACCCACAAGTGTTGGGTGTATTCCAGAAGAGTACATTATTTAATAGTTTTATCTTGCGGTGTTTCATATACCATGTTATCTTCAGTTCATTCAGTTAACAGATCAAAGAAGCTGAAGACACAAAAAAATGTTTCCACTTCCTGTGCCCATCCTTAAGGTTTATAATATTAGTTAGAAGTAACCAGCCTAGATAATGTATATTTTAAAATTAGAACTTAATATGCAGACTTTTTTTTTAATAACAGGAAATCAACACACTTGCTTGACTAATGGAAACATAAACTATACACATGCCATTAATAATCTGGCCTATAAGAAAAGCAAGATTATCCCAGTTAGGGATAGTTATCAACATCATGCAAAAAGTTATTATTTCTATGGATGTGGGGAAATTATTCTAACATGAAAACCATTCATATTTAAAGAACTGAACTCAGATGTGACCTTCTAATGAAGTTCTCATTTACGACTCATCCAGGAATATAAATAGATTATAATCTAAAGAAAGTGTTGTAACTAGATAAGGCAAAGCATTTATTTAATAAATTGCTTTGAACTACTAATCTTGACATTATGTAATGCTGTGACTATTAAGTAATTATGACTGTTGTTTCCCAGGGTCACATCTGATTTGAGGTCATTCCTTATTACTGTATAATCAAAATTTTTCTATTATGTCCTATGCAAAGAATGAGTTTTAGTACCACACCTCTAGTGTAACAACAGGGGTCTTTTTTATTTCTATTAATGAATGAGCCAGGAAATTTGGACGAAAGCTGATTTCTGAAACATTGTTTTAAACGAGTAAGGTTTTAAAGGCTCAAATGAATGAATTGTAATATAATATAATAATAATGAAAAATAGATGTCACAGCTACATTTAGTTTACAAAGCAAGATGAATTCAAAGCACTTTTAAAAATGGTAAGAGTTCTGAGGACACCTTAAAGTAAATAGGAAGAGATTATTACCTCCATTTTTACAGCTATTGACACAGAGCTAGAGATGAGGCCATCTAGTGGTGAATGAGTTTGAGATCTCTCTAGTAAAATGTTCTCTAGATTGCTAAACAATGGAGGTTTAATCTACCAGGACAGATGCACTGCAATGGATAATACAGACCTTGCATAAGTATTAGAAATGCTCTGTTGTTACTCTAATTATGAATATTAATTGAGCTATTTCTGCCTCACAGAAAAACCGGAAAATGAATGAGTCAAAGTTCTGTTGAGTTCTACACTGAGCCTTATTATTCCTTTCTCCTTGACTTAGAAGTTAGTATGTGAAAATACCGACTTACTTTGAATCTCTCTTACATGAAATATCTGGAACTCAAATATTCCTCTAGAGAGGGCAAAATTTCAGTTTACTTTGTGAAACATTCAATTTGTTTTTGTTTTACTATGTAATTTCCTATGTGATCACAGATATGTCCTGGAGAAATTATTTCTGCCCTCTGTCATGCATACTAATTAAAAAGAAGCTATTCAAGATCCCTGGGGAAAGACCCACACTGGCACATATGGGCATATGCACATACCTGATCATTATCATCCTCCTTGGTTACTTCAGGAAATTAATCAATAAAGTATTATTAAGTACCCACTATATGCCAGGCACCATGCTAAGTCCTGCTGATACAAAAGGAGATAAAATACATACCAAGCAAGCTATGTATATGATTGATCGGGAAGGAATTAGAATTAAGAGGGGTTAAAGAAAATCCCAGCAAAAAAATGGGGTTTTAGTTGTAATTTAAAAGAAGCCAGGCAGATCAGCAGGTGAGGTTGAGGAGTGAGAGTGTTGCAGGCATGGGAAACAGGCAGAGAAATTGCCAAGATGGTAGATGAAGTGTCTTATTTGTGGAACAGCCAGAAGACCAGTTTCACTGGATTGAAAAGTATATGTTGGGAAGGAAAGTGTAAGAAGACAGGAAAGGTAGGAGGGAGCTAGGTTATGAAGGGCTTTTTGTGTATTTGATTCTGAAGACAAAAGGGATCCACTGGAGTTTACTGGCTACTGGGGTGACATGATCGCAGCTGTGTTATAGGAAAATCACTGTAATGGCTGAAGTGGATTGGAGTGAGGCAAGACTTGAAGTAGGCAGACCCATCAGCTGACTATTACAATAGTCCGGGAATGAGGGGATGAGGGCCTTGTGCTATAGTGGTGGCAGCATTAGACCAGAGAAGGGGTCATATTTGAGAGATATTGCAGAGTTGAAATCTATAGGACTTGGCAACAGATTGGACATGGGGGTGTGAAACATAGGTATCCAGGATGACAATTAGGTTGTGAGTCTGAAGGACTGGAAGGATGGTTATTGGCCTCTGCAGTAATAGGGAAGGTAGGAGAGGGTCACCTCCCTAGCAAAGCACACAGTGAATGAGAACACTAGTATAAAAGGGCATGTATATAATAACATACATTTGGCAAGGATTCTCTGGAGAAAAAATTGTTGAACTCTAAATGTCGAAAGGACACCTGTGAAATGTATTGCAGTGGTCATCTGCAAGTAAGCAATCAAAGTGCTCTAGGTGCTAATATCTCAACTTTTCCCTGCAGCATATAAATCAATCCAACTGGAAGTCTGAAAAAAAAATATCCCCTGGAACCATGAAACACATAAGCTTACCTACAAGTATCTGAAAAGATCCTGACAATACATGGAGCAATCCAAACAGCATTCTTAATTTATTTAATGATAGAATCAGCAAGATAAGTTTAAAAAGAAAGAAAAAAAAGTCTGATGAGGCCTGAACATGGGTAGGATGCCCCAAAAAAGGATTAAGGTAGATTGGAGTCAGCACTTTAGATACCACTTGCTTCTTTGTAGCAGTGTGCCATTTCTTTGTACAGAAATAACCAATCCTATTGACTGACGACAATACAAACCCCAAGGATATAAATCTGATGGGTTCCATGCCAGGTCCTTGTCTCCAGGATAGTACTAGATGTGCACTTTATAATTGCCTTAACTTAAAAATAAATAAATTAATGAATTAATTAATTAATAAGATGTGGCCAGAGAAGAGCAGAGCATAGCAGGACTTTCATTTCCTCTGATCTAGACACTAATATGTCTCTGAACTCAAGTTACGAAATTATCTTTTTCTCATTGCCCTGTTATACTTTTAACTTAAATTCAGCTTGTTGTCCCTAGGTCTTTTTCACATAAATTGCTCATCATCCACTTTTTCCCCAATTTGTGCAGCTGATTTTAAATAAATACAATTATAGGGCATTACACTTGTCCTTATATTAGACTAGAAGCTTTATTCTCATCTATCAATCTTTTGTGTTTCTAAGTCTTTTATCTGTACTAGATTTGGGCATGGGGGCGGGGTGAGAGTTTAGGGGGAAATAACAGGGATTCACCTATCTAGATTCTTGAAGTCAGAGTCAGATAATAGTAGTGAAGAGTCAATTAATAATGAAGCAAGTAGCCATTTATTCTGCCCAGCTCTAGTAGATACCAAGATGGATGGCATCTACAATGAGTCTGGCAGAAGTAGTTATGTATATGTATATGCCTTTGTGTATGTACATGAATATATGTGTATATATATATGTGTGTGTGTTTTAGGGCAGTATCCATAAGTGAAACATTATTGAAAGTAACATGAAATAAAAGAAAGATGGCTCATCATAACCCATAAATTGTTATACAAAAAGCAACAGTATACTTGGAGAAAAATGTATATTATTATTTATAAGAGATGCATAAGGGAGAGATCACATGAGTACAGATAAACTCACTAAGTCCAAGAAATCTGCTCATTGACCCAGACAGGGAAGAGAATTTTCCTCAGTCTCAGGATTCTTCCACTTTTAACACCTAAGTAGCTCTACCTCAAGAATGAGAATGAAGGCTAAACAACTTTCTGTACTGATAAGACCTGAAAAGGGGCACTGAGTTGCTGGAACTTATCTCACAATTCTGCTAGGAGTCATTTTTAGCAAGTTACCTGATACAGAACAAGGTGGAGGTAGCATGCCTTCAAGTAGGGTTGTTTCTAAGAAGAGGAGGGTCTATGGATATTTATGGTGCAATATCCAGGGTTTGTCAAGGTGTATTAAGGCAAGGGGAGCAAGCAGGCTCACCACAAGGTATCAACTCTAGGAAGCTTGCTGAAGTCAGCCTCTAGAATCCTTCTGGAGAGGGTAATATTGTCCACTTCTTCCACAGACCCATCCTTCCAAGTTTCATGTCAGTGACAAATTTGATAAGCAGACCAAACATTGCTTCTTCAAAGTAACTGATAAAGTGCTGAACAGATCATTTTTTAGTGTGAATGGCAGGAAAGGCCAGAAAATACAAAGGACAAATTGACTTGACTCAGCTCATTTGCTTTCTTATATTAGTTTACCAATTCCAGATAAGTAGTGGGGTAAGTTGAAGAAAAGTTGTCCTGATTTTCAAATAGAGGAGGGGAAGGCAGACACAAGGATACTGATCACTATGGAAGGGCAATGTGAAACACCATGAGGCCTCCACTTGGGAAGCTGACCCTAGAGGAGATGAAGAAAGCTTTCTGACTGCTTCCTAATCTTAATAATTAGGTATTAGATCAATGGTTTCTTTGAATTTGGCATCCAAGTAACTTAACTAATGCTTTGGGGACTGAAAGGGGCTTTAAATCAACTCTTATCAAAACAGCCAAAGCATTAAAACAATATTAGAACTGGCAGGAACATCAGGAATCATCTAATCTAAGACCTCTGTTTTACAGAGGGAGAAATTCTGACCCAGTCAGAGAAGAAAGCTCATTCTGCTCTTACTGAGACAGAGGTCAAACTGAGGTGAAGTAGAATAGAATATAAATTTCAGAGATTCACAGATTTTTAGGCCTGAGTAAATTCATGCTGTCCTAGATTCTGTCCCAAAACTTCTCAGAAGTAACTCATACTTTAGACTTCTTTCAGGTGAAAAGTTTTCAATCCTGTATTGCATTTCTCTAACATCTGATATGTGCTAAAACAATCATGGATCAAACTTCAGTCTTTTCCATTCAAGATTGATAGCCTGAATAATTTCTGGTTAATCTACTCTTTGATTCCTGATCATCTCCCTCCCAATTTAATTTTCCCTTCTAAAAACAACAAAAAAATTAAGCAAAACAAACAAACAAAATAACAACAGAGGGACTATTAAGAATTTCTTTCTAAAAGTACACAAAGAGATAAAGATGAAAGTAGAATTTAAACAGAAGTAATGATGGAAGAAATGACCTGAAAACATCATGTGGGTGGAAACTCACAATATTGCCTATCAGTATGAAAATCAAATAATTTTTTTTTGGTTAGACTAAAGTGCACAACGGGAAGGTGAATAAAAGGAGAGGGGACATGGAAGATAAGACCCAGCAATGTGCCCTAGTCAAGTAAATTGTAAGCAATGACAAGAAAACAACTTCTGTATTCTCTCAGTAAGAAGACAGACTACAGGAGAATGGATGCCACCTGACAAAGATAGGGACTGAAACAGTGGTGTGGAAGAAAGAAGGAAATCTTGATTCAGTGGTAAGAGGGAAGGTCTTACTGAAAAAGCGCCCTTAATGAGGGGGGTTCAGAGATTCCGTAATAGGAAATGAGGTGCTTTAATGGGTTTAGTCAGCAAGAATTTGGTTCTCTTAAAGACTTCTGAGAATGTTAAACCTGCATGGATAGTATTCATCCTCAGTAGAAGAGCAATCAGACTTCCTGAGGGAAACTGACAATAGCAGAGTTGGAAGGCATATACTGAGAAAAGAAATTTAATGGCAAACAGGGAAAATTTATCATGATGAGTGTAAAGAATAGGAATGAACCACATAATTAAGGACACAGGAAAAGGACACCCTCACTTTCCAACACTCCTTTTCCCCATTAGAATTTAAGTTCCTTGAGGGTAGAGACTGTCTTACTTGTTTATATTTCTATCTCCATGCTTGGTACATAGTTAGTCCTTAGTATCTCTCCTCTCTCTCTATCTCTTTGTGTCCCTTTCTCTCTTTGTCTGTCTTTCTCTGTCTCTGTCTGTCTGTTTTCTCCTGTGGGGGAAAAACAGATTTTTAATGAAATAGAAGATTTCTAAGTATTCCTGATGAAATGGCCTGGAATAGACAGCTTGAAACGAAATTACAGGAAACAAAAGAAAAAATCAGTTCAAAAGGATTATTTGAGAATGCAGTACTGTGGACTGATAGTAACTCCACAATTCCAAGTAAAGACTCACAGAAAGACTGCCCTAACCACAGGGACTACAAGAGTACCTGGAAGAAATTCGATAAAACATAACTACAGAGGGAAGAGGCAGAAGACATAAGTATCTTTTCAACATCTTAAAGTTTTCTGAAGTCATAGAGGAAGGTAATAAGAATAGTGTCTGTTTTGTGTGGTTTTGTTCCATTTTGATGGACTTAGGAAAAGAAGGAAAGAGTCAGAGGATATCACATTAGGAAAGAAAGGAAGAAAGAACAGGAACTATCTCATGAAATAGGAATGCAGAAGATGGAGACTATATAAATATGGAAGAAGGGGTTCAGATAACAAGTATCTGAATAATCAGAAGTTAGGACACTTGTACAAACACACAATATAATGTAGAAATATATTAAAATGTCAGTGAAATGGATGGGCTTAGAGAGGGAAGTTTAAGAGGGAGGGCTGATAGGTGAAGGAATAAGCAAGACAAAAGTCAGAGGAAAGAGCATAAATAGGGTATTAATAGGAAAAATACAAGAGTAAAAATCTATGATAGAGAGTAGAGCACGGTGAAGAAATGGAAGAGAATAGAATCAGGCGAGGCAATTTGTGGATCACAAGTGTTAAACAAAATCCTCTTTCACCAACTTTTTCTTTGTAAAGAGGGGACAAAAAGAGGGAAAGTACAAGAGGAAAGGATGAAGGGAAATAGACAATTAACAGTCAGAACTAGTAACACAAATGTGAACATACTCAAAGAAGAATGGATTAATAAGCAGAATCCAACAAAAATTACCCCCCCCAAAATACTTTAAACATATTCCAATAGAGTTAAGTAAGAAGCTGGAGCTGATTCTACTATGTGTCAGAAAAAGAGGGATAACAATCATGATTATAGACAAGGATACGATAAAAATAGACATCATTAGTATTTTTAAATTTTTAACTTAAACACCAAAAATGAGCACTTCCTTACATCAAGTCAAATCCCATCAACAAGCATTTATTAAGCAGCTACCATGTGCTAGGCACTGCGCTAAATGCTGAGGATAAAAAGAAAGGAGAAAAAAAAATCCCTGGTGTCAAGGAGGTCACATCCTAATGGAGGAGACAACATGAAAATAACTTAAGATTATATATATATACAGGATAAGTTAGAGAGAATCAACAGAGAGAAGGTACAAATATTCAAGACAGCTGGGAAATGCTTCTTGTAGAATCTGGTAAGAATTTCAATGAGACTTGGACAAGGCCAGGCAAGGTAGGAGGTAGAAATGAAAAGGGAGAGAGGTTATAGTCAGTGAAAATGTATGAAGTCGAGAGGTAGAGTATCTTACGCAAGTAAGAGCAAAGCCAGTATGGATAGATCACATGCAACATGGTGGCAAGTATGTAATAAGATGTAATAAGTTTGGAAAAATAGGAAGTTACAGAGAATATAAAAAGCCAAACAGAATTTTATGTTTAACTCTGGAGATAATAAGGAGTCACTAAAGATACACACACACACACACACACACACACACAGAGGAGTGACATGTTCAGACTCTAAGCTTATGAAAATCAATTTAATAAGCTAAGTGGAGAATGGAATAAAGTGGTAGGAGACTTCAGGAAGGAAGAAAAAATAATCCAGGAATGAGGTGATAAGGGTTTGCACTGGAGTGGTAGAAATGTCAGAGGAAAAAAGTGAGAGATGTTATGAAGGTAGAATTAACAGGTTGTGAACTTGAGTGACATGCCCTCTATAGTAACAGGGAAATTAGAAAGAAAGGATGTTAAATGAACTGATTCCAAGTGAGGTGAGCAGAACCAAAACATTCTATATAGTTACAGACACATTGTGTGATGATTTATTTTGATAGACTTAGCTGTCTTCTCAGCAATGCAATGTTCTAAGACCATTCCAAAAAGCTCATGATGGAAAGTGCTACCCACATACAGAGAAAGAAGTAGGGAGTCTGAATGCAGAATACAGATCGAGAAAATGTTAAACTTAAAAGCTTGTGAAACTAAATGTTGAAAACTAAAAATAAATTAATGAAAATATATACAAAAGAAAGAAAGGAGGGAAGGTTTTGATAGGTTGAATTTAAGAATTGTCTATTAGACATCCTGTTCAAGATGGCCAAATGACAGTTGGAGATGTAAGAATAGAGGTCAGGAGAGAGGTTAGAATCTGCATGATTATGATAATTTAATCCAGGGAAACTGGAGAGATTGCCAAATGAAATGGTAGAGAGGGCCTTGGGACACACTATGGATAGTACTCACTAACTTCATATGATGTGGATGATGATCCAGCAAAGGAGACTAAAAAGAAATTGTTGGATGTGTAGTAGAACCAGGAGAAAGCAGTGTTGAAAACTTAGAGAAAAAGATAATTGACAATGTTGAGAGGTCAAGAAGTTGCAGTGATTAATAAAAAAGTCCTTTACTATTAATTGTATAAAATGTGAAAAAAAATATGTGAAAAAAGGTTTCACCTAAATTTTGATTAGAGAAAATGCAAATTAAAACAACTCTGAGGCATCTATCAGATTGGCTAATGTGACAGAAAAAGAAAATGATAAATGTTACAAGGATTGTGAGAAAATTGGTAATTGATCTGACCATTCTGAAAAGCAATTTGGGACTATGCCCACAGGGTTATAAAACTCTGCATACCCTTTCATCTATCAATACCACCACTAGATAGCTATCCCAAAGATATATAAAAAAGTGGATTGAGGGGCAGGGAAAGGACCTACTTGTACAAAAATATATAGCAGCACTTTTTGTGGTGGCAAAGAATTGCAAAGTGAAATGATGCCCATGAAGTGGGGAATGGTTGAACATGTTGTTATTGCTATAAGAAATGATGAGAAAGATTATTTCATAAAAAAAGATTTACATGAACTCATGCAAAGTGAAGTGAGCAGAAACAGGAGAACACGGTACACAATAACAGCAATATTGAATGATGACCAACTACAAATGACTTAGCTTTTCTTAGAAATACAATGATCCAAGACAATGCTGAAGGACCTAACATGAAAAATGCTATCCACCTCCAAATAAAGAACTGATGGAATCTGAATGGAGATCCAAGAATACTATTTTTCATATTCTTTTTGTTTTTCTTAAAGTTAGTAATTATTTATCACAAAAGACAATATTTACTAAGATATGACAGTTTGATTCTTAATGTGTCAGCCAATAGGAGGTATGACAAAGGACCTCACAACAGGCATGATAGGGTTCTGTGTTAAAACATAAAATCCAAAGGAAATCAAAGTTTGGCACAGGAAAAAAAAACCAAAACTAAAAGTCTCTAAATAGATCAGGAAGATATTCAAAACCAATTTTCTATGCTGGTTAAAATAAATTTTGGAAAAATCCATACCTGTAAAAATTTGATTACTAAGAGAAGTGGAGTAATCTCCACTTTTTTCTTCAATATCTGAATACTGAAGCTACACAATTTTAAAATAGTCCATTGATAAAGTCCATTGCATCTAAAATTGTTACTTTGAGGAAAAAACGTTTACTGCTATAATTTGATATATACTCACAAAAAAGCTATGAAGGACATATGCTACTGGTATGCTGGTACATATGCTGGTACAAACCAGCATACATTGAGCAATGCAGTCCAAAAAATTGCCATACTTAAAGCTAAAAGTTCTGGCCCATTCATCTCTCCAAAAGGTAAAAAGCTTTTTATACATTCCGAATATTTACAACCATGAACAGCATTTCAGGTACAATGATTAGAAGAGATACAGTAGTAATACCACACATCTCAGTCTCAACATGCATAAGGTAAAAATAACATTATTATTAATAATAAATTTCCCAGTTTACTAGATCTAATTTTGGTTGCTTTTATAAAAGCCTTACTGAAATAGTCTTACCCTCATTTTTTGTAAAACAAATTAAATTTACATAAGCAAAATTTAAGACCGTGAAATGCATGCACTGGGTAATTAACTCATATTTTATACAATTTAGAAAGTCTTTGAAGCCCTTAGCCAATTTAGAAAAGGAAATTTCTTCTTGTTACATCTCATTTCTTATGTAGTTAATTTTCTTCAGGCTGTTTAATACTGAAGTCAACTTGTTCTTCTATTCCTTCTTCCCCTTCTTCTTCCTCCATAGGCTCATCAATCTTTTTTTTTTCCTCATAAGATTGTTCTCCCTGTTCCTCCTGTCTTTGATCTACAGCCTCAAAAGAATTCTTACACATAATTAAGAGCTCACAATGGATTATTATTATTATTGTTATTGGATTATTCCAGATGTTGGTAGCAGTTAAGATGCTCTCTCTTCTTATTTGTTCCCTGTAGGCTTCTTTACCTGTGGCTTGGTCAAATTTTAAGTGCTATTGAACAAAACTGTGTAAAGCGGGTAAATAGATGCAGCAAACACTGCAGCGAATGGTCTCTACTTTCATTTGGTCCTCTGTAGTAACCCCTTCCATTACATCTTTCTCAATTATTCTAACAGTTTTGGAATAATTAGTTACCTGTTGTTTACACATTGATGTTTTCTTGAATTTATTCACCATACGTTCATACAAAAATTCTACAACCATTAATATAATCCTTGTGAAAAGAACTTTGTAGATGAATTTCAATTTCTTTTTCTTCAAATGCTTGGAATTTGCAAAATGAACACTGTTCTCTCTTCTCTGCTTTTGTTTCTGTCTTTATTTCAACTCCTCGCTTCTCTTCTTCACTTTTAGGGCCATTTTAGTAGGTGATTTTTTTTCTGACTTATCTTCTCGATCACTTTTGCTAGTTCTTGATAAATGTCACTGTAGGCTTATTAGATGGCTGCATCAATTTTCTCTTAATTTCTTTTGCAGCAACTACTATATTACTAAGTTTGTTATGATAGTGTACAGCAGCTCCAGTTCTATGCTTGCTCCAAAATTGCTCAAATGCTGCCGCTTCTACTCCCTCCCACCCCCACCACCTCCAGCACCACTATGACTGTCCATGTCATATGACTGGTTTAGATAGGAGTCCATGAATCTTGGACCCCCATAAGAGACATAGCCATAGTCCACAATCCATCCCTCCATAAAATCCATGGCCAAAGTGATGGATCCTGCTCTGGCTCAGGTGACTGAGGTCTGTTTTTCATATTATTTATTTTTTATGGGATTGTTGGTTTGTTTTTCTGTATTTTCTTTCACAACATGACTAATATGGAAATTTTTTTTAAAAGAAAAGGTTCTTCAGATTTGTTGATTAAGAGAGCATTGGTGACTTTGGAGAGAGTAATTTTGGAGTAATGGAGACCTACTACAGAGTTAAGAACAGAGGGAGAGAAAAGAAAGTGGAGTCACTAGATGGCCTTCTCAAGGAGTTCTACCATGAAAGGGAGGAGAGATATAATGGGGATGGAGGGGTTTGTGTTTGGCACATGTAGACTCATCCCACTTTAAAAGGGATCGTGTTAACATGAAGTATGATACTGAGGCCCAGTAATTACTGGAGTTACTTTGGCAGTCTTCATTGTGTCATATGAGAAGAGGATCCAGGGTGTGAAATAATAAAGGGACAGCCTTTAATTCAGTTAAATTGGATGACACCTGAAGGGGGAGAGACTATATAGAAGACACAAGAACCATGAGTAGTAATTCAAACTATAAAACTTGAATTTAAGTTGTAAAAAATTAATTTTCTAGTTATATAAAGTAAATTAGTACTCTGGGCAATAACTAAGTGGTTAAGTCTTTCAAAAATATATATGTTACTGCACATAACACATACATCCTAAGGAAAGAATATATTCAGGAACTGTCAAATTTCAAACAATTTTATATTGTTTAAATTTTTTAAAATTAACTAATATTTATTTTTCTAAGATTATTTGAAAACTACTTTAGCTTAATGATACCAACTAAATTTGTGGAAAAGTACATATATGCTCTCATGGGATACGAAAGAATCCCACAAGCCTTTTAGTATCTAAATAGTGTTCTAAATTTAGTATCTAGTGTCCTAGTAAAATTTAGTATCTAATTAGTATTTAAATTTAGTATCTAGATAGTATCCTAATAGGAAAAAAAAAAGATGCCACATTATCCCATCAGGCTCCACATGCAACCAATTCCCAAATGCAACAATTTAGGAAACATCCTTTAAGGAGTCATTGTAAAGTCTCATTTCCTCTTTCTTACTCTCAATATTTATGAAATCCTACTTTTCCATAGCTAAAAAACAACTAGAAAGAGAACCTTTAATTTTACTTTGATTCCATGGTGAGGTTTTATTTTGTTTTTTGAGGCCCAGGCTCTGGATTTCATGGATTTCATTACTCTCATTGTGAAAATTCCACCAGTGCTGATGTGCAACTTCATCTGAACCTTGAGATCTTAGAGAGTTACCTGAGAATACAATAAAAAGTAAGGTAATTTGCCCAGTCACATAGTCCCTATATGTCTGAGACAGGGCTTCCCAACTTCAGAGCCACTCTTTAATCCAATACAGTATTCGCCAACCTTTTCTTCTAAAATATGTCCTTCTCAGCAGAATTTCATTTTTGGACAGCACAAATTAATGAAATTTCATACGTAATTTTTAAATAATCTAGATTTGCTACTTGTTTGAGGACAGTTATTTGGTTTTCTAATAGGTGGCTAGGTGGCACAATAGATAGACTTCTGGACCTGGAGCCAGGAAGACTTGAGTTCAAATCCTACCTAAGACATTTACTAGCTGAGTGACCCTGAGCAAGTCACTTAACTCTGTTTGCCTCAATTCCTCTTCTATAAAATGAGTTGGAGAAAGAAACAGCAAACCACTCCAGCATCTTTGCCAAGAAAATTCCATATAGGGTCATGGAGAGTCAGACATGACTGAACAAAACAGGATGATTTTCTTCTGGTTTCTCCCTTTTCTGTAATCCTAGATAATGATAGCAACAAGAAAAAATACATCAAGAAAAGGGGAAGATGCACCAGTCCAGGAAAGATGGCCAGCAGCATCTGTGCAGATTCCACAGTGATGCTCATCAGAGTTATCTCATTACTGAGATTAGAAAACAACTTTTCACCACTTTAGCAAGAACCTTAAAATCAGGGATGTGCCTCTGAACAGAAATAGAAAATTATTTTAAGTGCAGTTCTTCTTCAAGTACGTTTTCAAATTTTTAAAGTCATACAGGCTACTAAAAATGCTAATGTGGTCATAACTGGGGCTATCACTAGCCCCTCTTTCAAAAAAAGAAGAAGCATGCTAAAAGCTGATACAAGTAAAATCCATATTGACATAAAAGATTTAGAATTAAGCAAACTTATAATGAGACCAAAAGAATGAATTTTTCCTGTACTTGGAAAGAGAATAAGAAAAAATGACAATGCACAGCTAACCAAAGTATATTTAAAGCTTCTGATTCTTGGCTGAAGGGTTAACTTTATACAGGCAGGAAGCAGGCTCATGAATGTAAAAGCAAAGCTGACTGTCAACAGGGTGCAAGGTGAGAGCAGATCTTTTACCTTCAGAAGAACATTGAAACCACATCAGATATATTGGCAATGTTATCCTCAAAGAACACACAAACTTGCAGTTCCTTCCACTTCTGTAAAGTATTGCAGCTAGCAAAGAGCAAAGGAAATAACCACTGTAAAAATCAGTTTAATGAGTAGTAACAACCCCTTTCCTTTCAAATCTTTCTTCAAGCATTTGTCTAGCAAAAGAATGGCAAAGAATGGTAAAGTTCCATCTGTTTATGATTTATGGCTAAGCAAAATGCCAATGATCCTAGGATGTCTTAGTCACAAAACAGTCCAAGAACACAGTGCAAAGTTGAGATTCACAGAATCATACTGAAAATATCCATACTCAATCAGAAGAAGGTCTGGAAGTGCTCTTGAAAGAAATAGAAGGCCTGGAAAAGTTCTCACAAGATTGGTTGAAGGTTTGTTTTTTTTTTAATAAAAACAGAATAGTACAACTGAAGGTAAATAAATCATTAAAATGACAATAAAAACTGTTGTACACATGTAATTAACTTCTGTTGATAACTCTCATAGCTCTATGATGTGTGTAGTGAGGAAAACTAATTTTAATTCTGTCATTTGATTATTAATATAAATTTGTAATAATGTCTTTTCTGTCAAAAGGCCATCTCTTATACTAGTTTAAAAAGAAGCCCCTGACCAATTCTAGCTAAGGAAATGCATTGTTTTCTCAAGGTATCTGTTCATTAACTAGGTTGTTCTGGCCCTAGCCCAACTGGGAATCTAAGTTCTGTTTACTGGAGGGGTCTCAAAACTCATGACCTAGCCTCATTCCTCAGCTGACCTCCCCCTTTGACCATGAAGCTCTTAATCCACTTCCTCATCGAATGTCTACCAATCAAGGGTCACTTTTCTCTAGGCAAGGGAGTTCCCAGTAATTCGCTCTCAGGAAGACAGACTGATGTGGTACTCTCCCTTGGCATCTTTGGTTACCTAACAGAAACCACGGACCATCAATTTATTGATTATTGACTAGCCTAGTTAATAAATTTATTAATACTCATTTTACTTGCCACATTCTGCAAAATAGGCACATAAAAGACTGAATAAAAGACTACATCCAGAGAAAGAACTGTAGAATTTGAAAGCAGATCCAAGCATACTACTGTCTGACTTTTTTTTTTCTTTCTTGTGGTTTTTCCCTTTTGTAATGATTCTTCTTTCACAATGTGACTAATGTGGAGATAAGTTTAATATGAAAAAAAGACTGGGGTAAACTGTAAGAGGTAATCTAGCCCCCAGTACTACAATTTTTATCAGTCCTATTGAAGTACCATTGCTTGACTGGTAAATTAATTTCAAAAAAAGTAATTTCTCATCAGTGCCTCTGCTCTTTATAAACTCTAAACATAGGAAGTTTTCCAGACCATGAGTAAGAATTCAGAGACTAGCCACAGACTTCTCATCCACTGAGGACCATAATGGTTATCAAGTGCCATCCTTCCATAATTTCTCTTTCCTCAGGCTACACACACGAAAAAAAGAATTTTTAGACACTTCTAAGATGTCTACTTTCAAAGAAGCACACTTTATTCCCCTCAAAACTCTTCTTGATCAGATAAAAATACCAATATTCAAAGTGTTATCATTTCTCTGCAGTTGAGAATTTCAGCCAACTTTAAGGGATGCCAGGCTTCTAAATATGGAATTAAAAAGTGGTTATCTGTTATATCAATGCAAGAAGGATCCCCTGGTGCTCGGTGTCCCTAGCGGTCCTAGGCTTCCTGCCTACTGCCCAGAAAAATCATTTTGGTGACTGAATTCAAGATATACTGGAGCCAGGCACACCCATTAGAAGGCTATTGCAATACTCTAGGCATGAGGTAATGAGGGCCTGCAATAGAATGGTATCAGAGGAAAGAACAGGGTATATTTGAAAGATATAGCAAAGGTGAAACCAATAGACCTTGGCAATAGATTGGCTTTGGGGAATGGGAAATAGTGAGGAGTCCAAGATAATTCCCAGGTTGCGAGCCTGAGGAACTGGGAGGGTAGTGTTGTACTCTTCAGTAATAGGAAAGGTTTATAGGAAAGAAGATTTAAGGGGAAAGAAAATGAATTTGACTTGAGTTTAAAATGCCTCCACCAATATTGGGGTATCACAACTGTTAATCCTCCTCTTCATCCTTCCCCCTCGCCCCTGGAAAAGCACTTGCAACAATCATAGTCAGGAAACGTGAATTCATTGAGTCATGCATCTAAAAGTATATGTTTCTGCATTGTGTGTCCATTGACTTCTCTGTCAAGAAATGGGTAGGTCCTCTGGAGACATGATTGCTCATTGCTTGATCAGAGTTCTAAGTTGATTTTTTTTTTACAATGTTATTCTTGTATTAATTGTTCTCCTGGCTCTGCTCATATCATCCCATATTATTTCATAGTATTCCAAATTCTCTGAAATCTTCCCTTTCTGGTATTAGCCACAACAATATAATAAAATTAAATTCAAAATAGGAGCTTTGAAAAAATATCTTAAAATTAATTGGAAACTAAATAATGCAATCCTAAAGAATTGAGAGGTTAAAGAACAAATCATGGAGATAGAGAATTTCTTCAAAGAAAAAAAACAGCCCAACATATTAAAACTTGTGGGATTCAGATAAGACAGCCCTTAGGGGCAAATTTTTGTCACACAAAACAGTAAATTGGGAACACAACTAAAGAACAAACAACTAGAAAAGCAACATTTCAGAACCTCCCAACTCCACACAAAAATAGAAATTCTTGAAATTAAAGATAACATTAATAAATAGAAAACAAAAAACAAGTATTGAACTCATTGAATTAATACATTTTGAAAAACTTAGACACTAGTCTGATTTTTTTAGAGTGGAAAACAAAATCATTTATATCAAAAATGAAAAAAGAATTTACAACAAATGAAAAGGAAATAAAAGAAATGACTAGAAGTTATTTTGCCCAACTCCATTCCAACAAGACTGATAGTGTAAAAGAAATACATGAATATTTACATTTTTATTAGTATTTATGTGGTTTTTCTAGAATTAGAGTATCTTCCTAGAGCTGAGAATATGTGCATGTATGTGTGTGCATATATACATATACGTGTGTATACATAATACACACGCATATGTTTATGTTAAAGTTTGGAAGTCTTCATATTCCATCAAAGAGAGGATCTTTACTATCATCCACTACTATTAAACACAGTGCTAGAAATGTTTGTATAATAATAAAACAAGAAGAAAGAAATTGAGAGACTAGATGAATAGAAATAAAAAATTAACCTAGCAATTTAAAATTAGATTACAAGAGAAAATGGTAAATCTTACTGAAGAAAAAACGTATTTCTGAAACTGAAACAAGATCAAACAGAAATCAGTGGTTCCACGGGACACTAAGAAAATGAGAACAAAATTAAAAAATTGTTAAAAAAAAAAAAAGGAAAATATAAGAATATAAGCTATCTTATAAAGCAGCAGTGATCAAAAACACTTAATATTGGTTAAAAACAGATTAGTTGATTAGTGGAAACGACTAGACAAGGAAGAATCAGAAACAATAGCACTCACTGATTAACAGTTTAACAAATCCAAAAACATAAATTCTGTAGGAAAAAAAATCTATTTTATAAGACCTGTTGGGAAAACCAGAACTCAATCTGGTGGAAAGAAAGTAGGCTAAGAGCAACATCTTATACCATCTTGCACAACAAATTCAAAATTGATACCCGAACTGAATATTAAAGGATATACAAAAAAATTTTTGCCTTCTCAATGAAGGTGGGAGAGGAGGGAAAGAATCTGGAATTAGAAAACCGAATATTAAAAATCGTTTTTACACATAATGGGGGAAAATGAAATATTAATGAAAATAAAAACAGCCCTCATTTAAGGGCTGCATAGCAAGACCCTGACGCTCCACTATTTGCCCCCTCCCCTTCCCCCTCTGCCCAGCCAAGCCCCGCCTCTTCCTCCCTGGTCCTGGCGTTCCTTCCAGAGACCTATCAGCGCAGGCGCAGTAGCGAGGAAGCGGAAGTGCATCTCGCCGCTTCTCTTAGAAAGTACCACCCTAATCCGGTGACTCCGTGGATTCGTTCGGAAGGCCGGTGCTGGGCTGTGGGTCCCGCTCATCATGAGCTGGCTTTCTGAAAATGATGACCCGTATGTAGTTGAAGAGCCCAGCGACGAGGAACCAGCTTTGAGCAGGTAGGCCGGGCGCGGGGCCCGCTCTGGGTGGACAGGACGTCCCCGACTTCTCCAGTCTTCGGGGCTGGGCTTTCCAGAGTCGGCCACGGTTCTCAGAGAGGCCCCGGGACAAAGCACAAAGGCAGGTGCAGGCTTGGTGTCAGGAAACTGCGACCGTTACAGCCGTTCAAGAAAGAAATGGGGCCTCGGCAGGGAGAGTGAGCTCGGTGTTCTGGAAGCGTTCAGGCAGAGGCCGGGAGTATGCCGAGCCCCATGGGATCTTGGGGGTGCTTCCTGAGGAACAATCATTGAAACCATCCACACAAGTGGGAGGGGCCTCCTGGGCTCAGAATTTAAGAAAAAGCCAGGGGGTAGTTGGGAGCCAAGCTTGCTGCTCATGGTCTAATGAGAATGCATGCAGCATACATTGATGATAATCTTAGAAGGAAGGGACTATTATTAAGAAGGATTAGAAAAGTCTTATTTTTATGTTTTAATGTAGATAGCATTTTATTTTGTCCAATTTCCAATAGTTTTAAACATTCATTTTTAATGGGATTTTGAGTTCCAGTTTTTTCCTCCCTCTCCTCCCCCCACTGCAAGATGACAAGCTATCCGACGTAAATTATGCATGTTAAACGTATTCAATATTAGTCATGTTATGAAAGAAGAAACAGAGCAAAAGGAAAACACACACACAAAAACCAAAGTGAAAATAGCTTGCTTCAATCTCCATTCAGACTCCCATCAGTTCTTTCTCTGGATGTGGATAGCATTTTCCATCTTGAGTCTTTTGGCATTCTCTTGGATCATTGAATTGCTAAGAAGAGCCAAGTTTATCATAGTTGATGATCACACAGTATTGCTGTTACTGTTCACAGTGTTGTCCAGGTTCAGCTTATTTCACTCAGTATCAGTTCATGCTGAGGCTTTCCAGGTTTTAGAAAAGTCTTCTTGCACGGGGTAGAATTTTAGCTGGGACTTGAAGAAAGCCAGGAGGCAGAGATGAAGAAAGAGAGAATACCATCATAGGGGATAGCCAGTAAAAATGCACAGAATTGGGAAATGGAGTACCTTGTGAGTGGAATAGCAAGAGGGCTGGTGTTATTGAATAGTGGAATATGTGATGGGGACTGGAAAGGTAAAAGAGGCCAGGTTATAAAGGACTTTCAATGCCAAACAGAGGATTTTATATTTAAAGGTGATTGGGGTCCATTGGAGTTGATTGAAAGTGGGGTGGAGGTAAGAGAAGGGATAGGGAATGGGTAGGGTGGTAATATGGATAGGTTTGTGCTTTAGAAAAATATGTTTGTCAGCTGAGTCAAGGATGGAGTGTAGTGGGGAGAGACTTGTGACTTTTGCAGTAGTTCAGACATGACATGATTGGGGGTAATGAGTATTTATATAGCTTCTACTATGTGCCAGGCACTCTGCTAAGCACCTTACAAATATTGTCTCATTTGATCCCCACCAAAACTCTACAAGGTATGTGCTGTTGTTATCCTCATTTTGCAATTGGGAAAACTAAAGCAAACAGGTTAGCTCACTTGCCCAGGCTCACATGCCTTAGTAAGTGTCTGAGTCTAGATCTGAAGTAAACTTACTGACTCCAGGCCAAGTGCTCTATCTACTGTGTGACCTTGCACTCTTATGTGGACCTTTGATTACCAGGGTAACTGCAGTGTCAGTAAGCTGAGATGAAGGAAACTAGTTGACCCTGGTTGAATGAAACTTATTAATAACCTTTCAAATCTCATAGCACCCCAAAATTCAATCAGACTTTTATGGAAGAGCAATATGGTTAGAAGATGGGAGACCGTAGATGAGAGAATGTGGAATGTTGCACATTTTTCAGAACCAATGGATACAACTATTTTGATGAGCTACTTTCCCCATTTCTTTTAACATCTTTGTAAGCCTAACGAAATATTATATGTTTGTATGTGTATTTTATTTAGTGCTTTGAGGTTTGCAAAACATTTTTACATATTTTGTCTTGCTCAATCCTCACAAGAGTCTTGGGATATAGGTGCTATTATTATCCCTGTTTTACAGATGAGGAAACTGAGACTGAGAGAAGTTAAGTGGCTTGTCCAGTGTCACATAGCTAATTAAATGTATGAGGCAGAATTTGATCACAGATCTTCCTGACTCTTCAGTACTCTTATCACTGTGATAAATATATAAATATAAATGGTATAAATTGGTATAAATATAAAGGACATTGAAAACAAGATTTTTTTTTAAGAGACAGATTTGTAGAATGGAAATTATACCGGACTTAGAACCAAATGATCTGTGTTTAAAGATACGAATTTCATTACTAACATAGACATTGTGTTCACCCTCACTTGTCCGTAGCCCACTCTGGATCTAATGCACTACTCTGTAAAAGAGAGATGATATTGGCTGTACTTTCTACCTTACTGGGTCCTTATGAGACTCAGTTAACAAGCAGTTAAGTGTTTACCATGTATATTACGTTGGGTATTTGGTATGCAAAAACAAAAATGGAACGGTCCCAGCCCCTCAAGGAGCTTTCACTGAGGAGCTTACATTGATGAAAGTAAATACGTTCATAGAAGTACTTTGAAAATGGAATCTCTATGTAAATAAATGTAAAAGAGAAATAAAAATAAATGTATCAAAAACTTCAAGGTTCACTTATGTTGTCCCAGCACTCCCCACCAAAATTTGGAGACTCAAGATTCTATACTCTAGGAGACAGAAGCAAAGAATCTGGATAGTCCATATACTGATTAAATATACCCTGATAATTGATTTAATTATGGACAAAATTTTGTAGAAGAGAATTTTGACATTTAATTTCTTAGAAGAAAATTCATCTCATTTGCCTTAACATCTCTTTTCAGTTTATGAGGCTGCTTGGGGAAACCTCAACAAAGAGAACGAAGAGAAAAATAACTTGATTGAAAGTGCTAATCAGGATTGTACACAGAATTAAATTCTTTCAATTTCTACTTTCTCTTAGTTCTCGTATTTTCCCTAGTCTTTATTGGATCCAGTTCATGTTGATTCCCCATCACTCAGTCCTGGGCCCTTTTCTCTTTTCCCTCTATATTACTTCACTTGGTGATCTCATCAGCTCCCATGGATTCAATTATCATCTCTGTGCTGATGATGATTCTCAGATCTCCTTATCCATCCCTAACCTCTCTGATAATCTCTAGTTTCCAACTGCCTATTGGATATCTCTAACTGGGATGTCATATAAACATCTTAAACTCAACATGGTCAATATTGAACTCACCCCTTCCATCATCCCTCTAAGCCCTACCCCCTTCCACAATTGTCTATTTCTGTTGAGGGCACCACCATTCTTCCACTTCCCTCAACCTGTGTGCCATCCTTTACTCATTATCTGTCCCCGCATCCAATCTGTTTCTAAGACCTGCCTATTTCACCTTTATGACATTGTTTGAATTCCCTCTGATATGGCCACTGTCAAAGTAGTTTCTGGTTGATCTGCTTGCCACAAGTCTTTCTCCACTCCATTCCATCCTCCATTTAGCCATCAAAGTGATTTTCCTAAAGTGTTAGTCTGATTATGGCATCTCATTAAACTCCCCCTTCAGTATCTAATATAAAATTCTCCTTTGTTGAAAGCTCTTCATAACAAAACACCGTTTCCCACTTTTCCGGTCTTCTTACACCTTATGCCCCCATATATTCTTCAATCCAGTGACACTGACCTGCCTACTGTTCCTCAAAAAAAGGCGTTCCATCTCCCAATTCTATGCATTTTTCACTGGCCATTCCATATATATGTCCTACATGCTCTCTTTCCTCATCTCCACCTGTTGGCTTCCTTCAGGTCCTGACTAGAATCCCATCTTTTCCAGGAAGCCTTTCTCAATCCTTATTAATTCTAGTGCCATCTCTTTATTGGTTATATCTTATTTATTCTGTACATAGTTTATTTGTACATGATTATTTACCTGTTGTCTCCACCATTAGTTTGTGAGCTTCTCAAGAGCAAAACTGTCTTATACCTTTCTTTTCATTCCCATGTAGTAGGTGCTTAATAAATGCTTATTGGCTGATTGCCTTGTTTCCTCTGTTACTGTGTCTTTAAAAACTGTGCTCTACAACAAATCTATATACTCACGTACCAAGGTCTGCTAATTGTCTGTCTTTAAATAATAGTTCTGAAGATGAAGTAGACGTACTTTTACATGGCACTCCTGACCAAAAGCGAAAATTTATCAGAGAGTGTCTTACTGGTGAAAGTGAATCATCCAGTGGAGATGAGTTTGAAAAAGAAATGGAAGCTGAATTAAATTCTACCATAAAAACAATGGAAGATAAATTGTCATCATCAGAAACAGGTAAATCTTCAACTCAGTATTTTAAACACTTAGTTTATTCTAAGAACGAGTTTTTCCCCAGAGATTTAGCAGAGGTTTGCCATTCATCACTCCCAGAAGTTTTGCTTGTGTTGTTGCTACAATATAAGTGATATTTACTTGCATGATATTATTTACTTGCTAGACATTGTGTTGGAATTAGGGATGGGATGATGTTGGGGAGAGAGAAAAAGCAAAGCTCAGAAGTACTTGCAGCATTAAGTTACGTAAGGAAGATTTGAGGATTTATCATACTTGATTTCCATATTGTTCCCCTCATTGAAATTTGTTCTGCATTTTGTATAGTCCAGGGATGGGGAAACTTTTCATGTTGGAAAGCCTCATTAATATTTTGTTGTAATCAAATAAGACTGCATTCAAGAAACTTCAATTAGATATACTTTAAAATGTACATTATTTTGTAAAAATCGAACTACTATGTACTTAATAATTTCAAAAATGAAAGCTTTGTTAATTTTAAAGTTAATTAACCTTTTAATGACTTTGTGGTGTCTGCTTTTTGTTGGAAAGCATTTGGTTGCATCATGGAGGTCCAAAGTTTCAGTTCATCCTTTAGATAAGTATCAGACACTTGTGACCTTTAGGACATCTTGATTTGGGTTAAGTAAGAGAATGTGGATTCACAGCAATAAGTGGTTGAAAAGCAAGAAGTATTTTTCAGGCATGTTGCCAGAGATGTGGGCATTCTGCTGTATTTTTCCATATTTCAGTTGGATGTTTCTTAGCATCACACAATGTCTTTAAAATATCATTTAATGAGAACTCAGTTCCATCCGTAGTTCTTTAGGTGCCTTGGTGATATCAGCTAGATGAGGCTGAAATACTAATTTGAGTGTGATGTCATGATTGTCAAAGTCAGTGAACCTTTCATTGTATTCTCCAATTAATAGGTTTATAACATCTGTGTATTCTTCAAATTATTCACATATATCAATGACCTTTGCTAACTGGGGAAAATTTCCATCCAAAATTTCCTTTTGAAGAAGTGTTTTGAATAACGATAGCTTTTTTCAAAATGTTTGGATTTTTTTGGCTCATATCATTTACAGGCTTGGATTTATTTTTCAAAGAAATATTCAGGTTGCTTTGATTTGACATGGTATCATATAGAAATGCAGCATTCCTATAGAAATATTCTTTCAATAATTCACATTGCTGATTCTGTTTTTCATAACATTTAACTATCTCTTCGAAGAGATAAAATTTTGCTAACACCTGTGCCTGTGATAGGCAGTGCACTTTAGAATAATACAACAAATACACACTGAATGCCTCAACTTCATCTTTAGCATATTATAAACTGACCATGCCATGTTGCATTTGCACGAATATTGTTAACAGTACTTAGAACTTGTTGCAAAGTGCCACTTAAAATAGTACCTTTAACACAGAGATTTTGCTGATTCAAGATACAATGAAAAGAAATGAGAGCGTCTGGATCTGTTATTACTTTTTTTTTTGTCTGTGCAAAAACCCTTCATGTTTTCCTGTTAGGGAAGGTACATTCTTTGTACATACTCTCATTAAATTTATCATCTTCAGTCCAGCTTTATGACATTTATCTTGAAAGGTATTGAAGATTTTTATTCCCTGTGTTCTGTTCCCAAGCGTGCCCAAAGTGAGTGACTCTTTCAGAAAGAAAATCTGTTATGACCCAAATGACATATAAAACCTATGCAGAGTCAGTAGTATCAGTTGATTCTTCCAAAGCGATTGAATAATACATATTTTCCTTTTGAAGTATTGCATGAAATTTTTCTATTAAGTTGAAGGCTAATTCATGCTGCTAATCAGTTATAGTTCTCCTTGAAAGAAGCAGTTATTTTTGTACTTTGAAATATCATTGTGGTTTATGCATCCTACACCATTGATAATTGCATTCTTTCACAACTTTTGCACTACTATCCCTTTTTTTCCTGAGTACCTAAGCCATTTTATAAGTTGCTTCAGTGGCATTATTTCCATGTCTTTTACTCTTTGAAAGAATTGTCTGCTTTTACTTTTCATTTTTTGACTTCTGCAGTACAACATTTTGCACCTCTCCCTCGAATTTAAAATATTTGTGGTCCTTTTGAATATTATAATGCTGATGAACTCTGAATTTCATTAATGTTATTATTCCAGTGTCACTAAGCAACCAAATGATCTTATCTTGAGCAGAAACAAGATAATATTGCAATTCCCAGTGCTCATTAAAAAAGTCTATTTTCTTACTTGGGTGTTCTCTTGATTTCACATGATGGAATGTTAAGCAGACAGAATTTAAAAATATTGTCTAGCTGTGCAATTATTCACAAATTTCACTTCAAACAGAAACACAGTGCACCTTTGTCAAAAGCTAATAACAGCTTTATTTGACCCCCATAAATTCTTGCCAACCAGTTTTGGGTGATAGTGGTGCCAGTTAGGCATAGCAGCTGCCAATTTAACCCCTATGGCTTAATAATGTTCTAATAGTGCCAGTTAATCTGGGAGGATTATTTTATTGAAACTTATTTTATTCTTCTGTATTATTTAAATGTATTTGTAAACATTTAAATATGTTCATTTTAAAAATAAAAATATAAAAAGACTAACAAAAATGTAGTAATAGAAATAAAAGTATTTATTTTGTAAAATTTTGATGCAGTCAAAAGGCTGCACTTAAAGACCTAGAAGGCTACATGTGGCCTTAAGGCTGCACATTCCCTACCCTGGTATAGTCCTTGAAAAAAAGAACTTTTTTGTTTTTTGAGTTAATAACAGTAAATAACCATGTGAATACTCTATAACACTCACCCAAATTGGGCTATGGATGTATCACTTTATTACCAAATCCTTGGATAAAATGTGGTGGTACCCTAGACAATTAGGTATCAAGATCTGGTTTTTTTTCTAGGAGGAGTTTGGTAGGATCCCTTCTTTTTCTTTTCATTTACAGTTTATGTGATTGGATTATTCTTTGAAAATTGGATAAATCCATCTGTAGCAATGTATATGTATGTTTATTTGTTTTTTCATCTCCTGGTTTTTTATTTTTAAAAACAGATTCTTCCTTAGGAACTACGAATAATTCAGTGGTTCTGTCAAAGTATTATAATGACATATATTTTGATTCTGATTCTGAGGATGAAGACACAGACACAGGTAAGGACTATTACTATTACAGCAAGGTTTTTGTTTTTTTTTTTTCTTTTTGAGAAACAGAAAAGGTTAGCCAGTTGGTATCATCTTGATGTAACTGATTTTAAATAACTGCAAGACATTTGCATTTAGGACAGCTCTGGAGGCAGGAAGACTCATTTTCCTGTGTTCAAATTAGGCCTCAGACACTTACCAGCTGTGTTAAGTCACTTTACCCTATTTGCCTTAGTTTCTGCATCTGTAAAATGAGCTAAAGAAGAAAATAACAAACCACTTCAGTATCATGATTGCCAAGGAAACCCCAAATGGGGACATGACTGATAATGACTGAACAAAAGACATTTGCAAGGTAAAGGGGATAAAAGTATTTATGTTGTTTCAGTTGTATAGTTTCATCGTTTCTACTTGGTCAGTTTATAGTCATCATCTTTTCCTCCCAGCTTCCCTTTCTTTTAGTTAGAGTTTTATGGAAGACATTCAGTGATAAGCATGATGACATACTTTAATCTTAATTCTTTTTTTAAAATATTTTTTCTTCAATTACGTGTAAAAATAATTTTTAACATTTTTTTTGTGTTCCAAATTCTATTTACCTCACCTTTCCCTTCCCCCTCCCTGATACAGTAAGCAATGTGATGTAGGTTATATATATGCAGTCTTGTAAAATGTAGTTCCATATCTAGTCTCATTTCTTAAAGAAATATAGGTAATTACATTAGAATATGCTATTAGAATAAGGATCTGAAGGATTCCTGATAAAAAAATAACAATTTACTGTTTTTCTTGTGTGTTTACTATCTTAGCTATATTTAGATGTATTGAATATGAAGAAAAATAATTGAATTAATTCCTATTATAGTACTTACAGATCAAACCAAAAGTTTTCAGTTGTGTATTCTAAAATTATTTTCATTATAAATGTATCTGTCAACAAAAAATAAAGAGGTAACATCATGAGCTAAAGTAGAAATAAATGTATTTATAAACAACAGACAAGCAAAGAAAAAACTTTCCTTTGTCTGCTTTATGGCCTCCCAGAAGTTCCATATTTGGCCCTATTTTCTTCCTTTCTTTCACTCTGTACTGCCTCATATTCTGTTTTTCCTTGTATATTTCATATTTATCATTTTTATGACACCATAATTTCTGTTTCACTATATGACAATTTAGCCTTTCAGTTCTTGGGCAGAAAGGTTATTTGTAATATTTTGTTCTTACAAGTAAAGCAGTGGTGAATATTTTTATACGGATAGGTCCATTGCAATTTTTAAAATGATATTTCTGGTACCTAACAGTGAAATTACTGAATAAGATTTTATTTCATGTTTCAAAGCACTTACACATGAGAATTTAAGGACCTTTAGGCCCAGAGAAATGAAGTAATTTGTCCAGGATATCATATTGAGCAAGTAACTCAGCATTTAAAACATTTTTTGTGTATGTGTGAGAGTTTTGTGTTGGGGCATGTGGATTTATCCCCTCTACTGTATGATTTTAGATATCTTTATTAGCTGGATAAGAACTTGGAGCTGAGCCAGGATGGGAGGGAAGTGCTATTGTCTTTCTCCTTTTTTTCATTTTTAAGGGAAATATATGAGCATTTTTAAGGGAAATACATAAAAGAAAATATTTAGCATAGAAAATTCTTTATTCTGTGTTGAAAAGGACATGACTATTTGAAATATTATTAAGGCACTTTCTTTGCACTTTCAGTAATATCACGAGTAAACAAGAAGAAAAAACAGCAGTGTCTAATTCCAACAAATGATGAGTTATTATATGATCCTGAAAAAGACAATAGAGATCAGGCCTGGATGGATGCACAAAGAAGAGGGTAAGAATTTTAAACCAAAAAAAGAAATTATGCTAGAACACTGAGGGAGAAATTCAAAATAATTATCTTAGCTAAGTCCCTTAAGATGATTGAAAAGGGAAAATACAGTTTTGTGCTGTTTGAGAGAAATTTATTTTTAAAATAAATTGTTGAAATTGTGTAATGTAGTCCAACGTAAGATTCGTAGTAGGTTATTTTATTTTTTCCCTAGATTTTAAAAAAAAAATATTTTAAAGTTTTCTTATAATCTCATATATATAACATATACAAGCTTAAATTAATCTAGAATCAATCATTTACATAAGGCAAATTGATGTTTTGTAGCTTTTTATCTCCCAGTGTCTTTATGCTTCCTTTTGGATGCCCAAGGTTCCCCACTGTGGCCTCTGATACATTTGACTCCTCTCCCTTTCCTCTTTATTCTTATAGTTCAGGCCAGTTCTTTTTGCCTCAGGTATAGTCATCTAACCTTTCCCTTTGGTCTGCCATTCACACTGTTGTCAGGATAGTCTTTTTCTTGTACCACTCTGATCATGTTATTACTCTGTTCAGTACTCTTTAGTGGCTCCCTTTTGCCTACCAAATAGAGACCACACTCTCTCTTATCCCGGAATTCAAGTTTTTCCTCATCTTCTGGCAAGAAAACATTATTCCTGGCTTTCCACACTATATCAGGGCTCTTCCCTCCCTTTTATTGAACACAGTGGAGGGTGAAGAGCAGAGAGCTCCTTGCAAATCTTAGGCCAGCCATTTCTTCAAATCCTACCTGGCTACACATCTGGGCTTCATCATGCCCCCAAGTCAGGTATGGTTTTTTCCCCCTTTACCACTCCATTCTTCAACTTCTTTTTTATGTGTTCTCTTCCTTCATTAGATTGTGAGCTTCTTGAGGACAGGGACTGTCTTTTACCTGTTTCTTTATTCCCAGCCCTTTGCGCAGTTCCTGAGCACACAGTAAGCACTTAATAAATGTTTGTCAACTGACAATGAGGTACTGACTTTCACAGTTCGTCCTCAATGTGCCTTGGCCCACACTACTTATTTTCATACGCAGTTTTTCCTGTACTTTCCTATGTACATATCTTCTTTTGTATCTGGCTCCTCTCTATCTTTCCAGTCTTCTTACATCTTACTTCTTTCCATCTGCTCTTCAGTCCGGTGACTCTGCCCTTCTTACCGTTCCTTTCATACTTCATCTCCCTCCTCGTCATCATTTTCAGTGGCTATCCCGTCATGCCTGGAATTCTGTCCCTCCTCATCTTCACCTTCTAGCTTTCATGACTTCTTTCAAGTCTCAGCTAAAGTCCTGTGTTATTTAAGAAGCCTTTTCTAATCCTCCTTATTTTTAGTGCTTTCCCTCTGAAACTAATTCTAATTTATCCTCATATGTATCTTTTTGTATAAAGTTGTTTACATGTTTTCTCCTTCATTAGACTGATTTCTTGAGAACAATATCTTTTATTTTGGGGAATGTCCTTTCTTTGAATCCTCAGTATTTAGTACAGTTTCTGGCCCATGATAGGAACTTAATGAATTGTGTTTAACTTGACTTGAAATATTCTTCCCAGCCAAATTCCCTTCCCAGCCATTTCTGCCTAGTGACATCTTATCTTTAAATGCTGAGTTCAAATGCCATCTCCTTCATGAAATTTCTGCTTTTTTATTGTCAGTATGAAGTGAACTTTTTTGTACTTAATTTTTTTGTGCTTTATCATATTTTAATTTGTGCTACAGTTATTTGTGCAACTCCCCTACTTGATTTTAAACTCCTTAAAGGGCAGGAACTTGTCTTAGTTGTATTTTCATCTCCCTAAGATATAGTGTCTTGTATATTACAAATGTTTATAGGGTGACTTGAATTCACCTAAGTCTGCCCTCCTCCAGTATAATTCCATACTCTAAAACAATTCCTTCTATTTCCACAATGAAAACTAGCCCTTAGTAGGGCTAGTATTACTTAGTATGGGGACTAAGTAGCCAACCTGAGGGTACCAAGCAAGTTCCAATTAGGGATCCCAGATTGCAGATGATTCCCAGAGTACTCCTAGAAAAAGGAAGAATTTGTTTTGAAATCAGAAAGCAACTGTAGGGAAGTGAAGTTTAGTGATATTACTGCAGTTTAAGTCAGTTGTTCGGGTAAATTAAAACAATAAAACTTGGGTTAAAATCAGTTGCTTAGTGAAAGTAAGTTTAAATTGTATAAGGCTGTAGTAAGAATTATTGGAGATAGGATTAAACAAGAATGTAAAAATAAATAAAAATAGAGAAATAAATTAAGTGGATGTACACCTAATAGAGGGTGCTCAGACTGGAAAAGATCAAATTAAAATGAGCATATGGCTTATAAAAAACATGTAAAATCCTGAAGTTTTGAGAGAGAAGAACAATACTTGAATTTTTTTTTAAAAAAAAACAAAATAAATTGACTTAATTTTGAGTGATTTGAAAGGAAATAGAGAGAAAGTTACACCTTGAGCCCTTCAGAAAAGTACAATCTCTATTAGATAGTTTTCCAGTAGCGCAATTTCTGTTACATTCCTGTGCTGTAGTTGGGCTTATTCCTTGGGCATTGCCAAAAAAGCTGGGTGAATGCCTTTCCTGCATACAAGAAGTAAACTTTGAGAAGAAATCTCTTTCTCAGTCATCCTGCTTGCTAAAATCTGTGACATCCTAAAATGAGGAACTTCTTGTGGTGAATGAGTTGTTTTTGAGTCTGTTTGCCTATCACTTATAAAAATTATGTGACTATAATTAATTCTAATTGCCCAAAAGCCCTTAGAGAAATTGGCATTAACTGTCCATTTGTAACCACTGAAGAACCAAAAAGGGGTTTACTACAGGAATTAAGTAAGTAGAAGAAAGAAAGAGTAGTGTTGTATAAGGAAATAAGAAAAGTTGAGAAGGAACAGATGAGTAAAGAAAGTTGGACTCTGTTTGCACTTTGAGCATAAATGCAGGGCTTGAAAATAAAGGGTTTTGGAGTTTCAAAAAGGAAATTTTCAAAGAGGATCTTAATCCCACAGAAATAAAAAAAAAGGATTTAGGAATTTTTTTTCAAGCAATGCCCTTTTAATAGTTGCTGTATGTCTTCTTTTCCCAATCAGTATAAGTCTGCAAAATACTTTTCATAAAATGCATGTTAATTGATTGATGGAGAAGGGACTGTCACTTTGCTATGGTTTAAGTAGTCACGCTAAAAGAAAGTTTAAAGAAATTGGTATGACAAAGAAGCAGTAATGGGAATTTGGAATTGTCACCATGAATATAAGCCAACTAAAAGTAATGGGACCTTGTACAAAATGAAGTTTAGTTATTTCTACTAGTCATGATAAATGAAAATGAAAATATTGTAAAGGTAGTAAATTAGAGAATCTAATCAGACTTTGTACGTACAAAAGGGAATAATAAATATTTACACCTATCTCCCAGGGTTGTTGGAAGAAACACTTAGTTGTGAAATGCTTAACACAGTGTCTGGCTTCTGTAAAGGATGAACACTGTGGTGTTCAGACCTTGTAGGAATACAGTTGAACAAAATGCTATCCCATTTATAGGTACTTTTTCTAATTGGCACAGAATGTTAACAAATTGAGAAATTATGGAAAAAACAATTTAAAGTTTTACTGAAAACATGCATAAACAACTTTCAGGACAGAAAAATCCTGGCATGTGGTAGGTACTACATCAACTATTATGATTAGCATGAAAATGCCACAGGTGATAAGATAATTGATATTCTATAAATTGAGGGTATTTAAATAAACTTATCACCTCACTGGTGATGTTTTAAGTACAAGAAGGCTAAAAGAAATTATTATTAAAGCAGGTTTCTTCCTCTTTTCAATATGAATACTGTTAGATTATGAATACATGTTATATGATTATTGGAGTAGATTTTATTTTTAAAAATCTAGATAGTAAATGACTTACTGTTGGAAGAAAAACATGGTAAAATGCTCCTAGGGGATCTTTGTCTATGAGGCTCCTTGGGATGAGCCCTACTGACAGGGTGTTTTTAAACTTGACAGCATTTGAGGAACTAGGGCTTCTCCCAGCCAAAGTGGAAAAAAAGGAAACTTTTTGAATAATAAGTGGGTGTAATTTGAGATAATTTGGAAACTCATGTAATTGTATCTTCAGAGGTTAGCCTTGATAAGGGATAAGGTAGCTTCATCATGTGAAACAGAGGTAAAGGAGGAGGAGGTGGCAGAAGGTACTTTATAGCCTCCGTGGGTGAAGCATTGTATTCTATATGTTTTCATATGGTATAAATACGGTTTAGCTATACATCTTAATGTTATAATCTTTTCCCCCCACTTTTTCTGTAATAGGTACCATTGTTTTGGAATGCAACTCTCTCACAGAAAACAGGCTATTCCAAATAGTGATGCTGTCTTGAATTGCCCTGCCTGCATGACTACACTGTGCCTTGATTGCCAGAGGTAATGAATAAAGGGGAAAGTGATGGTGGATTTTATTTTTAAGCAGAAATAAACTTTATATTTGGGGTGAGCTAGGTAGTTCAGTAGATTGAGTGTTGAGCCTGGAATCAAGAACACCTGAGTTCAGATTCTCTTCAGACACTAGCTGTATGACTGGTGAAATCACCTAACCCTCTTTGCCTCAGTTTCTTCATCTATAACATGAAATAGAGAAGGGAATGGAAAACCGCTCCAGTGTTTTTACCAAGAAAACCCTAGATGGTGTCATAGTTGGACATGATTGAACAATAAAAGAGCTTTATGTTTACGTAATTTAGATTTCAATTTCCATAAATTCCTTGAGGACAGAGACATTTTGTGTAAGCTCATAAATTTTTTTTAAATGTTATTAATATTTTTTCTTTGTGACCTATGTTTCTAAGTGTATCTTTTCTCCCCTATCCCTCCTCCCACCAGTTCCTTATAAAAAAAAGTAAATACAAGTGACAGAAAAAAACAGTTCAATAAAATTAACCATCATATCAAGAACTTCTTAACCTGTGCAGTGTTTCCCACTCATAGGACCCCACTTTTGCAAGAGAAGCCAGGGGAGATGCCTTCTTAATATTTGGGGAGGTCAAGCTTTGTCATAATTTTGCAGCATTCGATTTCAGTTGTTTTATCTTTTTTATTTATATTATATCACTGTATATGTTGTTTCCTTGGTTTTGCTTACTTTGCTTTGCATCCATTCACATAAATCTTTCCATGCTTCTCTGAATTGATCATATTGTTTCTTACAGCACTTAAGTATTCTGTTACATTCCAATTCCATTACCTTCATGTAGCACAGCTTGTTTATTCTTTTCCCATTTGTGATAGCAGTACCTTAACCCCTCTCTGTTTCAAATTAGACTAGTTTTTCCTTAAAAGGTATTGAGACATTTTTCAAGACTTGATTGGCTCAGAATATTGATGTCACTTCCTCATGTCCTGAGTACAAAGCATCTAGTAGGACTTCAGGCGCAGAGAAATGGATCAAGAGAGATGCAAACAAGGAAGCTTTGATCAGTTAAATCAGTTCTTCTACATCCATCTTTATTTGAATATCTTTCTCTTGCTATGGCTAAGTAAATATCCCTTGTTAACCATTAAATGATCCACTCCAAGTTACTCATTTTGTTTCACCATTGAATCTAAGATATGAGGGGGCTGACCTGAGACAGGCCCAACACATGACAGCTGGAATAGTCTTGTAGCATTGGAACATAAATTGAGCTCTTGGAGTGGGTAGTGAGCCCTACAGAGGAGGGCATTTATGCTTCTCTGGTGGTACTTTTGTTAAAGCCAAAAGGCAGTTTCTTAGTATGAGGCATTCCCACTCCTGGGAAACTAGAGATTAAGCTGTCTGGGGCCATTCAGTAAGAAGAGAACTGTATGAGTATGCTCTGTATCATTAAGAACTGTACCTTGGAGATAAATGCTGTAAACTGTTTTTTTTTTTAGGCTTTCTAGCTTTGTGGGTCTTTAAGTTGCAGACAATTCTCCCTGATTTGTGAGGATTAGTGATTATGACAGAAGTGTCATCATTTTTTCAGTAAGCCTAATCTTCCTAGTGCTGCTAATTATGGTCTTTTTATACTTACATATACTTTATATACCGAGAGACCCGCTGGGAACTGCAAAGATTTGGCATCACCTCCCACATGGACATGATTATTTAGCCCCTGGACTCCATCCTTTCTGGTACTCTCCTAAATTCAGTCACTCCTTCAAGGAAACATTACATTTTGGGGGGGTATGTTTTTGTTTGAGTTTTTATCTTCTTTAGTGTTGCCTGTATCAGGTTTCTCAAAAATAGGTCAGGGTAGACTATTAATACCCCTAAGGTCATTTTAAGTGTCATTTAAGTCATAAAAGTCATTTAAGATGCACCTCTACAATGGAAGTGTAAGCAGGAGGCTTCAGACACTATAATTGGGAAGTAGTTTACAAAATAAATAAGAACACAATAGAACATAGATAATGTTAATATGTGGTTTTATAAGTCAAATATGCAGCCTGCAGGGATCTATAGGAATTACAGTTTAGTAATTACAGTAATCCTGCAGGGATTACAGTTTAGTAATCCTTTTTCTATTTGAATTCGACACCACTTTTCTAGAAGATCTAACAGATCTTACCATCAAGAATGTGGTAGGAGCTATATTTTAACAAATCTCCATCTAGGTTAGGCTAATTTTTCCTTAAACAGTATTAAGACATTTCTTGAGACTTGGTTGGCTGTTGGGGCTAAGGATTTAGCCTCATCCTCTGAGTTCAAAGCAACCAAGAGGACTGGGAGTAGTATTGCAAGAAGCTTTGAGATTTGACTGGCTAAATCAACTCTAGATATCTTCAGTGACCTTTTGTTGAATGTCCTTTGCTGTGATTAAGTAAATCTACTGTTGAATGACTTAAGAGTCTCATTTTGTTTCCGTATCAAATCTAAATTCAGTCAGGCTAAGGGCAGAACACAAACACCACTTGTTGGGCATCTACTTTGTTTTCAATTCTTTGATGCTATAATTGATGCTTCTTTAAAAATTGTGGTGTTTGTGGGGCCTTTCTTTTTGTCATTGACTTCCTTGTCTAGCAGTGAAATCTCTGGGTCAAAGAGATTTTGCATAGTATAATTCAAAATTGCTTTCCAAAATGGATAGACAAATACAAAGCTCTACCAACAATGCATTAGTATCCTTGTCTTTCTACAGTCCCACTAACCTTGACTGTTCCCTTCTTTTGTCATTTTTGCCAATTTTCTGAGTACAAGGTAAAGTCTCAGGGTTGTTTCAATTTATGTTTCTCTTATAGTTAGTGATTTGGAGCATTTCATATGACTTTTTTGATAATTTATAGTTCTTTAGAAAATTATTCGCCTTGGACTGCTCTCTGTTCCAGAATAACTTGGTCTTACATATTTGTTGCATAAATTATCATAAGTACTTTTCTCATTTGACTTGCTTTTCTTATTCTAGTTGTGTTAATTTTGTTCATACAAAAGCTTTTCAGTTTTTTTGTAATCAAAATTAACTTTTATATTTATAATTACCTCTTTCTCTTATTTATTACAAAGTTTTTGTTAGTGATAGTTAATAATTGGTAAAATTTGGGATTTTATTTTGGTAAATAATTATGCTCACAATTACTTAAGCAGTTGGTGTTTTTAAGTTTCATTAATGAGATAGGGAAATATGAGTTTGTGTGATAGAGGGACTGTAGTACTAAAATGTTCATTTAACCTACTGATGTTTTATGGCATGAGATGATACCATTCTGTTATTACAAAGTTGAAATGTACCTTGGACATCCTCTATGTCAGCCCTTATTACAATATCCAAGGAGTCCTCCAACTTGAAAAACTTTATTTACTTTCTGCAGAGACAGTTCATTCCATTTCTTCATAGCTTGAATTTTAGGAAATTTTTCCTAATTTTAAGTCAAAAACTGTTTTCAAGTAACTTACTCTTTTGGCTAGCTCTAGTACTATGGTCTGCTATGAGGCAAAACAAGCCTAATTTCATTCAGCCCACCTGACAGACTTTTTGAGATTTGGGGATAGTTGTGAAGTATCTTTCTAGATCAAGGCTAACATTTTTTTTTAATAAATTTTTATTCATGTTTTTTGTTTTTTATATCATGATAGTTTCCTTCAGTATCTCTCCTTCTCCTCCTCCCAGAGAGCCATCTCATATAACAAATACTATTTTGTGTGGTAAAACCTATAGACCTCTTTCAGAATTATGTTTTCAAGTATATAAAATCAACTCTGCTCTTCTCCAATATTTTATTTTGTGAATTGTTGAGAGATTCTGTTGTAGCTCTGGGCGATTTCTGGGTAAGAGTTGTACCTGAGAGGTTTTTCGCTCCTCCTACTTCTTTTGAGACTAAAGCCTTTTTAATCACATCAACAAATGACAACTTAAGTTTTTTTTTTAAATTGTGTTTTTTCAGTGAACAAAAATCTATTTTCACTCCTACCTCCTCCTCCAACCCCAATTGAAAAATAAAAATAAAAACATCATAACAAATATACAATCATGTAAAACATATTTCCATATTATTCATGCCCAAAAGACAATACATTTCTCCCAGCCTGTTACTGTTTCTGGACAAAACACATCATAACTGTATTTTATATCATGGGTTGTAACTACTCTCTAACATTTACCTTTTAAAAAAAAATTAACGTTTTTCAACTTATAAAAACATCTATTTTCATCTCACCTCCTTGCATTGGGGGAAAACAGGAAAATCCCTTTTAACAAATATGCATAATCAAACAAAACAAGTTCCCACATTGATTGCATCTGGAAAATATGTTTAACTTTGCACTCTGAGTCCATCACCTCTCTTGGGTACTGACACAGGCTTTTTAGTCAGCTGTTGAGGTCTTCGCCTAGAATTGGCAGTAGTGATGAAAAAAAATCTGTGAAAAAAAAGACTGTACCCATCTAAGTACTTCTATTTCCTACTTAGCAAAAATCACAAATCTAGAGCAGAAAGGACTTCAAAAGCCATTATCCAGCCCCCTCTTTTTCTTATAAAGGAAGAAATTGAATGACTTGCCCGAAGTCATGGAGGTATTCTGTATTAGAGATGGGATTTGAACTCCAGTCCTCTTTTTCTAGAGGCAGTACTCCTTCCATTGTACCATGATGTTTCCCTTCAGAATCCTATGTAGACCATCAGTAATAGATAACAGACCTCAGCTATGCCAATTTTTTTATTTTAAAATTCTGAACTTAAAACATCAAAAGAGGGCATTTGCATGTGCTGCTTGCTTTTTTTAAAAAAAAATATAAGATAAATTCTACATTTTACTTTCAAAACTGTTCTGGTTGTCTGTGCTTCCTCCTAAACTTCCCATCTGTTCTTCCCCCCTACTTTCCTGTAGTGTAAAATAGATTTTCATACCAAATTGAGTATACATATTATTCCCTCCTTAAGCCATATTCAATGAGAGTAAGGTTCACTCTTTCCCTCTTACCTGTGTCCTCTTGCTCTTCATTTAAAAAGCTTTTTCTTGCCTCTTTCATGTGAGAGATAATTTACCCCATTCTATTTCTCCCTTTCTCTTTCTCCCAATATATCTCTCCCCTTAATTTTATTTTTTAGATATCATCCCTTCATATTCAACTCACCCTGTGCCCTCTCTATATGTGCCTACTACTGAGAAAAATTTCAAGAGTTACAAATATTATCTTTCCATATAGAAATGTAAACAGTTCAACTTTAGTTTTTGTTCTATTTCTCTTGATTTTCAAAATCCTTTTTGAGCTTTTCCATGCCCTGAGACTAATTCATGTTTTTCTTGAAGCCTTTGGATGTTGGAGCTTTGCCTTGGTTGTCTTCCTCTGTTTGCGTGCTTTGGTCTTCCTTGTCACCAAAGTAAGATTCTATAGTCTTATTCTTTTTCTGGTTTTTGCTCATTTACCCATCCATTTACTTGACTTTTTAGCTCTTTGTCTAGGTAGTTCTCTCCTTCCAGTGGGGGTAGAGGAGTGTGTACTGTCAGCTGCTCGATTCCCCCTCCCCCCCAGTCTGTGGACCTAGAACTCTAGAAGCATCCTCTGCCAACTCCCCTGTTGCTGCTGCTGTGGCTGCTGCTGGTTCCTCCACTTCCTCTGCTGCCCTTGGGTTGGGGCCAGATCACTCTACTCTCTCACACAAGATTTTTACCACTGACTTTCCAATTTGTCCTCAGTATTGTGAAGGTTGTGTAGTTTGGAAACTACCACAGGTACCAGAGATTCAGTCCCCCTAAGGCCAGCTCGTCCCTTGTTGCTGGCGTGGCCCACGCTGGACTGCGCTCTACTCCCAGCACAGCACAGTACATGCTTCCCATCCACCTTCCAGGCTGTCGTGGGCTGGAAATTTGCTTCACTCCATCATTCTGCAGAATGATGCAGAATTTGTTCAGTCATGTGTTACAGGTATTTGGCTGGACTTGAAGGGAGAGCTCTAGCAAGGCTCTGCTTCTACTCCACCATCTTGGCTCTCCATTTTTCTTTTTTCTCTTAAGATCATCAATACATAACAGTCATTTCCTGACCTTGTAACTGGACTCCCTCTTTGATCCCTGATGATGATAGCGTTCCAAAGGGATAAATATATTATTTCTTCATTTTTGAATGTAAGTAGTTCTTGTTTAGTCCTTTATGATTATTCATTCCTATTTACCTTTTTCATGTTTGAACTTTAAAGTATCTTCTCAGCTCTGGTCTTTTCATTAGGAATGCATAAAAACCCTCTGTTTCATTAAAGGTCCATTTTACGATTATATTCAGTTTTGCTGAGTAGGTTAGTCTTGACTTCCCTTCCAATGTTGTTATATTTGGTTCAACCAGGGACTAGATTGGGAAAGGGAGGGCATGTCTTCATACAGATGTTAGATTCCCTGAGTAGTCTCCCCTCATATGTTATTAATAGTCCCATTGTGGTTTTTCTACATCTTCTTTAGCTTCCATTTGGACATCATCTGGGGTGATGGTAGTGCATGTGATGGCTACCCTATTTTTCTGAGTATCTAACACCAAATCAGTAGTGACTTGATTATCTGTCTGGTCATGGTATGGGAGCCCATAGTCAATCTATATAAGCTATACATCCGCATGGGGCACGATGATCTTTTCTTTTGACAAATGTCCATTAGCTCATCTCCATCCAACTCCAAAACAGACTTCTCCACTTTGATCCATTTGCCTTCACTAGTTGCACTGTGGCTGCCCTCCTTGCTCTGCTCATGGCTTCCTGGGTCAAAGCCTTATAGGTTTCTGCTCAGGATTGCGATGAAAGTTGTGCCAGAGTTGCTCATGGCCTCTAGGTAACTGACTATCTCTAGTAGACAGAGCAATAAGAAGTCTGTTTCATTTTGTCTCATGGAGTTGTTGCTAATCTTTGACCCATTCAAATTTTCAGGAAGTTTGCTGTTTGGGCATATTTTTTGTACCTCTTGCGCCACACTACTGATTTCCTTTGCAGTGGTTTCTTCCATAGCTCTCATTGATTTTCTTTTTGTTTTTCCTCCAGTGTTCTCATTTCATTTATAAAAACATTTTAAATCTTTTTTAAAAAATCCTTGCTTCATCTCTTAGAATTAGAATTGAATCTGTACCCAAGCTGTTTTCCTTTGAGGCTTTGCTTATGGAAGTTTTGGAGTCATTCTCTCTATCTGATTTGTAGTTTCAAGTAACCTTATCGTCCTAATAACTTTTTTGTTTGCTTATTTTTCCAACTTCTTGAATTTGGGCTTGATGTCAGAGCTAGAGTCTGCATACTTCTGGAAGGAATGTCTGGGTTGATCCTTTTACTTCTTTCTTGAACCGTTGAATGTTGTGTTATTCTGGGATCTCAGGGACAACCCAGGCTGGAGACTTTCAGAGTTTCAGAGCTCCCAGAGTTTTCTGATGTAGAAACCCACTGTTACTATTCCTGAGAAGGAGCTGTCAAATGACCACTAAGTACTGTAGTAGTAGCAGTGTGAAGGGACCTGTCAATTCTAGATTACAGTAAAGAGAGGACTCTTTAGCATCTACCTTTGTTCCATTGTTCACTCATACTAGTACTCACCTGCTGTGATCTAGATCTGTCATTCCATTCCCCCTTCACTCCACCCTACACTCCACCCTACACTCCCCAGGACATTTTGTTTCCCACACACTATGCCAGGACCAAGTATTTCCAGAGGCATGAATGCTGCTTTCAGTGTTCCACAATGCTGGGGCAGGAACACTGCTACAGTTATCACTGGTGGAGCCTGAGCTCTTTCTCTTTACATCCCATGCTGGGACCCTCTTATTTTCTCCCTGTAATACCAGTGTAATTCTCATAGCAGCCACTATGGATAGGCATGCATATTTCCAGGGTAAATTCACAGAATATAAACTCTGTTCCTCAAAATGAAACCAAGATCAGATACCAGAAAACCAAATCCATCATAGTAACAAAGAAATCTATACACATTATTAATGCAGGGAGCACAGCCATCCTGAAGCCTTCCCACCATCAGGTCTCCCCATAAACAAGCTCCATTAGGCAAAATTACTCCCTATCTTACTCATGCTGGCTGCTCTGCCTACTCTCTCCCCCAGCTCCACCTCACGCTCTCTTCCTGCTGTATCCTTATTGCTCCACCCATTCAGCAAGATCCTCTCACCATTGGCTCTATGTGACTCGGACTGTGGGTCTGGGCCAAAGCTCGAAGCAGGTCACATGGGTCTGTTGAGGTACAGGGAAGATCTTCAGATTCCCTTACCATTACATTCGGCCACAAGATCTTTCATGTCCATTTATAAGTCAATGGGAGTTTAGGGGTAACTGATATTAACAAAACTTCACAACAATATAACAGGAATAACCCAAAATAAATACATAAAACAATATCTTGGGGTGGGGGCTTGAGCACAAGTATCCCATCATTCCCCCCTCAAACAAATGGTACTCAAAATCCCTTGGGGTAAGGGGGCAAAGTATTCTTCTATAACTACTTTCTGCTTAGGTTGGGCATAGAACTGTCCCCGTTTGGAGAAGTGCCATCTGAGGAATCAGTTATTAAGCCAGTATCCAGAGCTTGGTCAAGGCCAGGTAGTGCATAGCAGTCTTGGACATCCAGCTTAAGCAGTCAGTCATCTACAAGTGTAGGGCACTAAGCCTGCAGGAGACAAATCTAGCAAACAGGTTAAAAAAACAAAGACCAAAAGGAATAAGAAGACAATGACCAGCAGCAGGGTAAAAATGAACCATTACTGTAATTTTTATTATCCCTTTCTTTACTTTTTCATGTAGTCTCTAAGTGAATACCAAGTTCTGTGTCCACTAGACCACATAGAATCAGTGGAATATTGCTTACTGCATCCCCCCACTGCCAAAGCTAACAGATTATTTCTAGTGTTAGAATCTGCTTGAATATGGTAATCCCTAAAAGCTTATTGTACACAAGGATTCTAATACCTATGAATTTCAAAGTCTATGTTACCTATCCACACTCCTCTGGCCCCTTCATCACTAATTCTCATCATCCAAAATACTAATGATTCTTTCATTTTTTTGGATAAATCAATTTACAATATCAGACTTCCTCCTAAGTAAAATCCTTAGTTACTTCCTTAAACACTGTGTGGGCTTCCCCCACCCACCCCACCTCATGGTTCTGCTTCCTTTGTAGTATTCTGCGTGCACCCACATTCCTAGAAGCCTCCTCATCTAAATTTGTTTCGCTTTCCTCCCAAGCGTCTTGCTCCCAGGTGTATGGGCCCCAATCAGATACAACCCTTGCAGATGCAAGGGTTGTATTCACTTTCCTGTTGTTGTTAACTTTCCTCCAATTTTTTTTTTCTGAGTCACAATCACAACTATCTTTTTTGTTACCAACTGACATTTTTTAGCTTGCCCTTCTAAAGCTCAGATATTGTAGCATAGGAAGCTTCTCATGCAAATCAGCTAACTCCTTTTTCAGTTGAACCTTTTCCTCTAGCAATGTGTCTCTACTTTTAATATAATATGATAGCTTGTTAACAGTACCCATCCTCTTCTCCATATCCCTGCCATTTCTTTCCCTGATTGTATTGGTGTTCCATGCAAACATCTTTCTAAATCTCTGGGTTCTCCTCTGAAGCCTCGGTTCCCAGTTTTAACAAAGTCCTATGCTTTTAGCCCATTCTCTTGCCAGGAAGAAATAAGGCAAATCCTCCCATTCTGGGATACCCATTTCCTTCCCTGGAGCCTTCCTGTCAAGTAGAGGTGTTATATTTCGTGATCCCATCCTCATTGTCATTTGTAATGCCAATGCGATACCCACAGCAGCTGCTATGGATATGCATGTGTATTTTCAGGGTAAATTCACAAAATACAAATTCTCTTCCTCAAAGATGAAACAGAATATATTTATTCACATGCCAGAAAGCCAAATCCATCATAGTAACAAGGAAATCTAGTACACATTATCAATGCAGGGAGCACAGCCATCCTCAAGCCTTCCCTCCATCAGGCCTCCCCACAAACAAGCTCCCTTGGGCAAACTCACTTTAGCTGCTTTACTCTGCCTGCTCTCTTCCTGAGCTCCACCTCACTCTTCTTGATGCATCCTTCCTGCCCCACCCATTCAGCAGGCTGCTCCTATCATCAGCTCCATGTGACTCAGACTGTGCGCTGGACCAAAAACTCAAAGCAGATCACATGGACCTACTGAGGGACAGGGAAAATCTTCAAATTCCCTTACCATTACAATCCCACAGGCAATTACCAGGGCTGCTAGCATCACAAGTAAGGATGTTATTGTCTCTGATATACCACGTTGATGAGGTCAGGAGTGGTCCCAAAGCTTGAATTTCTCCTGCAGTCCTTGTTCATAAGAGTCTAACTTTGGCAGTCCCTTCTGCTCCCACTCAGCCATACTAATGGATCCAGGAGCTACTGATGTCTGAAACTGACAAGGTTTCCACCATTCGCTAAGAATGTACATCTCAGGGCTGTCTGTATGTCAGGAAAAAAAGAATTGACTGGGACATGTGCTCTATTTCCTTTTCGAAAGCAGTTCTCATTTCTGCCCAGGTGAAGGAGAGCACCAGTGGTCTAAGCTTGTAAGAGGCCCCTCTCATCTCACAGGGAGTTGTGGGGAGAAACAGTCAGAGACTGATCAGTAGGGAGAGAGAATTGGAAGAGTGGGGACAACAGGGAGAGATGGATTAATGAAGTGGGGAGAGAGAGAGAGAAAATCACAGGGAGACACTGAGCAACAGACTGATTTGAAGGGAGGTAGAGACCGAAAGGTAAGGGGAGCATCAGAGTAATTGAATAGAAGAGAATCTGACTGAAAGTGATGGGGAGAGAGATGGAATGACAAGGGGAGAGGGAGAGATAGATAGGCACACTAACTGGAATGTTGTGGGGGAAGGAGATAGACTTATTGGAAGGGCACTAAAAAGGCCAAGGATTTTAATGGGTATGAAATAGAATATATTATCAAATTTCATCCTCATAACAGTCCTTTCAATTAGGTGGATACTATTTTTAATCTCCATTTTACAGATTTTGAAATTGAGACTCAGGTTATCTGCTTTGCTCAGGCTTAAACAACTCATAAATATTTATGGAAGGATTTGGATCCAAACTCAACACTAGATCTATCATGTCACATTCTATACCCATCTGTAAAAGGGTGGTATTAATAATTGTATTATTTCCCTGAGAGGGTTGTCCTAAAACTCAAATGGCATAATGTTTGTAAGATACTTTGCAAAGTGCATCATAAATGTCAATAGGAGTTTTAGTAAGAAGTTACCAGTCTCACTCAGATTCCACCTTTTTTGGATAAACATATTTGTAATTTTAATTTCTTTTCCTCTTTCTCTTAGGCATGAATACTACAAAACTCAATACAGAGCAATGTTTGTGATGAATTGCTCTGTCAACAAAGAGGAGGTTCTAAGATACAAAGGCTCAGTGAATCAGAAGAAAAGGCGGGGTCATAAGAAAATGAAGTCTGATAGTGAAGATTCCATAGTTCAAGCAGAGAATGAAGAAATATATCACCCAGTAAAATGTACTGAGTGTTCAACTGAAGTAGCAGTTTTTGATAAAGATGAGATCTACCATTTCTTCAACGTTTTAGCAAGTCATACATAAAAGCAGAGTAGACAATTTGCACACCTGTTACTATATAAAATGTAAATACAGAATCTATAGTACTCTTGCTACTTCGTACATTTAACAAAATCTAAAATTATCATCTGAAGAAACATTTTTAATCTTGATAAGAAGTGGTTACTAACTCTCAGACCAGTTTTTTCAGCTAATTTGGAAGTCATTGTTTTAGCAAGTAGCTTTATGTTCATTGGAGTTCTCTGGAATAAACATTTTCCTGAATTACACTGGTTCTTTTCCTCTGAAATTATTTTCCCATGCCCTTTATGTTACTAGAAGCTGTTGTTTTCTTTGGTTGTAGGTTTTGCTGATGTGTCACTTCGTAGAATCTCTTGTAACCTGTGCTTTCTTAAAAAATTCTTTCCGCCTTGTGGATAATCACAAGGTATCTCTGCAATAACCTTCAATTGGAGCTACATTTTTAGATTTGTCGTAATAGGTTTTTTAGTTTAGACATAGGGAAAATTAAATTAGTTTTTTAGAATTTCCTTATTGGACATCAAAATAGTTTTTACAAAGCACATATTTTGAAAACACTTCATGTGCTTTCATTCTGCAAGATGACTATAACAAGAACGACAAAGGATCAAAACTAATGTCTATACTGGGACATGGGAGTGTTGCATGGGAAAGGGTGTAGAAGTATGCAGGGAGTGGAAGGTGTTGGCCATGTGGGCATTGCAGGAAAAAAGCTGCCTAATACAGTTCACAAGCTAGTCTATTTACCTGTCCGAGGTCTCAAGTATATGAGGCTGCAGAGACCATTAGACCTCCTGGACTTTCTCGTCACTTAGACTTCTGACTCACTCTCAGCTGGCTGAGAATTCATGTAAAGACCAGCTTCACCAGAGCATCCTGTGTGGTACATTAAACTAGGATACTTGAAGAGAGGAAAAAGTTTGATTCTTACTGTGATGGAAATAAGCCTTTCAAGTTTGGGCTCAGCAGGTATAATTAGGGCTTAAAAAAAAGTTTCTATTGAAGTCTCCTATTTATTACATTATATTAGTTATCCCAACTATCTGTTCCCCTACCCCTTCCAGAGAGCCATCCCATATAACGTAATATTTTTTAAATAGAAAAAAAAATCAGGACAACTGATACATACATTGGGAAATGTCCAAAAACATGTAGAATATGTAGCATCCGATGACTTCTGCCTCCATGAATGATTGGGATTAGGGGCTTCCTCTAATATTTTTCAGTAGAGTCCTGCTTGATCTTTATAATTTTGTGATTTTTTTGGTGTGAGGATGTTTTTTCCACTGAAATTATTTAGTTGTCCTTTGTTGGTTCTGGTTACTAAGCTTTATGTAGATAAAAGCTTTATGTAGCTCTTAACATGCTTTTCTATATTAATCACATACCTGATTTCTTATAGCACAACAATATTTTATTGCATTTATCTACCACAGTTTGGTCAGCTATTCACCAAATAATAGGTATCTACCATGCTTAAAATTCTTAGGTATCACAAAAAGTACTGCTACAAATCTTGGAGTATATGGGGATTTTCTTCTTAGCAATGACTTCCTTGGTCTGTAATCCAATAATGGAGTCTTTGGTTCAAAGAGTATAGCTCCTTTAGTCACCTTAATCATTCCAATTTGATTTCCAAAATGGTTACCATTTCTCAGCTCCTATATTTGACAAAATATCTCAGAAGTTGACAAAATAATCTATCTTTTATGACACAAATTTACTGAAGTGGGAAAAAAGTTTGCAAGAGAAATTTAAGTAAATAGAAATGGGAGGAAAATGGATGGAAATTCAAAGAAAATTGAAGTTTATTTGCACTGACAGTGTGAATACAGGGGTTTGAAAACCAAGGGTTTGGAGTTTTGGAAAGTACTTTGTGGCAGGAGGCAGAGGGGGTTATTCTATTGACATGGATCACAGAAACTTTTGGGAGGAATATCTTGTATTAATTTCAGACAGACAATATTCTATCAATTTATCGCATCTACCAAATGGAACCGTAGAAATACATTTGCAGGGGAGCGGAGCCAAGATGACAGAGTAGGAAGACAAACCAGCTGTAGTTCCACCCCACCATAGCCCATAAAATACCTGTAAAAATGACTAAACAAATTTTAGAGTACCAGAAGCAACAAAACAACAGAGTGAAAGATTTCCAGCCCAGGGCAGCCTGGAAGACCAACAGGAAAGGTCTATCGCACCAGTCTCAGAGCTCAGTGCAGCCCATGAGCATAGCCCAGCCTTGGCCATGAGGTGCTACACAGACAGGACCAGAGAAGGCTTCAGGGTGCAGAATCATGTAGCAGCTGTGGTTGCCAGATATCTCAACTCACAAATGCCAAAGACAGCTTCAAAAGTCAGGGAGAAAGATCTTTCACACAAATGAGAAGGGAGCAGGGTCCCCCCCCCTCCCCAGCCCTGGTCCCAGGTAGCAGCATCCATTTTTGGAGCCCTTGGCCTAAAGACCCTCAGGAAATTGAGACACTGATCTGGATCTCAACCCTGAGTGGTGGTCCTGGGATGAGGAGGAGCACTGGCTGGTAAGCTGGTGGAGGCTATGGAGGGAATCCTACTCAGAGATCCTGGGCAGAAAAGTTCGTGGTTGCTCCTAGACTGGAGCACAGGCCAAGAGAGGAGTAAACTCTTCCTTGACTGTGCCACCTTGGAGGAACTAAGAACTTACAGGTCCCTAGAGTATACCCTCCACTTGACAAAGGACTCAAAAGTCAAATAACTGGCTGGGGAAATGCTCCAAAAAAGAGGGGGAAAATGAGATTATGGGAGGTTACTTTCTTGGTGAACAGGTATTTTCCTCCATCCTTTCAGATGAGGAAGAACAATGCATACCATCAGAAGAAGACATAGAAGTCGAGGCTGCTGCATCCAAAACCTCCAAAATAAATATACAATGCCCTCAGGCCATGGAAGAGCTCTAAAAGCATTTCTAAAATCAAGTAAGCGAGGTAGAACAAAAATTGGGAAGAGAAATGAGAGAGATTTAAAAAAAAAAAAACCATGAAAAGCAAGGCAACAGCTTGATAAAGGAGACCCCCCCAAAAAAAATGCTGAAGAAAATAACACCTTTAAAAATAGACTAACCTAAATGGCAAATGAAGTTCAAAAAGCCAATGAGAAGAATGCATTAAAAAGCAGAATTAGTCAAATGGAAAAGGAGGTTCAAAAGCTCACTGAATAAAATAGTTCTTTAAAAATTACGATGGAGCAGATGGAAGCTTTATGAGAAACCAAGAACAGAACCCAAAGAATGAAAAAGTAGAAGACAATGTGAAACATCTCATTGCAAAAATAACTGACCTGGAAAATAGATCTAGGAGAGACAATTTTAAAATTATTGGACTACCTGAAATCCCTGATCAAAAAGAGCCTAAATATCATTTCTCATGAAATTATCAAAGAAAACTGCCCTGATTTTCTAGAACTGGGTGTAAAGTAAATACTGAAAGAATCAACTGATCACCTCTTGAAAGAGATCCAAAAAAAGAAACTCCTAGAAATACTGTAGCCAAATTTCAGAGTTCCCAGATCAAGGAGAAAATATTGCAAGCAACCAGAAAGAAACAATTCGAGTATTGTGGAAATAAAATCAGGATAACACAAGATCTGGCAGCTTCTACATTAAGGGATTGAAGGGCTTAGAATATGATACTCCAGAAGTCAAAGGAACTAGGATTAAAACCAAGAATCACCTACCCAGCAAAACTGGGTATAATATTTCGGGGGGAAAAAGTCATTCAATGAAATAGCGCATTTTCAAGCATTCTTGATGAAAAGTCCAAAGTTGAATAGAAAATTTGACTTTCAAATACAAGAATCAGGAGAAGCATGAAAAGGTAAACAGGAAAGAGAAATCCTAAGGGACTTACTAAAGTGGATTTAGGATTTAGTAAATCCTAAAGGACTTACTAAAGGAAAGTTTACATTCCTACATGGAAAGATCATATTTGTAACTCTTGAAACTTTTCTCAGTATTTGTGTGGTTGGATGGATTTTATACATACATATATATGTGTGTGTATGTATATATATATATATATGTGTGTGTGTGTGTGTGTGTGTGTGTATTATATATATATACATATATAGACAAAGGGCACAGGGTAAGTTGAATAGGAAGGGATGATATCTAAAAAGTAAAATTATGGAGAAGAGAAAGGGAGAAATGGAATGGGCCAAATTATCTCTCATAAAAAAGGTAAAAGCTTTTTCAGTGGAGGGGAAAAGGGGGGAGGTGACAAAGAGAAAAGTGAAGCTTTCTCACATCACATGTGCCTTAAGAAGAGAATGACATGCACAGTCAATTTGGTATGAAAATCTATCTTGCGCTATGGGAAAGCAGGGGAGAAGGGTATAAGTGGGGTGTGGGGGGATGATAGAAGGGAGGGCAAATGGGAGGAGGGAGTAATTAGAAGTAAACACTTTTGGGGAGGGACAAAGTCAAAAGAGAGAATAGAATAAATGGGGGGCAGGATAGGATGGAGGGAAATATAGTTAGTCTTTCACAACATGACTATTATGGAAGTCTTTTGCATAAGTACACACATATGGTCTATATTGAATTACTTGCCTTCTCAGTGAGATTGGGTAGGGAGGGAAGAAGGGAAAGAAGTTGGAACTCAAAGTTTAAGGAATGAATGTTGAGAATTGTTTTTGCATGCAATTGGGAAATGAGAAATACAGATAATGAGGTATAGAAATCTATCTTGCCCTACAAGAAAAGAGAGAAGATGGGGATAAGGGAAGGGAGGAGTGTGATAGAGGGAGGGCAGATTGGGTGAAGTGGTAATTAGAATGCGTGGTGTCTTGGGGTGGAGGGAGGGGAGAGATGGGGAGAAAATTTGCAACTCAAAATCTTGTGGAAATGAATGTTGAAAACTAAAAAGAAAGAAGGAAAGAACACAAAATGCTGGAGAAAGAACTCCAAGGAGTTACTGAAAGTAAGAAAACATGTGTGAGAAAGTATTCACAGATGTACTAATTTAGAATAGCAAAAAACTGGAATTGTATTCTGAAATATTAGAGAATGACTGATCAAATTGTGGCATCAGAATGTGATTAAATATTACTGTGATATAACAAGACAAATATGCAGAATTTTAAAAATGGAAAGGCTATCAAGTGATAAAGAGTGAACAAAGCATAACCATGACTATATGTTGTGCACATACAACTATGTAAATGAGATATTGAATGATAATAAAATTTAGGTAAAAAAATGTGATAACATTGGGACTAATTAAGAAAGCATATTCCCCAGTCATTCTATTATACTACCTTTAGATAAGAAAGTGGTAAGAAAAAGCAACTATGAAGAAATGAAAAACTACTGAAAGGAAAGGGTACATAAATTATTAGCTGCAATCACTTCTTTATTTTGTTGCTGTTTTTATTAAACTATTTTATGAATTGTCCATGGTTGTGAATAAAAACACTTTGGAAACCATAAAGATCTAAAAAAGAAAAATTTGCAGCCCAGAATCATTCGAGTACAGCTACTAAAATTCTGCCCTTGAAGGACCAGTAGAAGGGCATGTCCCAATGCTTAGAGCCTCTTGGGATTAAAAAAAAAAAAATGACTGCCACCATGTTTCTTTGAAAATGAACCTCCTGGAAGCAGTGGGCTCTGTAATTTTATGTTGTGGTCCTTTGGATAATTGAGATTTTGAACGTTACTATTAGTGATTGTAAATCTAGATTTGATTAGGTTGAAATTTGTTCTGAAACTTATACTGCGGTCTCCTTAAAAGTAAGATGTGTTCTACTGTTAAGATAATTAGGGAAGTCAGAATTTAATGCAAAATAGATTTCATATTTGTCATTAAGGTAATATCATTGGAACCTGAGTTTAAATTCAGTCTCAGAAATTTAGAAACTCTAAGTCACTTCACCTGTTTGCCACAGTTCCCTCATCTGTAAAATGAGATAATTGCACCTATCACCCAAGGATGATGAAAGGATAAAATAAGATAATAATTAAAAAGTGCTTAATACAATTCCTGGCACATGTGATGTACTATTTAAATGTCACCTCTTGTTGTACTAGGTGCAATTATTCTGTGCTGATTTTTTAATATGATTAGTATAGAATGGCAGATTGATAGATAATGGTTTTCTATATGAGAGTATTTGAAAATGCATTCAAATGAATTGATACTATTTGGCAAAAAGTTTTATTTTTAAAAATCCATAATACTGTGTGTTATTGTTAGAATTCTAATTCTTTTTGTGATTTGGGGGAATCTATTTTATAAGAAATACTATTAATTTGAAAAATGATACCCAGAGAGTTGTGGTTCCAATTTTGGAAAACTCTTAGCAAAGGGTATATTTTGATATTTGGGTATGTTTTGCTTTAAAATAGACAAAGATTGGGGGACTTTCTATTTGCATTGTGTCATAGGATATACCAGCCAAATATTGTAAAATTATAAAGCAATTCAGTTTTAGAAAAAGAACCATGTTTCTTGACTTCTAAGAGCCAAGATGGTGGAATAAGCATTAAGTCATTCTCACTCTCCCCCATTGACCTCTAAAAACTCAGAAAATATTGCCCTGGAAATAATCCTGGAACAGCTGACCTAGCAGAAAAATAGAGAGAAGCATTCTATTAGCCCAGGAGACTTGGGGGATCAGTGGGAAAGACCCCTTTTGCTCTGGGAGGAGGACAAGGTGGAAGGAGAGTGGAAGGAAAGCACAGTCCAGGACTGGAGACATCCCAGCAAGTCAGCAACAAGTCCCACCTCAGCAAACCAGTGGGAGATCCTGAGCCCCAGGGTGGTGGAGCAGGCAAGTGCCAACACCAGAAGCCTTTGTGTGCCTTGGTACAGCCAGGGGAACTGGTAGACTCCAGAACAGAGAACCACTATGTGTGCCAGCAGATAAGCATTCTCCAGCAGCCAGACCTGTCTACACTTCAGTGCAGCTCCAGGCAGACAGGTGTCTTCCAACAGCCAGATCCCACCCCCACCCCATCCCGTGAGCTTCAGTGTAGTCCTGGGGAAATGTAGAAAAACCCCTCAGTACATACAAGACACCACCACTAGGACCCCAGCTCAGCACCAAGTGAGCTGCCAGAAAACTACAGCCTCCAGATGCCAGCATCTTAAGCCCATAAGGCAAAAGAGCTTAGATTACAACTCAGGATCAACTACCCAGCAAAATTGAGCATAATCTTTCAGGGGAGGAGATGAACGTTCAATGAAATAGGGGACTTCAAAATTTTCCTGACAAAAAATCCAGAGCTGAACTGAAAGATAATTAAACTGTTTACATCCCTACATGGGAAGATGATACTTGTAGCTCTTGGGAACTGTATTATGACATTTAGAAGGGGCTTATATAGACAAAGATCTGGATAATAGTTAACTCATGTGATAATAAAAATATTAAGGGGGAGAATATACTGGGAGAAGAGGAAAAGAGAAAGAAAAGGGTAAATTAAGTCACATGAAATGGTGCAAAGACCTGTTATAGTAGAAGGAAAAAAGAGAGGGAGGCAAGTATAGTTTGAACCTTACTCTCATCAGATTTGGTTCAAAGAGGGAATATTATACACACTTGGGTATAGAAATCTATCTTACCCTATTGGAAGTAGGTGGGGAAAGGGGGAAGAAAATGGAGGGGTTCGACAGAAGGGAGGGAAGAAGCAGTAGGCGGAAGGGAAAGGAAAATGGAAAGGAGGTTGATAGAAGGGAGGGCAGATTGAGGGAGGTGGTGGTCAGAAGCAGAACACAGGTGAGGACGAAAAGATAAAGTAGAAAGAAAAACATAAGTGAGGAAAATAGAGTGCAAAGAAAGACACAGTAATCATAACTATGAATGTGAATGGTATGAACTTTTCCATAAAATGGAAATGGATAGGAGAATGGATTAAAAACCACAATCCCACAGTATGTTGGGATACAAGAAACACCTTTGAAGCAGAGAGTTACATACAGGGTAAAGTTAAAAGACTAGAGCAGGATATATTATGCTTTAGCTGAAGTTAAAAAAAAACAAACAGCAACAGCAATCATGATCTCAGACAAAGCAAAAGCAAAAATAGACCTAATTAAAATGGATAAGGAAGGAAACTACATCCTGTTAAAAGGTATCATAGACAATGAAGTAATATCAGTACTAAACATATATTTACCAAGTGGTATAGCATTATTAATTTCTTAGAGAAATTAACTGAGTTACAGGAAGAAATAGAAAAACAATACTAATGGGAGGCCTCAACTTCCTCTCCAAACTAGGTAAATATAAGCACAAAATAAATAAGAAGGAAATTAATGAGTTGAATAGAATCTTAGAAAACTTATATATGGTAGACCTCTGGAGAGAATTGAATAGGAATAGCAAGGAATATACCTTTGTCTCAGCAGTATATGGCACCTTCACACAAATTGACCATGTACTAGATCATAAAAATGCAGAAAGGAAGAAATATTAAATGCATCCTTTTCAGACCATGAATGTTTAATATGAATGTATATGTATAGCCTATATCAGAATGCAAGCCATCTTGGGGAGGGGGGGAGGTGAAGGAAGGGGAGAAAATTTAGAACTCCAAATCTTATGGAAGTGAATGTTGAAAGTTAAAACTAACAAAAGAAAGAAAGAAAAATTTAAAAGAAAATAGAATCACTCTCAAAGGGGAGAACACAAGTTTGCCTGTAGTAAAGAGTGAGTTTTATTTGATAGTTTTGCCATTGTTTATAAAAATTATGAATGTACATAGAATAATATGTGTTGACATAATATCTTGATCCAACTTAGTAACAATAGATTTCAAAGATTTCATTTTGGCCCTAAGAGTTAATAAACAATACAGATATGTTTGTCTGCTTTTGAGTAATCACTGTGTATGTGAAACTGAAAAATGTGGTTATCCTTAATTTATAAATGAAGGATGAATACAATGTTCTCATATGTGATTATTGTTAACCATTATTACAATGTGAGAAAAATAATAATAACCTAGCCCTGAGCTGTAATTAGTAAAACTTTGCTACTTGAGATAATACCAGGGACAGTAAACTTGAAATCAGTTTTGATTTCAGGTGTATTTGTCTGAATTGTGATGAAAACAATTATCTACCACTCATGGGGAATGATATATGCTTCCCAAAGGGACCGTGGTCTGAGAGCTTCAGGTATAGCAGGTGTGCCTGTGCCTGTGAAATGGAATGACCTTGCATGGATGAAAGTAAGATCCTCTTGACTCAGATTCCCCATCATGGTATTTCTTCTGTGAACAAGATTTTTTCCTACCTGGTTAAGTCTGAGCCTGGTTATGATACCCTGTGAATAATGTGGAACTTTTTGCATGATTTGCTGTTAACTAGAATCAAACACAGCTAAGGAAGTTTTCCCCCTGTTATGCTTATATCAGTTCAATCTGTAACCTTGATACAGATCTGTAATCTTGATACTGTTGCCTCTCCTTGAACCAAAAATCATGGCAAATGAACTATAGAAGTTTTTATCATGGTAATACTAGATCTATTAGTTAACAGATCAATACTAAAACATCTCTGAGTTACTGTAATAGGATATAAATATGCGAGATCTCACTATTTTTAATCTGAATTTGTGGTCAATTCCATATCTTAGGTTACAACGTATATGAGTTCTTAGGTTTTCTAACCCCTTGCTGATAGTTATATATTCATGTACAAAATTAGGTCATTAAAGTTTCTCATTCTTTCAGGATAATATGTATCCTCAACAAAAAAGGATAGTATAAAGATATGAAAATTTTTAAACTTAATGGAGTAGTAAACTTTAAGAAAGCAAAAAGATTTGACTTTTCTCCAAGAACTGGGATATATGTTTCTGTGTATGTATGTTTGAGTGTTTGTATATAAATATGCATATTTCTATGCATACATACACATACATACATATACATATGTGTGTGTGTGTTTCTAATGGCATATAGTAGCCTTGAGTATGTTTTAGTAGTAAGTTCTTTAAATTGGAGATGGGATTTCACATGTAAATTTTCATTAATAATTTTAAACTGTAATTTTTTTTCCTATTTAAATTCCAGTCTGATAACAGTTCATGGGATCATGAAGAGTCAAATATGACTGAACAACTGAAAAACAACAACAAACATGAAGGTCTGAATTCCATACAATGTAAAACTTCTAGAGAAGGAGCCACACCTCTTTTCTAGCTAACTCTCCTCTACTAAATAACCTAATAAATTTTTTTCTAAAAAGTATGTCAAATTTTGGAGTAGGTTCTCATTAATAACACTTATTGATATTTTATTCATTTGATTTTCTCCTATCTTTTAAAAAAATTAAAGTAACTAAGCATTTATCAACTTCATTAGTCTTTTCAAAGATCTAGTTTTTAGTATGTCATTTCATGGCTATTGTTTCCAATGTATCTATTTCTCATCTTTAATATCTCCTCTTTTGTATTTATTTTAGTTTTGTTTTATTTGTTGGCTTTCCAATTTTAAATATACATTAAAAAATGCATATTCATTTCATGAATCCCTTTTCCCCCTTATTTTGTTAATGTATTGTGAAAAAGGGTAAGTGTGTTTCCTGAAGATTACTTCAACTGCTTTCCAAAAATTTTGATGTTTCATCATTATCATTTTCTTTTATACAATTATTGTTTCTTTTATTCTTTGACACACTTTGTTTATGATTTTGTTTCCATTTGAGTCTGTTGTTTTTGGTCCTTGAACCAGTCATTATTTTTATTGCTTTATGATTTGCAAAGGCTGTTTTAACTATTTCTGTTTTTTATACTTTTTGCAATGTCTCTTTGCCACAGCACTTGGTCCATTTTTGTCAAAGTTCTATCTGATTCTGAGAAATATGAGTTCTCTTTTGCAGTTCCTTTAGAAAGTTGTTCTGTTCCACATTTCCCTTTTATTTATCCTTGTTAAACTTAAAACTTAGAGTAGGTTATTGAAGTCTCTTGTCATCATTGTGTTACTGTCAATATCTTCTTAATGTTTCCTTTGTGAATTTGGATCATAAAGCATTTGGAGTGTATACATTTCTTACAGATAGTGGTTTTTTTCCCTGCCGTTTCTTGCATCATAATTCAGGGATTTTTTTGTCCCTTCTCATTTTTTTAATAAAAGCACTTGTATTAAAATCTTGCTTTGTCTGTTAGTATGGTAAATCCTACTTTTTTGGATTCACTTGATGCATAGTAAAATTTTCCATCTCCTTAGTTTTTATTTTGTGTAAATCTTTGTTTTTTAAATGCATTTCTTGTAAGCAACAGATTGTAGTGTTTTGTTTTCTTATTATCTTTTTTCTTTTTGTTGTATTGATTAATCCATTAGCTTTTAAAGTTATATTTTTCTCCTCTGGGGTTTTTTTCAAGTTATATTTCTCCCTATTCTTCTGTAAACATAGTACCATGTTCCTTCAGTTACTTTAGCTTAAATCTTTTTTTTAAGGTGACTATTTCATCTGGCCCTCTTCTGATCATTCCTGATTCTCCTTTCTGTTTGTTACCCTTCTCCTTTTGCAGTTTTGTTTTTTATATATTTTTCTTTCCTGCCTTTACCTACTTATTTAATTCTCCCCCCACATTTTTTCTTTTCCTTTCTTTCTTTTAGTGCTATTCAATAGTGTTTATATTTCATTTTTTTGGTGCCCCTTTCTGGAGAGGATTTCTCTCATACTCTCCATCATCTATCCTTTCTGTCTACTCTCAATCTCTGGTTCATGACTCTTGCAATGAACTAGTCTCTCTCTTTGTATCTTTCATGTAATCAAAATTTCCAAGGTATCCATTCTGGGTATCCAATCCAGCAGTTTCCGTCACTGCTTTGCAGAACTTTTCCCAGGAACTCCCCTTTTCCATTGTGCCTTACTCCCAGAACAATGCCATTTACTACAAGTGTCAGAGAGTTCACTGTCCAATGGTAAGACTGTCCCCTCCCCACAATACTGATTATACAGCCCAGTTGTTATTCAGCCACTTTTCATTCATGTCTGACTCTTTGTGACCCCATTTGGAGTTTTCTTGGCAAAAATACTGGAGTGGTTTGCCTTTTCCTTCTCCACTTCATTTTACAAATGAGAAAACTGAGGTAAACAGGGTTAAATTACACAACTAGTGAGTGTCTGAGGTCAGGATGAGTCTTCCTGACTCCAAGTCTGGCACTCTTTTTACTATACCACCTAGCTGCCCTATTATACAGCCCACCACTGTTTTATTCCCTCCCCCTTGTTACCTTCTTTCATTTGCCTCAAAATATCCTCCCTGGTTTCATGCCTTCCAACTCCCCTGAGTGTCATTTGCAGCCAGGAGCTACAACTCTCTTACCTCCCTGGGTAGGATGAGTGATATTTTCAAGCACCAGATTTCACAGACCACACTCATTGCAAGGTCCCCCAACTTCCTTCACAAAATATCTCTTCACTTACAGAAACCCCAACCAAAGCAAGGTCTCCATTTTACCTCATCCCTTTTCAGTCCTTTTACCCTTCTTCTCATCCACTCCCTTACAGGCTCTTCTTTCCTGAAGACTATGGGAATAATCTTCCCTATATTTTGTGCCCTCAATTTGACCAGGGCATCTGAAAAATTCCTCTCTATCTATCAGTTCTCTCCTTTAATGCACCCTCTCTTTTTGTAATGTCCCATCAAATAACAACAAAACAGTGATTCATCAATTGGCATGATTGTTACTAGATTCTATCTTTAATGGCCCAGGCCTGCCTCTTCACTATTACCTCCACTGGATTTCCATCTTCAGCACAATCTTCCTGTGTACATTTAGAAAGAAGTCTTTTTTTTTTTTTATCTCTCTGTTGACACTCTATTACTGTTGTCCTTGGCTGAGCATTTATTTACTCTTTTTGTATTTCTGTTACCTGGGGTGTTAGAGAAGCAAACAATCTCTTCAGGTCTAGTTTTCTCTTTAAGAATGTTTCAGACACCTCTTTATTATATGCTGTTCATTTTTTTCATTTATGGTTAAGCTCAGGTTTGCAATGTTTGTCACTCTGGGCTGCATCTTGACTTCCATTGCTCTTCAGAACTCATTATTCCATTCCCTTCTGCTTTTTCTGGTGAATTCAAAATAATCTGGTGTTATTCTAATTTCCTTTCCTTTTATTTGAAGTCTTTCTCATGGTCATTTGCAGAATTTTTTTTCTGAATAAAATTGTTAGATTTAACCACTATGTGTCTTTTAGTTTGCGAATTTGTTTCCACTCTTTCTGCCAACTCCCCCTCTCCTGATCCCCTCACACTGAGGGATGATCTATGAATTCTTTTAATTGGTATTTCATTTCCTATGTGCAGTAGCTCTGAACAGTTCTCTTGTATTATTGCTTGCATTAATAGCGTTCAGGTTCTTCATCTTGTCGTGTTCTTCTAGGAGAGTATTAATCCTTAGTTTGTCCCTATGTATTTGGTCTTTAAGTATGTTTTACTTTGAGGGAATTGGGGATTAGGACAGCAAGTGATTAATTATGGGAACTGACTGAACAATACTGATTCCATTTTATGACTCAATTCTAGAGGTAGGTCAGTTCCCTTTCTATTCAATTATGGGTCTAGTCCAACTTTTGTCTTCCAAGAAAGCATGATTCAATTATGGGAATAGGGAGAAAACCTTATTGCATTGTTTGAACCTAGCTGTGAGTGACTAGAAAACTGGACTACCTCTGTCCTATCTGCTGTTTAGAGACCCTTAACCAAGGCTCTAGGTCATGCTGACTAAAAGCCAGTCAGATCCAAAGACTGAGTGATGCAAGGAGTTTCTCACAATTGTATATGTTTCTCTGATTGTTTAGAAACACTTGGGAAGAGTGTGACACCTCTTTTTCTAAATTCAAGGAATTCCACCTGTGCACTCACCCCTCTACAACTTGAAAAGTCCCTAATCTTTTCTCCAATTAGAAATCAGGTTACCTATGTTGTATTGTTTCTTTTTACTTAATTGACCCTATTTGATTGTTTTTAATATATAAAAATGTGTCTCCCCCTGTATTCATAGTCCAGACCTAGGCAAATAGTATGCATTGCTTAATAAATTGATATGCTTAGAAGATCAAACCTAATCTCAGTCATTTCATCTTTCTCCCATAACAACTTGGATAGTGAGTATATTTTCTTTTAATGTTGTGATGTGTGAAAAGTTTGAGAGACATAGTTTCTAGGTAATTAATCACTTTATTAATTATGGCTAGTGAATAATGAACAAAAGGATGGTCATTGGCTTTCTCTTGTAAGCAAAAGACAAATCATGGAGGCCTCTCAACACTCATATGCCCTTGGAAGAGTGGATGTTCCAGACAGGAGGAAATCAACTCTAATTGGTTAAGAATTAGCAAGGGGGGGGTAGACATATTAATGAAAAGGTGAGCAAAAAGTCTTCAGTTCCTCCATGACCTAATCCTGAGACTCAGTCACTTCCAGAAATCGGGGCAAAGGAATCCATCTCTACCCAGACCTTGCTGATTGGTTTTCCCTTTCAGAAGCTAGGCCACCTCAAATTCTAATGGAAGTTTCCAAGGACAGACAGGGGCTTATTTCCTAAGGGCAAGATCTCACTTAGACTGGATTCTGTTTGTAAATCCTCCTAGCTGGGTGCCCCCCTGAGATAAAAAAGCATGTACCCCAAGGAGTGGACAATCTCATACATCAGCAATGTCCTTCAGATGCTGGATGAATAATAAATACAAATAAATAAATAGAAATGAATAATAAAATAATAAATAACATAATAAAATAATAAGTAGAAAAGGGAAAATTTTAATATCAATAATTGCTTATTAAGAGAGAAATAATTTCGCTCAGTGTTATTGTTTCTTATTTCACTTCTTTCAGATTATTCTTCAGTTCTGTGTATTCATATTACCAATCTATTGTTCTCTAGGTTAAAAAAAAGTGTGGCAGTTTAATCACTTTATTTGCATAATTCCAAATTGCTTTCCACAACCATTGTGCTGATTCATACCTCCACCAACAATGCATAAGTTGTTTCTTGCCCCCAGTACTGACTATTCCATCTTTTGTCATTTTTGCCAATTTTCTAGATGTGAGGTAAGACTTCAGAGTTGTTTTGATTGGCATTTCTCTACTAATGATTTGGAAACTTCTTTCCAAATTATTATTAATAATTTTCAAGTCTTCTCTTGAGAAGTCATTTTTCCTATCTTTTGACCATTTTGTTTTATACATACATAAATACATACATATATGTATACCTCTTAATTGTCTACATATGTTTCTGTTAGTTGTCTATATATCTTAAGTATAAATCTTTATCAAGGAAATTTCATATACGATTTTCCCCCATTGACTACTTTCCATAATATCCTATATGTATTCATTTTATTTGTGCTTTTCAGCTTCATGTATTCAAGGTTATCCATTTACCATTTGTAATTGCCTCTGTCCCTTGTTTTCTTAAGAATACATCTTCTATTCACAACTGTAAAAGAGATATGATATCTACTTCTCTCTCTTTTGGGGGGGGATATCCTTTAATATTCAGTTCAGGTATCAATTTTGAATTTGATGTGCAAAATGGCATAAGGCATTGGTCTTAGCCTGGTTTCTTTCTACCAGACTGAGTTCTGGTTTTTCCAGCATTTCTTATAAAAAAGTGATTTCTTTCCTACACAATTTATGTTTTTGGATTTGTCAAATTGTTAATCGGTGAGTACTTTGTTTCTGCTTCTTCCTTATCTTGTCTGTTCTATTAATCAAGTTCACTGTTTTTAACCAATATTAAGTGTTTTTGATAGCTGTTGCCTTTTAAGATAGCTTATATTCTCTTCTATTTTTTCCAGTCTTTTAATTTTATTTTTATATTTCTTGTTGCCCCATGGAACCATTGATTTCTGTTTGGTCTATTTCAATTTCAGAAATGTTTTTTCTTCAGTAAGATTTACCATTTCTCTTCTAAGCCACTTGCTCCAAGAATTCTGTCTTCCAAAGATTTAATTTTAAATTTCTAGGTTAATTTCTTATTTGTATCCATCTAGTCCCTCAATTTCTTGCTTCTTGTTTTATGATTATACAAACATTTCTAGCACTGTGTTTAATAGTAGTGGATGATAATGAGTACCTTTTGTAATATGAAGGCCTCCAAATTTATGTATACATATGTGTGTATATATATATATATATACACATATATATATACACACACATACATGCTTATATTCTCTACTTCTAGAAAAAGACTGTAATTTCACAAAGACCACAAAAATAATAGAAAATGTAAGTATTCACCTATTTCTTCTACACTGTCAGTCTTGTTGGAATGTAGTTGGGCAAAATAATTTCTAGTCATTTCCTTTATTTGCTTTTTGTTTGTTTTTGAACATCTTACTGATTTCTTTAGAGATTTTTAGTTGTTTTTTCTCCTGTGCAAAACTTTGATTTCCTTTGTATTATGTATTTGAACACAGAACCCTATCATACCTGTTGTGAGTTCCTTTGTCATGCCTCCTACTGACTGACACATTAAGAATCAAACTGTCCTTTTTTAGTAAATATTGTCCTTTGTAATAAATAATCACTTATTTTAAGAAAAACAAAAAAAAATATGAAAAACAGCATTCTTAGATCTCCATTTAGATTTTTTGTCTGTAAGTGGATAGCATTTTTCATCCTAGTTCCTTCAGAATTGTCTTGGATCATTGTATTTCTGAGAAAAACTTTCTCAACATTCACAGTTGATCATTGTACAATATTGCTGTTACTGTGTACCATGTTCTCCTAGTTCTACTCACTTCACTTCGATTCAATTAGTGTAAGTCTGTTCAGGTTTTTTCTGAAATTATCTTTCTCATCATTTTTTGTAGCAATTTTGTAGCAATTTTTGAACAACTTGTTCAACCATTCCCCACTTTATGGGCATCCTCTCACTTTGCATTCTTTGCCAACACATAAAAAGGTGCTATACTTATTTCTGTACAAGTAGGACTTCTCCCTGCCTTCCACCATGCTTTTTTATGTATCTTTGGGATAGATATCTAGAAGTGATATGACTGGATGAAAGTGTGGGAATAGCTCCAAATTGCTCTTCAGAATGGTCAGATCAGTTACCAATTTTCCCACATCTCTCACATCATTTATCATTTTCCTTTTCTGGCACATTAGGCAATCTGATAAGTGCCTCAAAGTTGTTTAAATTTGCATTTTCTCTAATCAAAATTTAGATGAAACATTTTTTCATATATTTTTCACATTTCTTTTTTTTTTTTTACTATGGATGGTAAAGGACTTTTTCTTAATTGCTGCAACTTCTTGATTTCTCAATAGTGTCAAATTTCCATTTCTCTAAATTTTCATGACTACTTTCTTCTGGTTCTACTACATATCCAACAATTTCTTCTTAGTCTCGTTTGTTGGATCATTATCCAGGTCATATTAAGTTAGTGAGTACTATCCATACTGTGTCCCAGGGTTTTGTCTGGGCCCACTCTACTATTTCACTTGGCAATTTTGCCAGTTTTCCTGGATTAAATTATCATAGTTACGCAGATACTTAGATCTATTTATCATGTTCTAACCTCTCTCCTGACCTCCATTCTTACATCTCCAACTGTCATTTGGCCATCTTGAACTGGATGTCTGATAGACAATCCTTAAATTCAACCTATCAAAGCCTTCCCTCCCTTCTTTCTTTTGTATTTATTTTTAGTTTTCAACATTAAGTTCCATAAGCTTTTGAGTTTAAAGTTTTCTCCACCTCCTTCCACTACCCCCCCCCCAAGATGGCATACAATCTGATATAGGCTCTCATATTAAACATTTTCTCATTAGTCCTGTTGTAAAGAAGAATTAGAACCAATGGATGAAGAAACAAAATAAAATAACAAAACAAAAACAAGAAAGAGAGAGAGAGAGAAAGAGAGAGAGAGAGAGAGAGAATAGTATGCTTGGATCTGTATTCTGCATTCAGACTCCCTACTTCTTTCTCTGGATGTGGGTAGCACTTTCCATCATGAGCTTTTTGGAGTTGTCTTACAACATTACATTGCTGAGAAGACAGCTAAGTCTATCAAAATGAATCATCACATAATGTGTCTGTAACTATGTAGAAATGTTCTGGTTCTGCTCACCTCAATCGGCTTCAGGTCATATAACCTCCTTTCTTCCTAACTTCCCTATTTCTGTAGAGGGCATGTCACTCAAGTTCACAACCTGTTATTTCTACTTTTATAACATCTCTCACTTTTCTCCTCTGACATTGCTACTACTCCAGTGCAAACCCTTATCACCGCATTCTTGGATTATTTTTTTCTCCCTTCCTCAAGTCTCCTACCACTTTATTCCATTCCTCCACTTAGCTTATTAAATTGATTTTCATAAGCTTAGAGTCTGAATATGTCACTCCTCTGGGTGTGTGTGTGTGTGTGTGTGTGTGTGTCTTTAGTATCTCCTTCTTATCTGCAGGGTCAAATATAAATCCTCTGGTTGGCTTTTTAATATTCTCTGTAACTTCCTATTTTTCCAGACTTCTTACACCTTACTTACCACCATGTTGTATGTGATCTATCCATACTGGCTTTGCTCTACTTTATGCAAGACACTCTAGCTCTAGAATTCATACATTTTCACTGACTATAGCCTTGCTCCCTTTTCATTTCTACCTCCTACCTTGCCTGGCTTTGTCTAAGCCTCATTGAAAATCTTGCCAGATTCTGCAAGAAGCATTTCTCAGCTGTCTTGAATATTGGTACCTTCTCTCTGTTCATTCTCTCCAATTTATCCTGTATATATCTATATATCTATATCTATCCATTCTTCGAGTACGTTCACATTTGTGTTACTAGTTCTGACTGTTAATTGTCTATTTCCATTCATCCTATCCTCTTATACATTTCATCTTTTTGTCCCCTCTTTACAAAGAAAAAGTTGGTGAAAGAGGAGTTTGCTTAACACTTGTGATCCACAAATTACTTTGCCTGATTCTATTCTCTTCCACTTCTTCACCATGCTCTACTCTCTATCATAGATTTTTGCTTTTGTTTCTTTCCTATTAAAACCCTATTTATGCTCCTTCCTCTGCCTTTTGTCTTGCTTTATCATTATTCCTTCACCTATCAGCCCTCCCTCTTAAACTTCCCTCTCCCTGCCCATTCATTTCACTGTCATTTTAATATATTTCTACATTGTATTTTGTGTTTGTGTTTGTACAAGTATCCTAACTTCCGATTGTTCAGATGCTTGTTACCTGAACCCCTCTTTTCATATTTATATAGTCTCCATTTCATGAGATACTGAGTTCCTGCTCTTTCTTCCTTTCTTTCCCAATGTAGTGTCCTTTCCCTCTTTCCTTTTTAAACTCATCAAAATGGAACAAAACCACACAAAACATGCACTTGCCTTCATAACTTCCTCCATGATTTCAGAAAACTTCAAAATGTTGAGAAGATATTTATTTCTTTTGCCTTTTTCCTCCCTACCTATGTTTTGTTGAATTTCTTCGTGGTACTCTTATAGTACCTGTGGTCAGGGCAGTCTTTCTGTGAGTCTTTACTTGGAATTGTAGGGGCAGCTAGGTGGTGTGGTGCGTGGATAGAGCACCAGTACAAGAGTCAGGAGGACCTGAGTTCAAATCTCACCTCAGACATTTGACCCTGACTAGTTGTGTGATACTGGGCAAGTCACTTAACTCCAATTGCCTCATCCTGTGTCATCTCTAGTCATCCTGATGAAATCTGGTCACTGGATTAAGATGGCTCTGGAGGAGAAGTGAGGCTATTGACCTGCACAGGCCTCCCTCACTCAAAACAAAGTCAAGTGCAAATCTTGTCATTATTTCTCTAATGGCATGATCTTCTTTGGCAATGAAGGATGAACACACACATACTTGGAATTGTGTGGAGTTACTATCTTTTCTCTGTCCAAAGTATTGCATTCTCAAATAATCCTTTTGAACTGATTTTTTCTTTTGCTTCCTGTAATTTAACTTCTAAGTGTCTACTCCTGACCGTTTCATCAAGAACACTTAGAAATCTTGTATTTCATTAAAAATCTGTTTCTCTCCCTTGGGAAAAGACAGAGACAGAGAGAAAGGGAGATAAAGAGATATAGAGAAAGGAGAGATATTAAGGGCTCACTACATTCCAAGCATGGAGGTAGAAATATAAACAAGCAAGATAGTCTCTACCCTTAAGGAACTTAAATTCTAATGAGGAAAGGGAGAGTTGGAAAGTGAGGGTTGTTGTGGGGAAGGGTACCCATATAGGGGCAATGCAGGAAGTGAAGACGATGAGAAGAACTCAGGAGAGAATCCAGGTGTAAATCCAATGAAGCTTAACTGGGACCCTGGCTTAAAATTATCATCCCTGGGAGGGAACCACTGATGAGCAGAGGAGAGGCTCAGGATCCTTGGGGCCTTCTCACTGTGAAAAAAGGACTCAAACCTAGTGAGTTCTTTGCAGGAACTTTTGAGAAAATGCCCAAGTCAGTTATCCTCAGTCTTCTCTTGGATCTACTCCTAATGATTGAGCTTCCCCACTTTATCCCTTCTCAGGTACTTCAACCCCTACAGACATGCACACACACACACACACACACACACACACACACACACACACACACACACACACACACCAGCCACTCCAGCACCCTTTTATATGTTGTTTCCCCTATTAGAATGTAGATTCCTTAAGAGAAGAGATTGTCATTCTTTTTACTTTTATTTTTATTTCCAATACTTAATACAGTGCTTGTCAATTGCACCTCAGAATTGCTTTACATATCCATATCTTGGACAGAAGTTACTCAGGGTAGCAATGCAGTAGGCAAACAGTGGATAATTACAAAGAACTCCAAGTGTGAGTGAAGTTTATACTGTCTTTCTGAATAACGTCTTTGTCTTTGGCCTTTTGGAATACTGTATTTGAAACTATCTTCTCCTTTATTATAACAGCTGCCAAGCCTTGAGTGATCCTGACTATAACTCCTTGTTATTTGAACACTCTTTCTGGCTTCTTGCAATATTTGTCCTATGACCTCAAACTTTTGGATTTGTTCCAGAATCATCCTAAGGAGTTTTCTTCTTTTTGTTATGTATTGTTTTGGGTTTTCTTTAGGAAGTGACCAGTGGATTCTTTTTATTTTTAATTTGCCCTCTGATTCTCAGAAACCTGGAAAACTTTTGTTGGTGAATTATTGAAATAAGAGATCCATTGTTTTGGTTTTCTTAGTCAGAATTTTCAGGTAGTTTAATAGCACTTACAGTATCTCTCCTGGACCTGTTTTCTACATCAGCTATTTTAGATAAATTACAATGTATTTCCTTCTGTTTGATTTTTTTTTTACTTTTATACTACCTTTGACTTTTAAATTTGGTTTTCAATATCTTTGTGCATTAATAGGTGGTTAATGCTTTTTTTCTCTTTCTTTTTTTTAAATTAAATTAATTTATTTATTTTTAGTTTTCAACATTCATTTCAACTAGATTTTGAGTTCCAAATTTTCTCTCCATCTCTCCCCTCACCCACCCCAAAACACCATGCATTCTTATTGCCCCTTCCCCCAATCTGCCTTCCTTTCTATCACACCCCTCCCTTCCCTTAGCCTCATCTTCTCTCTTTTCTTGTGGGGCAAGATAGATTTCTATACTCCATTACCTGTATTTCTCATTTCCCAGTTGCATGTAAAAAACAATTTTCAACCTTCGTTCCATAATCTTTGAGTTCCAACTTCTCTCTCTTCCTCCCTCCCCACCCATTCCTACTAAGAAGGCAAGCAATTCAATATATGCCATATATAATATATATATATATATATGCTATAATTCGATATAGGCTATATGTGTAGTTTTGCTAAAAACTTCCATAATAGTTATGTTGTGAAAGACTAACTATATTTTCCTCTATCCTATCCTGCCCCCTATTTGTTCTATTCTCCTTTTAGAACTTGTCTCTCCCCTAAATTGTTTACTTCTAATTACTCCCTCCTCCCATTTGCTCTCCCTTCTATCATCCCCCCACACCCCACTCATACTCTTCTCCCCTATCCTGTAGAATAAGATAGATTTTTCATACCCAATTGAGTGTGCATGTTATTCTGTTCTTAAGCCAAATGTGATGAGAGTAAACTTCACTTTTTCTGTCTCACCTCCCCCTTTTTCCCCTCCACTGAAAAAGCTTTTTCTTACCTCTTTTATGAGAGATAATTTGCCACATTCCATTTCTCCCTTTGTCTTCTCTTCTCTCTCTCTCACCCCTTAATTTTATTTTTTAGATATAATCCCTTCCTATTCAACTTACCCTGTGCCCTCTATCTATATATATGTATATAATCCCTCCAATTACACAAATAATGAGAGAAAATGTCAAGAGTTACAAATATGATCTTTTCATGTAGGAATGTAAACAGTTCAACTTTAGTAAATTCCTTAGGATTTCTCTTTCCTGTTTAACTTTTCATGCTTCTCTTGATTCTTGTATTTGAAAGTCAAATTTTCTATTCAGCTCTGGGATTTTCCTCAAGGATGTTTGAAAGTCCTCTATTTCCCTGAATGACTATTTTTTCCCCTGAAGTACTATACTCAGTTTTGCTAGGTAGGTGATTCTTGGTTTTAATCCTAGTTCCTTTGACTTCTGGAGTATCATATTCCAAGCCCTTTGATCCCTTAATGTAGAAGCTGCTGGATCTTGTGTTATCCTGACTGTATTTCCACAATACTCGAATTGTTTCTTTCTGGTTGCTTATAATATTTTCTCCTTGACTTGGAAACTCTGAAATTTGGCTACAATATCCCTAAGAGTTTCTTTTTTTGGATCTCTTTCAGGAGGTGATCAGTTGATTCTTTCAGTATTTACTTTATACCCAGTTCTAGAAAATCAGGGCAGTTTTCTTTGATAATTTCATGAGAAATGATATTTAGACTCTCCTTTTAATCAGGGATTTCAGGTAGTCCAATAATTTTAAAATTGTCTCTCCTGGATCTATTTTCCAGGTCAGTTGTTTTTGCAATGAGATGTTTCACATTGTCTTCTATTTTTTCATTCTTTGGGTTCTGTTCTTGGTTTCTCATAAACTTCCATCTGCTCCATCGTAATTTTTAAAGAACTATTTTCTTCAGTGAGCTTTTGAACCTCCTTTTCCATTTGGCTAATTCTGTTTTTTAAAGCATTCTTCTCCTCATTGGCTTTTTCAGCCTCTTTTGCCATTTGAGTTAATCTATTTTTAAAGGTGTTATTTTCTTCAGCATTTTTTGGGATCTCCTTCAGCAAACTGTTGACTTTGACTTGCTTTTCATGATTTTCTTGCATTGCTCTCATTTCTCTTCCCAATTTTTGTTCCACCTCTCTTACTTGATTTTCAAAATCCTTTTTGTGCTCTTCCATGGTCTGAGACCATTGCATATTAATTTTGGAGCTTTTGGATGCAGAAGCCTTGACTTTTATGTCTTTCTCTGATGGTATGCATTGTTCTTCTTCATCCGAAAGGATAGAAGAAAATACCTGTTCACCCAGAAAGTAACCTTCTATAATCTTATATTTTTCCTCTTTTTAAGGCACTTTCTCAGTCAGGTACTTGACTTTTGAGTCCTTTAAGAGGAGGGTATACTCAGGGACCTGTAGGTTCTCAGTTACTCCAGGGAGGCACAATCAAAGGAGAGGAGTTTACTCCTCTCCTATCCTGTGCACTGGTCTGGGAGCAACCAAAAACTTTTCTGCTCAGAATCTGTGAATGGAATTCCCTCTCCAAAACTGTCTCCAGCTCCACCACACCAGTGCTCCTCCTCATCCCATAGCCGTTACTCAGGGTTAAGACCCAGATCATCAGCTTGATTACCCCAGGGTATTTAAGCCAAGGGCTCCAAAAATGGATGCTGCTGTGTGGAGTTGCCTGGGGCCAGGGCTAGGGAAGGAGGGCCCTGTTCCCTTGTCACCCAGGTGAAAGAACTTTCTCACTGAGCTTTGAAACTGTCTCTGGCATTTGTGGGTTGAAGGATCTGGGAACCACAGCTACTGCTGGTGGCACCCCGAAGCCTGCTTTGGTCCTGTCCCAAGGCCAGGACTGGGCTGTGCTGCACTCTGAGAACAATGTGATAGACATTTCCTGTCAGCCTTTAAGGCTGCTTTGGGTTGAAAGCACTTTCACTCTGTTGTTTTGTGGCTTCTTGTTTGTTTAGACTCATTTTCTACAGGTATTTTATGGACTGTGGAGGGAGAGCTCTTACATGTCATCCTTCTACTCTGCTATTTTGGCTCCCTCCCGCAGTTAATGTTTTGTAAAGATTGCCTTGCCATGCTAATATTTTAATAATCTTTAATAATTTAACAATTCCTTAGCACTAGTTTTGTTAACAATTAGTTCAGTACTATTTTCCATGTTTAATCTGTTATATTTGTCCAAAACTGAGAAGACATTAAAATCTTTTGCTATTACATTAATTTCTTTTTTTCATTTTAATATAAATTTATTTATTTAACTTTTTACATTCATTTTCACAAAATTTTGGGTTCCAAATTTTCTCACCATTTATCCCCTCCCCCACCCCAATACACCAAGCATTCTAATTTTCCCTATCACCAATCTGCCCTCTCTTCTATCATCCCTCCCTTCTCTTGTCCCCATCTTCTCTTTTGTCCTGTAGGGCCAGATGACATTGTATTCTCCATTAACTGTATTTCTTCTTTCCTAGTAGCCACAACAATACTCAACAGTTGTTCCTAAAACTTTGAGTTCCAAATTCTCCCCATCCCTCCCTCCCCACCCATTCCCTTTGGGAAAGCAGGCAATTCAATATAGGTCATATCTGTGTAGTTTTGCAAATGACTTCGATAACAGTCGTGTTGTGTAAGACTAACTATTTCCCTCCATCCTATTCTGCTCCCCATTGTATCTATTCTGTCTTTTGATCCTGTCCCTCCCCGAGTGTTGACATCAAATTGCTCCCTTCTCCCATTTTCCTCCCTTCCATCATCCCTCCCTCCCTGCTTATCTCCTTCTCCCCCACTTTCCTGTACTGTAAGATAGGTTTTCATACCAAAATGAGTGTGCATTTTATTCCTTCCTTTAGTCAAATGTGATGAGGGTAAACTTCATGTTTTTTCTCAGCTCTCCTCTTTTTCTCTCCACTAAAAAGTCTCCTGCTTGCCTCTTGAATGAGAGATAATTTACCCCATTCCATTTCACCCTCTCTCCTCCCACTACATTTCTCTCTCACCATTTACCTTAATTTCTTTTAAGATATGGTCCCTACCTATTCAATTCAGTATGTGCTCTCTGTTTCTGTGTTTGCGTGCATATGTGTATGTGTGTTTGCATGCACGCATGTACGTGTGTGTGTGTGTGTATGTCTGCATGTGGTCACACCAACTACCCAGATACTGAAACTTTTTAAGAGTTACAAATATTGTCTTTCCAAGTAGGAATGTAAACAGTTCACATTTGGTAAGTCCCTTATGATTTCTCTTTGCTGTTTACTTTTTTATGCCTCTTCTCATTCTTGTGTTTGAAAGTCAAATTTTCTTTTCAGCTCTGGTCTTTTCATCAAGAATGCTTGAAAGTCCTCGATTCCATTGAAAGACCATATTTTCCCCTGAAGTGTTATACTCAGTTTTGCTGGGTAGGTGATTCTTGGTTTGAGTCCTAGTTCCTTTGACTTCTGGAATATCCTATTCCACGCCCTTCGATCCCTTAATGTAGAAGCTGCTAGATCTTGTGTTATCCTGATTGTATTTCCACAATACTGGAATTGTTTCTCTCTAGCTGCTTGCAATATTTTCTCCTTCACCTGGGAATTCTGGAATTTGGCCACAATGTTCCTAGGAGTTTCTCTTTTTGGATCTCTTTCAGGCAGTGATCAATGGATTCCTTCAATACTTATTTTGCCCTCTGGTTCTAGAATCTCAGGGCAGTTTTCCTTGATAATTTCATGAAAGATGATGTCTAGGCTCTTTTTTTGATCATGGCTTTCAGGTAGTCCCATTATTTTTAAATTGTCTCTCCTGGATCTATTTTCCAGGTCAGTTGTTTTTCCAATGAGGTATTTCACATTCTCTTCTATTTTTTCATTCTTTTGGTTTTGTTTTATGATTCCTTGTTTTCTCAGAAAGTCATTAGACTCCATCTGTTCCATTCTAATTTTGAGAGAACTATTTTCTTCAGTGAGCTTTTGAACCTCTTTTTCCATTTGGCTAATTTTGCTTTTGAAAGCATTCTTCTCCTCATTGGCTTTTTGAACCTCTTTTGCCAATTGAGTGAGCCTATTTTTCAAGGTGTTATTTTCTTCAGCATTTTTTTGGGTCTCTTTTAGCAAGGTATTGACCTGTTTTTCACGCTTTTCTTGCATCTCTCTCATTTCTCTTCCCAGTTTTTCCTCCACCTGTGTAACTTGATTTTCAAAATCCTTTTTGAGCTCTTCCATGGCCTGAGTCCACCAGACATCCACCTCGGATGTCTGGGATAGAGAGGCCCTGACCTCCATGTTTTTCCCTGTTGGCAAGCATTGTACTTCCTCATCAGAAATGAGGGAGGAAGGAACATCTCTTCCCCAAGAAAGTAGCTCTCTATGGTCACATTTTGCTTCCTTTTTCTGGGTATTTTCCCAGCCAGTTACTTGACTTCTGAGATTCCTCTGCACCTCCGCCTAGATCCGCCCAGCTAGTGCTTGGGTCTGAGATTCAAATGCTGCTTCCCAGCCTCAGGGCTTTCCACCAACTTCCAGATGAGAGACCAGGCTATATACCAACCTCTGTCTGAATCCAAGGTCTCCAGCCCCTGGACCTTGCACCACCCAGTTTCTGAAGTCTGTCCCCTTAAACAGGACCCATCAAGGCAGGGACAGCTCTATGCCTTTTGCCAGCGGGAATAAGTTTCAGAAACTGAGACCTTTGCCCCTTACCCCAAAAGAATTTGGGTTCAATCTGTTTGAGGGGGGAATGATGAGGTTCAGACTCTGGGAGCCTCCTTGAGCTCCCCTTGAATCTTCCCCCTTAATCTGGCCTTTCTTACTCAAATCTAATCTTCCCATTTGTTCCGGCAGTCTCAGGAAGCCCATGGGCTTTTCATTATCATTTCAAGTCTCTTGCACTCCCCACCCTAGATCCCATCAAAACCCCATTCCCCAGGTTGCCATCAAGATCTGTATACATTCCCATACTGCCCCTATCAAGATCTCTGGATTGCCCCACCTGCTTCCCGCCCAAACCCTCCATTGTCTGATATCTCCTGATAGCCTCCAGCTATTTCCAGCCTTTGACCCTCCTTGGACTTCTCCTCAAGACCCTTCCTAAACCTCTCCTCCCATCACCCTGGAATACCAGACCAACCCCCCCACATTCCTCCTATACTCTTTTCTGTATTTAAGTTCCATCCTGCCTCCATGAAGGCGCTCAGATTCAATCTAGCTCAGACTCTGTCTCGCTGGGATTCTATCTAGCCCGCTTGTGAATACAAGTGTTACTAATGCTTAGGCTCTGTATGAGGCAACCCAATTAGGCAAATCCTTAATAAACTTTGTTTTCTTTGGCTTTAAGAAGGCTTGAGTCGAATTCATTCGAGCACGACCTGGACTGTCCGTATTTTGGGGTTCACCCAGCACCCGTAACCTCATCTCTATGATTTTCAGAAACAGGTATAAGCAAATCATGGTTTTGGCAAATTTAAGGAGATAGCAAGATTTGTTTGATTACAGAAGAAAATATAGCAGTTGGTGATCTGGCAAAGAGTGAATCAATGAAAGGCCTCATAGACCAGAGAGAAAAGTCTGGATTTAATACAAGAGATAGTTGTTTAATCCCATTGTTCAATGGGAAATGATCCAAGCTCAAACACTTATATTTTTCTAACTTCAGCAAGATAGTCAAACCTCTCTGGGTCTCAGTTTCCTAAGGTTCTTTCTAGCTGTATGTTCCTATGATAAAAATAGCATATGAGGAAAATTGTCCTGATATCTGTAAATAGGCTATACAACAAGGGATAGAATGAGAATTGTAGAGATCAGCTTAAGACTGTAGAGGCAGTCCAGGTATGATGCATCTGAGACTAAGTTGTTGACCAAGGGAACAGAAATGAAGATCTGAGAGATATCTTGAAAAATTAGTGTGCAGGTTGGTGATACATAGGGAGAAAGAGGAAAGACAAGTCTAAGATCATGAGGCTGAGAAATTGGGATAATACTGGTACTGGGGTTCAGACTCTGAGAATCTCCCTGAACTCCCTTTGAATCTTTCCACTTAACCTGACCTTTCATACTCAAATCTGTTGCTCTTGGCCTAGCCTGGCCTTCCATTGTCTGTTACCTCTTGATTGCCTCCCCTGCTTCCCACCCAAGCCCTGCATTGTTTGATACCTTTCAATTGCCTCCAGCTATTTCCCACCCTTGATTACATTACTAGTTACCCTAGTCTCATCAAGATCCCCCTTAGATCCTCCTCCCAGACTACTAGATGACCTCTAGATCTTTCCCACATACTTTCTGTATATAAGCTCCTTCTTGCCTCTATGAAGTTGCTCAGATTCAATGCAACTCAGACTGTCTAGCTGAGATTCTATCTAGCCCACTTGTTAATACAAACATTACAAATGCTTAGGCTCAAGAGTCAACCCAGTCTAGTGAATCTTTAATAAACTTTGCTTTTCTTTGGCTTTAAGAAGGCTTGTGTTGAACTCATTTCAGCAGGACCCAGCGTGTCAGTATTTCAGGGTCCCCACCACCCCAAACCTCAACAGTATAATTTTCTGTGATGAAAAAATCAAAAAGGAATATATTTTTGTTGGAACATAATGGTATGGGATTTTAAAATATACATACATATATATTTAATATTAGGACATCTTAATAATGAAACTTGTATGAAGGGAAAGATCAGGGCTGGATACAGGCTACATATATATAGATAGATAGATATAGATAGATAGATATAGATACACACACACACATATATATATATATATATATTCAGACAGACACACACAGACACACACACACACACACACACACACACATATATATATAATATATATATATATATATATATATATATATATCTGTATGATCTAGTAGTAGCTGAAGCCACAGAAGAATGTATAGCTCCCCAGAAAGTAAGTTTAGAGGAAAGCCAGTTGTGCTATATAACTAGGAATCTTGGCTCCTCAGGAAAATTCATTTGGGGGTTTTGGGCAAAGAGGGCATGTGTAGACTTTCTAGACTTAACAACGGGTAGAGAGTCTATATTCCAGGGAGTTTGGCCTGGGTGAGGGCTCTCCTCTTTCAAAGACAATCAATGACAGGCAGCAGTTAATGAGATCACTGTCAGAAGCAAGAATACGACAGGGAGTTTTTTGGGGGAAGGATAGCAAAGAAACCCATTTATTTGAATTTGTAAGGAGTAAAATCAGGTTAAATGAAGACCCCTCAGGCATGAATTCCCCAACCTTCTGGCCAAACCTAAACTAACTAAGTATCCCCCTTAGGCAAATAAAATGCTCCAGGATGGGAGAGAACCACCAAAATCTCAGCCATGCAACCTAGTGTACCCCTCCACCTTCACTTCCCTTCACCATTCCTTATGCCACATCACCACTCTTCCCTTAAGTTCCATATTTGGTAACAAAAACCCTCATTGGTGAGCAACAATCCTTTCCATGATTTTTGTCTCTGGGGTAGATTCCCACACTTAAATTGTATGCCTGGATTCCCAGCCAAAGGGAAGAGAAACTAGTGTGGTTTGGTGTTAGGGACTATATAATGTTGTACTGCACTCCACTCAGAGTCAGTGTTGACACTATCCATGATCTCATGGAAAGTGCCCCTTCTCATGATATTGTAATAAATTCCCTTTTGCCTTCTACCTTGAGAAACTTCCGAGTTTAATTTGAGTAAAGGTTGCTGTATCCCACACAGTTTGGGATACAACTTGGAAAGATAAAGGGTTTGATTGAAGATGAAAGTCAGATAAGGTTTCAATAATTCTGGATGAATTAGTTTCAGATGGTTTCGGTAAGTAGTGAGGGTATGAGGAAGTACTTTAAGAAGACAGATAAAACATGTAACTTGATTTGCTAATTAATAGCTCAATCAAATATGAGATGACTATCTGAAAAGATATCAGGTGATAGAGTGTGCTGACATGGTGGTAAAGAGATGAATTACTGTGCAAGGTGATGTGGAAATGCATTCAGCTGTATGAGTAAATGACTTATCTAAAGTTTTAAGTAAACTTAAATAGTTTATATTAGGAACTGCATTGTTAAATTAATGAATTGGTTAAAAAAGCTGTTATGAATTCTGCATAAGAGTTTCTGTGTTGTAGAATTCCTATTGAGCAAATTAGAATCCTTGGAAAAATGCATATACATTTTTATATATGGGTGTGATTTTCAAGCCTGTTCCATCTAAGGATGTATTGAGTATATTAAAAAGTTCATTTATGCTCTTTAGAAGGAAGTTTTAACTAAAATTGTTTTTTTTCTATGAATCAAGCATTTACAAAAGTATGTATATAAAAGGAAGCTTATGGGCAAATGTGAAAAGACTTGGATTTTAGATCTTGTAATTTTTGCCAGTTAGGTTCATGAGGGTTTTGTGATAAAATGTAAACTCTTCTTAAAAGAGGAAGATATTTGTTGGATGAAGAAACTTTTTGTAAAATCTTTTGTATGATTTTTGAAAGGCCTACCTACCAAATTTATATTTGTAAGTTAATTTGTTATAATGACTTCAGGTTTTATGGGGAGTTGGAAGATAAGGGACAAGATAAGGGAGACCAGGAATTCTATGGCTCCAGAAAGGTCTATAATACTTTTAAGACAAAAAGCCTCTTGGTCCCATCTCCCTTTCCTTTTAAAGTCCAGTCATTACAGAAGGACTTCCTAAGATCTAATCTGAACTCAGATGGAGTTCATAAACAAGGAACTTGTTTTGGTGATAAATAATCTCTAGTGATTGGTTTTTAGGACAAATTTAATATGTGAATCCTGGTAAAATGTTTCATTAGTGAAACCTGCCATCTGATGTATAAGCTGCTGGGATTGTACTCAGAGGGGAATGTGACTTACAGGCAGAAATATGCCTCAGGGGACAATCCTGTCCTCAGCCTGGGATGGGATCCTTCTGACTGAGTTTCCCCATTGTGTTCCTTTGGAAAGGAATATTTTCCCACTTGGCTATTTCTGAGTCTGGCTATAAGGTGGAGATGATATCTAATTAGGTCATTGCTTTTCATTTTCATGGCATGTTTCTATAATCAAAGCAGATAGTTTAAGGTGTAAGCACAATGCAAGTAGTGGAATCTTGCTGTTTTCAATTAATTGAGGAAATGGGTACTCTGGTATGGTCTCATGAAAGATAAAATCCCTTAAACAGAACATTTTTCTGAATGTCATGGGAATAATTAGATAAAAAGGAAACCAAAGTATAAATGTGATACAACTTATCATTCATGTAGCTCATTGTTTTAGATTGAGCATGGTTAGAAAGGGACAAAGTAACTTGGGAAACACATGTAAATCTATTAGGGCAATAACTTATGGTTATAATGGTAAATTTGGTTTTATGATTGTTACTTAATCAGGAACTAGAAAAAGTATAGAAAGACTTGCAAGTTACTTAAGACTTGCTTCAAAAGATGTTTCTTAGTCAATGTGAAGTTATACTCATATCTGAACCTGATTTTTGGAGCTTGCTATTTTAAGATTTTATGGGACTCTTAATTGACTGTTCTTCTGAGTCTAAGGTATGGATACCAAGAAAGGTAGTCTGAGCCACTGATCCAGGATGCCAATGAGCCTGTGAGATGCTGGTATGAACTGCAAAAACAGTGACCTCATGGAAAGGTTGGGAGAGTGGCTGTTCAACCTGGGCCAAGGTAGGATTCTCCTGACTCAATTTCCCCATGGACACCTGGCAGACTTTTAGCCTGGCTGAATGTCAGTTGACAATCTACTCCTGCCTGGAACTGACATGAAGTTAGGGAGATGTCGTTTCCCTGAAATGTCCCTACTCTAGCATAGTGAGATCATTTTGGTCCTCTTCAAGAACAAAGGACAACAACCAACCAGTACTTGAGTTTAGTTTTAAAGGATCCAACAGATTCCAAAATGTAGAAATAAGGAGGGAGTTTATTCCAGCACAGGGACAGCTTTAGGAGACAGTGTTGTTTGTTCAGAACAGCCAATAGGGCAATATGGCTAACCCACAGAATTAATGAAAAGAAATGCTAGAGAAGGTAGTCTAGCCATACCAGGTGTTAAATTGTATTATAAAGCAGCAATCATCTAACCTACTTGGTATTGGCAAAGAAAAAGAGTGGTGGATCTGTGGAATAGGTTACGTACACAAGACACAGTAGTCAATCACAGTCATAATCTTCTATTTGATAAACTCAAAGACCCCAGCTTCCAGGATAAGAACTCACTATTTGACAAAACTGCTGGGAAAAGAGCAAGGCAGAAACTTGGCACAGAGCAACATTTGACACCATATACCAAAATAACAGGTACATGATTTAGATATAAGGGCTCATACTATAAGCAAATTAGGAGAGTAAGGAAGTTTGGCTGTCAGATTTATGGAGAATGAAGAAATGTATGACCAAAAAAGAGATAGAGAACATTATGAAGTGCAAAATGGATAATTTTAATTGCATTAAATTGAAAAGTTTTTGGACAAAATCAATGTAAGCAAAAATAGGAAGGAAGAAGAAAACTGGGAAAGAAATTTTACAACCACTATATCTGATAAAGGCCTCATTTCTAAGGTATATAGAAAATATATAGAAAGGTGAATCGTTTATAAGGATACAAGACATTCCCCAAATGACAAATGATCACAGGAAATGAACAGGCAGTTTTCAGAGGAAGAAATTAAAGCTATCTATCGTTGTATTGGCAAGTAAAGTATGATCTTTTGGTGTTTTTGTTTTAGTATAATGCCTTGTTTGAATGTGACTTAGGAGGATCTTTCCTACCCACGGTCTGGCCTAGGAAGATTTGTAAGAGGGTCCATGCCTTTGGTTAAGGAGGCACTAGTTCTCAAGGAGTGTGATGCCCTCTGGCTTTAAAAAAGTGTATTAAAAACTCTGAGGTACAGTTTTACTTGGGGCATAATTTTGGTAAGAAGATTTGAGTTCCAGATGAGGACTCTGGGAATCTGCTAAAGAGCCCTGCCCTCACCCTCAGGTTTGAGAACCCAGATGTCTCACTTCCCTCTCTGGTAACTGGTCAGACAGCTGTACCTGTTTGTTGAATTATGGTCAGAGAGAGGAAGCCATGTCTGTTGATTACTTTGGGTTTCAGGTTGTTGACTCCCCTGAATTAGGTGAATAGTATATATGCTTGAGTAAAGGACTGATATATGTGCTTGAATAAAGTGATTATTAACCCCGCAGAGGTGACTTTCCTTTACAAATGCAGATGTGAGAACCTGTGATAGCAGGTGCCCTTGTGTATGTTGGGGTGCTTAATGTTACAATAATCATATGAAAAAATGTTCTAAATCACTATCAATTAGACAAATGCACATAAAAGCACCTCTGAGGAGTAACATCACACCTATCAGATTGGCTAACATGACAAAACAGGAAAAATATAAATGCTGGAGAAGATGTGGGAAAATTGGAACACTAATTCATTACTGGTAGAATTGTGAACTGATTCAATCATTCTGAAATGTAATTTGGAATTATGCCCAAAGGGCTATAAAAATGTATATAACCTTTGACTCAGCAAAACCACTTCTAGGACTGTATCCCAAAGGGATCATGCAAATGGGAAAAATGTACAAAAATATTTACAACTGCTTTTTGTGGTGGCCAAGAAGTGGAAACTGAGGAGATGCCCATCAATTTGGGTTCAGCCATTCAGCTGAATAACTTGTGGTTATATGAATATAATGGAATACTATTGTGCTACAAGAAATGATGAGCAGACAGATTTCAGAAAGACTTGGAATGATTTATATGAACTGATGCTGACTGAAATGAGCAGAATCAGAACATTGTACACAGAAACAGCCACATTGTCATGACTGACTTTGACAGACTTAGCCTCAGCAATGCAAGGACCTAAAACAACTCCAAAAGACTCATGATGAAAAATGCCATCAAAATCCAGAGAAAGAACTATGGAGTCTGAATGCAGATAGGATAATATTTGCTCTTTTATTTTTCAAGGTTTCTCCCATTCATTCCAATTATTCTTTGCAACATATCTAATGTGAAAATGATTAATAATAGTGTGCATGTAGAGCCTTTATCAGATTGCATGCCATCTTGAGGAGGGTGGAGAGGAAGGAGGTGGAAAAAATTTTAAACTCAAAATCTTATGGAAGTGAATGTTGAAAACTAAAATTAACTAAATTAAAGAAAAAATTTTAAAAAGGTGTTGGGAAAATTGGAAAGAGATCTGGCAGAGACTGCATATAGCAGCAAACTTTTTTTTTCATGGTTGCAGTTGCCCTCTGCAGTGATCTTTGAGCCTGAGACTATAAAATCTCATACTGCTTCTATTTCTTCTCCTTCTACTTACCTGAAAATGATATCACCAGTCACCTTCAAGATCTTAGTTATTTTGATGTTAAGCTTCAAGGCAGTTTTTACACTATACTTTTTCATCCTCATCAAGAGGCTTATTTCTGTCTACAGCTAGAATTGGGTCCATGGTCCCATCAATGCTTTCTGCCTTGATGTGTTAATGAACTCCTTTTAACTTTTACTCCCTGTGTTTTGCCTCTTTAATCAAGGTGAAGGACCAAACTTAGAATTTTTCTTTTAACATAACTTTACCTACCTTTATTCTCACGATGAAAATTTCTTCCCCATTTGCCTAGAAATCTCCTCTTTGAGATCATGTTTTCTTATCCTTCTAGACATCAGTATCCCTAATGTGCTCTGCTACCTCTTCTTCTATAGGAGGATGCTGTCTATTGAGGCACAGAACTTTTTCAGTCTCTCCAAGCACTAAAATTCTGCAGATTATACACACTTTAAAGTCCCTTATTTACTGCTGATTTAATTATACATTGAATCATATATTACCCTCTTATCTGCTTACTCCCCTCTCTTCTTTTTTATGCCCTCCCATTATATGCAGTTTGGTTCCACAAATAACGTCTATTCTACCTGTAGATATTGTGAGATTCACTCTATAGTACTTCAGGTCTGTTCCTCCACCATACATTTAAGTTCGATTTTCCTGTATCTTTTTGTGCACTTTTAGAAAGAAAACTCTTGAGTTTTTGCCACCATGGATTCAAGTTGTTCCCTGCTGCCAATAATTTCTGCTGTGTAGATCGTAAATTCTTCTCTTGTAATTCTTATTTCTATGTTGAACCATTCAGGAACATCCTGCATCTAAGTACCATACACTTAGAAATTTACATGGTCATCTTACTCATCAGGATGTGATTAATTTTCCTTTGTCTTATAATATTTATTCAGAGGTATTTAGACTTTATTTTCCTAGTTGATTGACTGCTTATCTGAAAGGCTTTCATTTGACCATTTCATTTCCTCTTCAGATCTTTGGAAATTTCTCTCTTTTCCTCTTATATTGCCCTATCACTCACTTTTTTGTAATTCCTTCTCTTGTTTTTCCTTGGATTCCCCATGGGCTGGAACTAAAGGCTATCTCAGCCTCCTCTGTTGCTGAGGAATTACTTTCAACTGACATCAGTCCCTGTGACTTCAGTGGGGCAGAACTGTTCTTACCTGGATCACAGTTCCATTTTATTAGATCCTGCTGTCTCTTTTCCCCAAATCTCACAGCGGTGCTCTATCTCAGTTCCCTGGTTTTAAATTTTCGCTTGATCATTGCTGCAAGCACAGTAGGCATGCTAGCACCCTTAACACATGCCTTCACCTTTTTCTACCTTGACCTCTTCTGAAGTGCAGGTATTAGGGGTTGGGGTACAGCTGAGTTCTATTGCTTATGTCACAAAATGGTGGGGTGAGGGCACGGGGATGGGGGCATGTTTGCAGAGGTTGAAACAGTAGGAAGGGAATTCCTGAGTGAATCCCAGAGCATAAGCCCTTGAGTCCTTTTGTACAACCCTACCAGAATGTTGGGGTTGATGGAGTATGTAGTGGTGAGTGACCCTCTGAGGCATTAACCTTTCTTTTAATATCAGGTTATCTTCTTAGTTTTGTTTTGATGCTTAAGCCTGTGAAGATAGTTCCAACTGCTTTACTTCTTATGCATAATACTACTATTGCAGAGTGTTCAGATTTCACCAGATTTGGAGAAAATTTATAGTCTCCTTCTTGGTAGTCATGTCACGACTAAGTATTGGGGGTGGTTTCAACACGTCTTAAGGAAAAACTAGCTGGGCTTGCATGTCAGCCAGTCAAGCAGGCAATAAGCATTTTTAAGTGCTTATTATGTGCCAGGCACAATGCTGAGTGCTGTGGATACAAAAAAAGGCAAAAGGCAAAAAGATAGTCACCACCCTTGAGGAGCTTGTATTCTAATGGGGGAGACAACATGCAAAGAACCAAGGACAAATGAACTATATACAAGATAAACAGAAAATAATCAACAGAAGGAAAGCACTAACATTAATAGGGACTGGGAAAGGCTTCCTGCAAAAAGTGGCATTTTAGCTGATATTTAAAGGAAGCCAGAGAAACCACAAGAAAGAGATGAGGAAGGAAAGCATTCCAGGCCAGAGAAAATTCCCAGTCAGTTGAAGAGAATGTGGTGGATGGGTGAACTTAAGGTATAAGATTGGCAGGGTAGGATGGGGTAAGTAATGAAGAGTTTTGAATGCCAAATGGAAGATTTTATATTTAATACTGGAGGTGATAGGGAGTTCAGGAGTTTACTGAGCAGGGGATTGATGTGGTCAGACCTATACTTTAGGAAAATCATTTCAGAGGTATAATGCAGAATGGATTGGAGTGAGGAGAGACTTTAAGTAGGCAGACCTATTAGCAGGCTATAACTGTGATAATGGGATGTCCTGAGTGTTCAAGGAAGAGTGATACCTCTGGTGTGAGGGCTTACTGAGCCCTTTTCAGGGTTGTCATGTACCTTCATTGTCCATCTGGCATTCACCTCTCACCTGTGGCTCCAAGGAGCTGTAGCAGGCACAGGGGCCACACCCTAGTAAACTGTCTCAGCAGATGGACTAAACCATGTGGAGGATAATGGAGACATCCAAAACCCATCAGTGAGTCACGGGGGTGTCTATGTCCACCATGTGAAGACTTCCCACAGTAGAACAGGCAGAAGAAAACAAGTTTGTTGCAATGGCCATGAAGGTGGCTGCCATCACCAATAGTCCTGACTTTTGTTGTGTCACTGGACTTAGACATCACCATGTATCATTGGTCCTTCTCAAAAAAAAAAAAAGGACAAACAACAACACTTCAGTGATTCAGGTGTGAGCTGATTAGGGCCTGCACCAGTGTGGTAACAAGATTCCCAAGGAGATAAGGGAGTGTATTAAAGAAATGTTGCAAAGGTGAAACTTGCCAACAGATTAGCTATGGTTAGAAACAGTGAGGGGCAAAGGCTTACTAATGTATTTCATGATGCAGCCTATGAAACAGTTCAGATTCAAAAAAAAGGTGCTTCATGAGTAGCATCTACATTAACTCAGCTAATAATATGTCAGCAATGATGGCTGAACAAATGACAAGTCGTGGATTTATTTTTGGAAATGGGATGGGGGGGACAGGGGTATATAAGGGAAAGAAATTTGGGATCAGCTCATTGCCACCATGTATTACAGAAAGTTTGTTCCTAAGGACCCCAGACTTCATGGTCAAGGAAGATTATACAAAGAAAAAGTAGAAGCTGTGCAACACATCACTACAGATTGAACCTACTAGAAACCTAGCAAGATATGACCTGGTGATTAGGATTACAAACCTGAAGCTCCCTATCTTTAATGGATTTGGTAATAATAAATGCCCATACTACAAATGCAATCTTCAAAATATCCTTAAAAACTGAAGCAATAAACCTTACCAAAATCCGAGTATTATCATAGATTTGACTTGTTGGCTACCACGACACAGCAAAGCTACGTAAAAACTTAGGAACATTTCAAAAGATGTTGCCAAACCAAATATTTATAATCTCTAAGCTGGAATAAAGATCCTTCAAAATTCAAAGGCTTACAACACTGAGAGGTAACTAAACTTTTCAAAGTGTATCATGGTCAATAGTAGTGCCATATTATCAAAAGTAACAATGGCCAACTTTGGCCATGTGAAATTGTAAATTAATATCCCACTTTATTTGTATACTTTGTTAGTTATTGGGAATTGTATCTAATCACTGGAATCAGTATTTGTGGATTAAACATAGACTTAACTGCATAGGCCTCACTGGTAAAACTTGTAAGAATTTAACTTCCTTATTCCTGTGGGTCTAAATGTAACCACAAAGATTAGACTCTGTGAGTGTATGCAGACCACGGCAGGGGCGGGGTGGGGAGGTGGGGAGTTTGGTAGCAGGGGCGGGGTGAGAAAAGTCAGCGTGATCACAGGAAATATGACTCCTATCCACTAAAAGGTCTCAATCTGGGCAATCCAGTCATGTTTACCCACCACAAAACATCCAAACAATCCTAGCTAACTCTGGGTTTTCCTCTGTGGTTCAAGGTTACGCCCATCATCCCTACGAATCAGGTCACGTAACGCCCATCCTTCATCTCTGTGTGACCAATTACAGCCTTAGTTTAGTTTGCATCACTGGACTGCTTCCTGGGCCTTATGTTACTAACTGTAATGAAGAGATGCTTTGATTGTCAGATAAATCCTTGGCTACTGCTGAGCTTTGGATCCCTTTTATTGGCAAAAACCAGCCTAATCACCTCAAAACTGTGTTTCACTTTATCTTCATTACAGATTTTTATCACAACAATTGGTAAGCCAGTTAGGAGCTAAGGGATGGGCACTCCACCCCAGGACATGAGTTCATATAAGTCTTATGTTTTTCTGAAAGCATCCTACTTGTCATTTCTTACAGTACAATTTCTTCCATAATAATTATATACCACAGCTTGTTCAGGCATTTCCCAACTTAGGGGAATCTTCTGTTAATTTTAAATTTTTTTCTGACACAAAGTAAATAATATATATTTATTATACATACAGGTACTTTTCCTTTTATCCTTCTGGGATAGACAGTATCACCACACAAATAGTAGTATTGCTGGGTCAAAAGGTATGCAGTTTTTACAGCCTTTGGACATAGCTCCAAACTGCCCTTTAAAAGGGGTGGAGCAGGTCACAACTCCACCTAGTGCATTAAGGTCCCAATTTTCCCACATTTCATCCAGCATTTGCCCTTTATCATTTTTGTCATGCAAGCCAATCTAACAGGTGTGAGTTGTTTTACTTTACATTTTCCCTCATCATTAGTGATTTAGAGCATTGTTTTCATATGATTAGTGATAGTTTTGATTTCTTCTGAAAACTGCCTGCTTTTGCTCCCAAAGCTTTACTCTTTGGGTTTATTACACACTAGTTTATTACGGTCATTTACTACAATGTATTGTGTACCTAATCCATTCCACTCTTTCTCAGTCACGTTTCTTAGACAATGCCAGATTGCTTTGATAATATTTTATAATATTTATAATACAGTTTGGGATCTGATATGGCTAGGCTACTTTCCTTCACATTTCTTTTCACTGTTTCCCTTTATACTCTTGGCCTTTTGTTCTTCCAGATGATTTCCTTTTGTTGTAACAAAGCAGAACGACCATAATAAGAAAAAAAGTTGACTCAATGCCTTCAGCAAGTGGAGAGAGAGCCCTTGGCTTATGAGAATTGAAAAGAAGCTGAAAGGCAGCTAATAGGGTCCATAACAGCACAAATAAAAGGGACTCTGTTGATGGAGGTGGGAACCAACAACAGGGAACACAACAGCAACTGATGGACTGAGACTGGCAAGTACAGTTTCTAACCTCAGAGATTTCACTGCACTGAACTGAGATCAGAATCATAAGAAAGGAGAATCAGAGTAAGAGTGAGGCAGAGACTTGAGAAGTATGGTAACAAAATTCCTGATATCTCCTATTTACTGTTTCTCCAAGGTAGACTTCTTCCACCCAAAGACTAGGGCTTTCACCACTAACCTAAATTCAAATCCTACCAGACACGAAATAGCTGTGTGACCCTAGGCAAGTTACTTAACCTCTCAGCCTCAGTTTCCACATCTGGAAATTGGGGATAATAACAGAACCTACTTCACAGCAATGTTGTGAGGATCAAGCAACATATATTAAATGCTTTGCACACCTTAAAAAAATAATGATGGTGATGATGCAACTGAGGAGGTTGGAAGAGAAGTTCAAGGAGCAACCTAATGAGTCACTGGGACAATGGCTGCTGAGGGATGGTCAGATGGAGCTCATGAGAAGCTTCTCTCACTAGCAGAGATCCATAGGGAAGTTCTCAGAAGATTTAACTCACAAAGCTGGTTAAATTGTTACCCAATCCACATGGAAGTTACGTTTTGTCCCTTTGTAGGGAGATAAGTTGGGGTACTATACATACTTTGTCCCATAAAGATAAAATGCTACTGTACCTTGCTTACCAATGAGGGTCTGCAAAGGAAGGGGTTAAGTTCCTAAAAGAAATGGGTTTGATAAATCAGATTCATTCCAGCCCTAAAATGACCTGCCTTAACCTAGAGCTAGTCTAACACAGGGGCAACTAGATACAGCCTTCATAGTAAAACACCACTCAGATAACATCAGGCTTTAGGTGTGGATTTTACTAAATACCTATATAGGAGTATTCTGATAAACTAGTAAAATCTGAAGCAGAGATCAGGTCAGATGTGACTCAGTCAAATAATTGATTCAAATAGGCACTTTGGGCATGGCAGAAGGCAAAGAGTCCACCATACTGCCAAGACTGATAAAAACCTCTTTGGGAGGGAGCTTTGGGTATGACATTCTTAAAACACAGGACTGATAATAAAATAAGTAATGGCAAGCCTATGGAGGCATCAGTAAAACTATACTAGGAAATATAACACCACAGCATTAAGGCTCTTCAGTTTCACCTAACCCTAAGGGAAGGGGTATCATGAGGTCTTGGGGGTCAATATCTGTACTGAATCTCATTTGGGAACCTCTATGTAGGCTGTTTTGTGCAGGATACATGGGAACATTTGGCGTTTTCTGAACCATCCCATGTAGTTAACCAAACAATACTGGATCTCTGGGGGTGGAGGACTATGGTGAAACATATTTCTTCATTAGTGATGAAGATAACAAAAGCAGAAGCACCTCCTAATTTCCCACACTCTAAACCTGTATGGTCCCTGAGGAAGGTAGGTGGCATCTTGCCACAGGGAACTGAATGAAGTCATGCCCATCAAAACTAACAGTTGTTCCAATTGGTCAATGTCATTGTCCAATTGGTCAAACCTCATTAATACTTTTTATTTAGTGGCTCACATAAATCAGGAACATTTTGTTTTCACATGGAAGAGTCCAGTATACCTTAGCCATCTTTCTGTAGGACAACTTGAACAACTCTTATTATGTTGGACAACTTACAAGATTGTGTTACGCAGGAAAACTCTTATTGATATGTTAAGGTGGGAGGTTTCCCTTCATGAGGGCATTGATGTACACCATTATATTGATGACAAGTTTGACTGTCCCAGATAAGGCTACAATGACTGAAGCCCTAGAGAGGAAGGTAGCCTGGCCCATATCAGGGTCCAGGACTGGGCAATGAAGTCGAAGAAAGTACAGGGTGCAGCCTGCTAAGTTTTGGGGAATATTGTGAATAGGGAAAATTCAGAGGATTATAAACACTGAAGACTGACTCCTATTTGCCTGACAATGACTTCCCTTTGCACTTGAGAGACTTCTTCCTCAGGTGAGAAGAACAAGACTTTCCTCTAACCAGAAGACTTCTGGTTCATGTTTTGAGTGATCCCTTAGGAGAGGCTGCTATAGGTTACTGGAATGACTTCCATCCATGCCAGCACAAGACAAGTTCCACTTTTTGCTGCAAGCCTGATCTGGTACAGAGAAGAGGAGCAACATTCCCTTTGACCTCAGACCTTGCATCTACTGTGTCCATCCCTGGAAGGAAGAGAAAGAGAAAAGGGAATATTTGTTATGCAGGTTCAAATTCCAGCTCCAGTTGTGCTTATCACCCAGCCTTTGGAAGGTAGAGGATTAGTGAATGAATTAGATCCTCCTGTTTGAGTGCCTTCCATCTTATGCTGCATTTGTTCCCACTCTGAACTTCAGTCTCCTCTGAAAAGAGTAGTACCTTCCTCTTAGTGCTGAAGATTCTCATACCTGGTCATATCCTACAGATCTCAGTGATTCTGAACCCCTGTAGGTCATCATCCAAACCCTATTTCCCATTCCCCTCAACCATCCTACCTCAAACACCATTCACTTCTATTATAGCCTCTGGAATGTTTGTTCCACAGGCAGCAAAGTTCCCTCTCCTACTCCTTTTGTTCTCCATTTGAAAGCAGGCTTCCCCCAGTGACCTAACTTCTCTGGCCACCCTTTCTAGTACTGGCTATATCTTTTGGCTCACTGGTCAGGACAAGGAAGTTGGAATACTCCTTGACCACCATTGCCACATCCAGGTTTTCTCCTGACTTCTATCACTCAGTAACACCTTTTCTCTTCTGAGGTTCATGCAATTCGTATCTACACCAAATCAAAATCCCAGCAGCTCTTGTCAACAAATCTTCAGGTTACTCCCCTTGCTTGCTCAATGAGTTTTGTACCTGGCTCACAATTTTTCTCTCTTCTCTAATTCCTGCCCTCATACTTGAGAACTTCAACATACATGTTGACATTCTCTCACTTAAACCTACTTCCTTAACCTATTCATTTCCCACGACCTCTTCCTCCACCCTACCTCAGTCATATACAGATGATTAATACCTGCAATCTTTCCATTGTCCACAAATGTACCACATGAAATGGTTTACAAAGCACTTTGCACTTTCATCATGTTTTGTATTCCAAGGGTTTAGCACAGTGTCTACCACAGAGTAGGCTCTCAATAAACGTTTATTGACTATCTATCTAGCCCAAGTCTCTTCTGAGTTCCAGTCCTGACTCACTGACTCCTTTTGGCTCTCCTATAGGTATCCCAAAATGAACATTTCCCAACCAGAAGCCAGATTTCCCCTAAACCTACTCTCTTGTAAATTTTCCTGTGCCTTTGCATAGGGCTTCCTGGTTTTCCTAACTTCCTTGAAGGCTCAGCTAAAATACCACCCAAAACAGCACTGTTATCCTATTAAGGCAAGACCAGATTTTACTTCTGCAGTGTTTAAACAGGTAAAATAATGGCATACCTGAGCCTAGAACACATGCAAAATGTGGTAAAAACAATAATTAATAAACTTTCTTTTACAGAAGTGTGAGGTTAGGTTTTTTTTAAGCCTTTGATAAATATTTTATTAATTGTAAGAAACAGGTTTATCCCATAATGCAGATATCAGCAAGAGTCAACATGACTATGTACCAGGCCTTCACTAAGAGCTAGGGATACAAAGAAAAGCAAAAGAACTTTCCTTGTATTTCAGGAAACTCAGTCTAAGGGAGAGACATCCTTCAAAATATGAACAAAGAAGGTTAAATCTGAGGAAATGCACAAACATTAACAAAGGCTTCTTGCAGAAGGGATTTTAGTTGAGACTTGAAGGTGAAGGTGAAGAAGAGAATTCCAGGCCTAAGGAAAAGCAAGGGAAAATGCAAGAGATAGCATGTCATATGGGAGGAAAAGTAATGAGGTCAATGTCACCAGATTGTAGTTGTGATGAGGAGGAAGGGATAAAAAAATGGAAAGGCAGGTAGGGACTGAGTTATAAAAGAGTGGCTGAGTACACAGAATAAAGGAAGGGGTAGGATCATATGGTCAGACTGGCACTACAGGAAGATCACTTCTCTCTAAGAGGAGGCTTCACTATGGGAAAATAAGGCCAACTTATGACTGGTTCTAGCCTTGTCACTGGTTCAGTTAATTTAGTAAAGTATTTTGAACTGTATACTTTGGTTTTTTCTATATGTAAAAAACGGACATTTCATCCTCATCAACTCCAGAAGAATGACTTTCTATGAAAATCCACAAAACATCTACAATCTCTGCAGGGACAGGTACTGTTTTACCTGGCTCAGTGGACAGCATGATGTACTTGAAGGCAAGAAGACCTGTTCCAATTCTGCCTCAAGTACTTACTGTGCCCTGTACAAACCAATCACTTTCAGTCTCAGTTTCCTCATCTGGAAAATGAGCACATTGAATATCAATTACCTTATAGCATTATTGGGAGGATCAAATGAGATAACATGTAAAACAGTGTATGTTAGCTACTGTCATTATTACTATTTTTTTGTATTCTTAGAGTTCTATAGAACACCTTGCATGTAGTAGGTTTTCAATAAACATTTGCTGAATGACACTAGGTGAACTGTTTCTTGTTTACTCATGAAGCACGCATTACTATACATCCTCATTATTATGTCTTGATGAGTGCTTAATTTTTGTAATGACAAATTTCTAATGACCAAAGCTTTGCTTCTCTAATGAACTTGTATTTACCACTTCAGTTAACAGGCTTTTGCTCTCTCTCTATATTTCTTCCATCCTTTTACATGTTGCCTCTCAATTTAGTCATGCTGTGTCACTTCTTCACAGTTCAACACTATCAATTAATCAAAAAACATTTATTAAGCACCTACTACTTTTGAGGCACTCTAAGCACTGGGGATACAAAAAGACATAAAAGACCCTTCCTGCCCTCAAATGAGTTTATAATCTAATGGGGAGATAACATGCAAATATACACAGAGCAAGCTATACAGGATAAATAGGAAATACCTAAAGAGGGAAAGCATCAGAATTAAGAGGGGTTAGTGAAGGTTTCCTGTAGAAGGTGGACTTTAGCGGGAACTTAAAGCAAGCCAGCAATGTCAGTAGGTGGAGTGGAAGAGGGAGAATATTAACAGCATGGGGCACAGTGGGGGAAAATGCCCAGAGTCAAGAGACAGTGTCCTGTGTGGCTTGAATACCCAGGAGGCCAGTGTTATTGGATGGAAAAATATATGTTGGGGAATAAGAGGAATGTTATAAAGGTAGGAGGGGGGGTGGGTTATGGAGGCAATATAGAAACAATGGAGTTTGCTGAGTAGGGGAGTGACATGTTCAGACCTGTGTTTTAGGGAGGCAGACCTACCAGCAGACTATAATGCAATAATCTAAGCATGAGGTAATGAGGATCTACACTGACAGAGAAGAGAAAGGGGCATATAGATGAGATGTTGCAAAAGTGAAATTGGGAGGCCTTGGCAATAACTTGGATATCTAAAAGAAAATGAGGAATCAAGGATAACTGCAAGCATAAGTGACTGAGCGGTTGGTGCGTTGCCTTCTACAGTAATAAGGGATGAGCAGAAAAGAAAGCGAGTTTTGTTCTGAACATACTAATGAGTTTAAGATGACTTCTGGATATCCAGTTTGAGATGTCTGAGAGGCTGTTGGAGATGCAAGATTGAAAGGTAGCAGAGATATTGGCATGAAAAGGCATGTTTATGAATCAATGGCATGGAGAGGATAATTAAATCTATGGGAGGTGATGAGATCATCAAATGAAAGAGAAGGAGAAGAACCCTGGGGGACATCTACGGTTAGAGGGTGTGATTTGGAGGAAGATCCAGCAGAGAAGACAGAGAAAGAATGGCCAAATATGTAGAAGAGCCAGAAGACAGTGACCAAAAGAAAATAGAACATCCAAGGCATGAGAGGGTCAAAGGCTATAAAGTGTCAAAGTTCAAAGAAAATGACCACTGAGAAAAGATGACTGCATTTCACAGCTAGGAAATCTTTACTAACTTTGAAGATAGTAGATTTAGTAGAATGATATCGCTGGAAGCCAGAGTGTGAGTGAGCGGAGAGAAAATGGAGGCACCTATTATATGGATAACCTTATAGAGGAGTTTGGTTAAAAAGGACAAAAGAGATACAGACAGCAGGGATGGAAGAATCAAGTGATGTTTTTTTCCAGGATACGGAAGACATGGATGGGCATGTTTGCAGGCAATAGGAAATGAACCAGTAGTTATTTTAAATTTCTACTGTTTTGCTGGAAAAGTCTCTGACTCTAATCACCATCTCCATTTCTTCCTCACAGGAACTTTGGACTCGACCCTTGGAATGAACCAGAGCTCTGCTGTATGGGTTTCTGCTTTGACCAGCATTCCCTGTCACTTTTTGGCAATCTCCACAATTTAGATTCCATTTGTGTTATTTTCCTCATTAGAATATATGCTCCTTGAAAACTTGCTTTTCTTGCACTTGAATCACTGATACTGTGCCTGAAATAGTAAGCACTCAATTTATTAATACTTTTGAAAATTATTTTGAACATTTGCTTATACTCTATTATTTTGACTCACATAAAATTTAGTGCTGCTTAATAAAAGTACAAAATTAACTCCATTTTAAGACCTTTATGTAGGGTGTAATCTAGTCACAGAAAGTTGGTTGGGGCCCCTAAGGGTTAAGTGATTTCTCATGGTCACATAGATAGATGCAGTATGTGTCACAAATGGGACTTAATCCAGGCATTCCTGACCACAAGGCAGGATCTCTACGTACTACTGAAAGAACTTTCTTCAAACTGCTAATTAAATTAAGCAATGAGAAGTGAAGACAAAGTTCTACCTTACTGCAAAAAGCTTAATGAAATTTGTAGCAGGTTTCAAGTGCCAGATTATATTAAGAATGGTACTAAAAGGAAAAGTGATCAATTTGTGTTTAAATATTACTGCTTAAAACTGAGCATGCAGCGAGATGGACGTTAAATGCTTTGTGTGCTTGTCCTATAAAATAACATAATTTTTAAAAAGCATGAGCGCAAGTAGACATATTTGTATTTAAAAAATGTTTAGTACAACATCTGGCATTGTTGGCATACAATAATCAGTACACATAATATTACAAGTCCAGTGAACCATGCAGTATTTCAGCAAGTAAGGAAGAAGCAGTGTTAGATGGTGGATAGAGTGCCAATATTGGAGAAAGAAAGACTTGTCAAGACAAGCAAGTCACCTAATTTCTCAGTGCCCCAATTAACTACGTGATTCACATGAGCTGCTGATGTGCATGGACTTTCTGTTAAGTCTTAAAAGACTTGCTGGGGCACTAAGAGGTGCCTCATTCAATGTCACTCAACCAGAGCCAGCATGTCAGAAGTAGAACTAAGCTCAGATTCCCCTCAATGCAGATCCTAACTCTCATTCCACCATGCCAGAATGCCTCTCTAATGAAGAATTAACCATGAATTATTTGTATCATGGACACCTTGGACAGCCTACTGAAGCCTAGGAGAGTAAGTTCAGGTTTTTTATATTCGTAATTGAAGGAAATGACAAATTTCAGTTAGAGACTAGGGAAAATAAATTCTTTTTTTTCCCCATCCCAAGTTCCTGGATCCCCTTAAATCTATTCCTGGAAGAGTTTTAGATGGTCTTTTCTAGGTCTATGTGTTATAAATAGCAAACTCCTCTCCATAACCTTAAATCATTTTAAGGTTTACAAAGGTCTTTTACTCTGAGGTAATTACCAAAATATTATTATTCTAATTATTCATTTAAGGGATAAAGACACCTTGGCTCAAAGAAATTTAGCAACTCCACACAACCAGCATCATGCTTACAGATTGCTTCCTTTATCTTTTTCTGACTGTGATCTAGTTATCCTGGTCTACCTCAAATATGTGATCAGAAATGCTTCTGTGACCAATGGCAAGTCACTTAAGTACTTTAGGTCCCAGTTTCAGTTGTACAATGAGGGAACTAAGCAGTCTATCTCTAAGTAAGGTCTCTTCCAGCCTTACATTCTATGATCCAAAATAAATATTTCAAAAAAGAAGAGTCTAGACAGCTAAAGTTACTCCTCAGTATAAACTTACAAAAAAGTTCAATTAAAATATTCCCTCTTCTGCTTATTTTTTCTACACAATTTTAAGTGTACCCCAAATACTGCCTGAACTATCAGTAAAGGAGAAAGAATACTATTAGCCTGAGAGTCAGAATCCTAGGTTTTAACCCAGGTTATGCTATCAACTTGGCTGTATTGTTGAGGTCTGAGGAGTGCTGGGGACCCCGAAACATCATCACACTGGGTCCTGCTCAAATGAATTTGACACAAGCGTACTCCAAGTCAAAGAAAAACAAAATTTATTAAAGATTTGTCATATTGGGTTGACTCTTAAGGAACCTAAGAATTTGTAATGCTTGTATTCACAAGCGGGCCAGACAGAATCTCAACTAGACAGGGTCTGAGCAGCTTCATGGAGGCAAGCTGGAACTTAACGACAGAAAAGATTGTAGGAAGCATCTGGGAGAGATCTGGTAGTCTAGGGTGATGGGAGGATGCGTTTAGGGAGGGTCCTGAGGAGAAGTCCAAGGTGTACCTCAATGGGACTGGAGTGACTGGTCAAGGATTGGAAACAGCGGGAGGCAATCAGGAGATATCAGACAATGGACAGTTTGGGTGGGAAGCAGGTAGGGCAATCCAGAGGACTTGATGGGAATGACAAGTACCATGGGGTGAATACAGATCCAGTCTAGGGAGGATCTTGATGGGAGTGGTCAGCAGCCTGGGGAATAGGGTTCTGATAGGATCAAAGGTGGGGAGTGCACCTAGGCACAGAGATAATGAAAATTCCTTGGGCTTATGGAGACTGCAGGATTTAAGAAGAATTCAAGGAGGTTCCCAGAGTCTGAATCCCATCAGTATGACCTCAGAAAAATCATTTAACCTTTTCTTCATTTATAAAAAAAGAGTTGGATCATATCTCAAATTCTATGAAATTGTCTTTTTGTCTTTGCAGGCAGCCAAGTGCTTGACACATAAAAGTTGTTTAATAAATGTCTGCTGATGATTGAATTACTTTTAAAGTTTATGAATTCTATAATGTGGGGAGAAACTGAAAACTAATCACTTAAGAATGATTAATCTTCAGTAGCAATAAATTTAGAACGGAAAAAAGATACACAAAATGAGATTAAAATCAAGAATAGCATTAATCTTAAACAAAGAAGTTTTCCCATCAGTTGATTTTCAATTTTGATAATCAGCCTTCATCACAGAAAAATTCTAGTTTGGAAACATAAATTTTTACAATACACCCCAATGTATATACATCACAAAGTGTAAAATGCTATTTTAAAAAGTTTGTAAAACTCCTTGGATTATAGTTTTACTAATTATTCACTATGAAAAATAATAAGCTTTTTAAATTTTTCAGCACCAGTTACAATCTTGAAATCCAATTTCACAGGACTACAAATGTTAGTGATACCCTTTAGGGAAATCTTTTACTATTTACTTAACAAAACTACCATTTGAAGTCAGTATTCCATAATAATGCTGTGAAGTAAGTAGATTACTTCTCTAAAGCTTTCTATCATAGAACTTTTTTGCCAATGTAAATTCATAAAATAGGGCTAACCATCAAAAGGTTAGGTATTCCTATATTTGAACTGTAGAAGAATCTTCTTTGCTCTTTCATTATTAAGGGGAGAAATACTTTGCTTTTTTAATAACATTAAAGTATAATTAATGTTTTATAATGAAGAGTCCAGACAGCTGAAACTACTCCTGAGTATAAACTTAGAAAGAAGTCTCTTATAGTCAACTGAAGCATTACCTCTTCATCTTGTTATTTCTACAAAATTGTGGCAAATATTTTAAATATATCCAAGGTAGATAGATATATGTGCCAGAAAAATGCTGAAGCAAAAGTTCTAACTAATGATCTCAGATTAAACAATATAAAGCAATCAAAATTTTCTCAATGTTACATTATGAAAAGCTTTCACAGAACAATAGTGAAACAGTTCCAAAGGCTAAGAAAATACTGATATTTAGAGTACAAACAATTACAATGTCAAAATAGATAAAACTATTATATGAGGGAACACTTGAACCGGGATTGCTTGAGTCAGGATTGCTTCCTTGTCTTAATGCTTCCTTGAAATTTAGTCTTCCTATTCATAACACACATCTGGAATCTTCTGAAGTCTCATTTCACCAAGGGAGATGGCTTCTTCCCTTCAATGGATCTCTGGTCTCTTGTTTCTTGAGCACATTGTGTTCACTGTACAATTTCAAAGTAGTGTAATATTGCCAAGATATGTTGAGGCATGAAGATGTATCCAGTGTATAATGCCATTCCAACAATGGAAATCAACATGGAATCTGAGTTGTAATTAAGGAAAACTATGAGACTGTTTCTCTTAGAACAATCAAGAATTTTAACAAAGATAATTTAAAATATAAAAATGTACAGTCTAAAAATGTAAATTCAAAAATTTTTAAATGAAGAGAGCTTTCTTTCCAAACTGAAGTGTTTCATACTGAAATAATCACAAGAGGCAAAGCATCAAAAAACAATACTGGGTGTAACAAAGTAAAATTATAAAATATAAACACATCTTCAGTATATACTATGTTACTTCAATTCTCAATCTTTTCAATACATTTTACAAGCACTTCTGTATGGTAGCAAAATCTGCAATGCCACTGCCTGCAAAGGGCCATTGAGAACCATAAAGTGAATGTGAGCACACTGCAAAATACAACCAACTAAATCTCCCAAGAAAAACAAGAGTAAAGGATGTTATCAATAAATTAGAAGACAGGAAGAGAATACAGGCCAGGCAATAGTAAGGGAATAGCAAATGGTCAGCCAGAACATGATGTCATGAGAAAGCAAGGAAGACCTTCAACATAATGGGCGGACCCTCTGTGGCAAACTTTGGGGAGAACGTGAAAAAGTAAAAACCATTGAGGGAAAACCAACCCATCTGGTCTAACCAATAACTATGTATTTTATACTTATTCCCCAAACCTGCCCCCATCAAAATTAGTTAAATCTACACAATGTAGAAATATTGCTAACAAAAGTACATAATCATTTCTTTCCTAAATGCCATAGCAAGGATGAAACAAGGGGTACCTCAGGGATATAATCTAAAAATCCATAAATAAGTCTGTAACTGGAAGAGACTTCAGAGACCATACAGTCCAAACTTCTCAATTTACAGGTTTGCAAGGAGGTTAAATGAGGTACCCAAGGTGTTAAACAACCAAGCAAGCAAACAAACAAACAAAACCTGGTAATTGCTTTCAATACAGTTTTTCTTTGTATTTTGTTTTATTTTGCATTTTCTTTGTATTTTATGTATTGAAAAAAATTATTCTCAGAGGGGGTCCATAGGCTTTACCAGTTTGCAAATGGACTCATGACATAAAAAGGTTAAAAAACCACAACAAATCCATACTCTACAACAAGCCAGTGTTTTTCCAACTGCCTCTCACTCTCTTCCCAGACAAAAAGTCTAATCTGGGATGCTCATCAGCTAATACCATAATGTTATTAACCGATGCCAGCTCCCAGTTTCCTTTTGTTACTTCTACAGAGAAAGACAAATGTCCCCACAGGGAACTTTTGCCCCCTCACAAGTAATTCCTGCTCTCTGAACTCAGGCCTCAATGGAAAGGTTCCACCAAAGTTAGAGATGATCACCTGGGAGATAGAGAAAACAAGGGTGAAGCTTAAGGAGAGAAAACATTTGGATCAATTTCTATGAAGAATACACTAGAGAATCAAGTAGGAAGATGAGAAGAAGGAAGGAGAAGGAAAAATGAGAACAAAAAGAATAAGAGGAGGAGGAAGGAGAGGAAGAAGAAATAGCTAACATTTAAATAGTGCTTCAACATGTCAGGCACTCTACCAAGGCCTTGACAAATAACTCATTTGATCCCCACAACAACCCTGGATGACATTCTTGTTCCCATTTTACAGTGGAGGAAACTGAGGCAAATAAGTGTTTAAGTGACTTGCCCAAAGTCAAAATCTAGTAAATGTCTGAGGCTGGATTTAAACTCAGGTATTCCTGCCTCCAGGCCCAGTGCTCCATACAGGAACTCACCTATTACAGACCAGTGGCCAATGTGCACTGGTGGAAAAAAAGGTTTCCTTACCAGGGATTCCATATACTTCTGAAATCACTGCTCTGGAGATTTGGACATATATGTTTGGATAGAATTGTTTCTATGTTTTCCTAATGTGGCACATAACTAATTTGATTAAATTTAGCTATTAAATTTAATTAAGTTAAATTAAAAACATTAAGAAGGGGCTGAGCCAAGATGGCAGAATAAAGGCAGAGACTCACCTAAGCTATCCCTGAAACCACTCTAAATACCTTTAAAAAATAACTCTAAGCAAATTCTGGGGCAGCAGAACCTACAAAAAAGATGAAATGAAACTATTTCTAGCCCAAGATAACTTGGAAGGTTGGCAGGAAAAGTCTGTTGTACCAGGGTGAGGGTGGGGCACAGTGTGTAGGTTGTACCAGCAGAGTTCCAGCCCAAGCAAACCAGAAGCAAACCTTGGGCATGACTAATCAGCAGCAGGAGTGGCAGCAACAGCTTCTAGAGCTCTCAGCCCATAGATGGTAAGGGGGCAGAAAAATATTACAGGGATCTTTATGCTAGCACTGAGGCAGGACTCTTGCTTTGCTCATATGGATCAAGGTCACAGTCCAGGGTGGCAGTCCCAGGGAAAGAGGGGAACTAGCATAGCACAGCTTTCAGTCACAGTGGAAGATGGGACCATCCTCTCAGTTCTAGGACATGAAAAAGTGTGCTTGTGGTCACTCACAGACCAGAGAGGAGTAAACACCTCTCCTTTGATCATACCTCCTTGGAAGAGCAGAAAGTTAACAAGTTCCTAGAAATATCTCTGAAAACAACTGTACAAAACCTCTAAAGTTTGGGAAAGTACATCATCCATACTGGAAGCGGAGTCCTACCTTAACAAAAAGTTAGGTAATGACTTCTTATGAAAATGAGTAAAGAGCAGAAAAAACCTCAGACTATAGAATCTTCCTTTGGTGACCAAGATCAAAACATATAATCAAAAGAAGATAACAAACTCAAAATTCCTACATCCAAAGCTTCCAAGAAAAATGTCAGTTGGTCTCAGGCCATGGAAGAGCTGAAAAAGGATTTTGAAAATCAAGTAAGAATGGCGGAGGAAAAACTGGGAAGGGAAATGAGAGTGATACAAGAAAATCATGAAAAACAAGTTAACAGCTTGCTAAAGGAGACCCAAAAAAATACTTTAGTAACACTTTAAAAATACCCTAAGCCAAATGGCAAAAAAGGTCCAAAAAGCCAAGGAAAAGAAGAATACCTTAAAAAACAGAATTGGCCAAATGGAAAAGAAGGTCCAAAAGCTCATTGAAGAAAATAATTCCTTAAAAATTAGAATGGAGCAAATGGAAGCTAATAATTCCACGAGAAATCAAGAACTGTAAAATAAAACCAAATGAAGAAAAAAAAGGAATACAACAAGAAATATCTCATTAGAAAACTAACTAACCTGGAAAACAAATCCAGGAGAGATAATTTTAAAATTACTAGACTACATGAAAACCATGATCAAAAAAAAGGGCCTGGATATCATCTTTCAAGAAATTATCAAGGAAAACTGCCTAGATATTGTAGACCCAAAGAGTAAAACAGAAAATGAAAGAAGCTACCGAATACCTCCTAAAGAGATTCTAAAAGTAAAACTCCTAGGAATACTGCAACTGAATTGCAGAGTTCCCAGGTCAAGGAGAAAATATTACAAGCAGTTAGAAACAACTCAAGTATTATGGAAACACAATAAGGATAACACAAGATTTAACAGCTTCTACTTTAAGGCATCAAGGAGCTTGGAATATGACATTCCAGAGGCCAAAGAAGCTAGGATTTAAACCAAGAATCACCTACCCATCAAAACTGAGTATCATACTCCAGGGGGAAAAATGGAATTTCAATGAGATAGGGGACTTTCAGAATTCTTAATGAAAAGACCAGAGCCGAACAGAAAATTTGACTTTTAAATACAAGAGTCAAGACAAGCATGAAATCATAAGGGACTTACTAAACTCTTACATTCCTACATGAAAAGATGGTATTTGTAACTCATGAGACTTTTCTTAGCACTAGGATAGTTGGAAAGAATGTAGGGGCACAGGGTAAGTTGAGCATGAAGGGACTGCTATCTAAAATAAAATAAAAGTATAAGACAAGAATGTACTGAGAGGAGAGAGGGAGAGGTTGAATGGGGTAAATTATCATGCATAAAAGAGGCAAGGAAAAGTTTTTACAGTGGAGGGACAGAGGTTGGAGGTGAGAGGGAATGAGTAAACCTTACTCTCATCAGATCTGGCTTAAGGAGGGAATAACATATATACTCAATTGGATGTGGAAATCTATCTTACCCTACAGGAAAATAAGGGAGAAGGTATAAAAGAGAGGGCAGACTTGACGATGGGGTATCAGAAGCAAACACTTTTGAGGAGAGACAAAGTTAAAGAAGAGAACAGAATAAATGGGGGTGGGATAGGATGGAGGGAAATACAGTTAAGTCTTTCACAATGCGACTATTAAGGAAGTGTTTTGAATAACTACACAGGTATAACACACATACACATATGTAGGTACATACACATATACAAGCAATATACATTGTTGCCTTTTCAGTGAGGGTGGATGGGGATGGAGGAAGGGAGAGAATTTAGAACTCAAAGTTTTAAAAATGAATGTTAAAAATTGTTTTTACATACAACTGGAAAATAAGATATACAAACAATAGGGTAAAGAAATCTATATTGCCCTACAGGAAAATAGAAGGGAAGGGGATAAGTGAAGGGTGGGGGAGGCTGATAGAAGGGAGGGCAGATTGTAGGAAGGGATAATCGGAATGCATGGTCTCTTGAGGTGAGTGGAGGGGAGACACAGGGAGAAAATTTGGAACTCAAAATCTTGGGGAAATGAACATTGAAAACTAAAAATAAACTAAAATACCAGGCAAAGAATTAATCAAGAAAAGTAAATTCAACAAGATGTGGTGGCATGTGCTTATAACTCCAGATCCTGAGAAGGCAAAGGTATTTCTCCAAAGTCCTAGAGTCCTGAGGTGCAGTGGGCTAAGCTGGTTAGGTGTTTATACTAAATTTGGTCATTTCCACCTCTCTTTCCTGCTAAACTTCTTTTAAAAAAAAAAAACAACCTAACCTTATGCCTCCACTTTAATAATCCCAAGCAATATGGCTTCTATATTTCAGTACTACTCTAATGAAACTAGTCTTTCAAAAAGTAAGCAATAACCTTTTTAAAAAAAATTGTTAATGTGTAGGGGTGGAGCCAAAATGGGAGAGTAAAAGCAGAGACTCACATGAGCTCTCCTACAAATTCCTTCAGATACCTCTAAAAAGTGAATCTGAACAAATTTCAGAGTGGCAGAATCCACAAAGAGGTGGAGTTGCAGACTTCTAGCCCGGGACAACCTGTGAGATCGACGGGAAGGATCTATTTCACCAGGCAGGGAGAGAAGTGCAGTCTAGCACTCGGGTTGCACCAGCTCATATTCAACCACAGGAGAGCTGGAGCGGGACTGAATCACCAGCAGCAATGGCTATTCCTAGACCCCTCAGCACAGTACAGCTCTGTCGTAGCTGGGTGAAAGAGAAGCCTATGGGAGTAGAAGCTACTCCTGAGACTATCAGCTGATAGACTAAATGTATGAAAGGCACTTATTTAAACTTCCGGGAACCAAGATGATGGAGTAAACAGTAAGTGCTTTCACCCTCCCTTGTTGACCTTGAAAAAGCCAGAGAATATTGCCCCAGGAAAAATCCTGGATAGTGGAGCCAGCAGAAAAGAAAAGTCTGTTAGCTCAGGAGGCTATGGGGATTAACGGAAAAAGTCCCTCTTGCTGTGGTTAAAGGGAATCAGTACAGGATGGGAGGGTCCCAGAAAGCTAGCAGTTTGTTCCACCTCAGTGGACCAGCAAGAGATACTGAGGCTGAGGATGGTGGAGTTCACAAGCACCAACACCAGAACCCCAGGAGTGTCTTTGCACAGCATGGATGACATCTACCAGCAGCTATGCTCCAGTGCAGCCCCAAGGGAGGAGGAGACCTCCAGTGGGCAGACCACCCATTCCCCACACCTCATGCTGAGATCTTCAGGGTAACCCTGGGGAAATGAAAGACTTCATTTGGCCTGGTCACACACCAGTTAGCTCTAGCTCAGCACCAGGTATGCTACAGCATACATGCATTCCAGCTGCCAGAACCAGAGGCCCCAGCATATAATGCCAGTAAGCAGGCCCCTAGTCCCTTGCACAAGAAGCATGGGGCAGAGGCCCCTGTGCCCCAGAAGTCAGGAAAAAGGCAATGACAATGAGCAAAAAATAAATTAGAAAAGCAAAGATCACAAATTCTTAACATGGGGACAGGAAAGATCAAAATATGAATTCAGAAGAGGACAGCATTGACATGATACCCACATCTGAAACCTCAAAAAAGAAAATGAACTGGTCTCAAGTCCCAAAAAAATTTTTTGGAAGAGCTCAAAAAAGATTCTAAATTTGAAATGGCAGAAGAAAAATCGATCAATTCTTAAAAAGAAATAAATACAACTGACAAAATGGAAAAAAAAATTCACTGAAGAAAACAATCTTAAAAAGTGAAATTTGCCAAATTGGAAAGGAGGAACAAAAGCTAACCGAAGAAAATAATTCCTTAAAATTTAAAACTGGGCAAGCAGAAACCAATGACAGTATGAGGCAACAGGAATTAGTCAAATAAAATATAATGAATGAAAAAGTAAAAGAAATGTAAACTATCTCATTGGAAAAACAACTGACCTGGAAAACAAAACCAGGAGACATAATCTAAAGATTACTGATCTAATAGAAAGTCATGGTGAAAAAAAGATCCTACACAGTATCTTTCAAGAAATCATCAAGGAAAACTACCCAGAGGTCCTAGAAGCAAAGAATAAAATAGATATCTAAAGAATCCAGCAATTACTTCCAGAAAGAGATCCCACATTGAAAACATCAAGAAACTGTAGACAAATTCCAGAATTATCAGGTCAAGGAGAAAATACTACAAGCAGCCAGAAAGAAACAATTCAAATACTGCAGAACTACAGTCAGGATCACACAGGACCTTGTTCTGAGAGATGCAAGAAAAGTACGAAAAACGGGTCAATACCTTGGTAAAGGAGATCCAAAAAAATGCTGAAGAAAATAACACTTTGAAGAATAGGCTCACTCAATTGGCAAAAGAGGTTCAAAAAGCCAATGAGGAGAAGAATGCTTTCAAAAACAGAATTAGCCAAATGGAAAAAGAGGTTCAAAAGCTCACTGAATTTAATAGTTCTCTCAAGATTAGAATGGAACAGATGGAGTCTAATGACTTTACGAGAAACCAAGAAATCACCAAACAAAACCAAAAGAACGAAAAAATGGAAGAGAATGTGAAATATCTCATGGGAAAAACAACTGACCTGGAAAATAGATCCAGGAGAGACAATTTAAAAATTATGGGACTACCTGAAAGTCAGGATCAAAAAAAGAGCCTAGATATCATCTTCCATGAAATTATCAAGGAAAACTGCCCTGACATTCTACAACCAGAGGGCAAAATAAGCATTGAAAGAATCCATTGATCACCACCTGAGATCCAAAAAGAGAAACTTCTAGGAACATTGTGGCCAAATTCCAGAACTCCCAGCTCAAGGAGAAAATCTTGCAAGCAGCTAGAAAGAAACAATTCCAGTATTGTGGAAATAAAATCAGGATAACTCAAGATCTAGCAGCTTCTACATTAAGGGATCGAAGGGCGTGGAATAGGATATTCCAGAAGTCAAAGGAACTAGGACTCAAACCAAGAATCACCTACCCAGCAAAACTGAGTATAATACTTCAGGGGAAAATATGGTCTTTCAATGAAACAGAGGACTTTCAAGCATTCTTGATGAAAAGACCAGAGCTGAAAAGAAAATTTGACTTTCAAACACAAGAATGAGAAGAAGCATGAAAAAGTAAACAGCAAAGAGAAGTCTTAAGGGACTTACCATGAGTGAACTGTTTACATTCCTACATGGAAAGACAATATTTGTAACTCTTAAAACTTTTCAGTATCTGGGTAGTTGGTGGGACCACACACACACACATGTACACGCATGCACACACACATACACACATGCACACACACACTGAGACAGAGAGCACAGAGTGAATTGAATAGGATGGGACCATAGCTTAAAAGAAATTAAGGTAAATGGTGAGAGAGAAATGTAGTGGGAGGAAAGAGGGTGAAATGGAATGGGGTAATTATATGTCATTTAAGAGGCAAGTAGGAGACTTTTTAGTGGAGGGAAAAAGAGGAGAGCTGAGAAAAAAAAACAAGAAGTTTACTCTCATCACATTTGACTAAAGGAAGGAATAAAATGCACACTCATTTTGGTATGAAAACCTATCTTACAGTATAGGAAAGTGGGGGAGAAGGAGATAAGCAAGGGGGGGGATGATGGTAGGGAGGGCAATGGGAGGAGGGAGCAATTTGGAGTCAACACTTGGGGAGGGACAGGATCAAAAGACAGAAGAGAAACAATGAGGGGCAGGATAGGATGGAGAGTAATTCAGTTAGTCTTACACAACACGACTATCAGGGAAGTCATTTGCAAAATTACACAGATATGGCCTATATTGAATTGCCTGCCTTCCCAAAGGGAATGGGTGGGGAGGGAGGGATGGGGAGAATTTGGAACTCAAAGTTTTAGGAACAACTGTTTAGTATTGTTGTTGTAACTAGGAAAGAAGACATACAGTTAATGAGGAATAGAAAGTCATCTGGCCCTACAGGAGAAAAGAGAAGATGGAGACAAGAGAAGGGAGGGATGACAGAAGAGAGGGCAGATTGGAGATAGGGAAAATTAGATTGCTTGGGGTATTGGGGTGGGGGGAGGGGATAAAAGGGGAGAAAATTTGGAACCCAAAATTTTGTGAAAATGAATGTAAAAAGTTAAATAAATACAAAAAAAAGACTTGAGAGGGATAAAAAGGTAAACAGGAAAATTTTTTTTTTAAAAACCATGTTATTCAATAAGGTCAAATATATTTATATCCCTACATGGAAGGATGATATTTATAAATCTTAAGAACTGTATGTTTATTATGATATTTAAATGGGATATACATAGGCAGAGGGTGTGAATATAAATTAACTGATATGACAAAAAACCTAACTAAGGGGTGCAAAGCAATTGTAATGGGAGAAGGAGAAAGGAGGAGGCAGAAGAGGGTATAAGAGGCACAAAAATATATTATAGTAGAGTGAAAGAAGGGAGGGAGATGAACACTGCTTTAACTTTACTCTCATCAGTTTTGGTTTAAGGAAGAAAGAGCATACTCAGTTAAGTATAGAAATCAAACTTATCCTACAGGCAGTAGGAGGGAAAAGGGGAAAGAAAATGGTGGGGGTGATTAGAAGGGAGGGAAGAAGTAGTAAGGGAACATGGAAAGAAAAGGGAGGCAGGCTGATAGAAGGGAGGGAAGATTGAGGGAGGTGGTGGTCAAAAGCAAAACCCTTTTGAGGAGGGGGTGGGAGAAATAAAATAATAAATGGGGGAGAATGGGATGGAGAGAAAGAAACCGATAGTCACCATAACTGTGAATGTGAATGGGATGAATACTCTCATAAAATAGAGGTGGATAGCAGAATGGATTAAAAACCATGCTCCTACAATATGTTGCTTACAAGAAACACATTTGAAATGGGGATACACAGAGATTAAATGTTAAAGGCTACAGTAGAATATATTATGCTTCAGCTGAAGTAAAAAAAAAAAAAGCAGTGGTAGCAATCCTGATCTCAAAGCAAAAACAAAAATAGATCTAACCAAAAAAGATAAGGAAGGAAACTATATCCTGCTAAAAGACACCGCAGACAATAAAGTAATGTCATTACTAAACATATATGCACCAAGTGGTATAGCATCCAAATTCTTAAGAGAAATTAAGGGAATTACAGGAAAACATAGAGAGCAAAACTATACTAGTGGGGGACCGCAACTTCCTTCTCCCTAAACTAGATAAATAACCACAAAATGAACAAGAAAGAAGTTAAGGAGGTAAATAGAATTTTAGAAAGGGGAGATATGGTAGACCTCTGGAGAAAACTGAATGGAGATAGAAATATACCTTTTTCTCAGCGGTACATGGAGCTTACACAAAAACTGACCATGTATTGGGACATAAAAACCTCACAATTCGGTACAGAAAAGCAGAAATATTAAATGTTATCTTTTTCAGATAACGCTGCACTAAAAATTACATGCAATAAAGGGTCATGGAAAGATAGACTAAAAACTAATTGGAAACTAAATAGTCTAATCCCAAAGAATGAGTGAGTCAAACAACAAATCATAGAAAGAATCAGTAACTTCATTCAAGAGAATAAAGATAATGAGACAACATACCCAAACTTACGTAATGCAGTGAAAGTGGTTCTTAGTGGAAGTTTTATAATCTGAATACTTACAAGAATAAAACAAAGAAAGAGGAGATGAATGAATTTGGCATGCAACTGAAAAAGCTAGAAAAAAAAACAAATTAAAAATCCTCAAATACAAAATCACAAATACTGAAAACCAAAGGAGAGATGAATAAAATTGAAATTAAGAAAACTATTGAACTAATAAATAAAACTAAGAAGTGGTTTATGAAAAAAAATCAATAAAATATGTAAACAGTTGATTAATTTAATTTAAAAAAAAAGAAAAACGAATTTCCAGTATCAAAAAAAAGAGGTGAATTCACCACCAATGAAGAGGACATTAAAACAATAATTTGGAATTATTTTTTCCAACTGCATGCCAATAAATTTGACAATCTTAGTGAAATGAATATTTACAAAAATAAAAACTGCCCAGACTAGACTAACAGAAGATGGAGCAAAATACTTAAATGTGCCCATATCAGAAAAAGAAACTGAGTAAGCTATCAATAAACTTCTTAGGAAAAAATAATCAGAGCCAGATGATTTACAAGCTAATTCTATCAAACATTTAAAGAACAATTAATTTCAATACTATATAGACTATTTGGAAAAAGTGGCAAAGTCCTACCAAATTCTTTTTATGATACAAATATGGTACTGATACCTAACCTGGGAAGAGTCAAAACAGAAAAAGAAAATTACAGACCAATTTCCCTAAGGACTATAGAGGCAAAAAAAATCTAAAAAAAATACTAGTAAAAAGATTACAGCCAACTTATAACAAGAATAATACACTTTGATCAGGTAGGATTTATATAAGAAACACAGGGCTAGTTCAATATTAGGAAAAATATCTGCATAATTGATCATATCAGCAACAAAACTAACAGAATCTATATGATTATTTGAAGAGACGCAGAAAAAGCTTTTGAGAAAATACAACACCTATTCCTATTAAAAACGCTATAGAACACAGGAATAAAAGGAGGCTTACTTAAAATGATTAAGCTGCATCTACTCGCAACATTCAGAAAGCATTACATGTAATGGGGTATGTCCAATAAGATCAGGGGTGAAACAATTACGTCATTATCTCCACTGCCGTTCGACGTGATACTAGAAACGTTACCTAAGAGAGCGAAAGAAATTAAAGGAATTAGAACAGGCAAAGAAGAAACTACGTGTTATCGCTCCTTGCAGGTGATGTGATAATTATATTAGAAAATGCTGGAGAAATCACGTGAAAAACCACTTAAAATAATAAACAGCTTTAGCAAAGTTGCACAACATAAAATAAACCCACACACATCTTCTGCATTTCTACATAATAGTAACAAAGCCCAACAGCAAGAGATAGAAAGAGAAATTCCATCTAAAGTTACTGTAGACATTACAAATATTTGGGACTCTACCTGCCAAAACAAACCCCAGAACTATATGAACACAATTACAAAACACTTGGCACACAAATAAAGTCAGATTTAAATAAGTGGAAAAACACCAGGTGCTCATGGGTAGGCCAACCTAATATAATAAAAATTACAATTCTATCTAAATTAATTTACTTATTCAGTGCCATACCAAACTACCAAAACTTGTTTTATTGAGCTCAAAAAATAATGTCAAAATTTACCTGGAAGAACAAAAGGTCCAGAATAACAAGGGAGAAAATGAAAAGAAATGCTAGGGAAGGTGGCCTAGTCATATAAGATCTTAAATTGTATTATAAAACAGAAATCAAAACTACTTGGTACTGGCTAAGAAATAAGAGGGGTAGATCAGTGGGATAGGTTAGGTACACAAGACACAGTAGTCAATGATTATAGCAATCTACTGTTTGAAAAACCCAAAGACCTTAGCTTCTGAGAAAATTCACTCTCTGACAAAGACTGCTTGGAAAACTAGAAAAGAAGATGGCAGAAACTGGGCATAGACCAACAGCTGAAACCATAAACCAAAATAGTCCAAATGGGTACACAATTTTGGTATAAAGGTTGATACTCTAAACAGCTTAGGGGAGCAAGGAATAGTTAATTTGTCAGATTTATGGAGAATGGAGGAATTTATGACCAAACAAGAGATAGAAACCATTATAAAAGCAAAATGGATAATTTTGATGAAATTGAAAAGTTTTTCCACAAAGTCAATGCAAGCAAGATCAGGAGGGAAGCAGAAAACTGGGAAAGAATTTTTACAACTGGTGTCTATGATAAAGGTCTTCTTCCTAAAATATATGAAGAAATAAGTCAAATTTAAGAGAATACAAATCATTCCCAAATTGATAAATGGTCAAAGGATATGAACAGGCAGTTTTCAGAGAAAGAAATTAAAAGGTATCTATATTTATATGAAAAATGCTCTAAATCATTACTGATTAGAGATTCAAATCAAAACAGTTCTGAGGTACCATGTCACACCTATCAGATTGGATAACGTGAAAAAACAGGAAAATGACAAATGTTGGTGAAGATGTGGGAAAAATGGAACACTAATTCATTGGTGGTGGAGCTGTGAACTGAAGCAATCATTCTGGAGAGCAATTTGGAATTATGCCCAAAGGGCTATAAAAATATGCATAACCTCTTACCCAGCAATCCTGGTTCTACACCTGAATCCCAAAGAGATCATACAAATGGGAAAAAGATCTACATACACAAAAATATTTATAGCAGCTCATTTTTTGGTGGCCAAGAACTGGAAATTGAGGGGATATCCATCAATTGGGGAATGGCTGAATAAGCTGTGGTATATGAATGTAATGGAACACTACTGTGCCATAAGAAATGACTAACAAGTGGACTTCAACAAAACCTGGAAAGAGTAATATGAACTGATGCTGAGTGAAATGAGCTAAACCAGGAGAACATTGTACACAGTAACAGCCACAGTTTTAAATGACTGATTTTGATAGCCTTAGCTATTCACAGCAATGCAAGGACCTAAAACAATTGCAATTTCATGATGGAAATTGTCATCCACATTCCGAGAAAGTACTGTGGAGGCAGAATGCAGAGTAAAGCAGATTATTATCTTTTTTGTTATGTTTCTGTTTTCTTTCTCATGGTTTCTCCCATTCATTATAAGTCTTCTATGCAACATGACTAACATGAAAATGTGTTTAATAGGAATGTATGTGAAGAGAACATATCAGATTGCATGCCGTCTCGGGGAGGGATGGAGGAGGGAGAGGAAGAAAATTTAAAACTTACTCAAGTGAGTGCTGACAACTAAAAATAAATAAATAAATAGGTTGGAAAAAATAATTGCTAAGAACCAAACAAAAATATTTCAAGATACAAACTGCAACACTGAAGAGGGTTACATAAGAAACTGTAAACTTTTAGAATGTAGTATGTGTATTCAAGCATTTGTAAAATATGTAATATATACAAATATAACAAAATCATCTCCATTTGACATTTTTCCTGTTATTTAATAAAGTACTTTGCTCTTTTTTCAAGTTTCTTTTGTAACTGACATGTATGTACATTGAAGGAAAACAAATTAACACACTGCTACAGCAGAGAATGCATAAATTATTCTGTGTTTCTAGTATATCCTCTTCACCAAGAGGTGGGACATATACTTATTCATCTGTTTTTCAGAAATCATGATTCATTACTGCTTTGGTCAGAGTTCTGAAATCTTTCAAAATTGTTTCCCTTCATATTACGTTTCACTTTATATGAGTTCATAAAAGTATTTCAATATTTCTCTGAATTAACCATATTCATAATTTCCATTGGCACAATAAAATTATACAAACATCTTCTGAGCCATTCCCCAATTAATAGGCATCTATTTTGTCCTCAGACCTTTAGTGTAACAAAAAGTATTGTCACATGTAATAATCTCATATACATAGGTCCTTTCCTTCCATGCTTGGCCTCCCATGACATTTGTAATTCATACTGGGACTACGAGAATATTTATTTAGCATTAGGGTCAAAAACTGTCCTAAGTGTGGTGGATGAAATACAAGCAAGCAATACAGTCTCTGCACTCAAGAAACACAGAGAATGAAGAAGAAATGCAGATTCCTGGAACCTGGGAAGATAAGGCAAAGCCAAGAGACCTAGGGGTAGAGTTCAGGTTATACATAGTGAAGAGAATAGAAGCAGGCTCAGAGTGGTGAGAAAGTTGTAATAAAAACTTAAGTTTAATGATTTGGAGGTACAATTTCAAATTTTTTTTCCAGGACAGTTGAATCAATTCACAGCTCCACCAATGGGGAATACACTAGTGTGTCTGTCTTCCCATAATCTCTCCAAGCAACTGTTAGTTAAGAAATTTTGTCATCTTGCCCATCTGATGGGTGTGATATGGAACCTTAAAATTGCTCTAATTCACAACGACCTCCTAACAACCAAATCAAAAACCCTACCCACCCCACCCACCTCCATCATCTTCTGCCAATCTTATTCCTTCTTTACAGTTTCACTACTACAGCTACTATAAATGAATCCAAATGTCTGAGTCACAACTATCTTCTGCACTCTAGATCTTCATCTCCAACTGCCTTCAGAAAACTTCTGCCTGATCTCTACTAGCATCTCAAAATTCAACCCTTCTAAAACCAAATTCATCCCTCTTCCTCCTTCTCAATGAAACACCCCTCTCATCACTTTTTGACATTTCTATGGCACTACCTTGTACTACATATACAAGTACTCCTACATAAGACAAGTAGTATTAATTCCACCCCAAATTAAAATGTAATTGGGAAATGTCTGACAAAGTAAATAAAAATACAATAATATACACAATGTTAATTTGTGGTTTTCTTTTTTAATAATAATTTCCCCCCAATTACATGTAAAAACAATTTTAAACATTTTTTTTAAAGTTTTGAGTTGCAAAATCTATCTCTCTCTCTCCCTCAATTTCCCTCCTCCTTGAGACAGTAAGCAATTTGATGTAAGTTTTATATGTGCAATCCGGTAAAACATTGCTATATTATTTTATGTAAGAAGATCCAAGGGAGAAAGGGACAGAGGAAAAGAAGGAAGGAGGGAAAGAAAAAAATTATATGCTTCAGGTGTTCAGACAACATCAGCTCCTTCTCTGAAAATGGATAACATTTTTCATCATGAATCTTTTGGGACTGTCTTGTATCCTTGTATTACTGAGAATAAATCATTCATAGTTGCTGTTACTGTATACATTGTTGTAATTCTATTTACTTCACTTTGTTACTAGTTCAAGCAAATTTCTCCAGGTTTTTCTGAAATAATCCTGCTTACCTTTTCTTACATCACAATACTACTACCTTACAATCATATAACACAACTTGTTCAGCCATTCCGCAATTGATGGGCATTCTCTCAATTTCTGATTCTTAGGTATCACACAAAACAGCTGCTATAAATATTTTTGTACAAGTAGGTCCTTTCTCTCCCTTTTTTTATCTCTTTAAGAGATAGACCCAGTAATGCTATTTGTGGGTCAAAAGGTACACACAGTTTTATAGCCCTCTGGGCATAGTTTCAAATTACTCTCCAGAATGGTTAGATCAGTTCACCACCTCACCAGCAGTCTCAGTTTTCCCACATCCCCTCCAACATTTATCAGTTGGATGGATGTGAGGTGGAACCTCAGAGTTGTTTTAATTTGCACTTCTCTAATCATTAGTGATAAAGAGCATTTTTTTCATATGACTATAAATGACTTTGATTTCATCATTTGAAAATTGCCATTTGTCAGCTTAGAGCAACTTCCCTGTGCCACTGTTGGTCATGCTGCTGGCCTGAGTTAGAAATCTGAAAAAAGAGACAGATGACTACTTATGCCCTAGTTTTTTCTATTTAGGATGCTATTCAATAGTCCAAGCCTTCAGTTCCCAGAGATAGTTTAGTCTTCAAAATCATCCTTTAAAAGAAAAACTGGCTTCGCCCTGCTTGGGGGTGGGAGGGGAGAGTTTCTTTACGATTCTGCTACCAGCACAACTAAAGAATGAATAGCACCACCAAAGAATCTGAGGATATAACAAGATAAGCACTTCTTATCTTCTGGTGTCTTCCTTGTCAAGGACCCCTCTACTTATGCCCACAATCTCACTTCCTCCAGAAACTGACTTCTTTGATCATTGTCTCTCCCTATATAATCTCTCCTTTCTTCTCCCTTTGTTTACATACCGACCAGCACAAGCAACAACACTACGAAGAAGCAAGGCAGGGGCCAGCAGTAAGCCCAGAGACACCACGGTTGAGCAGAACACTCACATGGGAATTTCTGTTTGCAGATGATTGTGCACCCAACGCAGCTTCTGAAGCTGAGATGCAACAAAATATGGATCAATTCTCTGCTGCCTGTGCTAATTTTGGCCTAATAATCAACACCAAGAAAACACAGATGTTCTATCAGCCACCACCACACTATCCATATGTGGAACCATCGGTTACAACAAATGGAGAAGTTTTGAATGCTGTGAATAAGTTCACTTACCTTGGTAGTGTACTGAGGTTGACTCATGCATTGCCAGAGGTAGTTCAGTGTTTGGGAGGCTCCAAAGAAAAGTATGGGAGAGAAGAGGTAACAGACTGACTACCAAGCTGAAGGTCTACAGAGCTGTTGTGCTGACCTCATTTTTGTATGCCTGTGAAACATGAACAATCTACCAGAGCCATGTCAGGAAACTGAACTGATTCTATTTGAACTGATCACCTGGCAGGATAAGGTACCAGATGCTGAGGTCCTTACTTGAACTAAACTGCCTAGCATCAGAGAGTGCAACACCAAAGGACTGGTCACATTGTTCAAATGCAAAATGTACGCTTGCCAAAAAGACTATCTTATGGAGAACTTGCATGGGACAGGTGATCACATGGTGGTCAGAAGAAATGATACAAGGACACTCTCAAGATCTCTCTCAAGAACTCTGGAATTGATTGTATAACATGGGAGACACTGGCACAGGACCACTCAGCATGGTGTGCCCACATCAGAAAGGGTGCTGTGATCTATGAGCAAAGCAGAATTGATACAGCTCAGAGGAAACGCAGGATGCGCGCAAATTTGGAATATCCACCCCAAATGTTCACACAGACTCTCTGTGTCCAATCTGTGGTAGAGCATTCCAAGCTTGTACTGGTCTGATCAGCCACATTCAGACACAATGAAACTTGACTTTACCATGGTGATGTCATTTTGGTCCTCTTCAAGAAGGAAGGACAACAACCAACCAACATACCTACCAAGATCCACATAGCCACTAATAACCTAATTCAATCATTCTCCTCTTAGCTGGGGCCTCCTAATCCATTTCCCAAATACCTCTCTTTGCCCTCCACTCAAATGGATCTCATCAATGTGAATACTCCAGGGGGAGGGGGGCTCTAAGTAGGTTTTTAGGTCACAATACCAGAAAAAAAAAGCTGATTAGTTATTGTTTTCAAAATATTTTAATACCTCAATTCACTCAAAAAGGAATTATACACAAAATGCAGAATAACTATGGCTACATATTATATGGCTATAACCATGGCTAAGAAAACAGAATTTTTGGTAAGATACAAGACAAGACAAGAGAGAATTACTAACACTTAAATGTTCTTACTCAGACTCTTTAAGTGACCAGCTTCCATATGTGAATGGCAGAAGCACAAGTAAACTCAATGGCTTGAGTAAACTCACTGCTCATTAGGAAACCCTGCTGCTTCTGCATCTCCTCCCTCAGTCCTCATGAAACAACAGATGCTGACTTTGCCCCATCACCTGAAAAAAAAAAAAGGAAAAGACAGGAGAAACAGGGAAGGCTAAAAACATGATGCCTCTTGATTGGGACCAGTTCTTGAGCAGTGATCCCAAAGCCACTTCCACAAAAAGTAGAAAATGAAGATTCTGCACAGTAACATAAAATGAGAATGGACAGGTTGCATGGGTGATTGCATAGGGTTTGAAGGTGAATGAAACCCAAAAGGACTCAGTATCCTCCAATCTAAGGCTATGAGCCCAGGCTGGAAAACCCTATATCCCCTAACATGAAAACTGGGGGATGACTAAAACCTCAAAAGAGAATATAAAACTCTCTTAATAAATATAATACAAAGGAAAAGTGAATCAGTGCTTGATGAATCTAAGCTGCTGGAGGGTACTGTTTTTGTCTTTGCCACAGTACTTGGCATAGTCTCTGAAACACAGTGAACATTTAATAAATTTTTACTGATCAGACTAATAAAAGAATGGTTAAAGAGAGAAATGAAATCCATAACAGAAGAAATTAGGTATGAATGTTAGAAACATCAACAAAGAATTAAGATACAGGCCTGAAACTTCTCTGATCAAAAATCTACAGTAGTTCCCCATTTTCTCTGAGACAAAATACAAACTTTAGTCTAACCTTTACAACTATTTACAATATGCCTCCAATCTATTTCTCTATATATTTCATGAACTCTACATTCCAGACAAACCAGCTCGAATTTGGCACTCTTTCTCCTAATTCTTTGTCTTTGCACATTCCAGCAAATAAATTGGAATTAACTTTTGGTTGTTGCACATTCAGAAACCTTTTACTGCTATCAAATTTTTCTCAAGCCCCCACATTCAGTTACAGGACCCCACATTGGGTTGTGACACAAAGTTTAAGAAGTAGTAAACTAGGTAATAGTTTATTTGAGTAAGGTTTATTAGACTGCAGATATGTAACTAGTAATTTTTATAAATTCACTTGAAGGTTGGGGTTGGGGAGGATAGCGTTGAGGTAATGCAGAGACATTTTCAAAAGAAGATATAGTTGTATTGGGAGAAAAGTTGGCCCGTCTTCTAAAGTCTAGTCTGCATCCCCATGGAGGGTTGGGAGGAAGAAGCGCCCCAGGGGATGGGCCAATAGAAGCCATAAGGTGTGGTAGAGGTACAAAAGTCACAGGGTGGAAAATGTTCTTCACCACATGTAGGAAGAAGTGTACTACCCTCAAGTGGATGTCTGTGCCATGGTCTGATGTCCTAGTTATCTTGCATTATTTAACAGCTCTGGTGGACTACAAACTTAATATGATAAAGAAGTTAAAAAAAATATCATTTAAGGTTACGTTAACATACATCATGACTAGAATGAGAAAACTAATACTCCTCCTGAATGATCTCCTTTTAGACCATATCTAAACTACAACTTTTGAAACTGTTGAATATTGCCTCCTTCTCTTCCTCCTGAACACTCTCCCTTCCCTCGGACTCTTATTTAACAGGACTGTTCTTCCCATACCTGTCATTTCAGCTATCCTCAGTCTTTTTTGCTGGATCATGTGAGCTCTCTGATGGGAGGGAAAGTTTTGTTTGTACCTGTACCTTCAGCATCTAATACAATACCTGGCACAGAGTAGTTCCAAACTGTTAAATTATGACTCATCTCTCATCCCCCTTATCCTGAGTGTCTCTTAGTCCCCTGGCTCTGTCTAGGTCGTTTGTCTCAATACTCTCAAAGCTCTCATCAGCTCCCATGGTTCAAGTATCACCTCTACAGAGATGTTACTGAAATCTCTCACTTAAACTGTATTTATGCATTATTAACTACTTGCTGGCTACATCTTTCTGGGTAGTCCAGTTAGGCAACTGAAACTCAGTATATCTGAAATAGCACACACTAAACTGAAATCCTCATCACCTCTCACCTGGTGCCTCCTTAGACCTAATTTCTCCTGTCTCTAACGTACCTTCAAAATGCTGCGAAACTTATCTTCCTAATGAACAGATGACTCCTTCACTATTCAGTTCAAAAATCATTAGTGGCATCCACTGTTTATTGGATAAAAAGCTCCTTGGCATGACATTTAAAAGGCCAAATATAATCCGATTTGAACTTAATAGTTCTATTTATACTTCAGAAAATTAAACTTCAGTCAAACTGAACTACTGTGCTAGCTGATCTTGATATGTGACACTTCATACCTGCCTCATATAAGCCATTTGCAATAACTGGAATGCACTCCCTCACTTCTTCCTTTTTAAATTCTCTTCTTTTAAGGTTCAAACTGGGAGTCATTTCTTTTTAGAGGTCTTTCCCAATCTCTAAAGCTAAACAGCTACCTACCACCTCAATTTTCACTGTACTGTACTTATTTTGGCATATATTACATCCTCCAAGGTAGGATTTCTTACATTTTTATCTTTGTATGACCAGTGCCAAAGTACTTTGCATAGTCCAGGTGTTTAGTTAGTAATCATTATCTTCTAGCTATCTGAAACCCCAGTTTCAGCCAATTCTTGGCAAGAAAGCAGCAAAGAGGCATGAGACTAGATTATAGAATTGATGTTCTTGTGCTACTGGGGGAAGACTTTCCAAATTCAAAACTGCACTTAAAGAATAGAGTCAATGGATCATGGAATGTAGAAGGGATGATTTTACCACTAACCACTAAGCCTGCAGAGGAGCTAAAGGGCTGCCTCTAGAAATACTAGCCAAATGGACAGTATTTTCTGTAGCTGCTTAAGTATTTTCTATAATTACAAAGGACTAATATGCTAAATCACAGACAACTTAGTGCAAGGAGTATGCTGATGAATTCCTTTCTGGATTCTTACCATTAGCAACATCAAAAGATCTACAGCAGTGATTCTTAACCTGGGGTCTATGAATGTGTTTTTAACAATATTTTTATATAATTGGTTTCCTTAATCTTGTGTACTTAAATTTATGTATTTTAAAACATTATGAAAAGGGGCCCATAGTCTATTTAAGGAAAACAGGACCCAAAACACAGTAAGAACCACTGTACAAGAGGAAGGGCCACAGCAGTTAGATTACATCCTGACAAGAGACCCACAGGAGGAAAACATGGATGGGAGAAAAAATCCAAAAAAAATAAGATCACAAATTTAGTAGGTGGACATCAAGCCTTTGCTTGAACATCTTCCAATGAATGAACTTACTACTTTTCAGAAGAGCTTATTCTCTATCTCCCCATCCCCCATCTCAATTTGTAGATAGCTGTCTTTGACTATCTTTTTACAAATTCCACCCACTGCTATCAATTCTATCCTCTAAATCCAAGCAGAAAGCATTTATTCCCTCTTTGACATGCAAAATCCTTCCAATATTACATACTAACTGGGTCTTTTCTCCTCCAGGCTATAGATGCCTAGTTCCTCCAATAGAGAAGCATGATCTCAAAGCCTCTTACCATCCTGGTCATATCCTGGTTGCTTTTTGGCTTAATAGTGTCCTTACTTAAATGTAGTGCCCAGAATTAAACAGAGTACTTCAGTCTTCAGGTCTTAAAATGATAGAGAATATAACAGGATTAACACCTTCATAATATGAGGCTCTAGTTTTCTCATAATGCTGCCTAAAACTACTTACATTTGCTTTCTTGGCTTTGATACCACATTCTTAACTCATACTGAGCTTAAAAGTCCAGCAAACCCCCAGATATTTTTCATATGAAATTTTTCCTTTATCTTGTATATGTGAAGTTGATATTTTGATGCAAATGTAAGACTCTACAGTTATCCCTATTCAATTAGATCTTAATAGATTTGGCCACATGTTCTAGCAGTCTGTTAATATTATCTAGGAGCATATAAGGTATTCAACAAAAATTAGCTCTGCTGTGAGGGTTTGCTGAGCCCTCTTCAAGGTTGCTCATCCACCTTTAGTGTCTACTTGGCACTCAACTCTCACCTGTAACTCCAAGAAGCTGTAGTATGCACAGTGGCCACATCCAGCTAAACTGTGTCAGCAGATGGTATAAAACAGGTTGAGGGTTGAAGCAGAATATACTGTGCTTCAACTGATGTAAAAAAAGCAGGGTAGCAATTCTAATCTCAGACAAAGCAAAAACAGAAATAGATCTAATCAAAAGAAATAAGGAAGGAAACTATATGGGGCCAATATACTAAAAGGCACCACAGACAATGAAGCAATTTCATTACTAAACATATATACTCCAAGTGGTATAGCATCCAAAGGAGAAGTTAAGGGAGTTATAGGAAGAAATAGATAGCAAAAGAATACTAGTAGGGGACCCAACCTCCCCCTCTCTGAATTTGATAAATCTAACCTCAAAATAAACAAAAAAGAAGTTAAGGAGGTGAAGAAAATTCTGGATGAGGTAGATATGATAAATCTCTAGAGAAAACTGAATGGTGATAGAAAAGAATATATCTTTTTTTCAGTGGTACATAGCACATATACAAAAATTGATGATGTACTAGGCCATAAAAACCTCACAATCCAGTGCAAAAAGGCAGAGATACAGTCAATGCATCCTTCTCAGATCATAATGCAATAAAAATTAAATGTAATAAAAGACCATGAAAAGATACACCAAAAATTAATTGGAAACTAAATAATCTAATCCTAAACAATGAGTGGGTTAAACAACAAATATAGAAACAATCAACAACTTTGTTCAAGAGAATGACAATAATGAGACAACCTACCAAATCTTATGGGACACTGCAAAAGCAGTTCTTAGGAGAGGTTTTATTTGAATTCCTATATGAATAAAATAGAGAAAGAGGAGATCAATGAATTGGGCATGCAGCTGAAAAAACTAGAAAAAGAACAAATTCAAAAACCCCAAATAAATACCAAATTAGAAATACTGAAAACCAAAGGAGAGATGAATAAAATTGAAATTAAGAAAACTATTGAATTAATAAATAAAACTAAGAGTTGGTTTTATGAAAAAACCAATAAAATTGATAAACCTTTGGTCAATTTGATTTAAAAAAAGCAAGAAAACCAAATTACCAATATCAAAAATGAAAAGGGTGAACTAACCTCCAATGAGGAAGAAATTGAAACAATAATAAGAAATTACTTTGCCAAACTGTATGCCCATAAATTCGACAATCTAAATGAGAAGGATGATTATTTTAAAAAATGCAAATTGCCCAGATTAACAGAAGAGGAATTTGAATACTTAAATAACCCCATCTCAGAAAAAGAAATGAAACAAGCCATCAGTGAAATCCTTAGGAAAAAATCTCCAGGATCAGATGGATTTACAAGTGAATTCTATCAAACATTTAAAGAACAGTTAATTCCAATAATATAAGACTACTTGGTAAAATTGGGGAAGAAGGAGTACTACCAAATTCTTTTTATGATATAAATATGGTTCTGATACTTAAACTAGAAAGAGTCAAAACAGAGAAAGAAAATTATAGACCAATTTCTCTAATTAATATAGATGTAAAAATTTTAAATTAGATATTAGCAAAAAGAAATACAGAAACTTATCATGAAAATAATATATTACAATAAGGTAGGATTTATATCAGGAATGCAGGACTGGCTCAATATTAAGAAAACTATGAGCATTACTGATCATATCAACAACAAAACTAAAAGAAACCACATGATTATCTCAATGGATGCAGAAAAAGCTTTTGGCAAAATACAACACCCACTCCTATTGAAAACAATGGAGAGCACTGGAAAAACTGAATAAATGGAAATGGATAAACTGAATAAATGGAACTTTCCATAAAATAATGAGCAGTATCTACCTAAAACCACCAGCAAGAATTATATATAATGGGGATAAGCTAGATGTATTTCCAGGAAGATCAGGGGTGAAACAAGGATGTCCATTATCACCACCGTTACTCAATATTGTATTAGAAATGCTAGCTGTAGCCATAAAAGAAAAAGAAATTGGAGGAATTAGAATAGGCAGTGAAGAAACTAAGTTATCACTCTTTGCAGGTGATATGATGATATACTTAGAGAATCCCAGAGAATCAAGTAAAAAACTATTTGAAATAATACACAACTTTGGCAAAGTTTCAGGTTACAAAATAAACCCACATAAATCATCTGCTTTTCTACATATTACCAACAAAGTCCAACAGCAAGAGATTGAAAGAGAAATCCTATTTAAAGCTAGGGTAGACACTATAAAATGGGAGTATACCTGCCAAAACAAACCAAGGGACTATATGAACACAATTTCAAAACACTTTTCACACAAATAAAGTCAGATCTAAGTAAGTGGAAAAGCATCAGTTGCTTGTAGGTAGGCCGAGCTAATATAATAAAAATGACAATTCTATCTAAATTAATTTACTTATTCGGTGCCATGCCAATCAAACTATCAGATAATTATTTTCTAGAGTTAGAAAAAAATAATATCAAAATTCATCTGGAAGATCTCAAATTGTGTTATAAAGCAGCAATCCTCAAAACCACTTGGTACTGGCTAACAAACGAGGGGTAGACCAGTGGAATAGGTTAGGTACTCAAGACCGAACAGTCAATGAACATTGCATCCTACTGTTTGATAAACCCAAGGACCCCAGTTTCAGGGATAAGAACTCACTGTTTGACAAAAATTGCTGGGAAAACTGGATAACAGTGTATCAGAAACTGGGCACAGACCAATCTTTAACACCATATACAAGAATAAAGTCCAAATGGATACATAACCAAGGTATAAAAACTGATGCTATAAACAAATTAGGGGAGTAAGGAATAGTGTATTTGACAGACTTATGGAGAATGAAGAAATTTTTGACCCAACAAGAGAGAGAGAACATGATGATGTGCAAAATAGACAATTTTGATTGCATTGAATTGAAAAGTTTTTGCACAAACAAACCAAATGCAACCAAGATCAGGAGGGAAGCAGAAAACTGGGAAAGAATTTTTGCAACTAGTGTCTGTGATAAAGGTCTCATTTCTAAAATATATAGAGAACTGAGTTAAATGTACAAGAATAAAAGTCATTCCCCAATTGATAAATGGTCAAAGGACATGGACAGGCAGTTTTCAGAGGAATAAATTAAGGCTATCTATAGTCATATGAAAAAAATGCTCTAAATCACTATTGATTAGAGATGCAAATCAGAATAACTCTGAAGTAGCACATTGCACTCATCAGATTCGTTAACATGACAAAGCAGGATGATGATAAATGTTGGAGAAGATGTGGGAGAGTTGGAACACTAATTCATTGCTGGTGGAGTTGTGAGCTGATCCAGCCATTCTGGAAAGCAATTTGGAAATATGCCCAAAGGGCTACAAAAATGTGCATACCCTTTGACCCAACAATATCGCCTCTAGGACTGTATCCCAAAGAGATCATAGAAATGGGAAACAGTCCCATATGTACAAAAATATTTATAGCAACTCTCTTTGTGGTGGCCAAAAACTGGAAATCAAGGGGGATGCTCATCAATTGGGGAATGGCTGAACAAGTTGTGGTATATGAATGTAATGGAATACTACTGTGCTGTAAGAAATGATGAACAGGAAGATTTCAGAGAGGCCTGGAAAGACTCATGTGAACTGATGCTGAGTGAAAGGAGCAGAACCAGGAGAACTTTGAATACAGCAACAACTATAGTGTGTGAGAAATTTTTCTGGTAGACTTAGTATTTCATTGCAATGCAAGACTTAAAAAAATTCTCAATGGACTCTGGAGGCAAAATGCCTTCCATATGCAGAGAAAGAACTATGAACTTGAAAATGGATTTAAGAGAGAATTTAAGAATTACTGGTTTACTGAAAAACTATGATCACAAAAAAAGCCTAGACAGCAGCTTTCAAGAAACTATGAAGGAAAACTGCCCTGAAGTTCTAGAATGAGAGGGTAAAATAGTCATCTAAAGAATCCACCGATCACCTCCTGAAAGCGATCCCAAATTGAAAACACAAAGGAATATTGTGGCCAAATTCCAGAATTGTCAGATTAAGGAGAAAATACTGCAAGCAGCCAGAAAGAAACAATTCAAATATCAAGGAACCACAGTCAGGACTATGCAGGACCTTGCATCTTCTACATTAAAAGATCAGAGACTATGGAATATGATATTCTGTAAGGCAAAGGGGCTTGGATTACAACCCAGGATTACAACCCAGCAAAACTGAGCACAATCTTTCAGGGGAGGAAATGATCATTCAAAGAAATAAGGGAATTCCAGACTTTCCTGATTAAAAGAAATTTTCAATGGAAAATTTGATCTTTCAAATACAAAATTTAAGAAAGGCAAAAAAAGGTAAAGAGAAAAGGAAAAAAAAACCATGTTACTTAATAATGGCAAACTGTTTATATCCCCACATGGGAAGGTGATATTTATAACACTTGAGAAGTATATCTTTATTACAACATTTAGAAGGGATAGACAGAGGGGGTGGTTATAAATTGACTTTGACATGATTTAAAAAAAACCTAAGTGGTGAAAAGAAAAGAAGAGGAAAGGAGAAGGCAGAAAAGGGTAAATCACATCACATGAAGAGGTACAAAGACATATTATATTACAGCAGAAGGAAGGAAGGGAGGAAGATGAGTATTTTTTGAACTTTACTCTCATTACATTTGGCTCAAGGAGGGAATAACATACTCAGGTATAGAAATCTAACTTGCCCTATAGGCAGTAGGAGAGGAAAGAGGAAAGAGAAGGGAGAGAGCAATAGTAGGGAGAGCGGATTGTGGGAAGCAGTGGTCAAAAGTAAAACTCTAATAAAGAGGGAAAGGGAGAAAGAAAAGCATGAAGAGGAGGAATAGGATGGACAGAAAGATACAGATAATAATCATAATTGTAAACAGAGGTGGACACCAGAATGGAGTAAATGAATTAAAAACCATAATCCTAAAACATGTTCTTTACAAGAAACACATCTGAAGAAGAGGACGTTCCCTAAAGAATAAGGTAAAGGTATAAGGTTTATAACACATTCTTTTCACCATCAATGACAGTGGACATTTGGATTCTTTAACAGCACAGTCCCTGATGCACTAAATAAAGTATAAATTACATTCATCAAAACAAAGGTGAGTAGAGTGGATGAACAAAAATCAAGTATGCAATCCATGCCAAAAGCAAGAATTTTCAGTGCACTGAGAGAGAAATTGATTCTCAAGGTATCTGAAATATGGGAGGACACCTAAGACTTGGGGGGTAAGGGATAAGGGGGGAAATTGGACTATTTTCACCATGAAAATGAAACCAAGAGAATATGAATAGCTCCTGATTCACATACCCATTTTCCAATCTTACCAAAGTGGAGGTGGAAGACAGCAAATAATTGTCATATGCATATACATATACCACAGGGAAAGCATGCTTGATAAAGGTCTGAAAAGAGAACAGGTAAGGCTTTGATAAATATTATTCTACAGCAGTTATTTTTAATGGTACTGTTTGGTTTTTCAGGTCCTTCATAAAGTGGCCAATTCTTACCTTTCCAGTCTTCTTGCCCCTTAATTCCTCCATGGATTCTGTAATCCAGTGACAGTGGCCTCCTCTTCTGGCTGTTCCTTGCATACACTCCAGCTGCTGACTCAGCATTTTCACTGCCTATCCCCCATACCTGGAATGTTCACCCCGTTTTGTCCCTGCTTCCTGCCTTCCTTCAATTCTCAGACAAAATCCCACCTTCTACATGATTTTTCCAGTACTTCTTAATTTCAGTGTCTTCCCTCTGAGATTATTCCCAATTTATCCAGTAAATACCTTGTTTGTACATACTTGTTCATATGTTGTCCCACCTACTGGCTGAGTGCCTTGAATACAGTAACTGTCTTTTGCCTTTCTTTGTTTCCTCGACACTCAGCACAGTAATTGGCAAAGAGTAGGTGGTTAATAAATGTGGCAGCCTGACAGTCTTATTACTGATTTATAAGTTATAGAGATTTCAATATTCCACTATGCTTACCTTTTGTTGACCTTAAAAAACTATGATTTGGAAAATATGTTTGTTAGTTTTGCTGAACTACTTTTCCTCCCTTTTTAAAATAAGATTTTTTTATATTGCTTAAATTTTTTCTGGCTAAGAAAGGTGGTGCAGTAGGTAGAGTGCTGGGCTTACAGTCAGGAAGACTCATCTTCCTGAGTTCAAATCTAGCCTCAGTACCTTAATACTTAGTACCTTAGCTGTGTGACCCTGGGCAAGTCATTTAACCCTTTTTGCCTTAGTTTCCTCATCTGCAAAATGAGCAGAAAGAAATGCTAAATCACTCCATTATCTTGGACAAGAAAACCCTAAATGGAGTCATAAAATAGTCGGACATGACTGAAACAACTGATGAACAAAATTTCTTCCAGTATCCCTCACCCCTCAGAGAGCCATCACATAACAAAGAACACCTTTTAAAGAAAAAGAAGGGTAAAAAATCAGGAAAACTTATCAATACATTGAAAAGGTCGGAAAATAAATGCAATGTTTCAAACGCAAGGACCTCCCACTTTTGCAAAGGTGGAGAGAGAGCTATTTTTCATATCTCTTCTTCGGGGCCATATTGGTTCTTGGTAATTTTGCAAAATTTACTTTCCACTATTTTAAATGTAATTGCTTTATTCTATTAATATTATTATAGTTGTGCACACTATTTTCTTAGATATACTTACTTCACTGTATCAGCTGATACCTTTCCATGCTTCTCTATAATTATCATAGTCACTGTTTCCTACAGCACTATATTCATATACCACAACTTGTTTAGCCATGCCCAATCAATAGTCATCTACTTTGTTTTCCACTTCCTTAAAAATCTTTGTATAAAGGACTGCTTACTAAATTTCAGAGGAAGGAAGGTAGTCAGAAATGATTTCATGAAAATTGGAATTGATCAGAGAAGTAAGGCTGAATTAACATCTCTGAATTCCAGAAATTTACTAAATTTTAGATTATCAAGTTTGAATTAGACTCTACCATGATCCAGTTCCTTGCAAGAAGAAAATGACAATTATTATACAATCAGCTATTGTTGGATCTGGGCCTAAAGGAAGATTTTGGCATTACTTAAAATATACATTAGTCCCAGGATTAAGTTCGGAGATAATCACGAATTTCAAAGGACTGAAGAACTTGATATTGTTTGGAAGGGACTATGTATAGCAATCTACATGGCAAGTTTGATTACCAGGAATAGGAAGTCTAACTTGGTGACTAAAATACTGGAGAATTTCAGCTTTAAACACAAATTGCTGAAGGATGTACAAAAAGTGATTTCAGATCATGGAGTCTTTTACAGTACCACATCTGTTCTCTCAATCACTGAAAATGTTGTCATCAGCAAATGATTTAAAAAACATCTTTAGTCTAACTACAAGAAACATCTTTAGTCTAACTACAAGAAAAATTAACTGAATGCCTGTCATCTAGACTATGATTTATAGTGGATAAACAACACACAAATACAGTGCACAAGTACATATACCTTGGAGAGACACTAAGATGGATGACGAGCTAGAGTAAGAAGAAGGGAATGAATTGTATATAGGAAACTGCACATCACTTTTGAATGACTCCAAGTCTGAAACAAAGATCCATCAGTAATCTTCTAGGGGTGATGTTACATGACTGCATGTTTTGTAATACCACAAAGTCTATAAAACTGAATTTGGGCACCTAATAGATAATATTTATATTGCATACTATAAGTGCTACAAAGCAGCACTTCTTAAACTATGGGTTGTAACTCAATATGGGATTGCATAACTAAATGCGTGGGGTGGGAAAAACTTGGCAACAGTAAAAGGTTTCTGAAAGCACAACAATCAAAAATTAATTCAAAATCAAATGCATAATTAATCTCAGGTGTTTTCGGTAGCCCTTGCCCTGTTGCATCATACCGCATGTCGTCATGCCATGCAACGCCAATGACTGCTGTCAGAAACACCTAGGCTCAGATTCAAGGCTACTGTATGTTACAAATGGCAGTGCTTTTATTGTACACACACAGTTTCTGTTCTTACAGAAACATAATAGCTTAATTACAGTAAACAAAGACTTTGAATACTTTCCTACCATCATTCCTCAGCATGTATCAAATTAGTATATTTTTGGATTCTATTGTGTTAGAATGTTTGACTTTAAAAATTGCTTCTTTTACAGAAACATAACTGCTTAATTGCAGCAGAACAAAAGTCCTTTAACTATTTCTCCACCATCACCAGATGTGTATGTGAATATCAATTTCCAAAATTAAGTAAAACCATAATATCACAAACTAAAGCTAGTACTTATTCAAGTAACTATTAGCAATATTTATTTATATTTTAGGACAAAAGTATTTTTTTTTTGTTATGGATAAATGGCTAAATTTAGACAGAAAAGGTTAAAAATACCGATGATAATGTGGCAGAGTCTTTGCTTCCAGGTTGTAGTACACTTAAATTGACAAGAAAAGGAAATTATGTCAAATAATTTTTCCAGCATGGATTTACTTCTAATAATGATGATAGCATGAAAAAACCTCTTTGCTTGATCTGTAATGAAGTTTTGACCATGGAGAGCACGAAACCAGCCAAACTAAAATGACATCTTAATACCAAGCATGAAGCATACTGCAAAGAAACCAAAGGAATATTTTGAACAACTTTCAAAATCTTCAAATAAAGAAAAACAGTATTTTGAGAAATTGGTTACTGTAAATAAAAATGTGTTTACTTGCAACTTGTGAAACTTCTTATTTAATTGTCAAAACTAAAAAGCCCTATACAATAAGAAAAGTTCTCCTGTTACCTGCTGCTATTAAAATGTCAGAAATAGTTCACAGGAAAAAGTATGGGGACAAAATTCATAAACTTCCTCTACCAAATGATACTGTGTCCACAAGAATATCTGAAATTATTCCTGACCAATTCCAACAGCTTATTAATAGGCTTAAGGGCCTCCCAAAGTTTGCGATTCAGTTAGATGAAACAACTGATTAATTCTAAAATGGTATGGCTGTTATTTTATGTAAGATGTTTATGAAAGAAGCATATATGAGGAAGTATTATTTGGTTGCCCTTTGAAAGATATATCTTAAAGTGTAGATCTTTCTCATTCATTATTAATAGGTCCATGTGACCTGCTTAAATCACCTGGAAGCCTAAGACACATATGGTGGGAGAAGCTTGCTGAATGGGTGGAACAGGAAGGGTGGAGGAGAACCAGGAGGAAGTGAGTGAGCACAGTTGGGGCAGAGGAAAGAGGACATTGGTAAACATGGCAAGACTCAGGCTCGTGTTTGCCTGTGAGAAGGCCCTCGTAGAGGGGAAAGAAGGAGGCTTGGGAATGACTTTGCCCACTGTTGTGGTTATCTTTATTAACTTCTTGGTCACCATGACAGATTTAGCTCTCTGGTTCTGGAATTTGGCTTTCTGGTGTCTAAATAAATGTTTTTCTTCTGCTTTTTATATGGAGAGTCTTTTATACTTTGCAATTGAGAACTACGCCAGCATATTCATAGTCACCACCAGTGCTGTGAATATTGCCTTGGTGATACATAAAGTTGATGAATTTTTCCCAAATGAAGGTTTACAGTGAAAAAACTGCTTTAGAACCTGTACAGGTGATGCTGGAGCAAAGATGAGGCAAGAATACTGGATCTGTAGCAAAAGCTGAAGGGGGTGGCAATAAATATATCACTTTTACTCACTGCATGATACATCGGGAGGTCAAAGAAATATCACCAGAGCAAGATGTTATACTTCATGATACTATCAAAATCATTTACTTCATTAAAAGCCTTAACAGTAATTCTTCAAACCTCTGGAAAGACATGGACTCTGATTACAAAAGCTTATTACTACATGTAAGGTGGCTCTCAAGAGGGTGAAGTTTAAACAGATTATTGAAACTGAAAGATGAAATTATTGTATTTTTTGAATGAGCAGAAATTTGATAATTTTTTTCATAATGACATGGCTTTCAAAACTGTTATTTGTTGGATATTTTTTTAAAAAATGATTTAAACAGATCACTTCAAGGACAAAATGGCAACATATTTAGGTTAAAAGATAAAATTGAAAGTTTTAATTAAAAAGTTAACATATGGAAGAATAGGGTGGAAAATGGCTCTTTAGAAACGTTTATAGCTACAGATGATTTTACAATTGAAAATAACATTCCCAAAGATTTAATTGTAAGAACTAAAATTGATCATCTGAAGTGCCTGGAGACACAGTTTCAGAAATACTTCCCTTCAAATTGTGATTCTAAAAAACTAAATTGGGTTCATAAACCATACTCAGTTGAAATAAAAAACATGTCACTTGCCATTAAAAGTTCAAGAAGAATCTGCCAAGATATCAAGCAACAGAGGTTTAAAAGTTGAGTTTCCTAAAAAAACTTTAAATGAATTTTGGCTTGGGATTAGGACAATATTTCCAACAATTTCCGAAATGGCCCTAAATATACCTCTATTGTTTTTAACTACATACTTATACAAAGTAGCAATCTCAGCACTGACAATTATAAAATCAAAATATCAATCAACTCTGAACAATATTGAGGATATTCTATAATGTTTTATATCCTGCAATATCAAATATTCCGCCAAGATCCATACTATTAGTATGGAAATTTGATTTCATCTTTCATAAATGATAAAATCATATATATATATATCCCAAAGAATTGTTTTAAAATAAATTTATTTATGAATTATTATCAGTAAATGTTTGATCTGTATACTTCTTTTATATACCTATATACCCAGAGTCATGTAAAAATTTCTCAGCAAAAAGGGATTGCAAGTGGAAAAAGTTTAAGAAGCTCTGCTACGAAATATTTTGGATCTCATTTGATTTTTATTTTCTCCATTTCACAGAAGAAAAACTTATGTATATTGAGAGAGATCAAGTGACGTGTTCAGGGTCTAAGTCTAAGGATAGATTCAAAACGAGGTCTTTCTGATTCCAAATCTACTATTGTTCTACCCATGTTATCAGAGGTGTCAAATATGAGTATGGCTCAAACCAGATTAAAATGGCATTGGGAAATATTTACCGAAAAAATACACTAAAACATGGATAACATTAATATGTGGTTTTCTAAGTCAATATGCAACCCAGGGATCCTAACCTTCAATTTAGTGGCCCTAGTTTCTTTTTGAGTTTGACATCACTGCACTATATCACACTGCCTCACAGGATAAATGGAGACATGCATGAAGCGTATGAGCAGGCAGATAACAGAATGATATATGACCTGAAAGTATGGTGAACTGGTCATATCAGAACTTGCAGGGGGAAAGACCATAGGAAGTTGGATTAATACCCTGTGGAGAATGTAAGGACAAAAGTAAAACAGAATTAGAGGTAATGGATAGGATGCAAGCTCCATTGTTAGAGAAGGAGAACAAATTGTTGAGATTGCAAATCATTCAAAGCATCCCCAGAATTTAAAGTTCATAGACCCTCTGAAATCTATCCACAGACTCCCTGAACCTTGTTCTAAATCTTCTTTTTCTGTTTTCTTGGATTAAAATAAAATCTAGTCACATGCCAACTGCCTGCTGGAAATCTCCACCTGCATATTTCACAGGCCTGTCAAGTAATTCAAGCAATCCAAATAAAAGAAGATTTCATACCATCCCCCAAATTCTGCTTTAAGAAAATTCCTACCATGTTTCTAGTTTTCACTGAGAGCACGAACATGCTTCCAATCACCCAGATGAACAACCTCAGGGCTTTGACCCCTTGACCTTTACTTCCCTCCAATCAGCTCAACTTTGCTTCAAACCTATTTCTCAAACTTGTCTCCCACCTCTCTCCATTCACTCCTGCCACTGCAGTTACCACAACTACTGTAGTTCTCATCTCACTGATACAACAGCCTCACTAATGCAAGCCTCCTAATTGGTCTTCCTACTTTGAATACATCTTTCAAAGAGCTGTCAAAAAAGCTTTCCTGAGGTCTGACCATGTCATTCTCCCAATCAAGAAATTTCATTGACACCTTACCGAACTGAAGATAAAATACAAACTCTTCAGCTGACATTTAAAGCCATTCACATACAACTTGTTTCCAGTCTACCTTTTCAGACCCTGCCCAATACTCACTTTATATACTTTAAATCCCAGACAAACGAGTCTACTTAACCTTTCCTGACACTCAGCATTCCATCTTCTGCCTGTGTCTAAATAGGTTTTTGGACCCAATCCTGGAAGACACCATCTCTTATCTCCACTTCTTTGAATCTTGGTTTCCTCCAAGGCTCAGGTCCAGTGCCATTTCTATTGGAAGTCTTTACTGGTACTCCTAGTGCTCTCACTTCTTTCAAATTTTATAGTTTCACAATTGCCAAGTATATGGTTTATTAATTGCAACCGAGATTCATAGATTATTAGATATAAAAGGGTTCTCTTTGATTTGATGTGTGTCCAGTTCTATCATTTTATAGATGAAAAAACTAAGATTTAGTGATATGAAGTGATTGACTTGTCCAAGGTCCCAATAGTACAAAGTCAGGACTTCTTGTCCAATGCTCTTTCCATTATACTAGATTGCATCTTCCACTGACTAACATGAACTATCAAAAGAGAACCAGCAAAATATATTTTCATCTGTCTTGATTGCCTTGGGTGAAAAAAACTGTATCCTTTAGATATTTAATATAAGACAAAATGAATGCTGGATAATTTACGTACAGTACTCAAAAAAAGAAAACAGAAGACTGGAGATATAGCAAAAAGAGCACTAAAGTAGGAATCAGGAAATTTGGGTTTGAACCCTGGTTTCACACCTTTCATAGAACTGAGTAAACAATATTTAACCTCGCAGGACAGCCATTTCTCTGCTTGTCAAATGAACAGGTTAAACAAAATAATCTGAAAATTCCCTTAGAAAAGTCTCTAAGGGAATTTGGTTAGCATATTATTACTAATGGCTTATTTTTACGCGCAGTGGTGTCCAGATGATAAAAGAAGTGGGAGACAAGATTCTGGTTGACAAGGATCAAGTTACATATACTGAGATAAAAAAAAAAACAACTCAAGACCGTAAGACTTAGCTTGGCAAATACAGCAATACTTCTGATTCATATTTATTTGACACAACATATGTTATTTTAGCACGATCCAAATTCAAATTTAAAAGTTTATTTTTAATTTTTCTCCCACTACTATACTGTCAACAAGACCCTACAAGGTGTTTCATACTGGATTTGCATCAATTTAGGGTGGTGCAAAACAAGTTCAAACTTGACAACACTATACACACCCTGTTGCATTATCTTTTTGTGTCTCACATGATTTTTATTTTTCAGACCTCCCTAAGGAAACTCACTGTACCAGTGATAATCTGGTAGGTAAAGCTGCTCTGCAACTTAGAGGCTTACAGACTGGGGCACTGAGAAGTTAAGTGACTTGCCAGGATGTGTCACAGACAGATCGTGAAGGCAGTCAGGTTTTCTTAAATACAAGGCTTGCTTTCTATTCACTACACCATTTGCTTCTCCTACAAAATATTAAAAAGTAATGCTTTAAGACAAGTCAATAGTATACCATCATACTCAAAGTGCAATTTCAATAGAATATTCATCTTCACAATGGGCACTGGCAATCAACAAGGAAGTGTGTTGATAAAATAAACCTACAAAATAATTAGCATTTCAATATATTATTTCAATAAGAAAGTAAAAATAAAAAAATTTACTGGAAATAAATACAAAACCAATAAAGTAGATAAACCATTGGCTAATATGATTTTTAAAAAGGAAAGATGAAAAACAAATTACTAGTATTAAAAATGAAAAAGGTGAATGCACAACCAATGAAGATGAAACTAAAGGAATTACTAAGATCTATTTTGCCCACCTTTATGACAATAAAACTGACAGTCTAAATTATATGGGTGAATATCTACAAAAATATAAATTGTCCAGATTAACAGAAAAGGAAACAGAACTCTTAAATAATCCTATCTTAGAAAAAGAAATCAAAGAAACCATAAATGTGCTCCAAAAGAAAAAAAGTCCAGAATCAGATGGATTCTACCAAATTCTACCAAACATTTAAAGATCAATTAATTCCAATTCTATATAAACTGTTTCAAAAAATTAAAATGCTATCAAATTTCTTAGATGATACAAATATCATTTTGATACCTAAAGTGGGGAGAGCAAAAACAGAGAAAGAAAACTACAAGACACTTTCTCTAAGTCACACAAAAATTTTAAATAAAATACTAACAAAGAGCAATGCATCACAAAGACCATACACCATGAATAGGCTAGGTAGGGCTAGTTCAACATTGGGAAAAGTATAATAACTGAATGTATCAATAACAAAAACAACAAAAATTATACGATTATTTTAGTAGAAGCAGAAAAAGCTTTAGACAGAATTCAATCTCCATTCTTATTTAAAAAATAAACAAAACACTAGAATGTACAGGAATAAATGGAATATTTCTTAAAATAACTAGTATCTAAATAACTAATTTAGATATTAGTTAAATAACTAATTAGATATTAAATAACTAATATCTAAACTAAGAGTAATAATAATAAGCATTATCTGTAATGGGGGCAGCTAGAGTCCTTTTCAATAAGATTAGAGGAGAAGTCAGTCAATTATTATGATTACTCAATACTGTACTAAAAATGCTAAATATATCAAAAAGACAAGAAAAAGCAATTAAAGGAATAAGCCTGGACAAGAAGAACACAAAGCTATCACTTTTTGTAGATGATATAATTGTATACTTAAGAGAAGCTTAGAGAATCAACTAAAATAACTGAACAATGAATAACTTTAGCAAAGTTGCAGGATATAAAATAAACCCACACAAATCATCAGTGTTTCTTTTTGTTACCAACAAAACCCAGTAGGAACAGTTAGAAATAGAAAATCTATCAAAAATAACTTCTTGTTGTTTAGTCATTTTAGTCATGGCTGATGTCACTTTGAGACCCAATTTTGGGTTTTCCTGGCAAACATAAGGGTTTGTCGCTTACTTCTCCAGCTCATTTTACAGATGAGGAAACTGAAGCAAACAGGATTAAGTTACTTGTCCACTGTCACACAACTAAATGTCGGAGGGCAGACTGAACTCAGATGCGTCTTCCTGTCTCCAGACCCTGCACTCTATCCACTATACCACCCAGTTGCCCCCTATTTCAGTTATGTCTGATTCTCTGTGATTCCCTTTGGGGTTTTCTTGGCAAAGATTCTAATATGGTTTGCCATTGCCTTCTCCTTCTTTTATAGATGAGGAACTGGAGGTAAACAGGGTTAAGGGACTTGCCCAGTATCACACAGATAAGTGTCTGGAACTGGATTTGAATTCATGAGGATAAGTCTTTCTGTTGCCAAGCCCATTGTTCTATCCACTGTGTCACCTAGATGCTAGCTAAAAAGACGTGCAGGCAGCATAAAGTACTTGGGCATGTACCTCTCAAGGCATACACAGCATCTATGTGAACACAATTTCAAAACGCTCTTTGCATAAATAAACAGCATATCTAAACCACTGGAGTAATATTAATTGCGCATGGGTAGGCTGGGACATTATAATAAAAATGACAATTTTACCTACATTGATTTATTTATTCAGTACCATGCCAACCAAACTACCAAAGAATTACTTTGTAGAGCTAGAAAAAATAATAACAAATTTCATCTGGAAGAACAAAAGGCCAAGAATATTAAGGAAAACAATGAACAGCAAAATTGTAAGAATGATCAACTGTGAAAGACTTAGCTACTCTGCTCAGGACAACGTTACAAGGCATTTCCAAAAGACCCCATGATAAAAAATGTTATCCATTCCCAAAAGAAAACAAATGGATTCAGAGTATTTTCTGATAAAGTTCTCATTTCTCAAATATTTATAGAAAATTGAGCCAAATTTATAAAAAAATAAGTCATTCCACAATTGATAAATTGTCCAAGGATACAAACCCACAGTTTTCTAAAGAAACAGAAGCCTTCAATTTTTAGTCATATGAAAAAAATGCCCTAAATCACTAATACACCACTATGATTACAGGCCCTAATCACTTCACATCTAGATTAATCCAAAAGCCTTCTAATTGACATCCCTGCTTCCCAACTCCAGTTCATCCTCCACTCAGCAGTCAAGTGATTTTCCTAAAGTACTGATCTGATCTAATTACATTATCCACTTTCCCCCTATAAATTCCAATGACTGTTAACTACAGGATCACATATAAAATTCTCTTTGTCCTTTAAAGTCCTTCATAACCTAGCCCCTTTCTACCTTTCCAGTCTTCTTTTACCTTACTTTCCCCCATTTTATCTGCCACCAGTGACACTGGCATTTTGGCTGTTGCCTGGACAAGAAATCCTTATTCTCTACTCCATTTATTTTAATTGGTTATCTTTTATGCCTTAGAAAGCTTGCACTTATCTCTGCCCTCTGACTTCCTAGGCTTCCTTCAAGTCTCACTTAAAATGCTAAGGTCACACAGCTATATTAAAGAGCATTTTTCTAAGGAAAAGGATCTATTTGTACAAAAATATTTATAGCAGCTCTTTTTGTGGTGTCAAAAATTGGAAATTAAGAGGATATTCATCAATTGGGGAATGGCTAAACAAATTGTGGTATATGATTGTGATGGAATACTATTGTCCTATAAGAAATGAAAAGCAGGATAGTTTCAGAAAAACCTGGGAAGATTTATATGAACTGATGCAAAGTGAATAGAACCAGAATAGTGTGTATAATAAGAGCAATACTATAAGGATGATCAACTTTGAAAGATTTAGGTATTCTGATTAAGACAATTCCAAAGGACTCATATGAAAAAAGCCATCCACCTCCAGAAAATGCAAACTGATCCCCCATCCCAACCCCAACCCCAAGCCAGTGAAGTTTCAGTCCTAAAGTGTAAGACCTGTGGAGTGGGGCTATACCAGTATTGCTTGTCACCCTCTGCTATCAGCTGCCAGAAGTCAGTGCCAGAGCTCAGCTGGGGTCCTGCTGCCCTACTACTTTGAGTCATATTTGTGTAAAGTGAAAACTATTGGTATACTTTGTTTTACTTTTTCTTTTGTGTTTTGCAACATAGTTAATAGGTAAACGTCTTGCATGACTTCACATATATGATATATTGCTTGCATTCTCAATGGGTAGGAGAGAGGCAGAAGAAAGGGAGAGAATTTGGAACTCAAATTTTTCAAAAATCAATGTTAAAAATGTTTTTTGCATGTAGTTGAGAAATATTTAACAATTTTTTTTAATTTAAAGAAATCTTTTCTGATACCCCTTAACTCTACTCTCTTTGCTCTAAGAGTTTACCCTGTATATCTCTTGTCTACTTCCCCAGGAGTTCAAGGATGCCTCCATTGTCCATCTCTATAAACGTAAAGGGAATAGATTGCTCCTTGACAATCACAGGAGGGATTGTCTCTCTTAGTCAATGCTGGCAAGATTCTTGCTAGAATCCTCCTTAACAGGCTGACCCTTCACCTGGAAGATGGTCTTACACCTGAGAGTCAGTGTGGCTTCAGAAAGGGCCAAGCAACAGTCTATATGGTGTTTCCTGCCCAACAACTCTAGGAGAAATGCCAGGAGCAGAACAGAGGTCTGTAAACAATGTTTGTAGATCTGACCAAGGCCACTGACACTGTTAGTCATGAGGGCTTATGGAAAATTATGTCAAAATTTGGTTGCCCAGAGAAGTTCATCAGCATTGCATGTTAATTTCATGATGGCATGTTTGCAGGGTTCTGGATAGTGGACAAAGCTCTCGTGCCTTCCCAGGCACCGATGGAGTGAAACAGGGCTGTGTGCTTGCTCCCATGCTTTTTAGCATGTTTTCAGTCATGTTGTCAAATGCTTTCAATGAGGATGAACACAGCATTAAGGTCAACTACCGTACTGATTCTTCAATCTGAAAAGGGTACGAGGCAGGACCAAAGTAGAGGGAGTGCTGATGCATGACTTTCTGTTTGCAGATGATTGTGCACTAAATGCAGCCTCTGAAGTTGAGATGCAACAAAGTTGCATCAATTCTCTGCTGCTTGTGCTAATTCTGGTCTAATAATCAACACCAAGAAAACACAGATACTCCATCCGCCACCACCACACCATCCACACATGGAACCATCGGTTACAACAAATGGAGAAATTTTGAATGCTGTGGCTAAGTTCACTTAACCTTGGTAGTGTACTTTCCAGGGATGTACACATTGACAGTGAGGTTGATTCACACATTGCCAGAGCTAGCTCAGTGTTTGGGAGGCTCCAAAGAAAAGTATGGGAGAGAAGAGACTGACTACCAAACTAAAGGTCTACAGAGTCATTGTGCAGACCTCATTGTTGCATGCCTGTGAAACATGGACAGTCTACCAGCGCCATGTCAGGAAACTCAACTGATTCTATTTGAATCTTAGGAAGATTCTGAGGATCACCTGGCAGGATAAGGTACCAGACCCTGGGGTCCTTACTTGAACTAAACTGCCTAGCATTCAAACTACTTCAGAGAGCGCAACTCCGAAGGGCCGGTCACATTGTTCAAACGCAAAATGTACACTTGTCAAAAAGACTATTTTATAGAGAACTTGCATGGGACAGGTGATCATATGGTGGTCAGAAGAAATAATACAAGGACACTCTCAAGATCTCTCTCAAGAACTTTGGATTTGATTGTGGGGCACAGGAGACGCTGGCACAGGACCACTCTGCATAGCATGCTGTTTGGAATAATCACACCAAATGTTCACATGGACTATCAGTACCCAATCTGTGCATTCCAAGTTCATACTGGTCAGATAAGCCTCAGTAGGGCACAATGAAACTTCACTTTATCATGGTGATGTCATTTTCATCCTCTTAGAGAAGGACAACAACCAACCAATCTGACTAATTTAAATAAGAGCCACCCCCCAACTGAAAAAACATCTAAGAGGAAGAGCAGACAGTTTTCTAAGGAAAAAAAATCTAACCTTTCAATAGCCATATGAAAAAATTCTCCAAATTACTAATTAGAAAATTAGAAGCAACTCAGGTTTTACTTCATATCCATGTGACTGGCAAAACTAACTAAAAAAGAAAATGACAAATATTGCAGGTACTTTGAAAAAAAAAAGAGGTCATACCTAAAAATTCTTCTGGTTACTGGCATTTTAGGTGCCAACTTTCAGAGGTAACCCTTTAGTAGCACCCAAAGGGGTTTTGATCCAAGAGTGGGTAGAGGGGCTGGCAATGCAAGCACTCCAACCCCTGCTAATTCAATTCTCTGACAATTCAAGCTTCTTGACTATTGCAGTTTTAGGCACAGATTTTAGAGTTTGTACCAGTGTTAGGAAATCTTTATAAGAGGATAGGTTGAAGTTTATTTAGAAAGAAAATAAATGGCTGCGTAAGAGTATGAAACACGGAGATTTTGGAGGGTGAAGTCCAGAAGGGCAAAGCTATATAATTATGTGATACAGCAGAGCAGCAAACTGAAAAGTAGGAAACGAGACCCTAATTCAAAGTTTTCTCAAAGCACCTCTGTAATCATTGTCCTGGGAAACCCTTTCTTCAAAACTAGTTGATGCAGGCTAGCTTATGAAGAAAATCAGTTGTAGATAGGAGTGGTGAGCCCACAAGGGTATCTCTGGTAAAGGTAGAGAACAGCTCAACTGCTGTGGTCACTCCAGTCTCTATACAGCTATGAGGCAACAAGTCACTCTTACTCTTTGACAAACCGTGACATTATTCAACACTAAGGATATGACAGGAGTGTGAAGTTTGAGAAAAATTAGTAGTCCAGTTTATATAGAAAGTAAAAAATACTGGAAAAAGCAGGGGTCACTTGACTGGAAAAGGTTATAAATACCAAGGCAAAGAGTTTGAACATTTTCCTACAGGAAATTTTTTGAGATTTGTGAGTGACAAAGGTTCGATCTGTGACTTAAGGTTACTTTGGAGTTATGTAAAGGATGGATTAGAAGGGATATAGTGGAAATAGAAATATCGATTAGGAACCTACTATATACTCTCTGGGTTCTAGAAGGTCTCAAATCTCCAATGTAGTTTTGAAGTCATTGAAAAATCACCTTTTTAAAAACTCTGTGATTTTAGAAAAACCTCTTATAAATGTAATTATTTGTTAAAATATATCAACCAGTGATGAAACTCATGTCTGCAGCAGTGGCAAAACACAGACTAGAGGAACAAATCATTTAGTTGTTGATATTATCTTCAACCAATTAAAATAACTAAATCAATGTATCTTTCAAATTATTCAATTACTCAATTACTCCTGCTAACTGAATGGTGCCAGGGCATGGATAACCAAAGAATTAGTTGTTTGAATTTCAAAGTAACAATAATATTCTGAAACCTCAAAGTGCTTCTATAGATATATAGATATCAAGTTACAATGTATGACATAACTCACAAAGAACTAGAAATCCAATCCAGGAAATATGAATAGAATTCTCACCTTCCACTTCCAAGAGATGACACTGATAGCATTACCTCTCAAACTATTATCAGCAAAGTCCTACACTAAACTAACCTAGTCTCTAAAATTTCTTACAAGCTACTTGAAAGGACTTAGTTCAAAATAAAGTGAGGGTAAACAGAAAGGGCTAAAAATGTCGTTAAGGATGATTTGGCATTAATGGTTTTAAGTCACTATATTAATCCCATTAGCATATACTTTTATGAGAATTTGGATATTTTAGATACAGTAGTAATGGGATTACTCCTTTTAAAAATTAAGTCACCTCCAGAAAATATATGGAAATACTTCAATATGGAAAACAAAAGTGGTATACAGAAATGAAATATCATTTGCTACTGACATGGTACAAAATAATTATACAGGACGGTCAAGTAAATAAATCTGTCACATTCTTTCCTCTGGAAAATCACCAAAATTGTCCTCTTCAGTAAGGTCTATATGGTCTCATTATTAGTTGCTAACTCTTTCTAATTCAAATATAACTAAGCACTCTTTTCCTTATCGTATACAAATAGTATACATGTATATGTGTGTGCGTGTGTACTGCATAAACAGTTCAGTGTTAATAAATAAAATTTGAAACTTAAAACTGATCCATCACAAATTTAAATCTAAACTGTTTCTCTTGGACCAAATATTCTGAAACTTTGAAAAAGACTGATACAATGAACTTAAAGGTGTTGCGCTACGAGAGGCACACAGCAATCTCTGCCTCTCTCTTTCACACACATAACAGGAAAGCAGGTTACCTTCAAGCCAACCACACGAATCTAAGCTCTCCACAGCTTCTGCAGCAGGCATCTTCACTTGCCTGGACACTTTGCTCAGAGGTCGCCCTCACCTCGTTGCTCTCCTCCCCTCCCCAATCTCGGCGGTATCTAGCACTAGGATGCACGTCAGGGCTTACCACACCCCACCCCACCCCCACTTCTCCAGGCCCTTTCTTCCACAGGTACCCATCCATCTTTTCCACGCACTTACAGGCCTAGCTTGCCGTCTAGTCTAGGTTTCTCCCCACAGTTCCACCTCAGACTATCAGGAGCTCTCCCCGCCATTCAGCATCAGCAGCCCGGCCCCTTTATCGCCTCCCCCCTCTCTCCGCGCCCACCCACCTCCAAGGCCCTCACCGCCCGCCCCCGCAGCCACTCGAGCAGGATACTGAAGACAGTCCTCTCCCAGGGCTCCAGCATGTAGAGCGCGGTGACGAGCAGATACTGGTAATAGAACCAAGACATCTGCTGCCAAGCCCTCCCGAGCGTCCGGCCAGCCATCGGAACCTCCGCAGAGAAATCTGTCTTCCGGGTGCCTCGTTCTCGGTGCACACCCACTGTCTCCAGCTAAGCCCGCTCTCAGACCGTTCAGCCGAACGAAACACGTACGTCAGCCCGCACGCTCGGCTCCGCGTGCGTGATGACGTCAGCCTCGCGTTCCTCCGGGCTCTCGATTGGCTGGACGGCTTGCCGTGCTTGGGTCGCTCCGCTCTCTCCTGCCCGGCGCTAAAGCTTCTGGATTCGAGCTTCTCCTTCGCCGTTTGAGCTGATTGTGCGGGGGCTCGAAGGGCATTGCTGGGGACGTGCGGGCTTGAGATGTGAATGAGAATGTCCTAAAGAAGTCTTAGCCGAGTTGAAGGAAGAAGTAGCTGGAGTGAAAGTACCCGCTGGTAGGATAACTGAAAAGGTCACCAAATGTCAAGGATGAGCAAGGGAGAGGACCTGGTAGTGCGCTCCTCAGCGTGCCCTGCCTCCATGAAGTGAAACAGCAGACTTCCTTAGAGCCCGGTGTACATCTCTTAGTCCTGCTTCCACAGGACCGCTGTGACCTAGGGTGCGCAACTGTAAGCGTCTACCGTTTGTTGTTAAGTCGTTTCAGACTCTGTGACCCCGTTTAGGATTTTCTTGGCAAAGAGACTGGAGTAGTTTGTCTCCAGATCATTTTACAGATGAGAAAACTGAGCTGCCCAGGATCACAGAGCTAGCAAATTGAGGCCGGATTCGAACTCAGGGTAGAAGAATCTTCCTGACTGCAGGCCCAGCGTTCTATCCACAGCACCACCTAGCTGCTCCTAAGCATCCACCTACATTTACATTTTTTAAAGTTGTCTGTTTGTGTAAGTGAGGACCAGATCATGAGAAAGTAAAAAAGAGAAAGAATCATTTGTGACTTCAAGTCCAACTGTGCATTCATTTCCTTATCCTGATAGGAGCTTTCACTGCCCTAGTATTTCCAATCACAAAATGAGCAAAACCCAAAACAGCATAAAATGGAGATAAAGGGCATGTAAGAGATCTGAAAACATTAGAGTGAGTTCACATGTATTATATGGTTGGGGGGGGGAGGGTAGAGAGAGACAAAGGCAGAGAGAGTTTAAATGGGAGTTTATAGCTTTTTTCATTGTAAGGAAAACTATTAATGCAGAAATTATAAAGCATACAAATGTATAATGATGACGGTTCTAGGGATAATTTCAGAGAATAAGAGAATAATACTTATTTTCTCTCTTGGTTGGACTCCCTTCTCTACCTCAGTTACTGCTGAAGGGTAAACAGTATCTCAAATTCCTTTAAAGGTAAAAAACCCTTTTCTCAGCCGTCATTAAATTAGCCACATGTTATAGGTGGTGCCCAGTTTTTAACAAGTGAAAAAACACAGCTTAGACTCTAGCCCAAATTATCTGTCTCAGACACTTTTACTTTTTCTTTCCTCTCAGTAAGATGGGAAATCAAAAGTAAGCTTCTTTTGTTAAGCTAAGGACCAAGCTCCCTTTGATGAGGGTATTGGAGTGGGGTGGGACAGAGGGAAGGGAAGCAGAGTTAGAAAGGCTAGAATTTTCCTCCTTCCTTCAGGAAGTCTGAAGTGTCTATAGTCTAATCGATATGGTAGGTGATGCCAAATGTTTGCATTTCACAGTGCATCTCGTAATATGAGATGGTGAAAATGAACCAAAAGAGCACCAGAAACATCAATCATTCAACTATCATTTATCTGATACATACATCTGATATATACCAGGCAGTATGTACTAAATGCTGGAGATACATAAAAAGGTAAAAAAAAAAAAATACTCCCTATTTTCAAGAAGTTCAGTCTTAAACAGGAGAACATATAAACCAATAGGTATAAACCATAGTCACTTCACACTTGTGCCCTTTATGTATACTACTTTAATAATGATGAAGTTCTTGGGAGTTACAAGTATCATCTTCCCATGTAGGAAGGTAAACAGATTAACTTTATTGAATCACTTGCATTTCCTTTTTCCTGTTTTCCTTTATATGTTTCTCAAGAAAGCCAAACTTTGCAGAAACAAGATATTGACCAACACCTTACACAACATACCAAGATAAAGTCAAAATGGATACATGACTCAGAGATAAAGGATGATACCATAAGCAAATTAGGAATAGTAAGGAATAGTTTACCTGTCAAATCTGTGGAGAAAGGAAGAATTTAAAATCAAATAAGATAGAGAGCATTACGAGATGTAAAGTGGATAATTGTGATTATATTAAATTTAAAAGGTTTTGCAGAAACAGAACCAATGCAACCAAGATTAGAAGTGTTCACAAAATTTTAATGGGCTTGTCTCTTATGTGGGAATGATGAGACAGAGCAGGCCAAAGACAAGGTTCCAGTAGTCAAGTACCAGTTTAATTAATTTGTTTCATTATAAGGAACAGATCTGCAATTTGAGAATTCTCCTGATCAGTATTCCAGCTTGCTGTAATGAAGGCAGAAATTATGTACACAAATCACAAGTGGGAAAGAAGGAGGAAGATGGATTGCAAACAATCATTTCCAGAACCTGAGTGGTTTCCCAGGACAAACCCCCCAATACAGGTGTTTTGGAGTCTGTGGGAACAGCATTGTTTCAAGTCCTTGGGAGTCATTACTTTGGTGGGTCACAGGACCAGAGTTCTGCAATGAGAATAGATCCTACAATCTTTAATTCCATTCACTTAAAGTACACAGGCACAGGAAAATAGTGATTGTGAGAGTATTGTCAAGGGTTTGATTGATCATGTCAAGCTACATTGTAAGCGTTTGACTCCCAAGCCAGAATCTGCTGATGAAATGGGAATTCTGAGGAATCTAAATTATAAGTATATTCATTACACACATCATATTGATTCATATGGAAATAATAATTCCCTTCCCAAAAGGAAAGCAGAAAGCTGGGAAACAATTTTTTACAGCAAGTATGTCTGATAAAAGTCTCATTTCCCACATCTATATATATAGATAATTGAATCAAATTTACAAGAATACAATTCATTCCCCAACTGATAAATGGCCAAAGGATTATGAACAGGCAGTTTTCAGATGAAGAAATCAAAGCTATATATAGTCACATAAAAAATCCCTAAATCACTTTGATTAAAGAAATGCAAATTAAAACAATTCTGAGGTACCAGCTCACACCTATTGGATTTGCTAATATCACAGAAAAGAAAAATGATAAATGCTGGAGGGGATGTGGAAAAACTGGGAAATGAATGTACTGTTGGTGGAGTTGTGAATTGATCCAACAATTCTGAAGAACAATTTGGAACTATGCCCAACGGACAGTCAAACTGTGCATGCCCTTTGATCCAACAACAGGACTACTAAGTCTGTATCCCAAAGAGATCCACAAAAAGGGAGAAAGGACGTGTTTGTGCAAAAATTATTTATAGTAGCTCTTTTTGTGGTAGCAAATAATTGAAAACTGAGCAGATGCCCATCAACTGGGGAATGGCTGAACAAATTGTGGTATATGATTGTGATGGAATACTGTTGTGCTAGAAGAAATGATAAGCAGGTGGATTTCAGAAAAACCTGGAAACTGATGCACAATGAAGTGAGCAGAACCAGGAGAACATTGTACACAGTACCAGCAATACTGTATTGTGATTGACTGTGAATGATTTAGCTATTCTAAGCCATGAATTGATCCAAGCAATTCCAAAGGACTCATATTGAAAAATGCTACCCATAATCAGAAAAAGAACTGATGGAGTTTGAATGCACATCAAAGCATACTATTTTTCACTCTTTATTTTTGTCCTAGGTTTTTTCTTCTTTTGGCCTGTTTCTTCTTTTACAACATGACTAATATGGAAATATATTTTATATGATTACACATGTATAACCTATATCAAAATGCTTACTGTTTTAGGGTGCAGGTGTTGGGGAGGGAAAAAGTTTGGAACTCAAAAAATTTAAATGAATGTTAAAAGTTGTCTTTACATGTGATCAGGAAAGAAAAAGAATTTTTAAAAATGAAAGCAAATTTTTCTATTCAGCTTTTGTCTTTTCATCAGAAATCCTTGAAAGTCCTTCATTTCATTGAATATTCATTTTTCCCCTGAAGGATAATACTCAGTCTTCTGGGCAGGTGATTTTTGATTACAATCCTAGCTCCCTTGCCCTCTAGAATATCATATTCCAAGCCCTCAGATCCTTTAATGTAGAAGCTGCTAAATTTTGGGTTATCTTGACTCTGGCTCCACAATATTTCAATGGTTTCTTTCTAGATGTTTGCACCATTTTCTCCTTGAACTGGTAGCTCAGGAATTTGGCTATAATAGTCTTTGGAATTTTTATTTTGGAAATCTCTTTCAGAAGGTGATCAGTGGATTCTTTCAATTTCTATTTTACCCTCTAAATCTAGGATATAAGGGGGATGTTTCCTTAATAATTCTTGAAATATGATGTATAGGTTCTTTTTTGATCATGGATTTCAAGTAGTCCAATAATTCTTTTTTTCCTCATTCTTTTAATTTTCTTTGATTGTTTCTTGATGTCTCATAAAGTTATTAGCTTGCAGTTGCCTGATTCTAACTTTTAAGGGATTGTTTTCTTTAGTGAGGTTTTTCTCCTTTTCCATTTGACCAATTCTACATTTTAAGGAGTTCTTTTCAATTAATTTTTTTAAATGTCTTTTCTCATTTGGTGAATTCTGCTTTTCAAGACATTCTTATCTTCATTGAATTTTTGTTCCTCTTTTACTATTTGACCTCTTCTTGTTTTTAAGATGTTACTTTCTTCAGCATTTTTTGTGCCTCCTTTACCAATCTGTTGACCTTTTTTCCCATGATTTTCTTGCATCACTCATTTCTCTTCCCAATTTTTCCTCTACCTCTCACTTGATTTTTAAAATCCTTTTTTGAGCTCTTCCATGGCCTGTGACAAATTCCTATGTTTCTTTGAGGCTTTGGATGCAGGAATTGTTACTTTGCTGTCTTCTAAGTACATTCTGATCTACCTTATCACTTGTTACTTTCTGTTGTCAGACTTTTTTTTCTGCTGTTTGCTTATATCCTGGTCTATTTCTTTACTTTTAACTGTGCTCAAGTGGGACTCTGCTTCCCATGTGGAGGGGGCACTATTCCAAGCTTCATTGTTTTGTGCAGCTGTTTTCAGAGGGAATTATGGGGACTTGTGACAAATTCCTATGTTTCTTTGAGGCTTTGGATGCAGGAATTGTTACTTTGCTGTCTTCTAAGTACATTCTGATCTACCTTATCACTTGTTACTTTCTGTTGTCAGACTTTTTTTTTCTGCTGTTTGCTTATATCCTGGTCTATTTCTTTACTTTTAACTGTGCTCAAGTGGGACTCTGCTTCCCATGTGGAGGGGGCACTATTCCAAGCTTCATTGTTTTGTGCAGCTGTTTTCAGAGGGAATTATGGGGACTTGTAAGTTTTTGGCTCTTCCAAGGTGGTATGATCTAGGAAAAGGTGTATTTACTACTCTATTGTACTGTGCACTGGTTTGTGAGCTATCCCCAAGCACTGTTTTCAACCTTGCTACTATGACCAGGGTCCCCACTCTCCTGAAGTCACAAGTGCTCCTGTGATAGTGCTCCTCCTTTCATTTAACTAAGACCCAGGTCTGTGACCCAAATCCAAGTATTGGCAGTGCTACAGAGTCCTGCCCCTGGTACCAACAAAGGAATTCCTGTAAATTTCCATCTAATTTGTGGTCTGATTCCCTTAATGTCTGTGGGCTGAGAGGTCTGGAAACTGCCACTGCTGTCACTAATTCAGTTGCACTAAGGCCTGTTCCTAGTTTCTGTAGCCCTGTCTTTGCTGATACAGCCTGTGCTGGTCTGTGCTCCTCTCTCACCCTAGTGCAACAGACCTTTCCTGCCAATATTCTAAGTTATCTTGGGCTGGAAAATTGTTTCACTGTCTTGTTGTGGGTTGTGCCACTCTAGAATTGGGTTAGAGTCCTTTTTAAAGGTATTTAGAGGGGTTTGGGGGAAAGAACAGGTGAGTCACTTCCTTAACTCTGCCATTTTGGTTCTGCCTCCTAGTCCAATAATTCTTAAATTATCTTTTCTTGTTCTTAACTTTTTTTCCAATGGCATATTTCAAAATTTTCTGCTATTTTTTTCATTCTTTTGGTTTGATTTTGTTGTTCTTGATCTCTCATGAAATCATTAACTTTAATTTGTCCAATTCTAATTTTCAAGGAATTATTTTCTTCAGTTAGCATTTGTACCTCATTTTCTATTTGACCAATTCTGATTTTTAAGGATTTTCTTTAGTATTTTAGGGTGTCTCTTTCATCAAATTTTTGACCCTTTTTTCAATGATTTTCATGCATCACACTCATTTCCCATTTTTTCCCTCTACTTCTCTCATTTGCTTTATAAAATCCTTTTTGATTTCCTCCAGGAATTCATTTTTGGTTGTGAGGCCAATTCACATTTCTCTTTGAGGCTTTAGATTTGTTTTTAACATTTTTGTCTTTTTCTGAGTTTTTGTTTAGATCTTTCCTGTCACCATAATACCTTTTTATCATCAGGTTCTTTTTTGTGTGTCTTTTTTTGGCATTTGCTCAATTTTCCAGTCTTTTTCATGACTTTTAACTTTATATTAAAGTTAGGGCTCTGCTGTCTCTTTCCCAAGCTTTAGGGTTTTGGTTTTTGTTTTTGTGTGACTTTTCAGAGATAGTATTAGGGATGTGTAGATTTTTGGAATTAAGGAGAAGTGTGATCATTGCTCTCCTGGCCTCTGCTCTGTTCTGTGAATAGTCACAAGCATTCTTTTTGGTTATGAAACTGACCAGGGTCCCTGCTCCTCCTGCTAATGCTCCTCCTTGCACTAGTATTGCAACCTGGAACCACCTATGAATATTGCAACTGAGACCTGCATCCAGTGCCAACCAAGGGACCCTTGTGTAAGATGAGAAAATTATGTTTCCACAGAGAAGTGATAAGATAGAAGAAATATGGTTCCCACATAGAAAAGGAAGATGTTAATTTAGCTGAAGTCAACCAGCAACAGGATATATCTATACAAACCAGAAGAAACCAGCTAAGATAGGCATTGTGGTCAAGAATTTAGAATATAGGACAGGAGTTGCAACCCCACTTGGAGTATGCCTACTTAATAGGTTCATGAATATTAACTTCTCCTCCCTGGGAGGAATTAAAGCTCATTGAAATGCATATGCAATGTATGTAAAGGAAGGGAGAAGATATCAAGGGGAAACATGCAGTAGGTGGACCAGGAAATTGTGCAACCTCAGAGTACTCAGCCAATGAAGAACCAAGGGAGGGACATTGCATTTCAGGACAGGGATATAACTGCTTGCTCTTACTTCTGTACCTTTGTATCTGCCTTAACAGCACACCTTCTTCTTTCAGGAACATAAATGAATGAGCTTGCTTCATCTACCTCAGGAGTCTTTGTTTTTCTTCTAGAGATTTTATTCCTGAAACTTACAATCTTCTTCTGACCTGGTGTCCAATCTTCTTACCCTCAGTGGACTGAGAGATCCAGAAGCCACCCTACTACCACTAATTCAGTTGGCCCCAAAGATCTGCTACTATCTTGACTGGGATGACTTGCCCTGGACTGCACTCCACTGCTCTCCACTCACACCTTGGTGAGACAGACATTTCCTGCAGACCCTCTAAGTTGTCTTGGGCTGGATTATTGTTTCATCCCATTTTTTTTGTCAGTTCTGCCACTCCACAATTCATTTTGAGTCATTATTTTAAAGTTGTTTGGAGGTGAATTTGAGAGAACTCAGGCAAGTGCCCTCCTTTACATCTTGGCTCTGCTACCTCTAAGGGGGAACCTATTTAACAGCAAGCTCTTCCCCTTTTTCATGCTAAAGGACATTTTTCCAAAGAATATTCAGTAAGGGAACCCATCCTTCCCTTAAAGAGAGTATTTCTTCCACAGCAGCTTAGGGTTAAACTGTCCCAGAAAACACCTGCCCCAACAATGTGAAGTCTTATGGCCACATGAGCCCCAATATGAGTGCTTATCTTAGCTCAGAAAAATTTGAGGTTTAGGACAGAAGTCCAACCTTTGGGAGCAGTCGTCTGTGAAATTTTTGAAAACCAATGATGGAGGGTCAAGTCTTCTCTCAGCCTGTTTGCCTATGCCAAAATCTGTGTTAGCTGAAATATGAGATGAGTAGGGAAACAGGTTCAAGCTTCCAAACAAATCAAGTTATGGAGCAATGAGTGTCAATTACATAACACATCAGGATCATGCCACCTCAGTTTTGCACTGAAATGGGAAAACAATTTTTATGCATTAAAAGAAAGCAATTAAAAGGATAAAAAGCAGGATACAAGATTAGATAATCTGATTTCTAACTGGAGGAAAGATGTTGGATTTTCCAAGTTGGAGGGGGGACAGATGAGTTTTGGTCAAGTTAGGAGGGGGCAAGTGGAGAAGTGCTCCTTTAACTCTCTAAAATCTGACTTACTACTTTATCATCCAACTGGAACAGTTTTGTTTTTTTTTTTTTAAAGCTACCAGTGATAATTGCCAAAGCTAATTGAAGTTTCTCAGTGCTCATCCTTCATGACCTCTCTTCAACCTTTGACACTCAAGTCACTTTCTTCTCCTTGATACTCTCTTCTCTCTAGAATTTTGTGACACTACTCTCTCTGAGTTTTATTTCTGCCTGTCTCCATTTCTGGATCTTATCTAGTTCATGCCTGCCAATCATGAGTGTCCCTAGGGACCTTAGGGTCTTAGGTCCTCTTATCTTCCCCCTCTGTATTATTTCACTTGATGATCCTTATTAGCAATTATGGATTAAATTGCCTTCTCTATAATATCTAGTCCCAATTAAAATCCCACCTTTTCCAAGCTTTTCACAAACCAATTTAAAGCTTGTTTCTTCATTCCCTGATTATCTGTAATTCATCTTGTATGTATCTTGTCTGCACAAAGTTCCCCATTAGATTGCCATGCCTTTACACTATCTTTTGACTTTCTAGAGACTGTCTTTTGACTTTGTATACATAGTAGGCACTTAATAAATGCATTTGATTGACAAATATTGATATGCAAATATGTTAAAACCAGAAGAGAAATAGGTAACAGGGATAAAAGGAGGGACAGAAAGAGGTGTTTAAGAGATATGGCAAGATAAGTAGGGGAATAGTTGTGTTAATTCTGAAAAATAAAGAGAGCTCACAGAATTTATATGCAAAAAAAATAAATTCTGTTCCATTGGAAGAGAGAAAACTAGACACTCATGCCAGGGTCTAGTCTAAGACAAAGACCAAAGGCACTGGGGCTAAGCCTTTCTCTCTCTCTCTCTCTCTCTCTCTCTCTCTCTCTCTCTCTCTCTCTCTCTCTCTCTCTCAGGGAATATATGTATGTCTAGGATACATGTGATTGGTCAGTGAGTAGTAAATGTCTTTATGACCCAGTATACAGCTGGTACAGACTAATAAATTCTTAGGTGCAGATGGCTATTGTAGTAGGAAGAGACAACAGTTGAGGCTGGGGCAGGCTGTCCTTGAGCTGGGGAGAAACTCCTTGAGATAGTGTTTTGAGGCTAGGAAGAAGTGTGATTTTTAAAGAGAAATGTGATTTTAGAATTGGGTCCAAGTACATGCACCCAAGCACCCCATCACTTGGATTAAGAGGTGGTCTGACTGAATTCTTTGAGATGATTCCACCACAACACATCATGAAACCTCAACAGTTTTTGGTGTTCCTGGGTTTAAACCTCAACAGTATCATATGGTGATATCTTAACTTGTGAATTGAATTAGGTGAGCTGGAGTTGTGAAATATCATAAGTACTACTCCCTCTTCCAGTCACCGAAGTCCACTGGCAGAATAAAAGTCAAGATGACTGGTGATATCCCAGGATATATTGGATGGCCTTGATGTCTGACCAAGCTCTAAGCACTCCACAATGCCTGCTTCAGTTTGCCTTTGGAAAAAATTGTTCCCATCTATCCACTGCACTGTAGGAAGTCTTCACATACTTGGGGCAGATATCCTCCTAACTCATAGGTGGATTTTAGGCCTGTCAGTTACCCTCAATCTGGTTTAACCCATCTGCCGAGACAATTTTGCCAGGCTTTATCCTCTGTCCATACTACAGCTTCTTGGGGCCACAGGTAAGAATTTCATACCAGATAAACACCAAATGCAGATGAAAAGTCTGGAAGAGGACTCAAAAAGCTCATATACCAGAGGTGCTAGTCCTCCTTGAACACCCCATATCCCTGAAGGAGGTAAATACAGTTAACAGTCTTAACTATCAGTATGAACTCACCTGTAAAAAGGAAGAAAATAGCAGAATGGATGAGAAAGCGGAAGCCAAATATGTATTGCAACGTATTTGAAAAAAAATTACTTGAAATTAAAACAAGGGGCTAAAGCCAAATCTATGCTTTACCTGAACTGAAAAAAAAAAGCAGAGGTAGCAGACATGATTTCAATATGGTTGTAGTAAATGTAGATGTCAGGTTCCCCATGCCAAGACAACTCCTCTCTTTTCATTCCTCTCTTCCTTACTATGAGGAGATGTCCTGTTTCCAGGAAGCAAGCTTTGTCCTGATCTTGATTTCACAATAATCCTTTGTGCTTACTATCTGGATGAACTCTACTGAAGCAAAATCCCAGATTATTTCACACAAATTCCAAATGGTCCCTGGACTCAGGCAAGCACCTGCAGTAATCAAACCCTGTTATGAATCAAACTTACCATTATTATCCACTCATTTCCACAGCTACAGCTCATTGCCTGTTTCTTTGTGAAGCCACTACTATCTATATCAAGGCTCAGCCTTGCTGCACTGGATTTCCTCAGTACTAGGGCAGACCCCAGCATGTATATCTAGTTTCCCTCCTCCAACAGAATAAAGAAGGCTTTTTTCCTGTCACCTCTTTGGTTCTGTTTTATTTTGCCTTATTTTTCAAGTGTTGATAAATGGTATAATAATCCTTGTGGCTATTTGTTCATCTATCTTCAGAGTGACAATAAGATAAAAAGAAGGAAATTATATTATGCGCAAAGGCACAATAGATAATGAATCAATATCAACCCGTTGTCACATTGCTGTTGTTCAATTGCTTTCAGTTCTGTTTGACTTTATGAACCCATTTGAGGTTTTCTTGGTAAAGATGCTGGAGTGATTTGCCATTTTCTTTTCCAGTTAATTTTATAGATAAGGAATTGAGGCAAACAAAGATTAGGTGACTTGTCCAGGGTCATACAGATAGTAAGTGTCTGAGGTAAGATTTGAATTCAGAAAGATGAGTCTTCCAGATTCCAGGGTCAGCATTGTACCACCTCGCTGCCCTGTTCCCAGCTACAGATTGGCATTTCCCCTACTCAGCAGAACCCTTTTCACTTGCTTCATTAGAAGTCTCTCATTTTTCATTACATGGTCATGAGAAGCCATGACCTCTATCTCTACATTCTTAATGTGTTGGGTCAGTTTAACTTCACACATATCTCTTTCTGCATTTTAGTTTAATCATGTCAAGATGTGAGATGCATATTTGACCTTTATTTGAACACATTATTGCACTGAATCAGAGTTCTAAGGTTTTTTCCCCTATGATGTTATTGTTATTATTTTTATTATGTGAATTATTCTCCTGCTCCACTTGAAATTTATGCAGTGTTAAAATAAAAATGCTTGTGAACTGCTAAAATGGAAAAAACCTGAGGTTCAAAAGGGGGACCTAGAATGAGCCAGAATCAGGTCACAATTTACAAAGATTATAACTGTATTTCCTGAGAAGCATCCTGTAAGCTGGAACAGTGAGACAATGTTCTCAACTGTTCAAAGGGAAGTAGGAAAGTCTGGAGGTATTTATATATATTTGAGGTATGTAGGACTTTTTGATTGGAAAGTCAGGCAGGAAGTGGAGGGTCTAGGGAGAAGATATATTTAAATACAATAAATCAGAAAGCAAGGAGGACTGTTGTTCTTTAGACAAGTCACAAAGCAAGATATTTTCTTTTCTCTCTAAGTTGGTCAAAACTGGTTTCGGCAGTTGCAGGAATCTTTGGATTCAGCTAAAGTTTACTCCTCAAAGGATCAATGGTATGTCAGTCAGCCATGAGTATCAGAAGTCCTCGTGATTTGCTAGTTGTTGCACTACTCCATTATATTGTTCCCCTGTGAAAAAGGGAAACTGTAGTATATTTAATTGGTTACTACAAACATTACAGAGGTCATGTCCATAGTAGCAAGACTGTTTCCAGTATGGCTTGTTTTTGGGGTAGTATTAATTAATAGGTTGGAGGAGACAATAGTCAGTGTGCTTCCTATGCTTTTGAATTGATCCTTTACCTGTAAATTAGTATGTAGTTACAGGTAGTCACATTGGCCTCTCATCCCATCCCTTTTATCTCTAACCTTATTTCCCTGTGATTTCCAATGGGGAAGGAGCTGAGATGAAATGGCCCTTCCCCTTTTGGTGATGTGAGCACATGAAATTTGTCTACTCCTATTACAAAAGTCATCAATAAAAGTGTCTTCCATCTTGAATTCCAGGCTGATCCCTTTGTGGGGTCAACCCATTAAGATGTTTTCAGTCTTGGTATTTTCTTTTTTTTTTTTTTGGAGGGGGAAAGGCAAGGCAATTGGGGTTAAGTGACTTGCCCAGGTTGACATAGCTGGTGTCAAGTGTCTAAGGCCAGATTTGAACTCAGGTCCTCCTGACTCCAGGGCCAGTGCTATATTCACTGCATCACCTAGCTGCCCCAGTCTTGGCATTTTCAAAAAATAAACTCCTTTTAATTTTTTATTCCTGAGGACTCCATCCCCATAGACATCAGAAACAGGCACTTCCTGGTAACGGGGTGGAAATGACTCCCCTTAGGTGGTTATGATGTGGTACTTGATCATATCTCTCCCTAGCCCAAAGACACTTACTTTGGAAATAACTCATAAGTGAGCCCCAGTGAAGCAAACTATCTCTCTGTTACAAGAAGAAATTGACCTATGTAGAATTTCCTTTGCATAAACAGGACTATCTTGTACTAACTCCTTAAGATATCTTGTACCAGCAGAACTATCACATACTGATTCCCACAGTTATTGTATACAATCCTCAGGTCTAGCTATAGATGTCAGTTCCGAAGGCTATCTTGTACAAATAGGACAGTCATTCCAGTAGTGGGTGACTCCTGCACTCAAAGTACAGAAACTGTATGTTCCTTTAAGATCATTCCTTGATCCCACCCCATACCATCCAATTAGTATTCTTGGCACACCATTCACTGTACTTTTTCTATATAAGTTTTAGATTCATCCCCACTAGAGTTCCCTAATGACTGCTTTATTAGTGCTACAATAAACTTTTGCCACTTGATTGGAAGACTAATGAGAATTCTTTCCAGATGACTCCACCATGTACCATGATAATTTGGGGATCCTGAACCCCTAAACTGCATCATTCCTGTGAAGGAGTGGAAAATTTGACTCCTACAAACTCTGGATGAATAAATGAGAAATAAATCCCCCAAATCAAATTTTGATTTTTTTCCTCCTCATTTGTGCAGGTAGATGAAGGTAAGGAACCTATATAAGAGGCAGGCAAAAAATGGGCTTGCAAGCATGGAAATATCCCTCATTGAAAAGGAAATGCTAGTATTTCGAATCAGAGACAACAGACTAAACTTCCTGAGGATTCCTGAGTAGACAAGGTATTTAAAGCATCAAATGGGAGTGCAGGGGTAAACCACATGGAGAAAAATACTAAATTTGAAAAAAAAAAAAGATTTCCATATTAACAGCTTAGGCAAAAATGGGATTTTAGCTGTCTTGCCAAATTGTATTTTGTATCTTGGCAAATTAAACTAACTCCTGTGATCTAATCAGCCCAAAAGAAAGCTGTGTGGAGAATGAAAACTTCCTGCTGAACTTTCAAATTCTTAAAAAAAAAAAAAAAATTCCCTCCCTCTACCTTTCTACCTAGCCAAACTGATAGGGCAGATAAAAGACTCACATAAGACAGAAATTTCCAGTTTGAAGAAATTTAGCACTATGAACTAGAAGTTTGAATTTGTGAATAAAATGTAATATCTTTACTGTAAATTTCCAAATTATGATAACTGCAAAAACATCTTTGCATATTTTGGAGGTTTACACATTAAAGTTAAGGGTAAACCACTTTTCCCTTCTGGAGGGTGACAGGGGTATTATTCAGTAGATGAGTTGAACTTGAAGGCAATGAAGGTTAAAAAAAAAGATATAGGAGGAAAATGAGTAGAACGTTAAAGAAATTGGAGTCCCTTTTTCTCTGATCATGGGAGTGGAGGGAAACTTGGAGGGAAGGATCCAGAATTAGGAAAATGGTTTGACAGAGATTGGTTCTGAAGAGAGACAGATGGGAGAGCTGGTTCAAATTTGAAAGAATTCACTTAAATCTTCTCTTTAGCCAAAGGAAGCTTTATTGATGCAAGAGCAGCAGCCCTGGAGGAAGGACTAGCAATTTACAGATCAATTTACATAAATTTACAATTTATGACCCAGGATGGGGGAGAGAAGACAAGGAATTCCATGGTCCAGGATAAGGGGCAAGTTTCATGGTATTCCAAGATCAGAGGAGATGTTAAGGTGCCAGGGAAAGAGCAACTCAACCCCTTAGGGGGCCTTTGTATCAACAGACTTTAAGGCATCTTTAGAGGATGAACCAGGGAAAAGGCAGCTCAACTTTAAGGTACCTCTGTATCCACATCATTTCCCTCCTCAATCACTAGGCAGGAGAATTCTTTCAGGGAAAAGGGGCGAAAGTCATTGTCTTCAGTAGCTGCTTTCTGCTGAACAGGGGTGAAGAGTCTACTTCAGGGGTCAGAATAGGTTGGGGGCAGGGTGATCAGCATGGGTGCAAAATGTGGTGCCAACTGAATCCAAGGTAGAGGAACAAAGGCAAACTACTTGGGGTCATCAAGTTAAAGGGTTGGTATCCTAAAAGCTGCTGCTGGAGAGAAGATACAAAGCAAGTGAGAAGGTTAAACAAGCACAGACCAAGTATAAGGGCAAGTAAAATGACCAATAATGGGGTCAGAATGAGGGGGAAAGAAGGAAGAGAAACTATGACCCGCAAGAGGAGGCAAGGGACAGTATTAGGCTGGAGTGGATGTCTTGCATTCAAGAAAATGCCTGTAATATTTTCTGAGTCCTCAGAGGAAAAATTCCACGTAGGATCTTCAGGGAATATAGTCGGAGAGCTACGAAGAGTAAGGTGGTATGCTGGCCATGATGGTGACGCAGCCAGCAATCATGTACTCTGCCCCACTCCACAGAGTTCCCTATTTGAATTAAAGGATTACACTTCCAAGCCCTGAGGAAGCAGGTCTAAACCTGGGCCCAGGGTGGGCATCAGGAGTAAGGGGACTAGAAACCAAAATGATTCAAAGTGGGGCCCAGAACACAGCATAGCTAGAAAGCACACAGGCAGGTCCCCATGGGGAGGGGCTTCCATGCATAGTCTTTCCAGGCTACTCACACCCTGCGTCCTGTCTCACATCCCATATCCTGCCTCCTGCTTGCTTCTCTGCCTCAGCGCTCCTGTCTGCTTCACCAGCCGCTCAAATGCTTTTGAGAGAGGGGCAAAGGAACTGTCCCTGCTTGAGTTGGGGTGGGGAGGAGAATAAAATGAGACTGAAGCAGCATCCAGGAGATGAGAAGAGTGGAGAACAGACAGGAAAGCTGGCATTTTAGATGTTAAACAAGTTTAGAAGTAACAATCAGATGTTACAATAAATGCAGATTAAAGTTAGTTGAAATTTTGTTCTGAAACTAAATTATAAGTGTGGTAAATCAGAACTTCATACAAAATATATTTGTTATTTAAGCCAATAATGCTGGAAAATATATGAGTTATTAGCTGTATGACCTTGGGCAAGTGCTTCACCTCTGTTTCCCTCAATTTTCTCATCTCCCAGGACTTTTGAGAGGATCCCATAATTGTAAAGTGTTTATTACGGAGTATATAGTAAGCACTATGTAAATGTTAACTACTGCCATTATTGAATGTAATTGCTCCCTATGGCATCATTTTATACTGAGTTCCAGATATGGCTAGTATAAAATGCCAAAAGTGATAACATGTATGATTTTCTAGATAAGATAATATGGAAATGCATTCAACAGAATTAATGTTACCTGATTGGTATGTTATTACTCTGTTTCTAAATTTTCTTAAACTGTGAAATTTTTGTATGCCATATGCCAGAAATGCTGTTAGAAAAGTAACATCTGGATAATGTTAGATCATGAGTTGAGCTGTTAAAAGAATGTGGTCAGAATGTTTGAAAACTGTTAAATATTTAATAGGGTATATTTGCTTTAAAGTGGATAATAATAACTTACTGCTGAGAGAAAAATACTACAGACCCTTTAAGTTATCCTTACCTGTGAAGTTCCTTTGGGAATTTCTAGTTGTGTTGGATTATAGATTTTTTTATCTGCCTTGATGATCATGTGCTGTAAAAATCCTGAAGCATTGTAGTTGAGAACCTAGGACAGTTTCCAGCCAAGGTAATGTAATTTAAAAATTTGCTTATGGTAAAGTGTGAGTTCATCTAGGATTATCTGACCATCACTTATGAGAATTATTGTGAGAGGTGAATTGAACTTATATTTCCACAGAAAATATGTAATATTTTAATACCAGTGAGAATCCTTTAATATCATTTTTGATTCCTCAATAAGGGCCAGAGCCTGAACTAATCAACCAGAAGAGCCTAGACTTAACAGCTTCTTTATTCTCTGAGTAAACTCAGAGAATATCTCTTCCTGTGTCAACAAGGCCAGATACTGACCAAAGAGCATCCTTTATGAGATCCTTACCTCAAAACACTATCTTGAATAATGGGACTCTTTCTTAATATTTTATGGATACATACTATGCTATGGTGTGTTAATGGTAAAGAAAACAGATATCCTGTGTTATAATTTCAATTGACACTTTGTCAGTTCTCTTATCTTATTGCATTTACCACCTATTCAATTAAAATATCACTTAGCTTGTTTGCCTCTTTAGCCAAACTTTCAGATCAACACCAGAATGATTATAAATCAGTTAAGGGAATTCTTTGGGGTGAACCCTGGAGTACTGACAAATGGAAGGCAGGCAGGAAATTCAAATTGGAAGCAGGGCATAAAAAGATTTGCATTGGTTTAAACAAATGTAACAGTCCATTAGGAACTATCTGTTCATTCAGGGGAAATGGACATAAAAATTAATTAAAAGTTTTCCTGATTACATAACAAGCATTCTTTGTTTAAAATAAGCATGTTTCTCACAATTATGTAATTGTATTTGTTAATAAACAGTATGTATTGAAGTTACATCTTTGAACCAGTGTAGTAATAAGAGTCCTATATTCAGAGATTTTATTTTGTGAATTTTTATTGATGACTGATTTATTATTAATTTTATTGATTACTGATTAAGATTTTTTAGTTAATCACTGGAATTAATATTTATGATTCATATTCAAATTTAAATTATAGGCCTAAGTAGCAAAATATGTAAAAGCTAAGTCCTGAAAATAAATGACCAAAGAGTCACAGAGGTTATGCAACTGCTGATAACTCTGGAAAATACCAAAGAGCTCACAGAGGTAATACTATAATTGTTAACTGTGAAGATAAAATAAAATAAAACCAAAGAGTTAACAGTGGTTATAAACAGAAAGCTTCATTCAACTGGAGGAGGGAAACTAGACATGCTTACTAGGGTCAGCTCTGATATTGAAGAAACCCACAACAGTGAGACTGAGTGCTGATAAAAGCAGGGCTTCATGTTCAGAATGTGGTCTGGACAAGCAGGTGCTCATCTGAGCTCAGAGACTACCCAGGGCTTGTGTGAAACAGTTTTGGGACTTTTGCCCATCAGAGTTCATAGAGAGGATAAGCACAAAGAATTGTTGTTATGCCAAGCTCAGGGTAAAGTTTGCCTGCTGGGCCTTAGCTCTGGAAAACAGTATCTCCTAATGGTAAAAAGAGAGGGGTGGTCTTAGGATGGGGATCCTGATGTTTCACCTTTTGGCCAAAGGGATGGTATCTATAAACTGTGAAAATGAAATTCAGAGCTTCCCCCAGTCCCCTTCTGCCAAAGTTCAGTTTCTTCTTCTGAAGGACACTGCTGATAATGAGATTTCATTGAGTCTCCTTATCCTGGTCAAACCCCAACCCAAGTTTGGAAGTAATTCAATCAAAGGTACAGAAGCTCCATTGTCTTCTCTTCAGGCTTGGGTGGAGACAGATTCTTTGTTTAGGTAGCGCAAGGGTAGGCGTAGTCTGGTATTGGGGGTGGGGGTGGGGGGCTCTCTGATAGAAGGGGTATTTCCTATACCTATCTGGCAGGCGAGATTCCATGATCACTAAGGTAGTTTCCCCTGGGCCAGCCTTATCCATTTTCAGGATGGGTTCACCCCTGTGATTTCCCCAAATGCAGGAATTTGACTGCATACTGTGTGATAGTGGGGAACTGCATTCACTCTCTCCCCTGGTTAGAGTCTTGAAAAAAAAAAACAGGAAGAGGTATTTCTTACGTCTAGAAGCAAAATGATGATGGGGTGATATCAGCCCCTGTTGAAAGGGTATATAAACTATATGCCCCAACCCCAAAAGGAGCTTTCAGTTCCAACTGTTAGCTCTCATGCAATGCATGACTACCTGCTTTGAGGGAAATAAATCATGGACTTGGACAACCTAATTGTGTTTATCTTTCTGAAGCCAACTTGGAGACTGACAAATCCAAGATGCCAAAAGTGGTCAGTTGGGTCAGGATGATATGTTGAGCTGACAGATAGCTGTGGGCTTAGGTTGGTGAGCTTAGGGGTTGAGATGGTAAATCCAATAATTTATTAGCCCTTCTCACTTAGCAGTGATGAAGGATATATGAAGAATGGCATTTTTTAATCCCAGGAAGATAGTTTTTTTTTTTCCTTTTTCTGAAATGAGTGATTTGGACTAGATGGCATTTATTTATTTATTTTTGTTGGGGAGGCAAACAGGGTTAAGTGACTTGCCCAGGGTCACATAGCTAATAAGTATCTGAGGTCATTTTTAAATGCAGGTCTTCTTTACTTCAGGGCTGGTGCTCTATTAATAATGATGCCACCTAGCTGCCCCAGGAGGCTAGTTTCTTGAGGGGAACCTATTGGGAAATATATCCCAGGTATCATCGCAAAACTCTGAATAGGGCAAAAAGCATAAGCAAATAAGGTAAGAGGTCTTGTCTAGCTATTGTCTGTTACGAACAGAAGACAGAGGGGGGCCAAGAATGTAAAGGGAGAAAATGCCAACATACACTTAAATCAAGGTCTTGGTAGTTGGGTACATAACAAGAGGGAAGACAAAAAAACTAGGACAATATGCTCAGCCTTCATCTAGAATCTTGGGACAGCTGTCTTCTATAGATGTTGGTTTCTTCTACGTGACTTCTATGTAGTCAGTACTACGTGAATTTTGATGTCCCCAAAGGGCTCTGCCATCCACTTAAGAGCAGAGGCTTTCTTTAGATGATCCAGGAGTCCACACCCATAAATTTGGCAGCTGTGGGAACAGTCAAAAGGACGTGATAGGGTCCCTTAGATTGAGGGGGTGGAATGAACAGGTGCAATTTTCTGAATTCAGAAAAGTTAGTGTCCCACTCCCCAAATATCTGTAACATGGAAATAATGACTGATTGATCAGGACAGGACCAGTTTTCAGATAAGAAATATGGATTGCTTTAGATGTACAATTGTGAGAAAACTTTCATTGATCTTTGGACCTGAGTTTCTAGTAGCACAACTTAGGTCCTTGACCCTTGGGCTCTAAACAGCACATATGAATAGATATAGTCCATATATATCCACATATAGTATAGTTTCCCAACCATGCAGGGGTAGGTTCAAATGATGCAATAAAGTTTGGGTTTTTTTCCCCCAATTCCCACAATTGAATAAAGTTTTCTCACAAGACGGAAGTTGGACTAAATGTATAACTAAATAGACACTAACAAGCACATACCTGGTAAATGCAGAAGCATTGGGGCAGGGATGCTGCTGACTGTGGGCACTAAAAGGAGACTGTCAGTCTTGGTTTTGATTTCAGGCCAGAGGGGAGAACAGAAGGAGCATCTGAGGCAAGAGGTATCATCCCCCAGAACCCTAGGGCTAGAGGTGATAACAAAAACTAAGTGCTAAAAATTAAAAAAAAAATGAATAGGCAAAGGAGAGAGAATCCAACCATAGAAAATTACTATGTGAATAGAGAAGACCAAGATTCATCTTCAAAAGAGGATACTGAAGCAAAGAAACCATTTTCCAGCCCAAAGAGTAAAGTCAAAGGGTCACCTGCCCAAGAACAATTCATAGAAGAACTTTAAAAAGACTTTAAAAATCAAATGAGAGACTGAGAAAAAATAAAAAAGAACAACTCAAGAAAAACAAGACTATGAAAAAAAAGCCAACCAATTAGAAGAGAAGATCCAGAATCTTATGGAAGAAAATGACTCCTTGAAAATCAGAATTGGGCAAGGGGAAGTTAGTGAAGTTATAAGAGATCAAGAAATAATAAAACGCAATATAAAGAATGAAAAAATAGAAGAGAATGTAAAACATTTCATAAGGAAAACAACTGATCTGAAGAATAGATCAAGATAAGAATAAGATTATTAATTGATATTAGAATAATTAAGATTATATATAATAATAGAAGATTAGAATAATCAAGAAGATGAGAGTAATTGGACTACCTGAAAGCTATGAAAAGAAAGCATCTTGATACAATAATATAAGAAATACCTGAAGAAAATTGTTCTGAAGTATTAGAGCAAGAGGGAAAAGTAGAAACAGAAAAATATCCACCAATTATTACCTGAAAAAGATCCTATGAGGAAAACCCACAGGAATATCACAGTCAAATTCCAAAACCTCCAGCTCAAGGATAAATTATTATGAGTAAAAGAAAAAAAAACAATTTAAATATAGTGGTGCCACAATTAGAATCACACAAGACCTCCAGCAGTGACACTAAAAGATTGCCTGTCTTGCAACACTATATATCGAAAAGTAAAAGGACTGGGGTTCTGGCTGAAAATATCGTACCCAGCAAAGCTAAGCATAATCCTCAATGGAAAAAGAAGGACATTTAATGAATTATCAAACTTTCATAACTTTATGTAAATAAAAAAACTGAACTTAATAGAAGATTTGACATATGATAGCCAAGAGAAAAATAAGGTACATACTAAAGATAAGGAACTCAGTAAGGACAGACAGTATACCTTTTATGTATATAAAATGTAAAACATATGTCTAAGACTGTTATTAGTAACTGGATAGTTTGTAAAAAAGATTTGGGTAGACCTGAGCATGATTATGATTTAAAAAGTAAAACCATTTAGGAACAGCTAAAGAGAGTAATTATTTTATATAAATGACATGGGAGAGGAAAAGGAATGAGATGGAGGAGGAGGGCTGGTAGCTCTGGCAACCTTATTTTCATGGAGAATGTGTTCAACAGGGAACAATACATATATATCTAGAAGACTATAAAAGTCTTCTAGAATCAGAAAGGAATAAAATGCTAAATGGGGAGAGGATAAGGGAGTGACCTTTAGAAGGGAGGGTGAGGGAAGAGGTTAAAAAGGGATATAGAAGTGTGTTCAGATTAATAGGGGATAAGGGAGGGATTGGAGTTTGGTAGGTTAAGTAATAGGAGGGCAGGATATCAGTAAAGTAGAGGAGTCAGGCGGGATGGGGAATAAGAGGTACATATAAACATAAAATAAAGATCAGGAGTAAAATTTGTTAGGGAAAAAGGAGCAGGGGGGGTGGTAATCATGGCCTTAGACAAAGTTAAAGTTAAAATAGTTTTAATCAAAAGGGAACAATAGGGAAACAACACTATATGTCAGCCATATTTATCAGCACTGTTTTGGACTATTTAAAACAACAATACAGTATAAGACGGGAATAGTGCTGTGGTGTAGGAAATGATGAGTTGGTGACCTTGAAAAAAATATGTAAAGACTTGGACTTATAAAGGAAGAGGTCATCCATCCTTGGAGAAACAGAGGATAAATAAGTATAGTATGACCTTACATAGATGCATATGAATATCTGAATCTACATCTATATATGACTATGATTATCAATATCTAAGTATATGTATGTATAAATATATGTATGTATGGGTGTATGTGTGTTTATGTATATATGTATATTTTGTGTGTATATGTCTATATGTGTATGTGTATGCATGTGTATTTTATGTACATATGTGTCTGTATATACATATACACCAGACACACACACATATCTGTGCTTAAATGTAGCCTTCTAGGGGAGGAGGGAGGTTAAAAGAACAAAATAAAATCGATGCACAGCAGAGAACAAAGGGACATTTACAAAGCAGCAAAGATAGATAGTTCTCAGTACAATGTGTTGTATTTATTATATAGACTTTCTTGAAAGGGAAATTTAATGTTGCATATTGTGAGTCCTCTTTCACATTCTGCTGTGCACATGGTAACGCTTTTTTTCTTTTCTTATTTTGTACTATTTTAGTTTTAATATTTAAGTTTGTTTCTTTATTCTTTTCTTATTTTGTATTTAAGTTTAAAATTTTAAAAAATTATAAGAAACTCCCCCAAAAACCTAGAGGTCCCTAGATAATTCTGCTAGGAATAAAACAATACAATTCGTATAATCACTTAAATTGGGTTCTCCAATTTTGAAACTTCAGAGCACTTCAGTTTAAATTACCATTTGCTGTTTCTATCCTTATCTAAATCCTGTGCCTGACATACAAATATTAAAAATTAATAAAGGTCCAACTATAAAACAAACTCTTCTGCCTTTTAAAATTGTCAGGTAGTTTAAAAATGGGAAAATAATTTGACTTATTCTCCCATTATCAGGACAGCTTTATGTGTAAAATTCTTAATCCAGTTTTGAGAATTTATTACTAAAACATGATCAAAACTGAAATTTCCATGACAGATAAATTTGGAAGTCAATCATATACCTTTATATACTTCTTAAACAAAACAGTCTAATCCTGTTGCTTTCTCAAAATTTATTATTCTATTTAATTAGAAAACTTTTAAATTACATCTTTGTCTTATTACTTTGTATTCCCTATATTATAATTTGTTCACAAATAGAGGTTAAGATTGTGAAATTGCATCCTATCATAGTAACTCAGAAATGTTCCAGTATTTATTATTTAATAGATTTATATTGTACTTATAAAACTTCTTGATGATCAAAATTTTCTACAAAAGGAAAAGGAGGGGCATGTCTATAACAATGTCATATAATAGGGGGAAAGTTCCCTTGCTCTGTTTGAATATAGGCATGAGTCACATCAGAGAGCCAATCATAGCCAAAAGATGTCAAAAACAAGGCTCAGGATCAACCAGATGAAGAAAATTTCCTTTTCAGAGAAGAAACAGTTCATTGGAGAAATAGAGTCAAGAGGATCTTACCTTAGGCCCAGCCAAAGTTGTTCGCAAAACTTTTCCCAGATGCAGACATCCACTTTTATCAATTCCCATACTGCAGCATATGCCATTTTCTACTACTGGATTCAGGACAATTCAGACAACTATCCCTATAATTAAAATTTATAACAATAGTAAATTACAGTTCCAGGAATTTTTACCTCAAATAGCAAAATTTCACTAACCCTAAATTAGAGTTTGGATATCTTTCCTGAAATTTCCCTAAAAGCTAACATTTCATTTATCCTTTACTTAAAATTAAAACTACCCATATTCTGGGGTTTTAGACATAAAGCAAATACCTGACAGTTGACTCATGATTAACATGTTGAAACTATATCTTTAAATTACCCTATATACTTTCATAATAGCCAAATTTTTCAGATAAGTTCTCTATTTAGTAAATTTATAATTATTACTATCTCTTTTATAACAAAATATAACTTATTAAATATTTTACAGTTTTCAAAAATCTATTTTTGTCATATCATTTTAAAAGCTAAATTCATAATTTAAAAAGCATCTAGATTAAAAAGGAAGTTGTTTTATCTAACAGCATTTGTGTTACAATGATCTCTCAAATCTCTCGTTGTAAAGAATTTAGAAATATAATAACAATATAAACAATATCATGTATCTGAACACGAAACAAAACTTCAGATAACATCAATTCAGTTAATTGTATTTCCAAATTATCCCATAAAAAGAATTGATCTTATTGCCTTTGGAATTTTAAACTCACTGCAGAGTTATTAGGCATGGAACAACTACATTCAATTAAAAATACTTACCATATGCCAGTCACTATGTTAAGCACTTTACATTAGATTATTTTGATACTCGCAACAACTGTGATAGATGGGTACTATTGTCATTTTTCTCTTTACAGATAAGGGGACTGAAGCAAACAGAAATAAAATAACTTGTTTAAGATTACACAGGTAATTCTGTGACCAGAATCTAATTTAAGTTTCCCTACATTTTCCAGCATTTTTTCCCCAACACCTTTACTTGGGAACCTGGTCTGAAATAAGAGGAGTATGAGAGAGAAGGTCTCTACTGTGGGAATCATAGTAGATCTTTGGTTTAAACAATCTTTTCTCTTTCTGGGATCAAGAAAGGGTAAACAACAGGTTAATAAAGTGCAAACCATATACCTGGTTTTTTTTTCAGTCTGGGATTACTTCCAAACCAGCCACCTTTCTTCATTGCTCTAAAACAATAAGCTATCCAGCTGCAGTGGGAAAATTTTATTTCTTATTTTTCCTTAAAATGAATCTACAAAGTGACACCTCAAAACTCACTAAAATACTTTAGAAGGGATTGAGTTCCCGGAATTACCCAAAATCCCAGGAGTTCTCCCCTGCAGTCTTAAAATTATTAATCCCCAAACCTTCTTAATGTAATAATATGTTTTTAGCAGTTCTGCAAAATTTGATTATCTGACTTTATTTCTGTAATTCCAATGTGGACAAAGCTGAAATCACAGGAAAGAAATATCGTGCAGGTTTTTTCTCCCTTTCCCTCTTTTCTATAACTTAATCTCCCAGGAAAAGCCTAAAGTGGGAGTTAGTCCTGTTTACCAGAATGCTTCAAGTATGAAAGTTCATTAATATTTTCAAGCATTCTAAATTCTTTGCAGTCTCTTAAAAATTTTCTGGCTGGCTACATTTTCCCTTCTCAGAAATCTTCAAGGTAACAGAATATACAAACAACACAAACACAATGTAAGACAAAGGTTTTTCAACATTTTACAAAGATGCAGAGACAAAATGAAAAAAACCTGACAGACAGGATAATTCTATCTAACCTTTCCTTAAAGGTATTCAAGTCACAAATGGCTTCTCATTTGGTGGTTTCAAGTAGCCATTTATTAAAAACATACCTTTTGGGGTTTTTAATTTTCTTGTTGGCTTTATCAAGACATTTCTTATGGTTTTTAATATTGAATCCCCAAATTTTGTTTTCATAATAATTTGACTCCCTAATTTTACCTTCCTACTTTTGTCTCCCTAATTTTAGCAATTTTACTTACTAGTCTTAATTCCCTAATTTTGACAATTTGACTTCCAAATATTGTCTTTAATTTTAACAATTTGATTCTCTAATTTTGAATAGCTATTTTTTAACATTTATACACTAATTTTGACTTTTAATTTTATTACCATCTGTTTTATAACAAAATATAACTTATTAAATATTTAACAGTTTTCAAAAATCTATTTTTGTCACATCATTTTAAAAGCTAAATTCATAATCTAATAAGCATCTAGATTAAACAGGAAGTTGTTTTGTCTAATTAAATTTTAACTTAATTTTGACAATTTTGCTTCTTAATTTTAGCTCCTGGATTTTGATTTTGTAACACTGACTCCCTAAGTTAATTTAGACAAATTTGACTGTAATGTTAATGTAAAGTTAATGGTGGGTGGGGGGAAGAGTTAAAGATCTTCCCTGCCCATTAATAGGCCTCAATACTTGTTTATTTTTATTGAGGCACTGTCAGAGGGTCATGCCTTCTGGCCCTGAAAACTGTATAAATACTCTAAAGTGAGGTTTTACTTTGGGGCTTACTCTTTGGAAGTATTTGTTTGGCTAGATGAGACTCTGAATAACCACTAAGGAGCCTCCTGGCTTTGACAACCCAGATGTTGGTGCTTCTCTCTCTGGTAACTATGTATGTATGTAATGGTCAGACAGTTGGATCTGTCTGTTGATCTGTGATGTATGTATTAATTATGGTCAGGCAGTTGGAAGTCCTTTCTGTTGGTCTTTATTTCTCTGTTTGTATTTTCTCTGAAGGACAGGGTGCTGACTTTTAACCCTGAATGTGAAGTGAATGATATATGTGCTTGATTAAAATATACTGTTGACCCCTCAAAAGTTGCTTTCATTTTAGAAAAGCAGATCTAAGAATCTATACAACAGACCCTCCCGTATACGCCAGGGTTATTTTGTAATATTGATTCTGCAAATTAATTTAGACAACTTGACTTGCTAATTTTAATGCCCTAATTTTGACAATTTTACTCCTTATTTTGGCTTCCCAATTCTGATTTTGTAATTTTGACACAGTATGATTCTCTAATATTGATTTTTTAATTTAGACAATTTGATTCACTAATTGTGACTTCCTTATTTTGACAATCTGGCTCATGAACTGGGTTTCCCAGGAAAGAGAAGGGAACCTATGTTGGGTGAGCATGGAGCTCTGAACCAAGCTGTAGAAAAAGGAAGGAAATTCTCTGTTCCCTCTGAGAGGTTTATTGTGTGTATACCTAAGAGGGTATAATATTCACACCTCAAATGGCCTCCCACCTACACTAAGCCATGTGGCCTTTGTGGAGAGACTTACACTATTTTAACAATTTGATTCCCTAATTTAGACCTCATAATTTTGTGTCTTTGTCTCCTGAGTTTGGATTCCTTAATTTTGACCATTTCATTTCTTCATATTAATTCTCTATTTTTGACTTTCTAATTTCGAAAATTTGACTTCTTTAAAATTGACTCCCTTATCACAAAGTTTGACATAGGTAGTTTGACTCACTAATTTTTGCCAACTTGACTCACTAGTCTTGACTCCCTAATCTTTTTTTTTTTTTTTTTTTTTTTTTTTTTTACAGTCTGTCAAGGTTTATTGTATAGGCCAAATAGAAGAATACTATGCACAGAGAAGATAGAGGAGGAGGATCATTCTTAGTCTCCTCCTCCTTGGACAAAGTCTTGATGATCTCTCCTTTCTTAGCCTGCTGATGCTCTTCCTGACACTTTCATGCTTCCTGAGTCTTGGAGTGGTGAGTTTCAGCCTGGTCAGCCAAGAGCTTCTTCTGGGCCTCATCTGCCTTGAGTTTATGAATGTGTTCCAGGAGGATCCACTTATTCTTGAACACATTTCCCTTCACCTTCAAGTACAAGCTGTGGTACATGTGGAGGTTAGTCTTTTTGGATTCATACTATATTCACAGCAGATGGTGCAAAATCCGCATTCACCTCATTCAGGTCACCTTATCAGGTATACAAGCATTGGCAGTACCCTTTGACTCCCTAATCTTAACAATTTCACTCACTACTTTTTAAATTAATTTTTAACAATTTGACTCCCTCATTTTGAATGTCTAATTCTGAAAATGTGACTCTCACATTTTGACTTTCTAGTTTTGTATCCCTAATTTTTTAAAACAATGTTTTATTCTCTCCCCCAAATTATGTGTGAAAACAATTTTTAACTTTTTTTTTCAAAGTTTGGGGTTCCAAGTTTATCTCTCTCATCCTACCATACCCACTGTCTGTAATGGTAAGCAATCTGAAATTGGTTATACATGTGCTATCATGTAAAATATTTTTATATCAGTAATTTTATGCAAGAAGAAAGAAAAAAAGAAAGAGAAAGGAAGGAAGAATGAAAATAGATTGCTTCACTCTGTGTCCAGACAATATCAGTTCTTTCTCTGGAGGTAGATAACACTTTTCATCATGAGTCTTTTGGGATTGTCTTTGATCATTATACTGCTGAGAATATCCAAGTCATTCATAATGCTTCATTGCACAACATTACTGTTAACTGTGTACAATGTTCTCTTGGTTCTGTTCATTTCAATATGCACAAGTTGATGTAAGTCTTCCCAGGTTTTTCTGAAATCATTCTGCTTATCATTTCTTATAGTACAATAATATTCCATTACAATTATGTACCACAACTTGCTCTGCCATTCCCCAATTGATGGACATCCTTTCAATTTCCAATTTTTAGTCATCACAAATATTGTTATATTTTTGTACAAATATGTCCTTTAACTCTTTAAAAAATTTCTTTGGAATACAGATCTAGAATTTTCTGTTGCTGGATCAAAGGTATGCAGTATAGTTATTTATGCATAGTTTCAAATTGCTCTCCAGAATGTTTGAATCAGTTCATAACTACCAACATAAATTATTGTCCAGGTTTTCCCACATCTTTGGTATTTATAATTTTCCTTTTTTTTTGTCATGCTAGCCAATCTGATAGGTGTGAGTAGGTACCTCAGAGTTGTTTTAATTTTCATTTCTCTAATCAATAGGGATTTTGAACATTTTATTCATATAACTACAGACAGCTTCAATTTCTTCATCTGAAAACTGTTCATTTTGATTATATAATTGCTATATAATTACCATTTATCAATTGGAAAATGACTTTTCTTACAAATTTGACTCAGTTCTCTATATGAGAATGAGGTCTTTAACAGAGACAAATTGTAAATTTTTTCTCCTAGTTTTTTGCTTTCCTTCTAATTTTGGTTACATTGGTTTCGTTTGTGCAAAAATTTTAAATTTTATATAATCAAAACAATACATTTTGTATAAATTCTCCTCTTCTCCATAGATCTGACAGGTAAACTATTTCATGCTTTCCTAATTTGATTATGATATCATATTTTATGTGTAAATTTTGTACTCATTTTGACCTTACTTTGGTATAATGTGAGATGTTGGTCCATGCCTAGTTTCTGCTAAACTGCTTTCCAATTCTAGCAGTTTTTTGTCAAATAGTGAGTTTTTGTGCCCAAAGCTTGATTCTTTACTATTTTGGAACACTAAAGTACTATGGTCAGTCATTTCAATGTTATCAATCTTTCCTTTTATTTTCAGGATTCCCAATTTGATGTTTAATTGGGGATTTTTCATTTGTTCCTTTTTCTAGCTTTCTAGATTGATTTTTTTTTTTTAATTAGGTAAAAGAGGGTCATTCCTTGAGTCATTTCTTAACTAATCTTAATCACTGAATGGGCATGGTTTCAGTCAAAGTGAGAACTTGGGAAGACAGCTTAAAAAAAGCCAAGGCCTCCCACAGCATCCTGGGCCATCTCCAGTTTTCCTGATTATATCTTGCCATTGGACCCAGATGGCTCTGGAAGACAAAGTGAGACTGGTGACCTTACATGGCCCTCCCTCAGTTAAATTCAATTCACTTGAAAGACATGACATTATCTTCCTGATGTCATTGTCCTCTTGGAGAACAAGGAACATATGGAGGCATTGGGTCGGGGCCCTGCTGCACAGTACAGACTTCTCATGCACCCATAGGGCCTCTGGTTTGCAGGAGGGTGGGGCCATGCTGGTGGATTGCCCTTGGCTTGAAGACCCCTATAGGTCCTCTTCTGTGAAACCTGCTGCTGTTGCTGCTCTTGGACCTCATTCCCTTCCCACCTCAATGTGACAGACTTTTCCTGCAACACTGGTAAACTGCTTCTCTGCTCCTAGATTCATTCTGAGGTGATTTTCTAGTTGTTTGAAGGGAATATGGGAGGGCTTCAGAGAGTTCCTTTCTCATTCCACCATCTTAGCACTAGAACCTTAAACTCTTAAGAACTTTATCACTCTTAGGGTAATTAAAAGGATAAAAAAAGACAATGCAAAGTTCTCACTTTGACTGAGACCATGCCCATTCAGTGATTAAGATTAGTTAAGAAATGACTCAAGGAATGACCCCCTTTTACCTAATTTAAAAAAATCAATCTAGAAAGCTAGAAAAAAGAATTATGATGGAATGAGATAAAAAAAAATTAAGAGGTGAGAAAGAGGATTGTGCTTGGAGAAGAGGTAGAGGATTGCGCTTGGAGAAGAGGTATAAAAGAATTACTACAGTGTAAAGGAAGATGAAGAATAGGAGCGGTTATGGGCAATGCTTGAATCTTACTCTTGTCAAAATTGGCACAAAGAGGAAATAATACACACACTTAGTTGGATATTGGAATCTATCTTACTCTATAGGGAAGCAGGAAGGGATAGGGATAAGGGAAGGGGAAAGGACAACTGATAAAAGAGTGGTTTGATTGGGGGAGGTGGTGGTCAAAAGTTCTTGTGAGGAAGGACAGGGTGAAAGGTGTGAGAGAGAAAAAAATAAACAGGGAAAATAGGATGGAAGGAAACACACAGTTAGTAGTCATAACTAAGTAAATGAGAATGGAATGAACTCACCCACAAAATGGAAGCAAATAGCAGAATGATTTAAAACCTGGAATCCTACAATAAACTGTTTATAAGAAACACATTTGAAGCACAGAGACACACACTTAGTAAATGTAAGGGACTGGAGGAGAATCTGTTATGCTTCAGCTTAAGTTTAAAAAAAAGCAGGGGTAGTAATCAGGATCTCAAACAAAGCAAAAGCAAAAGCAGATCTAATTAACAAAGATAAAGAAGGAAACTATATCTTGCTGAAAGATACCATAGACAATGAAATCATATCAATACTAAAAACATATATGTACCAAATGGTATAGTATCCAAATTTCTGAAGAAGTTGAATGAGGTACAGGAGGATATAGATAATAAAACTATACTAGTGGGGAATATCAACTTCCACCTCTCATAACTAGATAAATCTAAGCAAAAAATAAATAAGAAGTTAAAGTGGCCAATAAAATTCTGGAAAAGTAAGATATGACAGATCTCTGGAGAAAACTGAATGGAAATGGAAGGAATACACCTTTTCTCAGCAGTAATGGCACCTACACAAAAACTCACCATGTATTAGGACATAAAAATGTTACCACTAAATGCAGAAAAACAGAAATATACCACCTTTTCAGATCATAATGCAATAAAATTACATTCAATAATGGACAAGAGATTAAAAATTAAACAATCTAATCCTAAAAAGAAGTGAGTTAAAGAACAAATCACAGAAATAATTGATAATTTCATTAAAGAAAATGGCAGTCATAAGACAACATACCGAAATTTATGGGACACAGTCAAAGTGATACTTAGGGGAAAATTTATATTTCTAATTGCATATAAAAATAACATAAAGAACCGATCAATGTATCAGGCATGGCATTAAAAAAAAACTAGAAAAATAACAAATTTAAAATTCCCAATTAAATACCAAATTAGAAATCCTGAAAATCAAAGGAGAGATTGAAAAAAATGAAAGAGAATCATTGAACTAATAAATAAAACCAAAACGTGGTTTTGTGAAAAAATCAATAAGATAGATAAAATAATGGTTAATTTGATTAAAAAAGGAAAGAAAACCAAATTACCAGTATCAAAAATGAAAGGGGTGAATTCATCACCAATGAAGAGGAAATTAAGACAATTATTAGGGGCTCTTTTGCCCAATTATATGCCCATAAATTTGACAATTGAAATGAAATGGATGAATATCTACAAAAATATAAATTACCCAGATTAGCAGAAGAAATAAAATATTTAAATAACCTAATCTTAGAAAAAGAAATTGATCAAACCATCAATGAACTTCCCAAGAGAAAATTCCCAACACTTGATGGATTCGTAAGTGAATTCTATGAAACATTTTAACAATAATTAATCTCAATATTATACAAACTATTTGGAAAAATAGGTGAAGATGGAGACCAAATTGCTTTCATGACACAAATATGGTGCTGACACCCAAACTAGGAACAGCCAAAATAGAGAAAGAAAATTATAAACAAATTTCTCTAAAGAATATTGATGTGAAAACTTTAAATACAATACTAGCAGAGAGATTACAGCAATATATCACAAGGATCATACATTATGACTAGGTGGGATTTATGCCAGGAACGCAGGGCTGGTTCAAAATTGGGAAGGCTATCAGCATGATCAACCATATCAATAACAAAGACAACAGAAATCATATGATTATCACAATAGATACAGAAAAAGACTTTGACAAAATATAGCACTCATTCCTATTAAAAACACTAGAGGATATAGGGATAAATGAAGCTTACCTTAAAATAAGTAATCTTTATCTGAAATGATCAGTGAGCATTATCTGTAATGGGGATCAGCTAGAAGCCTTCCCAATACAATCAGAGGTGAAGCAAGGATGCTCATTATCACCTCTATTATTTAATATTACACTAGGCATGTTAGCTATAGCAATAAGAGAAGAAAAAGAAATTGAAAGAATTAGAATGGGCAATGAGGAAACAAAATTATCACTCTTTGTAGATGAAATGATACTTAGAAAATCCTAGAGAATCAACTAAAAAACTACTTGAAATTATTAACAACTTTAGCAAAGTTTCAGGATACAAAATAAATCCACATAAATCATCAGCATTTCTATATATTACCAGCAAAGCCCAGCAGCAAGATAAAGAAATTTCAATTAAAATAACTGTAAATAAAACAAAATATTTGGGAGTCTACCTGCCAAGAGAAACCCAGGAACTATATGAACACAACAATAAAATGCTTTTCACACAAATAAAGTCAGATCTAAACAACTGAAAAAATATTAATAGGTCATAGGTAGGTCAAACCAATAGAATACAAACGACAATTCTACCTAAATTAATCTGCATACTATATAGGTACTGAAGGAAACAAGGAACAAATAGTATACACTGAAAATTCTTTGCAAGGAACTGAATATCATTATTTTGGAATTTGATCCCTACTTTGGAAATAGGGTAAAAATTCCTGTTTGATAGAAAGGTCAAGGGCCAGAAGGTAAAGTCTTTGTCTTGACTCTCTTAGAAGCAAAGTTGTGATAGGAGGTTCTCTGCCATATGGGCTGAACTACTTATGCTGCTTAAATCGTTTTGAACCCATCCTTTTGTCTTTAGCCTTAGACTCCTTATATAAGTTCCTGGAGTTTTCATATTCAGTACCAGCCACCAGTACCTCTATTCTCTTTCTGATTCTTGACTGGTAGACCACTTTGGGCAACTCAGAGCCAGTTTAGATTAGTTCAGCTAAATCAGTGAAGGATGTTCTGTTGAATAACTATCCCCTTCTTTGAACAAGTAAATACTTTATTACCCATTCAGAGACCTTTATTAAATGCCTATTATGTACTAGACAGTGTGCTGAAAACTGGGGATTCAAAAAGAGGCATTCTGCCCTCAAGAAGCTTACAATCTAATGGAGTTCTCTAGTAGACCATTATATAATCTGTAAAAGTGGTAATTTTGCATCCTGTTCACTTCTGTTATTCCTTCAATTACTTTTTTTGGGAGTAGGGAGTATAATTGCTATAGCTAGCATTTCTAGTATAATATTGAACAATAATATCGATAATGGCCATCCTTGCTTCCCCTCTGATCTTATTGGAAAAGACTTCTAGTTTTTTTTCCATTACAGATAATGCTTGCTCTTGGTTTTAGATGATGATACTATACTACTTATTTTGAGCAAAGCTCCATTTATTTCAATAAATAACTTATAAGGTGTTTTTTTTTCTTAAGCAGGAATGGATGTTGTATTTTGTCAAAAGCTTTTTCCTGCATCTATTGAAAAAAATGTGATTTTTGGTTTTTTTATCACTGACATCAATCATACTTTTAGTTTTCCTAATATTGAACCAGATCTGAGTTACTGCTATAAATCCAGCTTGGTCATAGTACATACGTTTTGTGACATATTGGTGTAATCTTGTTTGCATTTAATTTTTTTTTGCATCAAAATTCATTGGGGAAATTGGTCTATAGTTTTCTTTCTGTTTTGACTCTGCTGTACATATCAAGACCATATTTGTGTCGTAGAATTTAGTAGGAGTCCTTCTTTACCTACTTATTCAATATGAGGTAATGGAATTAATTATTCTTTAAATGTTTGTTAGAATTCACATGTAAATACATCTGGGTCTGGGATTTTTTGGGAATTCAAAATCTTGTGGAAATGAATGTTGAAAACTGAAAATAAATTATATTAAAAAAAGAAACAGGATTTATCTGATCATCTTAAGAAATACAAAGTCCAGTAGCTGTTGTCCCACTTCTTATTGTCAGTTTGTAAATATTTAAACTGATTTCAATTTCAGGGCGAGATTGTGTATTTTTGAATGAATATCCTTTTGTATCTTGGAAGAACAAAATCAAAAGCCCATTTGAATTCTCTCAGGGATAGCTTTTCCAAATGAATTTCCACAAAGTAGATGATTACTGTCATTTCTACTTAGGCCTATTAAATAAATCCATGGAGCAAGTACTTGGAAACCTCAAAAAAAAATCCTAAGTAGGTAATTAATATATATGTACATATACTGAATTTAGTTAATTAAGGATTTTATAACATTTCATTTTCCCAGCACCATGCAAATGTTGTGTTTCAATTACCCAAGAATCAAAACTTTGTTTTTTTGAGACAGAAATCTTTCTAACATCTATTATATATTTTATTACAATTAAAGTTCACAGAACCTATTGTCAGTGGCAGGGTCATCATTATGTACATTACTTGACATTTTTATAATAGTGATGACTTGTTTCATGGCTCACCTTATCCAAATATTTTGTGTAATAACCCACCTATTGGTGATACTCTTCCTCATACTTGCATAGTCAAGTCCTAGGATGACCTAACAGACCTTACTCTTCCCTGACATATCCTTTCAGAACTCATGGTCACACTGTGCCCTTGTAAGACATCAGGGGCTTCTCTATATTTGTTCACAATTTATTCTAAATGATCCCAGGCTACAAGGATTTTTGAGCTGTCATACTTTTTGTATGAATATACAAAATCATTCTTTCATCTTCCCTCCCATTTATCTGATTTTTCCTTCTTACTACAGTAATTATCAGCCTTTTGATCCCTTATTTGGATCCCCATCTACTGTATATCCACTAGACTATCTGGATGTCATATTCTTCTTTTAGAAAGACTAATTTGCTGTCACTGGATCTGCATGGAACACCTGCTTGGACTTCCACCTGTAACTTGCTGCCATATTTCTGACACTGCACTCATCTAGCTAGATTCCTTTTAGTGTCTGGGATCTCCCTAGCTGTCTCATCGCACCTGACAGTCAGGTTCCCAGTTATTCCTGCTTCCATTGACCTACCACTCCTTAATATTAATCTTGGTACGAACACATCAATCCTACAAATAGTTCATACCTTTATTTCCTACATAGGCCTGCCTATATAATATAGTTCAACTGTCTATCCAGTAGAATAATGGGAAGTCCGTCCTATGAGATGTTTTAAAGATTCATGGAAAAGAACATTGCCATCATAGATACATTATATCTTTACTAACATTACTAATAATTAGTGTCCATAGTAATTAGAACTTATGAGACATTCCTTGGTCTCAAACTTGTGCCATTTGTCATGAAAATACTGGTCACCAAGAGAAAGGGTAAATATCTCTGAGTTCCACTGATAATTTATCAAGAAGGAGGTCAGGTTAATTCCCAGTACCCCAAACTGTCAGATGAGCCCTGAAAGAGGAAGTGGTGTCATATGAAATATGGTCTTCTACGTTTTTCAGTTAGGGGCAATGAATATTGTAGCTCAAGGGACCAATTTAATCTAAGTAGGGTAGTTGAATAATCAGAGCATGTATAGCTTAGGCAGTTCTGCATCAATAATTCTGACTTCTTGTCCTACAGATGTTACACTCCAATTCTAATAATAAGATTCACAGAACCTTAGATTTAGATAGAAACTTCAGATGTCACCTGGCCAGACCCTTTAGTCAACTGACTTGAATTCATCAAATATTTGCAAATATATCATGTGCGTTAAATTGTGTGCTAGGTGACGTGGACACACACACAAAAATACAAGTTCCCATTCACAAGGTGCTTATTTGAGAGTTTCTACTGGAGCGAGACAAGTAAACCAAGCATATCTTAAGACAACAGTAACAAGCAGGGTTATCAGAGAGACTTCAGGGAGAGGCAAGTTATTTTACAGTAAGCTAAAGATTCTAAGATACAGATCTTGAATAGACAGTGGTTACAAGGCACAGGGAACAAATAACCTGTGCAGAGCCAGCAGATAGAATGCCGAATTTGAGAAAACATTTGGTAGTCCCTGTATGGCTGCGAAGTTACGTGAAAAGTAACTCTAATGAAGTAATTCTGAAAAAGGAGCTACAAGCAGATTGTGGAGAATTTATAATGTATTTTATTTTGGACATAGTGAGTTTGAAGGGCCCATGGGACATTCAGATGGGAGATGTATGTTCAGGAGGAGCTCATCACCACAAGACTAGAGATACAAAGAACTTGGAAGTATTTGTGTAAAGATGGTAATTGAATCCCAAGGGTATATAGGTGACTGGGTAGGAAAAAGATGATTTACTAAAGAAGACGATAAGCAGTTAGATAAGCAAGAACAGTGCTATGGAAGTAAAAAATATCAAGAAAGGTTGGTTAAATGCTAGAGAGCAGTCAAGTAGGATGAGGAATGAGTAGAAGATATCACAGTTAGTTGGTAGGAGATTATTGCTAAGTCTTGGAGATAATAGTTTCAGTTAAGCAGTGCAAGAAGCCAGACCGCACAATTGAGGTGTTGGGGGAGAATACAAGTATAGGACCTAGCTGAGATTAACCAATTTGTCATGGACAGTAAACTTATTTATGACTTTTAGTGCTATTTGGAAGCACTGGAGTAGAAGCAAAGATGCAAGGTGGGGTAATTCAGGGTTGAGGTTTGAGGAGATGTGAGTGGCAATAGGAAAATGGGTAAGGAATTCAAGGTAGAGGAAAAAAATAATTAAGCTATACATGCAAAAGGGGGTGAGGCAAGAGGAGTGACAGATTGAGAAGAGGTGGAGGAACTACTTGGAGGTAAAATAAAAAGTCTAATTTGAACCTCATGAAATCTAACCATAGAATAACTTAAACTATACATGATTTCTGATTTTATGTCTCCTAAAGTACACAACAAAATATTTTTTGTTGGCAGATTATTTTACAAATGTGAGTTATCACACTCACATTTTCTCCTTCAAGAAGTATGAAAAAAAATCATCATTTTCCTGATGTAATTTGCTTCCTTCCCCTACACAATCTGATTGAGACTAGTCAATAAATTTCAAGATGCAGATGAAGGGGTCAGTGTCTACTAAATGCCACCATACCCTTGTATATTCTTATTGTTAGGGTAAGTAAATTTTCTTTATCAAATCTTCAGTGACTTGTGAGTGCTTCATTTTGTCCCTAAACTGAAGCAGAACTAAGAGAGGTGTTGGTGTTCAAGACCTTCCTGTAGCAGAAAGGTTTATGGATCAAAGATCAGCACTGAAAACTAGGTCAACAATATAGCCATCCTTATTGCGACTAGTGAAAAGTTAATGTTTATTATTGCAAGAGTTTGATTTTAGAGAACTAGCAAAAAATGTTTAGTTAGAATTAAAAGGAAAGTTATTAATTAATTTTTGGCAAAAATAACCTTCTATAGCCATGTGATTAATATTAACTACCATTATTATGGCACCCTATATAAAAAGATAAAAGAGCCTTTCCAGTTTAAGTACTTAAAAACAGAAAGGAATACATAAACCCTTTGAGTAGAATATGGATTCTGTTAAAGGGAAGGAGAAGGCTCTGTGAAATAATGAATACTTTTATTTATTAAGCACTGCCAAACACAAGAAATTTTCAGCATGCTAAGAAGGGCAAAGTAAAAATTATAATGCCTCTCCTAACCAAAACAAAGGTAAACCTTAGTATAAAAAGCGTAACAGTAGATGCCCAGTTTGTACTTTTAGTTCCATATTATTGTTCAGCATTCACATAGTACCTTTATATTTTCAAAATAGTTTAAAACATTTATTAATCCTCACAACACCCCTGTGAGGTAGGCAAATTTATCTTTTATAGCTGGAGAAACTGAGGCAGAGGTTAAGTAACATGCCCAAGGCCACCAAGGCAGTAAGTGAAGTTGTATTTTAAAATCCAGAAGCTATGGTTCTATTTCAAAGAAGAGTTACAGGTCTTCTTAGCCCATAACTATGACAGACAACAAAAACAACAATAAAGGAATAGCTTAAATGCTATCAGGGATATTGAAGAAAGTTAAAAAACATTTAACTAGAAAAAATAGTTAGGCAACAGAACATGTAGAAATAGATTGTGTAATCACCAGCACTGAAAATATTTGAGACTGAGATTAGGCATTTGTCAGGAATGGTGTAGGAAAATGTAAACAAACCTGCTACAATGCAGGGAAAGTAAACTAGTCAACTCATTAAGTTTTTCCTAACCCCAAATGACTATGCTTTCAAAGGAAAGAATGGTCAAAAAAGCGAAAAAATGAAACTGAACTCAACACAACTTCAAGCCAGTAAACATAACTAATATTCATTCACATTATAAAGGTCAAAACCAATTTTAATTTGTGACAATTAATGTGGTTTCTATGTACTGATTTTCAACCAAAATCTACCAAATATTTTCTTATCAAATCAAACTAGAAGATGGGGAATCAAGCACCAAGCAGTCAGATAGCATAAACCATAAAGCTAGCTTCATGACTAAATCCAAATCTAGGCTTTGTAATTCTCAATGTCAACTTTGTGCTTCCATATTTTATAATTAGATATTTAAATTGGCTTATCCAAACTCCATCTTTGAATATGTTAAGAGAGCAGAGGTATAGCTTACTTTTTTTTTTTTTTGCAAAGGGACTGGTGTGCTTGGTTCAATATATCACTTTTAAAAACTGAACCTGCATTGTAAAGCCTAACAAATGAGTAGGTTTACTAGAGCAATTGCAAATTTTATAGTGATACAATGACTACATAGTTTAAAAATATCACTGTCATCACTGTTTATTTTACAATAATAAGGATTAGTCTACAAGTTAAGGCAAACATACTAATGCATTTGCTTTTCTTCAAAAATTTTAACAAGAGATCATATAACATCTGTTTTAAAATTTCTAAGAAATGTTCATTAACTAAAAATAAGCCAAATCAAGATGCTTCGCAAGTATACATGAGTAAACAATGCTTTATAGTAATAGTACTCAAAAATAACCAAGGGAAAGGTATATCCCATTTGATCAAATGGATAATTCAAAAAATAAGATTGGCAGCTACATGTACGTATACTTATAACATGAACATAATTATATTGCCTACTTTCACAAGAAAACAACTTTTGGTTTCTGAACAAGAAAAGTATACAGTGATTAAATAAATGTACATGTGAATATATGTATTTCTGAGCAGAGTAGCATTATATACTCAGGAATCATTTGAGAGTAGTATTAAACCATTGTTTAAAATCAGACTATGTGCATTTTGTCAGCTGATTTTTTTTCCTCCAATGCTCTGTAAATGTTTGGAGGCCATCAACAACAATGACAACAAAATACAAAGGAAGGCAGCCCTTGTTAACAGGAACATGGAGTGTCATTTATGTATCTCCATTTAGCACAGCCAGGCAGCTTTGTAGCAGCTGTAAATTGCCCTAGAAAATAAAGAAAACAAAATTAATGCACACACTTTATTTGAAAAATACAACTAAGACAGTATTTAAAACCTAGAAACCAAGTAACATTAAACCTTTAAAAAAACTTTAACCCATAGGAAATTGTTAAATAAAATGACAATTTTATGAATTCTGAATTAAGTATTAGCTTCTTCAACAAATTTCAATAAATTCAAAGAACTACTAAGTTACAAAATTTTAGAACTAGTGGTGGCAACCTCTTACTTCAACCATATTGTTTTACAAGTAAGGAAATTAAGGTAGAGAGGTCAAATGACTTGCCCAAGGTCACACTAACAAGAGATAAAATTCAAACTCAGGTCTTCTGACCCTCATGTACCACTATACTACAGTACACTAGTGGGATAAGCAGAGGGATAAAGAATCAGTTTCTGAATTTTCTCAAGGAACTCAATACCCTAATATACCCCTTGGGTGCACAGTGCAGTCAGTATTCTTTTATACCCCAATCTATGCTCTTCTACTAAAGGATTTTAATACACATGTCAGTTAACAGTTATTAAGCACCTACTATATGATAGGCACTGTGCCTGCCCACAATTCTACCACATTTCCCCCTCCATTATAAAAACTACTCTTTGCACATCTCTTTTGTGAGATAATTTCCTCCATTCCTCCCCTCCCTTTATCCTTCTCCCAGTACATCCCTTATTTTTTTTCTTTTGGAGACCATCCCAACATAATTGACTCATACTTGTGTCCTCTGTCTATGCAGACTCCTAATTGCCTTCATAATGATAAAATTCTTAGGAGTTACATATATCATCTTTGCATATAAGAATATAAATAATTTAACCTTTTTGAGTCCCTTACAATTTATCATTCATGTTTACCTTTTGATGCTTCTCTTTATTGTCTTACACTTGAATGTCATATTTTCTAATCAGCTCTGGTCTTTCCATCAGGAAAATATTCTATTTCATTAAATATCCATTTCCCCTGATTTATACTCTTCTTCACTCTAGAACTGCGTATGGGCAACAGAATTGCCAAACAACTTCCAGTCCTATGCCATGTGTCACCTCAAGGTCCCCTGCAATCTTTCTGACTAGTTGACCAATTTCCCATCTCTGGATTGAGACCTTTCAAAGCTGCTGTTGTCACAGCTGCCTTCAAGACCCACCACTAGTGTTGCTGCTGCATACACTTCATGCTGGACACACCCTCATGTCACAAACCCCTGTTGCCTATCTTTTAAGATATCATGGACTGGAAAAAATGTCTCACACCTTGACCTTTTTTTTTTTTTTTTTGCTCTGCTACTCCCAGAGTTCAATCAGAAGCATTATTTTAAAGTTGTTTGGAGGGAAATATTGGGAGAATTCAGCTAGGTTGCTTCCTCTACTCTTGTTTTCTTGTCTCCCCTTTAGCTGCTTTTAACAGCAACTCTGGTTTAGTACTACTATCTTCAGCCTCCACTCTTACTCCACTATTACTACTGAATAGAGAAAAATCATAAAACCAAATAAATAAGGTTTACTACAAATTTAAGTTATCTAAACCAGTGCTTCTTAAACTCTAAGTTGAGACACCAAATAGGGTCATGACCCACAGTTTTAGAGTGCTGAGGGTGTCATGAATGGAAAAAGTTTAAGAAGTGCTGATCTAAACTATGCCCTTTTTATAGCAAAATAATCCTTTCACTTCTCTGTAATTGATTCTCTATGCTACTGTCCAAAGAAGTTATTCCAAAATTTTTCAAGTTTTTCATTTCCTCTCCTCCTTTCTCAGTTGATGACTTTATCACTTATTTGAGAAAACTGATACCATTGCCTTGAGATCCTTCTTCTCATTCTTTACATCTCAAAACCCTTTGCCCTGCCCAAATTCCTATATACCCTTGATACCATCTTACCCCTTCTTCTCTAGCAGATTTCCTCTTTATCTAATTCTTGATCTTTATTTCCTTCCCTACTGCTTATAAACATGCCCCAGTTTACCAAATTTAAAAATGCCTCTTAAGCACTGATCTTTTATCTCTTGACATATTTCCCAACCATTTATTCACAAAAAACTCTCTATATCTGTCATTTTCACTTTTTCCTTTGTTATTCTTCAATCCTTCACAATCAGGCTTCTGACTTCATTATTCAGATGATATTAATGTCTCTGAAGTTATTAATGATCTTTTAATTGCTAAAGCTGATGGGGCTTTTCTCAAGTTCCTTTTTGGCTTTTCAGCTACATTTGACAACACATAGCAGCCTCTCCTGGACATTGGGTCCTCTTGGTTTTTGCAACACTCCTTGTATCTTTCTGACTACTCCAGTTTTTCTTATTGCTAATTCACCACCTACATTATATTTCCTAAATATAAGTGTGCATGAAAAGCTGTCTTTTCTTCTCTTTTACACTCTCTCTTGCTGTTTAGTTATTGCAGTAGTGTTTGATTCTTTATTGACTCCTTTTTGTGTTTTCTTGGCAAAGATACTAGAGTGGTTTGCCATTATGTCCTTCTGCTCATTTTACAGATGAAGAACTGAGATAAACAGGATTAACTCATTTGTCCAGAGTCACACAGCTAAGTGTCTGAGATCAGATTTGAACTCAGGAAGATGAGTCTTACTGACTCCAGGTCTGGCATTCTATCCACTGCATCACCTAGTTACACTATGAACATTTCAAAACAGAAATCCTGTAGGCATTTCAAAAGCAATACATCTAAACCTCCCCTGAGTGACAACTCCTTAACTTCCCTATTTCACCTAGCAAATGCTAGAGACTGGAAGTAAAGAAAAAAAAAACATCTAAGAATTAAATAATTCTGTCATCCAAGAAGCTTACATTCTAACAGGAACACAAGTATATGACTTTAATCAATAATCAAGTACTTATTGTCTACTATGTACAGAGCACTGCGCTTGCTGGTGGGAATAAAAGTTTTAAAGAATGAAATAACCCCTACTCTCAAGGATCATAAATCTAATGGGGGACAAAAAAAATACCCAAGAAAATACAACACAAATATTGGTGATTTTTTATCTCATGGGATGAAAAGAACATGAGAGGAAACTAGAATCAAATTAATGTCAAGCACAACTAATTACATTAATTAATGACAGAGGAAAATAATGGGGAAAAAACCTAATGCAAAAAAATTACATGCAGGGAAACAAAAACTAACAATTAGATCCATCAATGTCAATTGACTTAATTCCTCAATAAATTAAAGGAAAAAAAACAAAACTCAAACATTTGCTATATTAAAGAAATATTTTTAAATACAGAAGTATGAAATGAAAATGACAAGTTAGAACAAAATTTAATATGCTTCAAGTCAATTCCAAAAAGCAAGAGTTGCAGTCATAATTATACATAAAATTATAAAAATTCATGCCAAGATAGAAAACCAGGAAACTGTATTATGCTTAAAGGAACCATATACATATATGCATGTGTGTTTATACACACACACATACACACAATCCTCCTTGAAAATATTCTAATGTCTAAGTTTTTATAGGAAAACACAAATTACAAAGAAGACAACAAAACACTAATTATTAGAAACTTTAATGTTGCTCTTTCAGAGCTCAATGAGCTTAAGAGAAACATAAACAAAAAAGAAATCATTGAAAAATTACATTTGAGAGACATGGATCTTTTGAATGAGAATATTTAAAGAATATGTAGTTCTAATCATGGCAAGGTATTTTTTACAAAACAGTCATCTGGTGGAACAAAGAAATAAAAAGACAGAGTACTGGTATTATTGAATAACTAGAAGCAAAAACATGGAAAAATAATTACAATTTTTTTTCAAGCAATGAAAATAATTGAAAATAGCAGGTATGGAGTCCTAAAGGTAATAATGTTCAAAATAAGAATCAATCAACCAACAAGTATTTATCGTGGGCTTATCGTTCTGTACCAGGAGTCGTATGGTGTGGTTGTAGCACTGCGGGATCTCAAAATATACTATAAAGGAATCTTCACTCAACTATTTTGTACTTACTAAGGATTAACCAACAAATACTTATACAGCATCTATTACGAGAAAAGTTGGTCAGTGAAAGCAACACCCAGAAGACTCAAACATGGAGCACCTGGGGAGGGGGCAGGGAAGAGTGGGAGTGTGGGTGGGTGGAGAGAAACTGAACTCTTTTGACAAAAGCTGTTGGAAAAATGGATGTTTGATGGGAAATAGGTGTAGATCAGCATTAAAAGCAATGGACTCTAAATAAAGGTGAACAAAAAGTAAAAGGTTATATCATTAAAAATGTACAAGTTTATACTATTAAGAGAAAATCCAGAATATTTTTTATAACTGTGTCAAGGGATCAGCAAATGTAGAAGGAGGGAGGAAGAAATACTTAACCAAAGAAGAGAAAGAGGTGGTAAAAAATAGGTAATTCCAATAATATAAAATTAAAAGGAGTTTTGTATGAATAAGATCAATGTAGACAGAATGAGAAGGTATTAAGTGAAAAAAATATTTTCACCTAAAATCTAGCATAAAAGCCTGACACCCAAGATTAGTGGGAAATTAGTATAAAGACAAAAGTTATTTCCCAATAAATAAGTGGTCAAAGAATACGTAAAAGTTTCAAAGAAAAAAACGTAAACTACCAACAACAATCAAAATCACTAACAACAGAAGTAAATTAAAACAGCTCAAGGCTCAGGAAATTGGGAAAGGAGACTAAGGTGACTAGTGCTGAGGCTGTGGGAGGACACAGGGTTAACTAGTTGGAGCTACAAAGTAGTCCAACTATTCTTTTCTTAAAATGTATTATTTTTAACATCTTTAAAAAAATCTTAAGTTCTAAATTCAATTTTACTTATCTCTTTGATTTTTTGAATTTCCAATTTGGTGTTTAATGATCCAACCATTCTTGATAAAAATTTCAAATTATACAAATAAAGTCCTCTTTTTCTCAGTCATCCAATTAATGAGTATTATATATAATAAGGAGATCAACAGCAGAAATTTAAACCATCATTATGGCAAAATATTCATGGTTAACATTTATAGTGGTAGCAAAAACCTGGAAAAAAAGGTGTATCTATCAACTTGCAGGTGGCCGACCGAACTGTGTTAAGTTGTTGTTGCTCTTCATGACCCCATTTAGGATTTTCTTGGCAACAATGCTAGAGGAGTTTGCCATTTCCTTCTCCAGCTTGTCTAAAGAAACAGAGGCAAACAGGGTTACATGACTTGCCCAGGGTCACACAGAAATGTGTCTAAGGTCACATTTTAACTCAGGTTTTCTTGCTTCCAAGACTGGCACTCTATGCACTGCACCACCTATGGAATATTATTATACATTAAAAATTAAGGATATGAAAAATTCAGAGAAAAATAAAAGATTTATAAGAATTGATGAAGTAAACAAATTAAGAAAAATAGTAATTATAATCCAGTAACATAAACAAAAACAAACCTCAAAGGAAATCAACTGGATTAATTACAGTGATGTGCTCTCAGCCCAGGAGAACTGGTGAACATGTTTTCCTTCATCTCAGCAGAGGTGGGTGATTAAGGATGTGGAATATGATACATTACTAATGGCCTGGGTACTGTCTACTAGATTTACTTAAGTGTTTTTCTTTGTTACAAAGGAAGATTCAACAACATAGGGAAAGATTCCCTTGGGGAGTCTTAAAGGTGAAATTACTATGATAAAGAAAATAAACTTCAAGTAAAATGTTAAAAACCATCACATTACATTGTGTTATAAATTCATGCTATTCACCACCAAATTTCAAGAAACTGTAAAGCACACCTGCCTCATATCTCAGATGCAGAGGGTAAAATAGGAATGGAAAGAATCCATCAATCATCTCCTGAAAGCAATACCAAAATAAAAACTCTCAAAAAGACTATAGTCAAATTCCATAGTTCCAAGGTCAAGGAGAAAACTGAAAAAAAAAAAACCAAAACCAAAAAACAAACCAAAAATCAATTCCAATACCATGGAGCAATGGTCAAGATCACATAAGATTTAGGACTTTCCACATTACAGGAGAAGAGTGACTTGAAATATGATATTTCAGAAGGCAAAGGAGGAGCTGGAATTACAATGAAGAAAAACCTACCCAGCAAAAGTGATTATAATACTTCGGGGGGGGGGGGGGGGGGGGAAATGGACACTTAATGAAATACAGAGATGATGAAAAGCCTAGAAATGAACAGAAACTGACATTAAAATACAAGACTCAAGAGAAGCATAAAAAGGTAAACATAAAAGAGAAATCCTAAAGGACTCATTAAAGTTAAACAATTCACATTCCAATGTGGAAAGGTACCTCTTAAAAACTTCATCACTATTTATCAGAAGGAGTATAAATAGGCATAGGGAACTGATGTGAGTCAATTATGTTCTGATGACCTATAAAAGATGAAGGAGTGAAAAAGAGGGATGTATTGGGAGGAGAAAAGTAGAGGAATAAGGGGAAAAATTATTTTATGCAATAGAAGCCTACAAGGAAGAGCTTTTACAGTGGATGGGAAATGAGGGGTGTGACTGGGCAACGCTTAAACCTCACTTTCACTTAAGCTGGTCAAAGAGCAAAAAATTATATATAAATATACGTACTCACATGGATACAGAAATCCATCTTACACAACAGGGAAGTAAGAGGGGAAGGGAATAATAAAAACGTAGTGTTGATAAAAGCGGGGAGCAGATTAAGGGAAGCAGTGGTTAGAAACAAAGTAGATTTTTGAGGAGGGACAGGGTAAAAAGACAGAGAGAAGGATACGAAGAAGAAAACAGAATGTAGGGAAATACAGTTAAATAATCATAAATGGGAATGGGAATATGATGAACTCAGTCATAAAACAGTCAAGTGGATTAGAAAATAATCCAACAATATGTAGTTTACTAAATACATTTACTAAAAAGCACCATAACCAATGAAACAGTATCAAAAAAATTTTTTTAACAGCAAGTTTCTCTGATAAAGGCTTCATTTCTCAAATATATACTGAATACTGAATATAGAACTGGGCAGCTAGGTGGAATCAGGAAGACTCATCTTCATGAGTTTAAATCTAGCCTCACACATTTACTGGCTGTGTGACTCTGGGCAGGTTATCTACCCTGTTTGCCACAGTTCCTCATCTGTAAAATGAACTGGAGAAAGAAATGGCAAAGCACTCCAGTACCTTTGCTAAGAAAACCCCAAATGAGATATGAATAGTTGAACATGACTGAAACAACTGAACAGTAACAAAGAACTCAGTCAAATATATAAAAATAAGAGCCATTTCACCAATTGATAAAGGACGTGAAAAGGCAGCTTTCAGAAGAAAACAAAATCAAAGCAATCTATAGTTATACGAAAAAATGCTCAAAATCACTACTGATTAGAGACAGGAAAATTACTTTGAGATGTTATCTCACACCTATCAGAAATGAAAAATGCTGGAGGAGATGTGAGAAAATAGGCACACTAATGAACTGTTAGTATAGCTGTGAATTAGTTCAAGTATTCTGGAGAACAATTTGCAAATATTCTCAAGGGGCTATAAAACCACACATACCCTTTCTCCCAGCAATACTGAAGAGATCACAGAAAAAGGAGGACTTATATATGTTAAAAAAAAAAATATAGCAGCTTTTTTTGTGATGCAAAGAATTGGAAATTGATAGGGAATGCTTAAGGAACAAGTTAACAGAATAGTATTATCATGCTATACAAAATAATGAGAGGAATTGTTTCACAATAACCTAGAAACACCAATATAAACTCTTTTAAAGAGAAAAGAACAGCAAACCATTTTACACAGCAACAACAATACCATAATAACAATGATCAACTGTAAAAGACTTTGCTACTCCGATTAATACAATGATCAAAGACAATTACCAAACATTCTTCATCAAAAATGTCATCCACTTGCATATAGAACTGATGAACTTTCAGTGTAAATTGAACTGTAATTCTCTCACTTTATTTTTCTTGCTTATTTTTTTGCAAGATGGCTAATATGGAAATGTGTTTGGCATGTTTTAATATGTGTAACAGATTGCTTGCCTTCTCAGTGGATTAAGGAGGGCTTAAAGAGAGATTCTGGAACTCTTAAAAGTTTAAAAAATAAATAATTCTTAGAATCCCATCTCTTTCTCTGTTCTTTTTCATAGTTCGGCTGGTATCTACAAACATCCTGACCAATATTTTAAAAATGTTTTAATACCTTTGCATGTTTTAGTTCCAGTTCTGCCAGTTCCACTAAATTTTTTCTGAATGCAGCAACTCTTCTTGTCTTAAAGTCAATAAGTTCTACAAAAGAAATTAAGATTTAAAATTTAATTTACCTATTAGTTTGAGACACTTCCTGTAAACAAAGATTACAAAGACAGTACCTTGCTTTGCAGATTCTGATATCTTTTCAAATTTCTGACAACACACTTGCTGAGAGGTTTCAGCCTGTAGGACATCTTTATTTTTGGCTCTTGCTTTATCCAGTGCCTTGTTAGCATTTTCATAATCCACTAGTGACCTAGATCTTCTGTACAGGAGATCCTACAAAATAGCATGTTCCAAAGTAAGACATTTCACAAGCTCACAGTTTATTTTCAATCATTTAGTTTAGCAGTTAAAGTGAGTTTTTGGTTTTTGTAAGACTTCACTAATTTTTTATCATGTAAATACAAAGAAAAGAAAAAGAACACTATGTTCAGTCAGAGCTTACAGCTCTCTCAAAAAGAAACCTGGGAACAAACAAACATGCTTCATATGCCACATTTTGTGTGTGTAAAAATGAATAAATCTTACATTATTAATACTGAGAAACTCATTAAAATCATGAGAAATGGAACATGCCTAAATGTAGAAAATCAGATCATTCGAAACAAATTCCATTACAAAGTAGTAAATCTAACAGTTTATAAAGCTAAAGTTCCAAGTAAGATTTTTTTTTATAAAGATAGATGGGTTATAAAGGAGAACAGTATCTTAGCAGTAGACTAGAAGTCAGAGATTTTAAGTCTGAATCCTATCACTCTTCAATATCTATTACTTTGGACAGTCACATAGCAATGATGATTGAGCCTCAGTTTCATGCATAAGACAGGAAAAATTAATGTTTGCCACATTTCATAGATGTTGTGAAAATGAAGCAATATAAAATGTATGACAGTACTTTTGTAAATTTTAAGATGAAACAGATATGTGCATTATACTGAGTTTAAAAATGTAGCCTCAGTAAACACATTTCATTTTTCCTTCTAGTTCTTCTATCTTCCTTCCTTTTTGTATCTAACATGAAATAAGGGTTTTCTTGGCAAGTTTTACAGCTGGCATTTATATAGTGCTTACAGGCTTCCAAAGTATTTTCCACATTATTGCGTTTGATCCTTTAAAGAACCCTGCCAGGTAAGGGCTACTTGTATCCCTTTTTATAGCTGAGGAAATTGCAGTACCTAAAGGTGCTGTGTATGACCTGCCAACATGTGTTAAGGTCACGTAGTAAGTTCCTGCAGCAGGATTTGGAGCCTACTGGCCTGAGGTCATTATTCTATAAATCTCTTTGTCTCTCAAAATTATTGAATGAGAATAGATTTTTACTTAGCACAGTGACCTGAATAAAGCAGATGCTTAATATTTTGGGGATTAAGTTATATTTACATGAGTTGAAGAAATTCAACATTTTGAAGCTTAAAAATCAGATTCTCTTTAGTTATGAATAAAGTAAACACTTTAAACTATTTTGAAATTACAGTGCATTTCACAAAACAAATTTATCTGAGGTGATTTTTTTCCCCTATGGTTTCTGAAAACTCTGATTAGAATTTTGTTCTAAATGACTTTTTTCAGTTATCTCCCATATACTATATTTCTCTATTGCATTTTTCTATGTAAGCAGCTTCTAAGACATGATTTATTAAAAACCATTTATTATAGAAATTATTTTTGCAAAATGAAATATCAAGTGTACTTCTGTATATTCTTTTGTGAGAATTTGGTATGAAATAAGAAGTATGCACTGGTACTCAGACTCATCTGCTTCATAAATTAACATTAAATCTAGACTATCAGATGCTGATTTTTGTAGGCAGTATTTAAAAGCCTTCCCAAAGTCACTTTCATTTTCATTATTAAAAGTTTAAGTAAATGTCCCAAAGCTAAAACGCTAAAAAGCTTTTTAAAATGACTATCTTTCCCTTAGTGGAATTTTAGCAAATTGGAAATTTTTTAGAGACCCAAAATGCTTTTTTTAGAGACATTTCTGGTTAGCTTAATAGAAACTTACACAATTCACAGGAAATCATTCCTGGCTGCAGTCACGGAAGTTTTAGAGAAGCAGTATATGGCATAGAAAGCATAAGACTAACGATGTTTACTGGCTCATAAAACATCTCAAAGAACAACGAACAACAAAGTCACCTTAGCAGCTTGAGATTCCCTTAAGTAATATTTTAGAAGGTCAGAAAGTTTGAGGTCCTCATCAGCAGATACCCGTGCTTCAATCTTCTGAAAGAGTAAAGGTATTGTTTTTGTAAGCAAACACACACCTTTTATTGCCCTCTAGTTTAGAGATTCTTAAGGCTGAGTTCATAAACTTGTTTTTTTAGGTACTATGGTGATTTTATTTCAATATAATTAGTTTTCTTTGTATTCTCACATATTTTACCTTATATACTTAAAAACATTCTAAGAAGTCCATAGGCTTACCAGATTGCCAAAGGTATCTATGACACAAAAAAAGATTAAGAACTCCTAGTAAGTTACTGCAAGAAATTTAAATAGTTACAGAAAATACTTATATTTTAAAAAATATTTTCCAAAATACTCTCCATTTTCATGCCTATTCTTTGTCAGTAGAGGAAACTAAAATTTGGATAGATAACTTTCATAAAATCACATAACCTCAGTGTTGGAAGAGATCTCAGGAATCATCTGGTCAAATCCATACTTAAATATTATTTGACAGGTGATCCTTCAACACTACCCAGAACCTGTGGCCATCTGTTTTTCAAAAATTAAATGCTAGTACATTTTACCTTATATTGAACCTAAATTTGTCTCTTTGCCACTTTTATCCATGGCTAGTCCAGCCTCCTGGGGCCAAGCGTAACAAATCTATAACTTCCCCAATCAATATCCCTTCAGATACTTAGCAACAACAATGATGTCTTCTTTTACTTAATTAGCTAGTCCTCATTACATAATGCCAAGGCCATTTCACTCTCTAGCTTAATAATATTTGTCCTAACGGTGGTGTGACTAGGGCAGAGTGTAATAGGACTGTAACATTTTTCTAGTACCAGATATTCCTCCTCTATTAATTTAGTCTCACATTATATAAGGGGTTTTTTTTTTTGGTTGGTTTCTATACCACACTGCTAAATTTATAGTTTTCTAAAACACCAAATCTTTTTTCAAATGTATTGTTGCTTAGCATGAATTTTACAACTTATCCTTGTGAAAATGGCCTTTTAAATCAAAGAGTAAAATTTTATTCCTATACTATTTCACCTTATGTATCTGTATATAGTGACATGATTGCTATAGGGAATTCCTGGTTAAGTATAGCTCCCTCTACTAATACAGGTCAGCACCTTATCTGCAACTTCTATCCTAATTAGACTGCATAGAGCATGGGGACGTTGCATCATTTGCCCACGGTTACAAAGTCAACGTACGTCAAAAACAGGTCTTGAATCTAGTTTTCTTGGCTCTGAGGTCAACTCTCTGCTGCCTGTCAGATTTCTTTTAGTTTTATATTCTAGCAAGTTATACTTTCAATAAAACTTCAGGGATACCACAAAGAATACTCTGTCTTTTGAGTTTCTGAAGTTCTGATCTATATCTATATAGTATACTTTCAAATAATGGGACAGTTATACCACAAAAAATGCACCAACAATAAGTCCCTGCAATTACAAATTAGATCTTCTATATGACACAAATTAAAAGTACCATACAGAAACAATATATTTTGATATTTAATATCTGGATAGATTAAATTCAACATATATTCTTATGTGCATACATAAAACATATATACATACCCTACGAAGAATTCCTACATGGTAGATTATTCCAAAGCAAAACTATGTTACCCAATTATAGCTTTATGATGCAAGAAAACATAAATGTACAAATTATAATCATATTTAGTCTAAGTGAAACTTTAACTCTAGTTAATGTATATAGTTCTTACTATAAACTAACAAGAATGATTATTTTACTACAGACATCTATTAAATCATAAAGTAACCCACTTAGCACTTAACAAAAACTTGTTTGAGGCAGCTGACGCTTGAGATAATGCAATGGGCATAGGAACTCTCCACTACCTATAATATCCAAGTTCCATCCTTCTATTACACTTCTGATTAAAGTTCTTTCCTAACATTAAATATTAGGATTTCATTATTAGATTTTATTTACTAATGAAACACGGTATTTGTTACAGGTTGTTTTTTCAATAAAACCCTCATTAATTTTTTGACTAGCTACATAATATAGTTGGAATTAGCAGGAAATTTGGATTAGAGAAAATTTTAATACAAGTATAGTAAACAAACTGTGTTTTATTATTAAAAGTGCCTGGGTTACTTGTTTCATTAGTAATGATTTGTAATTATTATACTGACTATATTAATGGTCTAGAATAAAATGTTTAAAAAAGGATTATTCTTTCAAGTATTTAAAAACTGAAAGTGACCTCTGGTAAGTCATTTAACCTTGCTGGGCCTCAGCTTATTTATTGTAATATAAGGGGATTGAACTAGATAACCTCAAAGGTTCTTCTGGGCTTTTCGATTCATGATCCTATGATCCCGTTACCGTTGTCATCTTAACAGCTTTAGACTGATTTTTATAATAAAGGAAAGTTATTTTATGCAATGATAAATTTCATACTGTTCTCTTTCCAAATTGCTACAAAATCAAATTAGGAACATGCATCTAGAAGTAGTAAAATGTCTCATATCTAGATACTCATGATCCAGAATCTAGTTATCCAAAATGCTTAGAACTGGAACATATATATCATAGATATACTTCAAAACATTCTTTATCCTAGACTCCTTATCCAGGAAAATCTTTTAAGTTTCTCAAAGGATGGACAATTTTTATCAGTTGTACAGCTCCCCTGTCAGTTATATGAACATTACTAACAAAACATTTAGATGGACAAAAATTTATTATGTTATGTATAATGTAAAAAAAAAAAATACTTTGAACTGGTTTAAGTAAAGGATTGTGTTTATCCTGGAAAAGATAAGACCTGAGGTGTGGAAAATGATGGTTTTCTTTAAATAGTTGAAGGATAGTCATTAGGAAGGATTAGGTATATTTTGTGTTTTTCCAAACTAGGATCAATAAATGGATTTCCGATCAGTATGAAGAAAATGACTATTATAGCTGTTAAAAATGGAATAGGCTGCCTTTTAGGGTGCTGGAATTCCTTTTTATTGGAAATGTTAAAGTTAAGGACAAATGTCCATTTGTTAGCTACTGAACTAGATGCCTTCTCAGAGGAACAATGTAAAGAAAATGACATTTCTATATAATATTTTAAAAGTTACAGCACCTCAAAAATTTATTTTTACTAGTGTCTTCTATAAAATGGGTACTTTTCCTATCACCACCTAAAATTATTAACTTGTCAAGAGTATACCAAATGTTAATAAAAATGTTTTGCTATTATTACCTTTGGGGGGCAGGGAGAGATATGATTATTGCCATATGCCTGAATAGGCCTTCCCTCTCCTCCCCTGTCTGGTCAAGCTTTGGCCCCACCCTGGTTGGATTCCTACTCTATTTCTTTGATGTTTTATTTTTTTTCTCTCAATGTGGGGAGCTCCCCCAAACACTACCCTTATAGTTCAGTCCTATCTTCCCCAACCCTTAGGATACCTACCTTCTCTCCCACACCTCACATTACAGGTCTGGTGGGGGAGGGCATGGGAGCTCCTTGAAATTTAGTTTTTTCTTTTTTTATTATTCAATCTGGAAGCAGAAAGCTGTGGACTCTGGCAAAAATCCTCTGCCTCCTCCTCCCCCGACTCCGCCTATCCTGTCTCGCCCCCTGGTTCCCTACATTTCACCTAGCACCACCCCCTCCCTCCAACAGGGGACCAGAAAACCACTCTCCCCTCCCATCTGCCTGTGTTTTCCCCAAATCTCTTTAGTGGAGGAAGGTACAGTAGTGGTGAGGAGCTCTACTCCCCTCCTCAGGCATGCAGTACCCACATGCCCTACCCCACCTTGCGATTTTCTCCGACACATCTGTTAAAAATTAAACCTGAATAAAATGCAAGTTTAATATGAAAAAAAAATTATTGCCATAAAACAAATCTGAACGCTTCCTCTTATTTTTTAAAAACTTTTTAAAAGATCTTGCTAGCTAAAAGGGATCCTTGGTATCTTTTCTAGAATTTAAAATCTCATTGACAGGAATTTCTTCTTATATATAAAAGCATTTCTGTTCCCATTTAAACCAACTATTCTCAGTAGAAATGGATGTTTTCGTAAAAATCATTTTACACACACAGAGCATATATACTGTGTTTATTTTTTAAGCTTTCTTCATAGGTTTTACTTCCTAATCTTATAAATCAATACTGTGGTTTTCCACTTTCACCTCTCAAATCAAGTCTAAAAATAGATACTATCCTGTTGTCTTATATTTACTGTTTCTGCATTCCTGTTTATTCACTTCAGTATCACATACACTTAAAAATCAACAGCGTATTTTGTAAACCAGCACTTGTGATCATATAATCATACGGAATATAAAACATAAAGGACATTATGTCAATATTAATGTAAGCTGACTTGGTGAGTGTAGATAGTGGCTTGGAGCAGTGTCAACATTAATGTAAGCTGACTTGGTCAGTGTAGATAGTGGCTTGGAGCAGAACTCTTTTATGATTTAGTAACTTATCTTATAGATTTTATTTGGTTGCATCAATAAGCATTTATTAAGAGCCTGCTATGTGCTGAGAATATATACCTTTGAGCCAACCTTGTGATAAGTTTCTCTAATTTTTTTCCAGATATCAAGAGGTCCATACTTGAATCCTTTCTAGTTCAGTAAGACTTACCATCTTTAAAAAAATGAGACTTCCACTTGACAACTTTTAAAAACTTAGGGATACTTGCAGACCAAAATGAGACAATTGGGGCAAGTTAAATTAAGTATTTAGATAATAAGAACAAAAATAACATTTCTTATTTCAATCACGAATATTTGGCAAAGAATAAAATGTATTATATTCAAAATTAACTCCTGGATACTAGACTGGATACTCTTAAATTATAACCAAACTCTTTGCTACTACAGAAAGGGAATCTTAATTAAATTTTACTACATTCATAGAGTTTAGATTCTCAAATCTTAATTAATGGGACTTACCCTTGTCTTATCAAACAATTCTGAAACTTTAAGAAAAAATCTGCAAAGAAAAAGATTTTTATCAGTTGCTTCCCTGGATATCATTTTCCACTTCAAGATTTCACAGAATTGCTCAAACATCCAAATTAATTCTGAGAATTTGATAGAGAGCTAGATCTGGAGTCACAAAGATCTAAGTCTAAATCCTGCCTCTGATACTTACTAGTAGTATGACAATAGGAAAGTCAAATATCCTCTCTGGGTCTTAGTTTCCTTAACTAAGGGAATAGGGATAATGTCTCTTAAGTACCTACACTTCACAAGGTTGTTCTGAGGCTTGAAATAATATTTGGAAAGAATTTAGACATTTTTAAAGCAAGATTTAAATGTCAGTTATCATTAAAGCCAGAGATTTCACTAGTCATTAGTATGTGCAAGGACACTAGTTTCTTACTTTGATCCATGTACAAATCAAAATTTGTTAAAAAATATAGGAAAAAACCACTATTTCAAAACTTTTGGTGAAAGCCTTTTGTGTCAAGAAGGCTCACTGATACACAATTAGTTTGTGATACACAAACTAAACACATATATATCTTTATGCCCTTTAGTAATGAACCATATTTCATCAAAATTATTTATCTCTTTCAAAAATTAATGTGTAAATAAAGTAGAGGTGAAACAGACCCCTCATTTTTTCATGGAATTAAAGGGAATACAATGAAGGTAGAGAAATGTCAGATATTGAGGATTAAAAACCATTCTAAGTGTTTCCAAAGACTGGTTTGTTCCTATCTAGTAATGGGGGAATAAAACACTTTCAACTTGGAATTCATTCATTTCCTATCAAAGAATCATTCTATACTTCAAGGTGGTAACATCACCATGTACTAAAAAGAAATAAAATGTAAAGCTAGTAACATCAGTTTTAAAAAAGTATAGATGGTACTGCATTTAATTGAATGAATTACTACAATCAGAGAAATACTGTCACCTCCATATCTATATACCTATAGCTATCTACATATTCTTTTTACTTCATGAAATTCCAGTCCATAGTTTCCCACAAATTCTCCATATACTATCTATCGAAAGTTCTGGAGACCTTTCTCTTGCTCTTCATTACATTATGTGAGAAGGAGCAGTGTCACTTGAGTGGTCCATCTGTTTTCTAATTCTTGATATATTATTTTTTGTCCACTTAGACTTTTGGTCATAAACAATTTTAAGTTCACTCAATACATTCTATATCATTTTCCTATATCATTTTTTTTTGTTGGCAATACACTGCAGGCTACACATGGCCATGATAAATTTTTCCTCTGCCCTTGGAGTTGCCATTTTAATTCTTCCATAATTTGTAACCATATAAAATCACTGAGATGGGCTTTTGGTAACAATAATAGTTGATGAATTTTCCCAAACGCAACACTAAGATCCAACTCATTTTTCCAGCAGTATATATTGACTGTTGCTGTTCAATCACTCATTCATATCCTACGACCCTGTGGAACCATAGAATGCCATGGGATTTTCTTGGCAAAGATACTGGAGTGGTTTGCCATTTCCTTCTCAAGTGGATTAAGGCAAACAGAGGTTAAATGATTTGCCCAGGGTCACACAACTTGTAAGCTTCTGAGGTGAAATTTGAACTGAGGTCTTCCTAATTCCAGGCCTAGTGCTCTTTTATCTACTGAGTCACTTAGTGGCCTCCACATATAAGACAGCCTGTCTGGCTACATGTCATAATTTGGGCAATAGGCATTTAGTTCTCCTTTTACTTTTCCAATATGGAAGATTACATGAATCTTTTCTTTTTTTCTCATTACTGCATACTTTGTAGTGTTTTCTAGGGCACAGTATCTTTTGGATCTTTCAGATAACAAGGAGCTTTCCTTGATTTGTATATCTGAAATGGCCTCTCCTTATCCCTCTTTGCCTGCTGAATTCTTTAAAGTTCAACTCAAAAGCTACCCCTTCTGTGAAGCCTTGAGTATACTCCTTTCAATTCATGGCCAGAAATAACCACCCTCAACAGAGCACTATTTTATAATTTTTAATACACTTTTCTTTCAATAATTATATTACAGTTGGTCTTCTTTTATACTAAGCTTCCAGAAACAAAGAAACCGTAAATTTTCTGTTTTCTATATTTCTGAAACAATGCTTTGTATGCAGGACATGTTTAATAAATGTTTGTTGAATGAAGCAATCAATATAGCATCTTTATTTTATTTTAGACCTTATAAATGACACCTCCAGAACCTCTTGCAAATGCAACTTTCCCTTTAATACCTTGTCAATAATTCACAAGGTTAATGAAACAAGTAATTTCCCATTTACATGAAGACATAATCCATATCTTGTTAGCAACTATGAACCCATGTTGTATAACAAGGGATTGAAAAATGAACTATTAATCAATTGTTTTCTTCTGTATTAATTTTAAAAAAGTAGCATATTATGTCCTACTCAGAATTCTGGACCCTGAATTTCTTCTGACAATTCTTATGTCACAGTTCAAAGAAAAGGTTTTGGGAAAGATATGGAATAATTAACTATCAAATTTTTCTATAATTAAAAAAATAGATTTAAGAATGTAAACCTGAAATGTTTTTCCATTAAGAGTGGAGATTACAATGTACTCCAGATATAGCTTAAATCAACTTAATTAATACACTCCCCCCAATCATAGGATAGTTATGCAATCAAACTAAGTTATCTACTATATTGCTAGTTTCACATTAGTAACTTCTCAGTTGCCAAATGCATATTCACCAAATTATGAAATGTAGAATAAGTCATGTTAAAAAAAAATTCCTTTAGGAATATAACATCTAAACCACAACAGTCCTTCTGATTATGAATTTGAAACTGGTATTCCTTATTTTAATAAAATTTCTCAAAGGCACATATAATAACTTACAAGAATTACTAAGAATTCAAGAAAAAAAATTCAATTTTTATCAAGTGAAATAGAGTAGACTGAAAATATGTCTCATATTCCTGTGATAAGTGAACAGAAGAGAAATGAGGACAGAATACTAACAGAGTACACTGAGCCACGCCTTCATGATATAGATGCATGACGAATGTGAAAAAATGAATTTCAATATGCTAAGTTAGAGGCATATGGGCTGAGACTGTTATTTAGCAATTTTCCTCTGCTTTATCTTGAATACAATTTAACCAAAGTACTTACTTGCATATATCTGTAGAATCTTGTGTTCCTAATGCATAGAGTGAAGATCCAATTCTATTGTAATCATCTGCAGCACCTAAGAAAATTGTGAAGATTTACTGTATCATTCTAACAGAATGAAATTAAGTGCTGGAGAATAAACACAGTGAAGACTTACACAACGTCTTCCAAGCCTATGCCATAAGCACAACTTTTCAGATAAGTGTTATAAAAAGATGTTTCTAGTGATACCAATAATAAGACCTCTTGAATGAGGTCCAAGGCAAATTTATCATATATTAAAATTTTCCACATTAGTAGCTCATGTCATCATAATCCTCTAAATTTTCTATAAATGTAAAATGACTTAAGAATACCCAATTACTATTCTGATAATTCATGAATAGATTTCTATTTAATCCCAAGTCAAAGATTTACATATTTACTGGTGTTCCAAGGAAAATCCCTTCTAAGTAAGCCTTCTCCACCATAAGCCCTGGATTTGGAAAGGTTATTTCTCATTCTGCACATTTTGAAATCTCTCATAGACACACATTTTGGGCAAACCTAAATTTACTATTTTCACAGCGATGAATTCTTAATTTTGATACAGAAATAAGTAAATTAAAAAATCTTATACTTTGCTAGAAAAGTAGGAACTGAAAACTCAGAGATATTTTCATTTTGCTGGTTAATTTTGACTGGTGGAGGTTTTTTTTTTGGTTGTTGTCCCATCATTCAGTCCTGTTTGACTCTCATGACTGCATGAACCATAAGAATAATATTTTCCAAGTGAGAAACTCTAGGATTTTCTTGAATCTATGCATCTAATAGAATCAATTCCTTAAACATTAATAAAGATGAGATCATATGAAGTTTCCTGAGTTTATGCTGTTGTTCATTCTTTATACTCAAAGAGAATCAATGATGTCACAATACTGGGATCAAGGTACAGTGTTTTTAACTATGGCTGAAAAGTCCAACTCAGAAATCTCTACCACAGATTGGGCAGAAATAATCCATTTGAAAATCTGGGATGGTGATGTCTTTAGATTTGGGCACCTCACATTTCCTTTGTGCTACTAGGATTTTACTTTGCACACAGAGTATAGTACCTTCTTTGATGGGGAAATGCTAGCTGTTATTTATCATAATTTAAAGAAATGTCATAAAGACTGACATACATATACACACACATACATACGTATGTAATGTTAATTAGATTATCCCTGCCCATGAAGAGGCCTCAGGTACCTTTTGTTAATTTTCTAACGAGGCACTAGTTCTCAAGGGTTGTGATGCCCCCGGCTCTGAAAAGTGTCTAAATACTCTGAGGTGAGGTTTTACTTTGGGGTTTAGTTTTTGGAAGAAGGTTTGTGTGCCAGAGAAGACTCTGGGAAGTCACTAAGTAGTCCCCCAGCTTTGAAAACTCAGATATTGGTATTTTTCTCTCTAGTAACTATGTATGCATTGCTTATGGTAAGACATTTGGAAGCCCTGTCTGTTAAACTTTATTTCTCTGTATTTTCTCTGAAGTTCAGGGTGCTGACTTTTTCCTCTGAACTAAGTGAATGATATATGTGGTTGATTAAAGTAGACGGGTGACTCCTCAAAAGTTGGTTTCCTTTTAGAAAAGCAACTCTAAGAACCTGCACAGCAGGCCCTATTGTGTCTGTTAGGGTCCTTGCTTTTACATTATGGTGTAGTTGGGCAGGGTGCTGCAAACTAAAAAGAAAGTATGGGGGCTGGGATAAATGTCTGTTGTTTTCCAGCTGTGGAGGCTATGGTTCTGTGGAGGCCCATGAGGTGGGAATGGCCAGAGCCTGGGCTCAAGTGGATTAGCCTGGCTTCGGACTGTGCTGGAGGGATGAATGCCCTGAGATTGCATTGCATACAGGCTATGGAACAAGAGTAGAAAACTGACTGCTGAATGACCCAGCAGAAGCAGAGAACTACCTGTGTGCCATCCATGGAAAGTGAGCCCTAGAACAAGTGCAGAGAGTTGCCTTTGGGCAGACCCAGGCAGGAGCTGGGTGGCTGGCTTCTGCTGACGGAAGAACCCAGGAGCTCGAAGTTCAGCTCTGGGGCAAGATTGGTGCAGCAAGGCAGTGAATGCATTTTTTTGCAGCATTCTCCTGGGACAGTTTGGGACCCAGGGGGTGGAACTGCCCATGGTGGTGAGGGGTAAGTGCCATGTGCCCCCAAGGACTCCACCCTGACAGTTTTGTTGCCTGGTTACCCCTAGGACTTGGAAGTGGGAGATGGAGCATTGTTAAGACTGGGACTTGATTCACCAGAGCCTACACCTGAGAGTGCCTACAAGGGCAGTGAGGCGAGAAGGACACAGTCCCAAGAGGACTTTATTTGGATATTTTGTATTGGATAGAGGAAGGAGAAGCTGATTGCTCACTCCCCAAAGAATAATGTTATGTCACATATTCTGCGAATGTAAAGTTCATGCTAGGTCTATTTTGTGGGAATTGTGTTGTATTTACTTAAGAAATGTTAATGCCTATTCTGACACAAGTTGCTTATGTTATGCCAAGAAAGACCTTGGGGTAGAATATAACGTTAATTAGATCTTCCCTGCCCAATAATAGGCCTCAAGTACCTTTTGTGAATTTTCTAATGAGGCACTGGTTCTCGAGGGCTGTAATTCCCTCAGACTCAAAAAAGTGTATAAAAACACTGAGGTGAGGTTTTACTTTGAGGCCTACTCACTGGCAGTGTTTGTTTACCTAGGTGAGACTCTGGGCAGCTGCTACAATAGCCATAGCCCTGCCAGCCTGTTTCCCCTTCTTCCCCCCTTGAAAATCCAACATGTAGGTGCTTCCCTCTCTGGTAATGATGAATGCATGGTCAGACAGTTACATCTGTCTGTGCATCTCTGGTGTATGTATTGTTCATGGCCAGAAAGTTGGAAGCCCTGTCTGTCAATTATTATTTCTTTGTATTTTCTCTGAAGTTCAGGGTGCTGACTTTTTCCCCAACCATGTAAATGTTGCATGTACTTGATTAAAGTGACTGGTGACCCCTCAAAAATTGCTTTCCTTTTAGAAAAGCAGATCTAAGAACCTGTGAGAGTTGGTCATCCTGGATGTGTCAGGGGTGCTTGCTTTTACAGTGTATAAACACACTACAAAGAAATGAAAGTAAAACAAATTAAGTGATTTGCTCATGGCTTTTCAATATACCAATATGGAAGATGGGAAAAAAGCACTCAAGTCTCTTAACTTTCCATTCAGAATGCTACTTTCTGTTTGTAGAAACAACACAGAAGGTATTGTCTCTGTATTTAAGAACTACACATTATATACTGAAGTTTTCCTTGAGAAGAACACATTGAAATATAATTTTCAAATACCCCCAAAAGGAATGGCACTCTAAAGATTAGAACTTTACTGGTTACCAGGCAAGACTTCTCTTAATTCCCTCCTTCCTATTAAAGCTTTTATTAGTTCGACCTACAGTTTACTGTTTTATCAGGTCTTTACATTTGGGTTGTGTACTTATTAAATATTAAAAATATTTTTATGCTAAGGAAATTGCCAACTGTAAATAAGTAACTTTTGCTGCATTAAGCTGATTCTAGGATTCTTTTCATAAAGCTAATACTTACTTTTATGTGACCTTGTCATCCTATCTGATTTGGCAGATGCATCCTTAACTCGGTTATGATATTCTAAAAGGAATGTTCGTTCATGTTCAAAGAAATCATCTACATCCTGTAGACCAAACAGAAAAACAAGATTTTTACTTAGTTTAAAGTTGGACTATAAGAAAACTGAGCTGTTGCAGAATCAATGCTTCTGAATTCTGTGGTACTGGAGAAGACTTTTGAGAATCTCTTGGACAACAAAGAAAATTAATCAGTTAATTCTTAAAGAAATTAATTCAGGCTATTCACTGGAAAGTCAAATGCTGAAGCTTAAAAATTTGGTCACATAATGAGAAAAGAGAAATTAACTGGATAAGATCCTGATGTTGGGAAAAACTGAAGGCAAAAGGGGGATGGCTGAGGAGGAGATGGGTAGTGTTATGGAAACAATAAACACAAACCTGGATAAATTTCAAGAGACAGTGGAGGATAGAATGGTCTGGGGTTCTATGGTTCATGGGGTCAGGAAAAGTCAGACATAACTGAACAACTGAAAAAGAACAACAAAATGTTCTTTTGGAATACATTACTTTTCTTATCTGTACCAGTTACATGTTTTAGTATATGTAAGAGATGAATAAAATTTCTAAGTAAATGTTTTAAGAACAAATGAGTCTCCCACAGAATATGACAGCAGTATGAATGACTAACACTGTACACTTCACGCGTACTCATTTAAAAGGATGAAAGGCAGTCTTCTGATTTTAACTATGTGTGCAGACAGCCCTACGAGATTCACGTTTGCATGGGGTCCTCAAGACATGTTCTTATGCAACACGCTTCCAGAATTATGCCATTCAAACAAAAATAAACTTGTTTGCAAAATATTTAAAATGATGATGGATGGATTATAAGCATATCCTCTCCAAAAGCCCAGAAGTAATGGAGAGTAAAATTAGCTCAAAAAAAGTTTTGCAAGACATCCAACTTAGCTCAGTCATACCTAGGGCGTTCAAGGGTGGAAATGGAAGGATTAGAAAGAATAAAAATGAAAAAGATACACAAAAATCATTTTAGCTAATTGCTTTCTCCACCAATAACAATGGAACCCCACTTGGACACCAAGTCTCAGTTGTGCTTTCTGGAGGGAGAAATGGTATTGAAGAGAACAAAGGTAAAACAATTCAGTTGGATCAATTATCTATGTGCAAATCTATATCAAATTCGAAATGGAAGATGAGAAAATACCACAAGAACACTAGAAGACTGATATACGATGTATCTCAAGGAAGGCGAAGTTACTGAAAGGATTGAGAAAATGTCTTTATTAATACTGAAAAAAGCTGACTGAGAGAACAACAATAACTATTGATATATAATTCTCACTCTCCCACACGCACAAAAAATGTGCGACGTCAATATAGGAAGCATAAATATAATTAGTAGAGAACACGTAAGCTTTTGGAAGGCTAATTCAATATGAACTACCTCTTTTGTTTGAGTATCTCTTTCAGGAGGGTATGGGTGGATTCTTTCCTTTTCTATTTTACCCTCTGCTTTCAACATACATAAACAGATTTGATTGATATTTTCTTGGAATATGAAGGCTAGGCTCTTTCTCTCTTTTCTGGTAAAGATTTTCTGGCAGTTCACTAAATTCTCTTTGATATATTTCTAGGTGAGTTTTTTTCCTGAAGAAATATTTCATATTTTTTTTTTTATTATTTTGACTTTGTTAACATTGTTTCTTGACATCTTATGGAATCATTGGCTTTCACTTAACCAATTTTAGTTTTTAAGAAATATTTTTCCTCAGTGAGTTTTTGTAGCTCTTGTTCCATTTGGCCAATCCATTTTTTTTGTAGCATCTTCTGTGTATTTATTGTTTAACAGCAGAATGTCCAACACAGATCATCGTAACTGCCAAAGAGTTGGCTGTGCAAAATAGTATAGGGGCAGAGCCAAGATGGCGGAGTGAGAGCAAGGACTCACCTAAGCTCTTGGACAAACTCCTTCAGATACCTCTGAAAGGAAAATCTGACAAAATTTTGGAGTGTGGAATCCAGTGGGAGACAGATTGTGGCGGATTCGGAGCCCAGGACAGACCAGACTGGAAGGTCCACAAGAAGGATCTGTTTGAGGGTGGGAGAAGGTGAGCTCACAGTGCACAGCACAGCACAGCACAGACAGTGCAGTGGAGTGGGAAGGGCAATGGGAAACCGGAGAGTAGCAAGCAGAACTGGCAGTGACATCCAGGGTGGGAGACCAGCACAGGTCTCCCCTGAGAGCCCCTGAGCACCAGATATTGGTGCCCAGAAACTTTCAGCCTGCAGATTAAACATAGGTAAGTCATCTACTTGAATTTCCAGGAGCCAGGATGGCAGAGTGATCAGTAAATGCTCTCTCCTCCCTGCTTGATGACCTTGAAAGAACTATAAAATATTTCCCCAGAAAAATCCTGGATCAGCGGAAACAGCAGAGGGGGCAAACAGTCTCATAACACCTGAGGCTAGGGAAAATAGGTAAGGGGGATTCCTTCCACTGTGGCAGAGGCAAACCAGAAGGACAGAGGACCCAGGGAGGAGGAAAGTTGCACTAGGACCCAGGCAAGCCTCAGAGACAGGAGAGAAGCCCCAGGAGGGGTGGGAACTCAGACTAGCATCTAAGTGTGCCTCAGCATTCCAGGGGAAACGGGAAGACAACAAGGCAGCTGGGATCACCATCCCTTGAGCTTGCCTTTGCCTCAGCTTAGCTGAGGAGATCTCCCATGATCAGACCACTCCACCCCAACACTTAACAAGCTAACCCCCAGGGCTGATCAGGGAAACACAAAACAAAAACCTGCTCTTAGTTTTTTCACACAACTCAGCTCAACACCAAGTTCTGCAGCTTCTAACTGAAAGAACCAGAAGCCACAACACACAATCAACATCATGAACAAGAAAAAGCAAAAGGGTGGAAAAAACCATAGAATCTTTTTGTGGGGATAAGGATCAAAACACAAATACCAAAGAGGTCAGTACTGAGACGGTACTTCCATCTGAAACTTCAGACAGGGCTATGAACTGCTTGCATGCACAAACAGCTCTCCTGGAACAGCTGAAGAAGGAAACAGAAGAAAACCTGGCCAATGATTTTAAAATTATAAAAAAAGAACTCACTGATAAGAACATCTCTTTGAAAAGGAAAATTGAACAAATGGAAAAGTACAAAAATTAACTGGAGAAAATAACTCCTTAAAAGGAACAGGTGGTCAAATGGAAAAGGAAGCACAAAACCTAACTGGGAAAATTGGACAAATGGAAAAGGAAGTACAAAAATTAACTGGAGAAAAAGGAAAAATTGGACATATGAAAAAGGAGATGCAAAAGTTAACTGAAGAAAACAATCTGATAAAGATTAGAATTGGACAAGTAGAAACTAATGACTCAATGAGACAGCAAGAATCAGTCAGACAAAATCTAAGGAACGAAAAGGTAGAAGAAAGCTTAAAATATCTAATTGGAAAAATAACTGACCTGGAAAACAGATCCAGGAGAGAAAATTTAAGAATTATTGGCTTGCCAGAAAGCCATGATGAAAAAAATTCTGGCTAATATCTTCCAGGAAATCATCAAGGAAAACTGCCCAGAAGTGCTAGATCCAGAGGGCAAAATACTCATCTAAAGAATCCATCATTCACCTCCCAAAAGGGATCCCAAACTCAAAACCCCAAGAAATATCACTGCCAAATTCTACAACTATCAAGTGAAGGAGAAAATACTCCAGGCAGCCAGAAAGACACAATTCAAATATCAAGGAGCTACAGTCAGGATCACACAGGACCTTGCAGCTTCTACATTAAAAGATCGAAAGAATTGGAATCCAATATTCCATAAGGCAAAGGAGCTGGGACTACAACCAAGGATCAACTACCCAGCAAAGTTCAGCATAACATTTCAGGAAAGAAGACAATAATTCAACGAAGTAAAGGATTTCCAGACCTTCCTGACAAAAACACCAGAACTTAGTAGACAATTTGATCTTCAAATGCAGGTCTCAAGAGAAGCATAAAAAAGTAAACAGGGGAAAAAAAAACCAAAAAAACTTGTTACTCAATTTGGGCAAACTGTTAACCTCCCTATAAGGGAAAATGATACCTGTTAATCTTGAGAATTATGCATCTATTATGAAATATGAAAGGGATATACATAGAGGGAGTGGGAATAAAGTAAATGAAGTCATGTTAAAAATATGACTTAAGTATGCCGAAGGGATTGTAATAGGAGGTGTGAAGAGGAGGAAGCAGAAAATGGCAAATTACATCACAAGAAGAAGTACAAAATCATAGTAGAGGGAAAAAGGGGAGGGAGATGAGCATTGTGTGAGAGGTACTCTCATCTGATTTGTTTAAAGGACGGAACAATAAACTTAAGTAGATAATCCTCACTATCTAACAGGAGGAGAAGGAGGAAGAAAGGGGAGAGAAGCTAAAAGGGAAGGAAGAAGCAGTAAGGGTAAAGGGGAGTAAAAGGGAGAGGGGCTAAAAGAAGGAAGGGAAGGCTGCAGGAGGAGGTGGTGAAAAGTGAAAACTATTGAGGAGAGGAAGGGAGACGGGAGGGCTAAAAGCACAAATGGTGGGAAAGAGGATGGAGGAAAATACACAGATTGTAATAATAACTGTGAATGGAATGAACTCTCCCATTAAACGGAGATGGATAGCAGAATGGATTAAAAGCCATAATCCAACAATATGTTTTTTATAAGAAACACATCTGAAACGGGGGGATACACACAGGATGAAGATCAAAGGTTGGAGCAGAAAATATTGTGCTTCAGCTGATGTAAAAAAAGCAGGAGTAGCAATCATGATCTCAGACAAAGCAAAAGCAGAAATAGATTTAATCAAAAGAGATAAGGATTGAAACTATATCCTGCTAAAAGGCATCATAGACAAGGAAGCAATATCATTACTCAACATGTATGCTCAAAGTGGTGTAGCATCTAAATTCTTAGAGGAGAGGTTGGGGAAGTTGAAGGAAGAAACTGACAGCAAAACTATACTAGTGGGGGACCTCAACCTCTCCCTCTTTGAACTTGATAAATCTAACCTCAAAATAAATAAGAAAGAGGTTAAGGAGGTGTATAAAACTCTGGATAAGGTAGATATGATAGATCTCTGGAGAAAACTGAATGGAGATAGAAAGGAATATACCTTTTTCTCAGCAGTACATGGCACGTTTACAAAAACTGACCATGTACTAGGATGTAAAAACCTCACAATCCAGTGCAGAAAGGCAGAGATAATAAACGCATCCTTCTCAGATCATAATGCAATAAAAATTATATGCAACAAAAGGCCATGGAAAGATAAACCAAAAATCAATTGGAAACTAAATAATCCAATCCTAAAGAAGGAGTAGGTTAAAGAAGAAATCACAGAAACAATCAACAACTTCATTCAAGAGAATGACAATAATGAGACAACCTACCAAATCTTATGGGATACTGCAAAAGCAGTTCTTAGGGGAAGTTTTATATCTTTGAATGCCTACATAAATAAAATAGAGAAAGAGGAGATCAATGACTTGGGCATGCAGCTGGAAAAGCTAGAAAAAGAACAAACTGAAAATCTCCAAGTAACTACCAAATTAGAAATGATAAAAACCAAATGAGGGATTAATAAAATTGAAATTAAGAAAACTATTGAATTAATAAATAAAACCAATAGTTGGTTTTATGAAAAAACTAATAAAACTGATAAACCTTTGGTCAATTTGATTAAAAAAAAAGAAAATCAAATTACTAATATTAAAAATGAAAGGGGTGAACGCACCTCCAATGAGGAAGAAATTAAAACAATAATTAGAAATTACTTTGCCCAACTTTATGCTCACAAATTCGGTAATCTAAATGGGATGGATAAGTATTTTAAAAAATACAAATTGCCCAGATTAACAGAAGAGGAAGCTGAATACTTAAACAACCCCATCTCAGAAAAAGAAATAGAACAAGCCATCAATAAACTCCCTAGGAAAAAATCTCCAGGGTCAGATGGATTTACAAGTGAATTCTATCAAACATGAAAAGAAAAGTTAATTCCAATACTATATAGACTATTTTTGAAACTGGGAAAGAAGGAGTCCTCCCAAATTCTTTCTATGATACAAATATGATTTTGATACCTAAACCAGGAAGAGACAAAAGAGAGAAAGAAAATATAGATCAATTTCTCTAATGAATATAGATGCAAAAATTTTAAATAAGATTTTAGCAAAAAGAATACAGCATCTTGTTGTGAGAATAATACATTATGATCAGGTAGCATTCATACCAGGAATGCAGGGCTGGTTCAATATTAGGAAAACGATTAGCATTATAGGTCATATCAACAGCAAAACTAACAAAAACCACATGATTATCTCAATAGATGCAGAAAAAGCTTTCAACAAAATACAATTCCTATTAAAACCATTCCTATTAAAAACACTCAGAGGAATAAGGGGAACTTTCCATAAAATAGTAAGCAGTATCTACCTAAACCTTCAGCAAGCATTACATGCAATGGGGATAAGCTAGATGCATTTTCAGTAAGATCAGGGGTGAAACAAAGATGTCTATTATCACCACTATTATTCATATGGTACTAGAAATGTTAGCTGTAGCAATTAGACAAGATAAAGAAACTGAAGGAATAAGAATAGGCAAAGAAGAAACTAAGTTATCACTCTTTGCAGATGATATGATGATATACTTAGAGAATCCCAGAGATTCAAGTAAAAAACTACCTGAAATAATAAACAACTTTGGCAAAGTTGCAGGTTACAAAGTAAACCCACACAAATCTTCTGCATTCCAATATACTAGCCACAAAGACCAACACCAAGAGATAGAAAGAGAAATCCCATTTAAAGCTAGGGTAGACACTATAAAATACTTGGGAGTTTACCTGCCAAAATCAACCCAGGGACTATATGAACACAATTACAGGGCACTTTTTGCACAAATAAAGTCATATTTAAGTAAGTGGAAAAATATCAGCTGCTCATGGGTAGGCCGAGCTAATATAATAAAAATGACAATTCTATCTAAATTAATTTACTAATTTAGTGCCATACCAATAGAATTATCAGATAATTATTTTCTAGAGCTAAATAAAATAATATCAAACTTCATCTGGAAGAACAAAAGGTCCAGAATATCAAAGGGACTAATAAAAAGAAATGCTAGGGAAGGTGGCCTAGTGCTACCAGATCTCAAATTGTACTATAAAGCAGCAATTATCAAAACCACTTGGCAGTAGCTAAGAAACAGAAGGGTGGACAAGTGGAATAGACTTGGCACTCAAGACACAGTAGGCAAGGAACAGAACAACCTCCTGTTTGATAAACCCAAGGACCCCAGACTCTGGGATAAGAACTCACTGTCTGACAAAAATTGCTAAGAAAACTGAATAATAGTGTGGCAGAAACTGGGCAGAGACCAATCTCTAACATCATATACAAGAAAAAAGTCCAAATGGATACACAATCTAGGTACAAAGATGGATACCATGTACAAACTGGAGGAGCAAGGAATACTGTATTTATCAGATTTATGGAGAAGGGAAGAATTTTTTACTAAAGAAGAGAGAAAGCATTATGAAATGCAAGATGGATAATTTTGATTACATTAAACTGAAAAGTTTTTGCACAACCAAACCCAATGCAACCAAAATTTGGAGGGATGTAGTACATTGGGAAATAATTTTTACAGCTAATCTCAGGATAAAGGCCTCATTTCTAGAATATATAGAGAACTGACTCAAATGTACAACTATACAAGTCATTCCCCAATTGATAAATAGTCAAAGGATATGAACAGGCAATTTTCAGAGGAAGAAATTAAAGATATCTATAATCATATGAAAAAATGCTCTAAATCACTATTGATTAGAGATGCAAATCAAAACAACTCTGAGGTACCACATCACACCTATAAGATTGGCAAACTTGACAGAATAGGAAAATGATAAATGTTGGAGAGGATGTGGGAGGGTTGGAACACTAATTCATTGTTGGTGGAGCTGTGAACTCATTCAACCATTCTGGAGAGCAATTTGGAAGTATGCTCTAAGGGCTACAAAAATGTATATACCCTTTGACCCGGCAATATCACTACTACGACTGTATCCCCAAGAGATCATATAAATGGGAAAGAGTCCCACATGTACAAAAATATTTATAGCAGCACTCTTTGTAGTTGCAAAAAAACTAGAAATCAAGGGGATGCCCATCAATTGGGGAATGGCTGAATAAATTATGGTACATGAATGTAATGGAGTACTATTGAACCAGAAGAAATGATGAACAAGAAGACTTCAAGGAGGCCTGGAAGGACTTATATGATATGATGCTGAGTGAAAGGAGCAGAACCAGGAGAACTTTGTGCACAGCAATGACCCCAGAGTGCAAGAATTTTTTCTGGTAGACTTGGAACTTCGTTCGTAATAACGCAAGAACTTAAAAAAAAAAATTCCCAATGGTTTTCTAAGGCAAAATGCTTTCCACACTCAGAGAAAGAACTACAGAATTCATTCGCAGAATGTAGCAGATCATGCTTGTGTGTTTGTGTGTGTGTATGACTTGTTATATGATTTCTTCCATTTATTTTAGTTCATCTACATAGCATGACTATAGTGAAAACGTATTCAATACGAAAAGTATATGTATATCCTATATAGAATTGTATGGCGTGGCATCTTGGGGAGGGAGGGGGGTGGTGGGGAGGTAAAAATCTAAGTTTTTTGGTAGTTGACTATAGAACATCAAAAAAAAATAAATTTTTAAAAATAGTATATATAGTGCTTAAGTACAAACAGGAGACATGATTTTTTTAAATAAATACTTAAACACAAATTTATGGTCCTATAAAAGAGCATTTAAACTAGATGGTCTAAGCTGATCTGCCTCGTTGGACCCACAGAAACTGTTATTTTCCCCAAAACCAATAATCAATATACTGAATCATCATCAGTTCCACTGTGTGAATAATGGATCATGATAAATGAGTCTCTTTTTCTAAGAGCTTTTTCTGGCTCCCCTACAAAACATGATCTGGCCTGGATAAAAAGACAACAAGAATTTCTTGAAGGTCAATGGTTCAAAATGCTGTAAGTATGGTTAAGTATTCTACATGATCTGTATTCACTGGTTCCTTAGGATGTATTTAGATTACTTATTTCAATTCATCATACAGGATAAGCACGAAAGCTCCACCTATGCCTCTAAGAACACTGGACCACGCACCCTTGAAGAAAGCTTTGCTTCCCTCATCTTTAGCAATCTTCTTCCAGTAGTCAATTGTCTCAGTGTACATATATCAGCTCCTTTGCGCCCAGACTGCATCATCATTCGCTGCCTTACTGTATATCAAAGGGATAAGAGACCACACCTGCTACAGCGGTCACTGTGCAATCATCCAGCTTATCAAATATGAGTGTTCTTGGGATCTGAGAGCATACCTTTTCCTGTATCATAGATGCCAAAGTAAGCTGCTCTATAGATAATGATACCCTGCACTGAGACACTGAAACCTTGATACAAGCCACGGATTCCATCAGACTTGGTGATTTTCACAAGGCAGTCTCCCAGGTCTTTGAATTCCCTCTCAGTACCAGATTTCCCAACATCAGCTGCCAAGCAGGTTCTCCAAAAATCCAAGGGGTAGACAAAGCAGACAGAAGTGGCTCCAGCTACACCACCAGAGGCAAGATTGCCAGCAAAATACCTCCAAAATTGTGTGTTTGTCCACTCCTCCCCAAAACACCTGCTTATGCTTATCCTTAAAGGCAAAGTTAAGGGCCTGGGTGGGGAAATATCTGATGACATTTGTTTGCTAAGTTACCCCACCAGAAGGAAAGCACCCCTTGTTCCTTTGGAATTCGGACTACACAATGCACAATGCCTTTCTACTGCTTATCTGCAGCAATTTGTTTACTTGCATGCTGCACCTGCAATAGTAGCTTAACTGTCTTGATGGGGGCCATTGCTGTCTTGGAGATAGCAGTGGTGACACACCCAGGAAGTCCTTGGCAAAGGAGATGGACTGTTCCATCATGGTTACCGAGGGGGAAGGTGTTGGAGTTGGAGAAGGAAAGGTGGGTGAGAGAGGGCCAAAAGTTGGGGAAGTTGCTGCCACCTGCACGCAGCCCCTTGTTATAGCTTGGACTGAAAAAGCCAATCAGAGCTCTTTTCTTCAGTAAATTTTTATGCCTCTTTACCAACTGGCCACTTTGCCTTTAAATTTGTTATTTGTTTATTTTTCAGTGCCCCCTTTACTAAGCTAATTCACTTCTCATAATTTTCTTACAGCATTCTCATTCTCCCCTCTCCCACAATTATCTCTTTATCTTCAAGCAATTCTTGTTGGGTTCATGTCTAATTAGCATTTTCTTTCTTTTTTGAGGCTTTGCTTATAGTTGCTTTTATGTTCTTGTTTTCTTCTGTTTGTATCTTGGTCTTCTGTACCACTGTAACAACTTTTTATGGTCAAGTTCTTTCTTTACTGTTGCTTGCTCATTTTCTCAGTCAGTCTCTTGACTTTGAACTTTAAGTAGGGCTCTGCTCACCAGGGGGTAGAAGGTCAATGCTCCAAGTTTCTGAAGGCTTTTTTATGTTGGTGTTTGAGAGCTATTTCTTGGGTCCTCAAGTTTTTGGTGCTTCCAAGGTGGCATGAAGTGGGGAGAGATGGGATCACCTTTCTTTCTATGTGCTCTGGGCTTTATCCAAGAAAGGCCATGCTCCCTTGCTGATGCAAGCACTAGCATGCCTCTTGGCCCCAGCTCTCCATGGCCACAAATGCTAACGTGTTCTTCTCTTCCTTGAACTGCAAAAGTGCTTCTCTCCTTCTTGGAAGTGTGATCCAGAACTAGGTATAGGCAATAGAGTTGTCAATAAATGTCAGCAAACAATTCCCTGTAATCTCTTTCTGATGAGTTGTTGCTACCATCTCTAGAAGGAGCTCCTAGTAGCTGCTGTCACAGCCACTTCCAAGGCCTGCTGTTGCTGCTACTACCTTGTGCACTATGAGCTGGCCCCCACCCCAGTGTCACAGACCTTGCCCGCTGAACCCCTCAGATGTCTTAGCATGGAAAAATATCTCAAAATGACATTTTGTTGGCTCTGTCACTCCAAAATTTGATTTGAGTTCTTGTTTGGAGAGGGATTTTAGGAGAATACAACTGGGTTTCTGTCTCTCCAATGCTATCTTTGACTCATTTTTGTTTGCTGCTTTTCCCACTTTTATTTTTTTTAATTTGGACTTTATTTTAGCATTAGGCTTTGCTGATCTCTTGTGGGGTTGGAAGTGAAAGGACTAACTTTCCTGGGGGTGAGGAGCCTGTAAATTTTCAGTGCTTTCCTAGTTTGTGCTTACTGTCCTTATACAAATAAAGCACTTACTCCCTCACAACCACAACCCCTCACTTTCCTGGAACTGTGACAATCTAGAGATAAAACCTATGCTCCTTGATTACCACAACTGCCTCTCTGCCTCGGAACTGCAACTTGGAATTGAGTAACAGGCAACAGAATTGCTAAATGGAACCAGATTATGGGCCCAGTGCTCATACAAACTCTCCTATAATCTCTTTTCCATGGTGCTGGGTATTCCCTTTATAGGTGCTGCTATTACCCTAAGGCCCACAGTTTGTGTGATTTCCACTGTACTGTACTTTTTTTTGGCCAGCCCTCACCCCAGTGTTGCAAATCTCTTTTTCTATGCTTCTAAATTGTCCTGGACTGGAAAGACTTTGTTGGTTATGCTCCTTAGAATGACCTGACACATTTTCTTAAAGTTGTTTAGATAGGAACACTGGAAGGGCTTGGCAGAAGTGCTCTCTTAACTCCACCACTTTAACTCTGCTCTTGTGGAATCTTTTGCAACTAGGTGTCTTCCATTTACATTACAATCAGTAAACATTTATTAAGTGCCTGCTAAGTGCCAGTCACTATATTACTGGGGACACAAAAAAGGAAAAAGACAGTCCCTAACCTCAAGAAGCTTACAATTTAATAGGAAAAACATGCAAAGTATATACAAAGCAAGCTATGTACAGGATAAACAGGAAATAAATAGAGGGAAGGCACTGGAAATAAGAGTCAGAGAAGGCTTCCTGTAGAAGATGAGATTTTAGTTAGGGCTTCTAGGAAGTCAGGGAGGTCAGCAGTTAAGAGTAGAGAAAGGAGAGGATTTCAAGTATTGGGGATAGCTAGAGAGAAAAGAATGTCTGGTTGAGAGATTAAGTATCTTGTTTTGTAACAGCCAGAAGGCCAATGTCACTGGATCAAGAATATGTGTCGGAGAATAAGGTCAAAGACGACAGAAAAGGGCAGAAGAAGGCTAGGTTATGAAGGGCTGAATGCCAAACAGAGCATTTTGTATTTGTTCCTAGAGGCAATAGGAAGCCACTGGAGCTTACTGAGTAGGAATGGTGGAGCAGGGGAGAGTGAGTGACATATTCAGACCTGTACTTCAGGAAAATCACTTTAGTGGCTGAATAAAGGATGTATTAGAGTGGGAAGTGACTTGAGGCAGGCAGACTCCTGGGCAGGTTACTGAAACAATCAAGATGTGAGGTGACAAGGGCTTGCGCTAGTGGCAGTGTCAGAGAAAAGAAGGTGGCACATTCAAGAGATATTGCCAAGGTGAAATTGTCAGGCCTCAGCAACAAACTGGATATGGGGACATATAGATCAAGATCATTCAGGATTCCCTGAGTAATGCAGTAACATAAATGTTGCTGTGCAGTCATTTCTGACTCTTTGTGACCCGATGGACCATAGGAACCCAGGCCTTTCTACCTTTCATTCTCTCTCAAAGTCTGCCCAAGTTCATGTTAGTTATTTCCGTGACACTGTCCACCCATTTCATCCTCTGCCATCCCCTTTTCTTTTTGCCTTCAATCTTTCCCAACATCAGGGTCTTTTCCAATGATTCCTGCCTTTTTATTATGTCACTAAAGTATATGTCAATAAGATAAATAATCTATTCAATGGCTATCTGATAATGAACATCAGATGAAGCATTATACAAAGATACTTTGTTATACAAAATATTTCCTATTGTGATAGAGGAAATCTAATCCAGAATCTGACTCTAAGAGGGATTCTCTGTGAATGGTGATGTCTTTGAGATCCTCCTGTTTGTGGTTGACACTGTGATGACCACATCAAGCATAGTCTTCTGGAATAACTCCATAACAACTTAAAGGAATTTGATCTATTTATGCACATAATAAAGACTAAATGGATGAAGAATGTGTTTCCAAGATTTCAACATGCATTTGCAACGTACATCCAACAGCACGTATGCCTGGATCAATATGCTGTGACTAGAGCTGACAAGGAAGTGAGACCTAGACTGCTTTTAGTAAGTTGAAAAGGTAAGCTTCATCTTTTCAATACTACTACTAATAGCTAACATTTATCAAAAATCAAAATCAAAATGACTCATCTTCCTGAGTTCAAATCCAGCTTCAGACACTTACTAGTTATGTAACCCTGAGCAAGTCAACCCTATTTGCATTATTTTCCTCATCTGTAAAATGAACTGGAGAAGGAAATGGCAAACTACTCTAGTATCTTCGCCAAGAAAATCCCAAATGCGGTCACTAACAGTTAGACCTAACTAAAACAAGTGAATAACAACAAAACAACAAAATTCTCCCCACATGACTTAGCTAACACTAAACAAACACAATTACTAGCAGAATATTCCCCTCTTAGATACTTCCATAAAGTATTACTTAATGAGAAGAGCTGCAATAACTAGTTAATTTTCACAAATAAAAGAATCTCCAGACCATAAGATGTAAAGTTGGTGTCAACTGGAAGATTTATATGAACTCATGAAGAGTAAAATAAGCACAACTAAAAAGAAACATAAAATGACTAAAACAGCATAAATGAAAATCACTAAAAGACCAAACTGAACAAATGAGAAAAAACAACTATGGTTCCAAAGAATATAGACAGGACAAGGGACTAGATAATGGCATATGCTGTTAAACACAACCACGCTACTAATTGTTTTTGCTTAACTTTTTTTTAAAATACAAAATGGGGTTTAATTAATGGTAGAGTATATCTTAAAATAGTGATGATGAATAAACAGAGGGCAACAATGAAATTTTTTTAGAAATCTATTAACTGAGTTAAAATGGAGGGTTGGAGTAGAATTTATTGGGCTTCAACTGATGCAAAAAATGCAGGAAGAACAAGTAAGGTAACTATATTTAGATAAAAGGTACTATAGACAATGAAACAATAGCAATACTGAACCTGCATACACCAAATACCATAGCATCTAAAAGTTATATGAATTACAGATGGAGCTAGTAGTACTATTTAACAGTGGGGAATGTTAATCTAACCCCCAAAAAACAAATAAATAAATATAAAGAAGTCAAGGAAGTGAATAGAATTTTAAATAAGCTGGATATGATAGTTATCAGGAGGAAACTGGATGGAAATAGAAAGGAATACACTTTTCTCAGCAATTCATGGCACCTTAAACAAAATTGACCATGTATTAGTGCACAAAAATTTTATAGTTAAAAGCAGAAAAGCAGAAATAGTAAGGGTATCTTTTAGATCACAATGCAATCAAAATTGTACTTAATAAGAGACCACAGAAATATAGTTCAAAAATTAATTGGAGAGAAAACAATCTAATCTTAAAGAATAAGTGGGTTAAAGAACAAATCAAATAAACAATAAGTTGATTGAAGAGAATGACAATACTGAGACAACATATCAAAACCTATGGAATAGAGCAAGAGCAGTGATCAAAGGAAAATTTATAACTCTAAATGGGATCGGAGCTCATTTAGAGTGCATTTTAGAGTACCGATTCTATCCCTAAATGCGCCTCTGATCCAATCCATCAGTAGAGAAAGAGCAGACCAATGAACTGGGTGTGCAATTAATCTAGAAAAAGAACAAGCTAAAAATTCCCAATTAAATACTAAAATGGAAAACCAAAAATTAAAGGTGAGATTAATAAAACTAAGTGTAAGAAAAGCATTGAATTAACAAGTAAAAAAAAGAGCTGGTTTTATGAAAAAAACAATACAGCAGATAACGCACTGGTTAATTTGATTTAAAAGAAAGAGAAGAAAAGCAATCACTAGAATTAAAAAAGGAAAAGGTGAATATACCACTAACATAGAAGAAATGAAAGTAACTATAAGAAGTTATTTTGCCCAATTATATGCCAATAAATTTAACAATATAAGTGAAATGCAAGAATATTTACAAAAGTATAAATTGCCTAGAAGAACAGAAGAGGAAACAGAATATCTATACCTAAATACATCTATTTTAGAAAAAGAAACTAAACAAGGTATAAATGGGCTTCCTAAGAAAAAAGTACCAGGATCAGATGGATTTACAAGTGAATTCTATCAAACATTTAAAGATTAACTAATTCCACTACTAAATGAATTATTTGAAATAACAGGCAAAGAAGGAGTTCTCCCAAATTCCTTTTGTGAAACAAATTCGATACTAACATCTAAATGACATCTAAACCAGAAAGAGTAAAAACAGAGAAAGAAAATTACAGACCTATTTCATTAATGAATATAGATGCAAAAATCCTAAATAAAATACTAGCTTAAAGATTACAACAATATATTGCAAGGATTCTATGTTGTGACCAAGTGCGATTTATATCAGAAATGCAGGGATGTTAATATAAGGGAAACTATTAACATAATTGATTTTATAAACAATAAAAATTTTAAAAATATCAAATAACTATCAACAGATGCAGAAAAAACTTTAGATAAAGGAAAAGATTTATTTCTACTAAAAACAGTTGAAAGTATAGGTATAAATGGATTTTTTCTTAACCTGATAAAAACATTTATCTGAAACCATGAGTGAGCATTATTTTAATGGGGATAAGTTAGAAGCTTTCCCAGTCAAATCAGGTGTAAAACAAGGATGCCCACTGTTACCAGTATTCTTCAATACTGTATTGGAAATCTTAGCAACAGCAGTAAAAGAAGAAAAAGAAATAGAAGGAATCAGAACAAGGAATGAGGTAATAAAACTATCTCTTTCACAGACATGATGATATACTGGGGAAATCCCAAAGACTGAATTAAAAAGCTGAAAGAGTATTAGCAAAGTAGTAGCATATAAAGTAAATCTTCATAAATCATCAGCATTCCTATATCATAAAAAACCCTGCAAGAAGAGACAGGAAAAAATATTCCATTTAAAATAACTCGGCGAGGAGCCAAGATGGCAGAGTAGAAAGACTCATGTATGCTAGCTCTGAACCCACAGCCCATAAATTTCCTGTAAAAAGAACTCCCCACAAACTCTGGAGCAGTGGAACCTGCGCAGAAACACACTGGAAGAGATTTCCGTGGCAGAGAGCCCTGGAAAGCCGTCCCCAGGGGTCTGTCATGCTCTGGACATGGAGCCGAGCCCTGCGCTGCCCTGCCCACTTGGCCCCAGAGGAGCAGATCTGAGCAGGCTTCAGGGACAGAACCTCTGGCGGCCGCGAAGTTCCCTCCACCCACAGGTGCTACAGGTCAGTGAGAGACTTCTGGGCTGGCCGAGAGGGAAGCGGGGTGTCTCCGTGGCTCGGGCCCCCTTGGGAGACAGCGGTGGCCCAGGACTCCCCAAGCAGGCAGGAGCTCCATTACCGTAGGTCTCAGCATAAACCCCCTGAGGGAACTGAGCCTGGGAGGCAGCCCTGCCCCCACCCAAGCACCAGAACTTAAGCTCACATTGAATAGCAGCCGCTCCGCCCGAGGAAAGCCATGAGGCTGGGAAGCAGCATTTGAATCTCAGACCCCAAGCACAAACTGGGCAGATCTAGGCGGGGGTGCACAGGAATCTCAGAAGTCAAGTGACTGGCTGGAAAAATGCCCAGAAAAGGGAAGAAAAATAAGACTACAGAAAGCTACTTTGATGGGGTACAGATGTTCCCGCCTTTCAATTCTGATGATGAGGAACTATTCTTACCATCAGGGAAAGATGAGGAGGTCGGGGGCCTCTCTATCCCAGACATCCAAGGTGGATGTCCGGTGGGCTCAGGCCATGGAAGAGCTCAAAAAGGATTTTGAAAAGCAAGTTAGACAGGTGGAGGAAAAACTGGGAAGAGAAATGAGAGAGATGCAAGAAAAGCATGAAAAGCAGGTCAATACCTTGGTAAAGGAGACCCAAAAAAATGCTGAAGAAAATAACACTTGAAAAATAGGCTCACTCAATTGGCAAAAAAGGTTCAAAAAGCCAATGAGGAGAAGAATGCTTTCAAAAGCAGAATTAGTCAAATGGAAAAAGAGGTTCAAAAGCTCACTGAAGATAATAGTTCTCTCAAAACTAGAATGGAACAGATGGAGTCTAATGACTTTCTGAGAAACCGAGAAATCACCAAACAAAACCAAAAGAATGAAAAAATGGAAGAGAATGTGAAATATCTCATGGGAAAAACAACTGACCTGGAAAAGAGATCCAGGAGAGACAATTTAAAAATTATGGGACTACCTGAAAGTCATGATCAAAAAAAAAGCCTAGACATCATCTTCCATGAAATTATCGAGGAAAACTGCCCTGATATTCTACAACCAGAGGGCAAAATAAGTATTGAAGGAATCCATCGATCACCACCTGAAAGAAATCCAAAAAGAGAAACTCCTAGGAACATTGTGGCCAAATTCCAGAATTCCCAGGTCAAGGAGAAAATATTGCAAGCAGCTAGAAAGAAACAATTCCAGTACTGTGGAAATACAATCAGGATAACACAAGATCTGGCAGCTTCTACATTAAGTGATCGAAGGGCATGGAATAGGATATTCCAGAAGTCAAAGGAACTAGGACTCAAACCAAGAATCACCTACTCAGCAAAACTGAGTATAATACTTCAGGGGAAAATATGGTCTTTCAATGAAACAGAGGACTTTCAAGCATTCTTGATGAAAAGACCAGAGCTGAAAAGAAAATATGACTTTCAAACACAAGAATGAGAAGAAGCATGAAAAAGTAAACAGCAAAGGGAAGTCATAAGGGACTTACCAAAGGTGAACTGTTCACACTCCTACATGGAAAGACAATATTTGTAACTCTTAAAAAGTTTCAGTATCTGGGTAGTTGGTGGGACCACACACAGACGTGCACACACACACACACGTACATGCATGCACGCACACACAGAGACAGAGAGCACAGAGTGAATTGAATAGGATGGGACCATATCTTAAAAGAAATTAAGGTAAATGGTGAGAGAGAAATGTAGTGGGAGGAGAGAGGGTGAAACAGAATGGGGTAAATTATATCTCATTCAAGAGGCAAGCAGGAGACTTTTTAGTGGAGGGAAAAAGAGGAGAGCTGAGAAAAAAACATGAAGTTTACCCTCATCACATTCGACTAAAGGAAGGAGTAAAATGCACACTCATTTTGGTATGAAAACCTATCTTACAGTACAGGAAAGTGGGGAAGAAGGAGATAAGCAGGGAGGGAGGGATGATGGAAGGGAGGGCAATGGGAGAAGTCAACACCCTTGGGAAGGGACAGCATCAAAAGACAGAATAGAAACGATGCGGGGCAGAATAGGATGGAGGGATATACAGTTAGTCTTACACAACATGACTGTTATCAAAGTCATTTGCAAAACTACACAGGTATGGCCTATATTGAATTGCCTGCCTTCCCAAAGGGAATGGGTGGGGAGGGAGGAATGGGGAGAATTTGGAACTCAAAGTTTTAGGAACAACTGTTGAGTATTGTTGTTGCTACTAGGAAATGAGAAATACAGTTAATGGGGAACAGAAAGTCATCTGGCCCTACAGGACAAAGGAGAAGATGGGGACAAGAGAAGGGAGGGATGATAGAAGAGAGGGCAGACTGGTGATAGGGAAAATTAGAATGCTTGGTGTATTGGGGTGGGGGGAGGGGATAAATGGGGAGAAAATTTGGAACCCAAAATTTTGTGAAAATGAATGTAAAACGTTAAATGAATAAATTTATATTTAAAGAAAATAAAAAAAAAATAAAAATAAAATAACTCTACAAAGTACAAAATACCTGGGAGTTCATCTACCAAAACAAAATCAGGAAATATATAAACAAAATTTATACAAATAAAACATGATTTAAATAATTGGAGAGATATTAACTGTTCACAAGAAGGGACAATATAATAAAAATGACAATTTTACCTAAAATAATTTACATATTCAATGCCATAACAATTAAATCACCAAAAAATATTTTACTAAATTAGAATAAAATAACAATTCATTTCGAAGAACAAAAAGTCAAAAATATCAAAAGAAATAATGTAAAAAAAAAAAAAAAGAATGAGGATTAGCAGTACCAGATCTTAAATTATACTACAAAGTAGTCATTATTAAAACTACCTGGTACTGAAGGGGCAGCTAGGTGACACAGCTGGTAGAGCCCCAGGATCAGTTGGACCTCAGAGGATCAGTTGGACCTCAGTTCAAATCTGACCTCACACACATAGCTTGTGTGACCCTGAGCAACTCACTTAACCCGAATGCCTAAAAAAAGTTGCAAAAACTAGCTGGTACTGGCTAAGAAACAGAAAGGATATATCAATGCAACAGAGGAGACACACAGTTTTTATAGCAGCAAATAAAAATAGTAATCTTATATTTTACAAGTATAAAGACTTGAGATTTTGGGATAAGAATTCATACTTTCCCAAACAAAATTTTGAGGTTGGCTCCTCCACAGGCTTCAGGGCTCCTTAAACTATATAACTGTAACTATAGCTACAAAAACCGGTTAAGCTAATATAACAGCCTGTTTAATTAAGTCAATATTCATGTGTTTTTTATTTATATTCAATTCAGTAAATATTTCTGAGGACCTATGCTATGAGACATAATCCCTACCTCAGTCTTAGAGGTGCACATGTACATGCAAGTATTTCTGTACACAAACACAATCTCTCTCTCTCAAAACAGCTTATTACTTATATTTCAACACTTACTAAAGATATTTGGCTAAACCAATTCTGGCTCCATTTACCCTTGAATCTGTCTGTCATTAAGAAAAGTAAAGATTATATTTAGAGAAGGGCAACTGAACAAGAAGAAAAGGCAACTCTTTTGAATTTCAACAAATAATGAATTATTATATGATCCTGAAAAAGACAATTAGAGATCAGATGTACAGAGGGTAAGAAATTGGAAGCAAAAAATTTTTTTTTTGCTACAACACTGAGGGTGAAATTAAAAATAATTATTTCTAAGTACTTTAAGATCACTGGAAAGTGAGAGCCCACCTTTGTCTTGTTTTAAAGAAATTTATTTTTAAAAATATATGACTGAAATTGTTGAATTTAACCTATTTTCTTTCTTCTCTACATTTTTTAAAGAATATTTTCAGAATGGCTGGTTATTTAAATTCAGCTTATTTCTAAGTTTTTTCATAAACTCACATGTAACACACGAAACCTTACATTAATTGGGAACCAATAATTTCCATAAAATTAATTTTCTCCAAAGATCTATCATATCTACCTTATCTAGAGTTTTATTTACCTCCTTAACCTCTTTCTTGTTTATTTTGAGGTTAGATTTATCAAGTTCAGAAAGAGGGAGGTTGAGGTCCCCCACTAGTATAGTTTTGCTGTCAATTTTTTCCTTCACCTCCCCCAACCTCTAATCTGGATGCTATACTACTTGCAGCATACATGTTTAGTAATGATATTGCTTCATTGTCTATGGTGCCTTTTAGCAGGATATAGTTTCAATCCTTATCCCTTTTGATTAGATCTATTTCTGCTTTTGCTTTGCTGAGATTAGGATTGCTACTCCTGACTTTCTTACATCAGCTGAAGCACAATATATTCTGCTCCATCCTTTGACCTTTATCCTATGTGTATCCCCCCGTTTCAAATGTGTTTCTTGTAAGCAGCATACTATTGGATTATGGCTTTTAATCCATTCTGCTATCCGTCTCCGTTTTATGGGAGAATTCATTCCATTCACATTCACAGTTATGATTACAATCTGTGTATTTCCCTCCATCCTCTTTCCCACCATTTGTGCTTTTAGCTCTTCTGTCTCCCTTCCCCTCCTCAATAATAGTCACTTTTCACCACCTCCTCCTGCAGCCTTCCCCTCCTTCTTTTAGCCCCCCTCCCTTTTACTCCCCTCTACTCTTATTGCTTCTTCCCTCCCTTTTAGCCTCCCTCCCCTTTCTTCCCCCTTCCTCTCCTACTGCCTATAGAGCTAGTTAGGATTATCTACTTAAGTTTATTGTTCCGTCCTTTAAACAAATCAGATGAGAGTACCTCTCACACAATGCTCATCTCCCTCCCCTCTTTCCCTCTACTATGATTTTGTACTTCTTCTTGTGATGTAATTTGCCATTTTCTGCTTCCTCCTTTTCACACCTCCTATTACAATCCCTTCTCATACTTAAATCATATTTTTTATCATGATATCATTTACTTTATACCCGTTCCCCCTATGCATATCCCTTTTATATTCCTCAATAGCCGCACAGTTCTCAGATTAACAGGTATCATCTTCCCATATAGGGAAGTAAACATTTGCCCTAATGGAGTAACAAGTTGTTTTCCCCTCAATGTTTACCTTTTTATGATTCTCTTGAGACCTGCATTTGAAGATCGAATTGTCTATCAAGTTCTGGTGTTTTGGTCAGGAAGCTCTGGAAATCCCTTACTTCGTTGAATGACTTTCTCCTTGCCTGAAATGTTATGCTGAACTTTGCTGGGTAGTTGATCCTTGGTTGTAGTCCCAACTCCTTTGCCTTATGGAATATTGGGTTCCAATTCTTTTGATCTTTTAATGTAGAAGCTGCAACCCAAGGTCCTGTGTAATCCTGATGGTATTGCCTTGATATTTAAATTGTTTCTTTCTGGCTGCTTGTAATATTTTCTCCTTCACTTGACAGCTCTGGAATTTGGCAACTATATTTCTTGGGGTTTTGAGTTTGGGATCCCTTTCAGGAGGGGAACGGTGGATTCTTTTGATGATTATTCTGCCCTCTGAATCTAGCACTTCTGGGCAGTTTTCCTTGATGATTTTCTGGAAGATATTGTCCAGGCTCTTTTCTCCATCATCGGTTTCTGGCAGGCCAATAATTCTTAAGTTTTCTCTTCTGGATTTATTTTCCAGGTCAGTTGTTTTTCCAATTAGATATTTTACATTTTCTTCTATCTTTTCATTCTTTAGATTTTGTTTGACTGATTCTTGCTGTCTCATTGAGTCGTTAGTTTCTACTTGCCCAATTTTAATCTTTATCAAATTGTTTTCTTCCATTAACTTTTGCATGTCCTTTTCCATCTGCCCAATTTTTCCTTTTAAGAAGCTATTTTCTCCAGTTAATTTTTGTACTTCCTTTTCCATTTGCCCTTTTAGGAAGTTGTTTTCTCCAGTTAATTTTTGAACTTTTTTTTCCATTTGTTCAATTTTCCTTTTCAAAGAGATGTTCTCATCAGTGAATTCTTTCTTAATAATTTTAAAATCCTTGGCAAGTTTATCTTCTATTTCCTTCTTCAGTTGTTCCAGGAGAGCTGCTTGTGTTTGCGAGCAGTTCATAGTCCCTTCTGAAGTTTCAGATGGAAGTACAGTCTCAGCTCTGACCTCTTTGGTGTTTGTGTTTTGGTCCTCATCCCCATAAAAGATTCTATGGTTCTTTCTCTGCTTTTTCCTGTTCATGATGTTGACTGAGTGTTGTGGCTTCTGGTTCTTTCAGTCCGAAGCTAGAGAACTTTTTGCTGAGCTGATGTGTAAAAAAGCTAAAAGCAGGTTTTTGTTTGGTGTTTTCCCAATCAGCCCTGAGTTTAGCTTGTTAAGTGTGGGGGAGGAGTGGTCTGGTCACAGGAGATCTCCTCAGCTGAACTGAGGCAAAGGCAAGCTCAGGGGCTGGTAATCCCAGCTGCCCTATTATCTTTCTGATTCCCCTGGACAGCTGAGGCATGCCTAGATGCTAATGTGTGTTCCCACCCCTCCTGGGGCTCCTCTCTTGGTGCTGAGGCTTGCCTGGGTCCTAGTGCAAATTTTCTCTGCCCTGGGTCCTCTGTCCTTCCGGTTTGCCTCTGCCACCAAAGGAGGAATCCCCCTTAGCTATTTTCCCTGTCTCAGGTGTTATGAGACTATTGGTCTCCTTCTTCTATTTCTACTGATCTGGGATTTTTCTGGGGAAATATTTTATGGTTCTTTCACGGTCATCGACGGGGGAGGAGAGAGCATTTACTGATCACTCTGCCATCCTGGCTCCCAGAAGTTCAAGTAGGTGACTTATCGAAGTTTGATCTTCGGGCTGAAGGTCTCAGGAGGTGCTGCACTGATATCTGGCGCTTGGCGGCTCTCACTGACTCGGTTCGGCTTGTCTCCCACCCTGGGTGCCGCTCCTCTGGTTCTGCCCGCCGCTCAGTTTTCTCGGATCTCTTCTGCTCCGCTGCGCTGGCCTCACTGTGCTGTGCACTGTGGGCTCACCCCCGCGTAACAGATCTTTCCCGTGGACTTTCCAGTCCAACCTGAGCTCCGAATCCGTCACCGTCTGTCTCCCACTGGATTCTGCACCTCCAAAATTTGGTCAGATTCTCCTTTCAGAGGTACCTGGAGGAGTTTGTCTGAGAGCTTAGGTGAGCTGTTGCTCTCAGTCGGCCATCTTGGCTCCACCCCCAATTTCCATAAAATTAAAAACTGATAAGCTGGTACCGTTGCCAAAAGTAAATTGTTGTTTTATGGCTTTTTATCCCTCAGCGTCTATGCTCTCTTCTTGATGCCCAAAGTTCTTCACTGTATTTTTTGACTCTTCTCCCTCAATCCCTTACACACTGCCATTTACCCAAATGTATTCCTTCCTTTTCATTCTTTCAGTCCAATCTGCCTTTTAGTTTCTTTTGTCTCAGCTGTTAAACTAGTCAGCTAATTTTTTCCTTTGATTTATCATATATACTGTTATCAGAATAGTCTTTTTCATTCTCAGCACAGATCATACTATTCCTCTCTATTCAGGAATCTTCAGGGGCCCCCATAGACTATTAAGTGGAGTTCACACCCTCTCTTATCCTGGCATTCATTCAAGAACTTCCTCAATTTCCTTCTCTTTTCCCACAAGAAAACTTCAGCCATGCCTTTCCACATCTCATCAGCTACCCTGCTGCCTCTAGGACCCCTCCTTCCCTCTGACTGGGGAGAATGGAGAGTAGAGAGCTCCTCTCAGATCCTCTGTTTAAGTAAAGTGATCAGGCCAGTCACCTCTTCATTTCCTACCCTCTTGGACTTCATCATGTCCCCAAGCCAGGTACTTTCTTTCTCTTCCCACCCCCTTTCAGCTACTTTTTTTATGTGTTGTTTTCCCTCATCAGATTGTAAGCATTCCAGCACTTGGAACAGTGCCAGAAATAAAGCACTAATAAATAAGTGCTTAATAAATAAACGTTTAATAAATATTTATTAACTGACATCAAGCAACTGACTTTCACAATATGGCCCCAAATCTGCTTGTCTTCCAGGAATGTGTTGTCTAATTATGTCCTATTTTTCTTTGATTTCAATATTTACTTATCCCCTGGATCCTTTCCTGCCATTCACAACCAAACAAGCAAGCATTAAATATCTACTTTTTATGTGGCACTCTTCTAAGTGCTGGGGATACAAAGACAAAAATCAAAGTCGGTTCCCTCAAAAAAGTTTACGATCTGTTGGGGAAAGAAATGTGTACATATCTACATACTTACAAAATAATTTTGAAGAGAAGTGTACTAATCGTTTCAGGGGATCAGGAAAGGCTAAGGTACAAACTTGCCTATGTTTCCTCCACCCCTAAAAATCCTTTACATGAATCCATGCTACCTCCTAAAGCTACTACCAGTATCTCTCTTCCTTTTTCATAAACTTTCAAGCTGTTAATAAGCAAGGGTAACCTGTATCGCTCTTGCATCCATTTCCTCATGTCACCCTAAAACCCCTTGCTAAATTCAACCTATCTTCCAACCACACAACAATCAATTCAAAAGTTTCCAATAACTTCTTAAATGCTAAATCCAGTGGTTAGCACTCATCTGATCTGACCCCCTGCAGCTTCTGACACAGTCTACCATAATCTTCACTTAGACATTCTCTTTCCTTACCTTCACTGGCAATGGTCTCTTTTAATTCTCCTGTCTTTATATCTTTTGCTAAAAATAATTCACCTGCCCTCAAAGTGTGGGCATCATCAAGGTTCTACACTGGGTCCCCTTCTCTTATACTTTATCACTCAGTGACTTCATCAGCTCCTATGAGTACAACTATCTCTGTGAAAATGACTCCCAACAGAATATGAGCTCTATGAGCCCAAGTTCCATGTCTCATTTTTGTCTTCAGTATACCCCAGCACCTAGCACAAAGCCTTAAACATGTTTATTGAATTGAAAAGAATAAATACTCAAACTATTATTATTGCAAACCAAGTCTTACCTTTACCCCTGAAACAATGACACCATCTGCCGACTTAACCATATTTTTAAAGAAATCTTCAAGTTTCTCTTTCTTATTTTTTCCACGTACACTCAACTGAAAGATATAGAAATTTTAAAAAGGCATTTTCAGTATATAAATAGGAAGCACTGCTTTTAATGTTTGATGCATCAAAATGGAAACCACTATTTTCTTAGACATTTCTGTGTGTCCCCTCCTCCCTCTTTAGCATACCCTTCCTTCTCCATAATTTGCCAGCTGTTTTCCAATTGTCTAGAACCATAATAAAGTAACTATATCCATTCTCATTATAAAGGGCACATAAATCAACTCTTCTAAGGCTTACCATTTGTTATAGATCATGTTTTCTAAATTTACTGATGTCTGGAGAATTGATACACAATACACTATCTAGAACACCTGTTTCACTCCTTGTTTTCACTATTATGCAAACATCACTGGAAAAACGTTAACTTAACAGTAGGTGTGCTATAGTAAATTTAAGAGATCATTCTAGTTTGAAAATAAACTCTAAGTTTCCCACTCTAAATTCTTCTGTCTTTGGGTCAAGACAGCAACCTTTAGCATCTGGTGGCATGTGGGATAACTGAGTAAAACCTAATCAGGGCTGGCCTTGAGAAAAAGTAAGTTTGCCTCTGGTTTCTTCCTCCATTTCTCTCAGTTCTCTTCTAGATGTGAGTAGTCCAGTCTCTATAACTCATAAGATATCTATTTACCCATTCTTTGTTTCCAGTTGCATCTCTGCTGAGGTTGGAATTAAAGAGTTAGTTGATAAAATAAGTTTCAAACACTTAACCATATGTATTTGAATTTTACTTTTCCCCCAAGTCTTCAACTCTTAGGAAATAGCCTATTTCCTGGGTCACCAGGTTCCTTATTGATTTCAGGTAGGTCCACCTATCTATCCTTTCCCCAATTACCACCCACATAGGAGGACTAAGATTAGGCCACTTCATAAAGACTGACAACTTCAGTCGAGATAACACAAGTAATATACAAAAAAGGCATAGTAAATAATATATAAAGAAGCTATTTTATAATGGCTCCTTAACATTTTCTAGTATATAATTCTCTGAAAATTAATATAGAATGACTATCTACTAATTCAAGTTCTCTTTCTCATAATATATATCTTCAAATTCAAATCTATAAGCTGTTTCCACTTCATTCTAATTAAACATTATATTACCATGTGTTAGATGGACATTTATTAGGTTCTCATTTAGAGACCAGCTCCCAATTCAAATTTATATCTAGTATTTTAAAAAATGAAAACAATTTTAAATGTGTTTATATGTACATAGTTTTTCTTCTAAAACTACTATGGATTTCTTTAATGACCAGGTACTTTAACCCAATTATATCACTTCAAAAACACATTTAATGATGGACCATATCCCTAAAAAGTAAGATCTTTTGTGTGCACACACACACACACGCGCGCGCACACAAACACTATCTCTCTAATTAATGAAATTCTTGCTCTACCTCTGGGCAGAGATTAAAATCCCTCCATATCTATTTATGTAGAGTTCCTGCCCAAGGCAATGATATACAACAAAATACCTTCCCTTTCTGGTCACACATCACTTTAACGATGTCTCTTATACTTCTCTCATGCAAGCCATCAACAGTAATATACTGCAGTGTGGTTATAATATCCATGATAGTTCAACTGCAATTCTGATTTCTCACAGGTCATAGATTTTTAGGGTAGCAGTGGGAAACACTGAAAATACTGAGTAATTTCCTCAAAACAACAAAGCACCATCTCTTTCTATATGCCCAGTTCACCAACCACATGTACTCTTCACACACACACACACACACACACACACACACACACACACACACACACACACGAATGCAGATGGATTAATTCCATTTGGACACCTCAGAACAGAATGGAAGATCACCTCAATCTGAACACTGAGCAGGATATATATGACACAAATGAACACCATAAGTAATTATATTTCTTTTTGCTTTATGACAAGATCAGTGTTCCTACTAAGGACAATGCTGAACAAATTATTTTAGCATTTTGTTCTATCAGAAAATTGCTTAAAAAAAAAACCCCAGGCAAAATGAGTTCTCATTTCCTCTTGTGTGTCCATAAAATATAGTGTGCTATAGAAAATTATATGAAAAAGCCTGTATGTACCTTTTTTATGCTTTCATCAAAGATATCTTTGATGTGTGCCTTAGGCCATTTCCCAAAAAGATTTTAGATAAGTAGGCATATGGATAGATACTATTATCTCCTTGGATGTCTTTTTTTTTGGTTAAAATACCATCTTTCCTATTCTTCTGGAATCAGTCCCTCTATCATATCCTAAAAACTGATCCCAGGGTACATGTAAAATTGTTTTAAGTATAGATTCATTTTCTATATGCATTCAGCGAACCTCAGGTACTCTTTCCAACTTTAGCTAGTGCTACTTAAGTACCTAACAAAGAGAGACCAAATAACTGTGGTTCCACTAAAGTCACTAATGAAATATTTATAGTAACACTGGAAGATATATTACACTTTACATTTGCTTGTGGTACTCCTCAGTTTAAGACTCTTGAAATCTGTCTTTAAGAACACTTCCAAGGTCATCTGGACAAACATATATACCAAATAAAAATACTGACAACATACCTACCAAGTAGTTACCCAGCCTCTTTTCTTCAAGACCTTTAATGAAGGAGGGAAACCCACTGCCTTCTAAGGCATCCCATTACACTTTTGGTGAGCTCTAAATGTTGGGTCAGTTTGGTTTTTTTAAATCTATCCTACATTTACTTTTTTGTCATTTTTTCAGGGATTATTCCTAATTTTGAATCTCTGGGGCCAAGAAGGAAAAATCTAATCCTTCCTCAAATGAGCAACTTTTCAAATACTTCAAGACTGCTATCATATTCTCCCCAAATCTTCTTTTCTCCATGTCACATCTTTCACAGGACATGATTATAAGGCCCTACACCTTCCTCCAGGCATTTTTTTCAGTTTATCAAAGTCCTTTCAGAAATGTGGCACTAAGAGCTGAACACAATGAATCTGAATAGGCCTATCTCCACCTTGATCCTGAATACTATATGTCTTAAACATGGAAGGAGAAATGAGGGTGGGGAGGAAGGGAAAAGAATATTTTTGCCTTTACTTGTTTGTTCCTCATTCATTTGATTCTTCCCTGTTAAAAATCTAGGAGTTTGGCTGGTTGTTAGTTGTTGTCCTTTGTACTCTAAGTGGAACAAAACGATATCATTATATTGGGTTCAACCATGGCTGATTAGACTACAGGATAGGCACAAATGGTCTGTATAGAGATGTCTTTAAATCTGCATTTCTCACATTTCTTTTGAGCTCCTGCAATTCTGTTTTGCTCATAAGAGCACAGCACCTTCTTTGATGCAGGTACACTGTGCTGGGCAGTTCTGCATCAGTGTCTCCCATTTCTCTCAATCAATTCTGATTTCCTTGTTAGCTCCTGCCTTGTGCAAGTTCTCCATAAAATCGTCTTTTAGGCAAACATATGTTTGGCATTCAAACAACGTGACCAGTCCATCAGAGATGCCCTCTCTGCAAAAGAGTTTGAATGCTTGGCAGTTCAGTTCAAAAAAAGGTATCTTATCTCGCCAGGTGATCTTCAAAAATCTTCCTAAGATAATTCACACAGAAGTGATTTACTTTCCTGGCATGGCACTAGTAGATTGTTCAGGCTTCACAAGCATACAACAAGGTAAGTTCTGTAGACCTTCAGTCTGGAAGGAGCCTAATATCTTTTCTCTCCCACTCTTTCCTTTGACACCTTCCCAACACCAAGCTAGCTCTACTAATGTGTGTCAACCTTATCATCTATGTGTATATCACTGGACAGCATACGACCAAGGTATATAAGAGAACTCATTGACAGCATTGAGAATTTCTCCATTTGGTAACCGATGGTTCCACATATGAATGGTATTGTGTGTGCTGGCTGATAGAAAACGTCTGTTTTCTTGGTGTTGAGTGTAAGGCCAAAACTAGGACAAAGAGCAATCAATTCATACTCTATTGCGTCTCAGTCTCAAAGGCTGCACTGAGGGCACCAACTCTCCCTCTACTTGTAGGGGATTGGGTTAAGTACATGAAATCCTACATAAGAAAAGAGTAATGGCACCTAGTTGCCCTTGGTAAGTTCATGTCACCAGCCCCAAAGGACATTCAAGCATATTAGAAGGACAGGTGGGTTTAACTGAGCTACTGATAGTAACATCTTAAAGGCTATTGAATAAGAACTGAGAAAGAGCAAAATAAGTCCTGACTTTCAAAAAGTAATAGAGTGAAATCTGAACTGTTAGCTAAAGAATGAGTGGAAAGATGAGTCTTTTTGATCGAGGCCCAGCATGCTATCTACCGTGCAACCTAGCTGCCCTTGAAGGTAGGCACTGTCATTTTTATATTGATACCTTACTACATTAGACCCTCAAATAATGTTCAATTTGATGATCTTCTGCCCTAGCACAAATATATGAGCAGTAGAAAATTTTATCCTCAATTTTAAGATTTACTCAGGAGTTATGTTTTCTATAGCCTTTGCACCAAGAAGACCTGCTCCTGATACATACTTGATATGAACCCAGGGCAAGTTACTTTTCCTCTCAAGGTCCTGAGGAACTCTCCAACACTCTAAGTTGCAGGTTTAATGCTGACTTTAACTGACAGATCGAGTTTCCTTATCTGAGTTTCCCATACAAATAAAATTACATTTTCCCTATTGAAATTAGGTCAGTTTGACACATCTAAACATAATTCCTGTGAACAAGTAGCAATGTACAGGAAAAATAACAAAAGGAGAACACTAGTTCTATTTTTGTTCCTATAAAAATTATTTAACATCACAATATCAGTCTTCTGTTCTTTAATAAATTACAGTGACTCCCTACTTCCCTCAAGATTAAATATAAAAGTTGCTTGGCATTTAAAGACTTTCACAACCTGGGTGCTTCCTACTTTTTTAGTCTTCCTTATACCCTCCACGGCACTCAACAATCCAGTGACACTGGTTTCCTTGCTGTTTTTTGAATAAAATACTCCATTTTTTGACTGCATGATTTTTCACTAAGTTGTCAACTATGCCTGGAGTTCTCCTTCCTTATTTTCATTCATCTATCCTCTCTGCTTCCTTGTAGTCCTAACTAAGATTATACTTTCTATAAGGGACCTCTCCTGATTCCCTTTAATGCTAGTGTCGTTCCCTCTATTGATTATCTCTAATTTATCTTTTATGTATCTTAGATATATGTAGTTGTTTGCATGTTGTCTCCCTCACTAGACTGCAAGTTCTTTGAGAGCAGGTACTGTCTTTTACCTCATTTTGTTTCCCCAATGCTTTGCACAATGCCTGATTCACAGCAGGAGCTCCACAAATATTTATTGACTGGCATCCCTCTACTACAATTTTCAAAAAGTTAATAGTTTTTATTTGAAGGTTTATAACTCTATAATTCTAGCCTCCTCTGCACTGAAGAGAAAGAATATGAAAAAGAAGACACAGGAAAAGAAGCATATTTTATCCCATTAAGAGAATCTCTAATATGGCATTATCAATGTCTTTACTTGGAGTTCTGCAGCTCTATATCATCCACTAAAGTTTTAGATAACTGCATCAAATCTATTTGATAATCTGAATTCTTAGATTCAAACATCAAGAAACTAAACCCTAGTATCCCATGTACCAGAAATATGAATTCCCATTCCTTCAACTCATGTTCCAAATTTCTGAAAGACCGCCTAACTCCTAGGGCACTAGTTTTCAAACCAATTTAAATAAGAATTTTCTAAAACATCTAAACCTTTTCCAAAGAATCTTGGAAATAAGCCTTGATTATTGCTTCAATCAAGTCAATTAATACTCACATCCTGATTATATTCCAAGAAGACATGAAAATTTAAATCTTTTCTCAAAATAGGATGTGCTGCAACACGACACAAGAAGACTTCATGCATTGCAACTGTCTTCTTAAATATTGCCAAATACTCACTGGAAATAATGAATAGAATTAAAGGTTAAGTCAATCAACTTAAATAATTAATCAAATTTGCTACAGAAAAGACAACAGTATTAAACTCATGTAAACAAAGGTGTTAGTTGAACTTTTTATTAAAAACACAAAACCTTGCCTCTGTAGCTTATTAAACATATGTATATTTTGATACTTAATGGTTCTTTAGACTTTTTTTATTACAAAAAGGTGATATTTAATAATTTCCAACCAAATCATTATTACAAGGGTGTCAAGTTTCTGGTACCACAAATACATTTTCTTTTTTAAAGACCTAATTGATACTCTTGCTTCACTACGTGCAAGAAGGATCGTAAGTTTTACATACCAGGAAACCAGCAGGATCAATGTTGGGAGAAGTTTGATCTCTGTGAGGGTAGTCATTCAGTGAAGACAAAAAAGAAGGATGCAGAGGATGGAGGTGGCAGTAGAAGAAACCCAAGGTTTCTGTGTTATCCAACCCCTAACCAGACCACAAAAGAATCTTGATCAGGGCCGCTGGAAAATCACAGATTCTTCAATATAAGTGTGCTCTGTTAATTTCCAGTTTTTCAGTCTTACAATCTCTGTAAGTATATATCTCCATCTGCTAACAGACTACTTCTTGTACACAGAACTGATACATTTCTAGAAAACTAAACTTAAACATAAAAAACAATCTAGTTTTCTGAAACTAGATTTTTCTTGGCAGCTTGAAATGCTGAAGAAGTGCCTAGTAGCAATGTGAATATATACTTGGGAATGGAAACCAAGTGTGAAAGGACATATATGAAGGGCAGAAATGACAAAAAAGAACTGAGAGAAAAGGATGGAAATGACTAAAGGAAAAGCAGTATTCTGTGTGACTCTCATAATGCAGAGAACCAACACAGAGCAAAGCCTAAATTAATATAAAGATATAAAAAAATATAAATTAAATAGAATATATTTTCCTTAAAAAAGAGCAGTCTCTATACTTTGGACAAAGTATAAATGTAAAATATCAATTTCTTTAACTTTTTTTGATAATAAATATATGGTATGTTTAGAATTACTTCACAAAAGTAAAGGGGAAACAGCCATACTATGGCTATTTTGCTCATTATACACTAATGCTTATTTGCTTTTATATCCAGAAGCAGTGTGTAATTTTGAGGCAGGAAAAAAAAGACAAAAGGCGGCATGTATTTTCAATATTAAGATACTTGTAGTGAGCATATAGTGCAAAATTATATGAGGAAACAGAAGTTTCATGCTGGAAAAAGAAACAGGTTGATAACAGTTGAAGTTTTTATTAAGTTAAACATGTTTAGCATTATTTTTGTAAGCCTATGAATAAAGTATTTTGGCAGAATGGATTTAAAATAATCATTTAAATAATTTTCACTGTGGGAGCAATAATTGCTACAATTTTCCTGCTGGCTCTGATCAGGATAGCTAACATTTGTTATGGAGTATTGGTGAATGTACAAACCTTAATCTTCTAGAGAGGGTTATCATTCTGAAATGATCAGAAGAATGACAGAGCAGAGAACATTCAAAAAGACATCATAATGAAAGTATATTTACCAAAAATGACTGGAAAAAAAGATGTACATACGCTTCCAGTTCTTGTTTCATCTTTGTGAATTCTTCCTTAGTCATTGACCCTTCTCCTTCACCAAGTTTCTGTAGTTTTTCTCTTGAAGCATCAAAATCAGGTCTTGGTGGTGCTGGTGGTATCTGCAATGGTATCATTCAGGAATGGATAGTCACTCAGTTTTGTTTCATTTCATATAGCTAGTCAAAGATTTAGGTTTAGATTCAATTCTGGAATCAGTCTAATAATTTGGATGCAATGCAAAATCTGAAGGAATGTTGCAATGAATTAAACCGGGTCCTCAAAATTTTCCAAGAACATCCTAAAAACCTGAATGACCAAAAATAAGATTCAGATTAAACATGTATCAAATTTTAATTCTTACTTTCTTGTGCAATTGAAAAAATTATTCTTTTATTAAATGGTCATCAGGGGCTCCCTTTAGGTCAAAGGGGAAAAAATGGAGCCTTTTCCTATTCCCCAATTAGTACTCTGTGATCACAGCTGATTAGAACACTGCTTCCTGTAGTCAGTCTATAGCCATATATCACACAACAGTCCAGAACTATCTCAAAAATACTTAGACCATGGCAAAGGCTGAATAAAATTATTAGCTTTACTTTGTTCTAAAAGACTCATAGTAACGTAGTGCTAGATAAGAACCAGAGACTATATAATCCCAATAACAAAATCACTTTGCAACTATTTTATTCTGTTAGTAGTCTTCTGCCATCAAGAAAACAGTAGGATCTAAGAGATAATGATTAGTTAGGAGAAGAACTGAGAAAGAATGAAAAGATTTTAAGAATGAATGACTGAAAAAATGAGGAAGTACTCATGTTTTAAAGGATATAAAAGGCAAGTTTTCTGCATATTTTTCAGTAGAAGGCTACATGATCAGGAATTCAAGTGTTTTGGTCACATCACTATTTTACAATTACTATTCCAACATAGGTTAGTAGATAATAAGGTTGGCCTAAGAATCAGGGAGAAAATAGAGTCAAATCTTGCATTTGGCATACAATACTTATATGACCTAGAGTAAATTATTTAAACTGTAAATATCTACAAGAGGGAGGGAAAAAATTCCCCATATCAAAGAAAGTCACACACAAATGGAGGAGGAAAAAAAATCTTGCTGGCAGGCAGTAGCTAATTATTTTATATACTAGTTATAGCTAAACTGATATCAGTCAGTAGCTACGTACATATGCATATACATATTATATATGCATATACATATTATATATGCATGCATACACACATATACATGACACACACGCATATAGACTTAATGGCCAACTGATTCTTTTGTATCAGCTGATTAGTGAATTGGGTTTCTGGTGCTAAAAATCTCTAGTGGACTCCACCCAATAATCAAATTGTAGTTGTCCTGGGGATGAATAATGGATGCCCAAAATGATTTAATTCTGGAGCTTATGATGACTTAAGAGGAGAAAACAAGAAAGAACTGAGCAAAAAGTGAATATATGTTGTGATTAACTCTGAAAAATTAAATAGGGGTGGGTGATTCTAAATGGGAAAGGAATATTGTATTTCTCGGGGAAACCTAGATTTAATAGAAGGTGAGCATAAAGGAATGAGAATAGGTATTAGACAAAGACTTAAGGAAAGAGTAGGAAAAAAGGTTGCTGAGTTTAAAGGAGAAGAAATGTCTTAAAAGAGGCAAGGATTAAATGATCTAATAAAAAGGGAAATGGCCTCTACAATGAAGTACCAAAAGCAATGAAGGCAGAGAATGAAAGTTAAAAATCCTAGCTCTGTTTACTAGTCTTGTAATCTTAAGCAAATCACTCTGTTTTTTCATCTGTAAAATTAAGGGTTGGAAGAGATAACCTCTGGCTCTAATTTCCATAAAACTAGGTATTGCAATTAATCCTGGGGATGAGGTAGGGATAATGCTTTCCAAAAAAGCAAGCTCCTCAGGGGCAGGGACTATTTATTTAATTTTGTTCTTTTTATCTGAGGACCAAGTATAGGGCCTGAGATATAAAGATGCTTAATAAATGCTTACTGACTCATTAAAAAATATTACTGGCATAAGATGATGGATAGAGAGAAAATGAAGAAAGGATGAAAAGAATTCAGAACCCAATAGTTACCATTTCTACAAAAGAAAGAACTGCTCCTGATCATCTCATTAATTCTATCATAAGAAAACCCTACTTCAATTAAACATTACGGAATCTTAAAAGTGATTTCCTTAAGTTGGTTGGAACTAAAATGCGTACTTTAAATATATATCATAAAAAGATTTTCACCCAGGAGGCAGAGACAAGAGGGCCAGAATTCAAATTCTGCCTTAGACACTTGGTGGTGTAGGTGTATGACCCAGGATAAATCATTTAATTGTTGTCTGACTCAGTTTCCTACCTCATAGAGTTATGCAGAATAATGCATAAACCTTAAAGTGATAATGTTAGCTATCATTAATTGCACTATAATTTTAAACCTTAAAGTGATAATGTTAGCTATCATTAATTGCACTATAATTTACTTTCAACATTCCATACGCAAATACACTACACTATAAAACACAGACATGAAAAGCTAGAAGAAACAAAGGTTTTAGAGTCACTATAAGATTAGTATGAATTAGTTAAATAACATGGTTGCCAAAAAAGCTACACTGTATTACTAAAAGCGCACTGTTCAGGACAAGTGAAGATAACACTTTTAATACCCCGTACTTTGGTTTTGGAGTAGGTATGTACTGAGTCTTCTCACATTTTAGGAGGACTGCCATATGAAGGGAATCAGGCAGATTTAGCTAGAAAGATAGGACAGCTGGGTTTAAATATTTACATGACTGTCATATGAAATAGTTAATTCTGTGTAGCACCTAACAACAGAACTAGAATTCAAAGCTGAGAATTAAGAAAACTTTCCAATACTTTGCAATACATAATAATTTACATTCTGAAATAAATTATGAACTCCCCATCACAAGACAGGAAGACTTCTTGGATTGGGTAGGAGTTTGGGCTAGAAGACCTCTAAGGTACATTCCAACCTGGAGACTATGATTCCACAAAATATCAAATCAAATAGGAATAAAATGCTAGTATTAAAGACAACTTTCATAACAGACTTTTTTTTCCATTATGTAACAACATAGGCTAAGTGATGCAGTGGATAGAGAGTTGAACTTGGAAACAAGAAGATATAAGAAGGCCTCAGACTCTTAGCTGTGTGACCCTGGGCAAGTCACTTAACCTGTCTGCTTTAGTTTCCTCATTTGTAAAATGATGTTATTAATATCATCTACCTCCCAAGACTGTTGTGAGAATAACATGAGATAGTATTTTTAAAGTGTTTCCACAAAGCACTATATGAATAACAGCTATTGAGATATTCAGTCCCTAAAATAATATTATATAAAAATGGAAATAACAAGTTAGAACTTAATTAAAAAATTGGTACCATGTTATTTTATAATTAAACTACTAATTCAGTTCTTTCAAACTAAGTGATGAGAAATTAAAGTTACAGAACAAGTTTTAGAACAAAACTCTGCTTTTTAAGAATTTTAACTTTAAAAGTGGTTTACTGAAATGAACAACATTCTACTAACTATTAAGTACAATTTAAAGAGACAGTGTAGTACAATGACTAAAGACAGTCTTAGAGTCTGGAAGACTGGGTTCCAGTCCCATCTCTGACACATACAGGTATGTTACCCAGGCAAAAGTTAAAACCACAGGTTGCAAAGCAGGAGCAGATCTATTGGTAGAGGGAATTTTAAATCATAGGTCCAGTTGCATGAAAGGCAGTATTAGAAACTGGATCATTTCAATTGAAAGCACCTAAAAAAATATTTTTAGCTCATAACAAGGACCTTCAATTAATTATACAAATCAGGGCTTAAAAAAAAGCAACCAAAGTACTTACAATGTAACCTGCATAATCTTCATTTTCAACAAAGGAATCATGAAGCCATATAAACTCTTCATGTTGTCGAACAACAGAAAATTCATTTTGTTTAAAATTTGGCAATGAACTCTGCAAAGATAGAGATCCTTTTGAGTGAAAAAAAATGTTCAAAATTTTTACAGACATGATTACATCTTAATTTCAAATGAAGATTATTCTTCAAAGAAAAGATTATTTCCAACTTTTATTCTATTAGGAAAAAATACAAAGCAGGAAAAAGATACAATACAATAGTATTTGGGAAAATAAGTTGACAAAGTCTTATTTTGCTGGACTATCACATGATTTAAAAGTCACCATCAATAAATACTGAGCTCAACTATTCACAGGAAAAATTGGTTCAAAATTAGCAGAGGTGCCTAGGAAGTAAAATGTATGTCAAGAGGGAATTTGAAAGATAGTAGTTTAACTTTAAAACGCAAAAAGAAAGCTGAAGTGATCAGAATATCTCAAGTTTTAATAGATCCCTGAAATAAAAGTACCATCTAATGATCGAGTAGAAATGTCAAACATGTCTCCTACAACACATGAGACATGTGGCTTAAAACACTCCTGGCTGCAGCTAAACAGGATTAAAATATAACTGACAAATATTTGACAAAAAGAAATACTATGAAACATGAACAATGTTAATATGTGGTTTTTCCAATATGGGCCCACAGGGATCCTTATTTATGGTATGAGTTTGATACCACTGATATAGAATACTGAGGTTTTAATACCGCTAGAGTCTCTATATAAAATATTTTTAAATCAATGAACTTTGTTTTCCCTAATATTTATGCTGCTAACAAAATATCAATAGTTAACTATAAACTAAAACATATTCCTTTTCTGGTTAATTTATTACCTTTTTCAAAACCAGACAAATGCATGACTGCCTAGTAGCATTAACAAGCAAAGCTCTGAATTAATCCAAAAAGGGGAGGGAAGAGAGGGGAACAAATTTACCTTTGTGTGAACAGTGAATTTCACTTTATCCCTCTCACTAAGAGCATCAGAAATATCCACTTGCAGGGCAGCATCACTTTGAAGATCTACATTTATTGCTCTAAGCTAGACAAAGAAAATCAATAACACTTTAATAAAAGTACTGAATTTGTGCTCTTAAATATTATTTCATATTCTTTTCCTCTCCCGCTCCCACTCAACAAGAGAACTTTAAGATAAAAAATTAAAGACGGGAGGGGGAAAAGGAAAGGAAGGAAAAGGGAAAAGAAGGGAGAATATTTGGGATACCATAAGTAAACAGGCTTTTCCAAACCCTCTTTCACTCTGTCCAACTAAATTTTTCAGTAAGACCGAGTAATTCACATCAAAGGAAACAACGATTCTCTAGAACTCTGTATAGGGGGTAGATTTTATTTTACTATATGATTTGTTACATTAAAAGTCTTCTCAAATTACTAGAAGTTTAAAGTCTACAAAAAAAACAATACAATATAGTGTTTTTAAAAGGCTGCCTGAACTAGCATGGCCAAGTCAGAACTGTGTCTAATTGAAGCTGCCCCTTATAAACTCAAAACAGCAAGAAATGTGCCACATCAAGGTATATAACACAAAGGAAAGAAAAGAAATTATCCAAAGATAATCATTATGGAAAAAGCATCAATGCAACATGTTACTGGATGTCCTTGCCAATGAGAAAGAATACTGATCAAACTACAAGTAAGAATAACACCAAGGGCTTCCACTCAACATCTCAGTGAAAGCAGATATTTCAACCAGAATCTTCCAAGCCCCAGTAAATAGAATTCCATGAATTAAGTACCAAAAGTAAAACCTAGTAGACAGGTTGTTGAAACAAGGAGGCAAAGAAAATTATTAATACAATGAAAATGGGGAAAAGGAATACCAAGACAAAAATTGGTGACAACAAAAGGTTCTGACAGCTCAAAAGAACTCAAATAAAATCTCTCTACACTACAAATACAGACCTCAAAATGTGTCAGAGAATTAAAAAAAAAAAAAGAACTGGAGGGCAACTAGAGCATCATTACAGAGAAAAACAGTAGCTCACAAACATCTGGACACAACATTGATCCACAAAACATTTAAAGAGATTTTTGGTAAGCTAGAAACACACAATGTCCAAGCTATAGGGAATGGAAAGCTTTCATAATATAAAGAACTAGCAGAAGAAATCAAAACAATCTGGGCATAAGATGAAATATCTTGTTTACTACTGAAGGTGCCCTGAAAATGCATTCAGGGAGTTGACAGATGATGATATTTTAACCCTAATACTTTTATGAAATTATAAAAAGCAGTTATTTCATTCGAGTACATAAAACATACGCTTACAATATATAAGAAAATAATAGCAGAATGGTAAGCTGCCCCTGGAAAATTCCTATATGAACTTAATTCAATTAAGATCATTCTCATCATAATAATAACCAACATTTATGCAGCTCTTTAAAGTCTACAAAGTGTTTTACATATAGTATATGATCTTCACAATAAACCTCTAAGGTAGCTATTTAACTAAAAAAAAAAAAACAAAAAAACAAAACCACTGCTGCTCAGAGAAGTTAAGTTACTTCTTGTCCGTTGCTGGAAAAAAACCTGCTTTAACTACAAAAGAACTTAAGAAAATGGAATAGCCACAGGAACTCCCCCACAAGGGGTAGAAAGGTCTAAAAGAATTGAAGGAAGTACTAAGGAGTAATATTAGATTTCATTTAAAAAAAAAAACTGCTACCTTCTGATTTTATATCACCTTCATTTTCAAATATATCTCCATCACTACTACCCTTTGTCCCCATTTTCAAACACATCTCCATCCCTACCCTTGTCAACTTCTGTGAGTTGAAATGAGAGTTCTTAATGAAAAATAAAGGGTGTCAAATCTGTCTGGTCATCTCATTTTATCAACACTTTCTGTCCCTCTAATTGGACCCTATGACCAGAGGACAGGACATAGGCTGCACGGTCTGTATTTTTTTTCCTTTCTTTTTTATTTTAGTTTTCAATATCCACTTCCATAAGATTTTGAGCTCTAAATTTTCTCCCTCTCTCCCCTCACCAAGATAGTGTGCAATCTGATTCAGACTATACATAACACTTTCATTGGTCATGTTGTAAAGAAAAATTAGAACCAATGGGAGAAACCATGAGAAAGAACAAAAAACCAAAACAAAATAAAAAGAACAAAAAGTGGGCTTTGATTTGCATTCAGATGCCAGAGCTCTTTTTCTGAATGTGGACAGCATTTTCCATCATGAGTCTTTTGGAGCTGTCTTAGATCTTGGAATGGCTGAGAAAAGCAAAATCAATCAAAGTTAGTCATTGCACAATGTGACTTTTACTGTGTACAATGTTATCCTGGTTCTGCTCACTTCACTCAGCATTGGTTAACGAAAAAGTCTTTAAAGGTTTTTCTGAAGTTCACGAGTTTATCTTTCTTAGGTAACAACAGTATTCTACCACATTCCTATAATTCACATACCACAACTTGTTCAGCCATTCCCCAATGGATGGGCATCCCCTCAACTTCCAAATTTTGGCCACCACAAAAACGTTATAAATATTTTTGTACAAGTGGATCCTTTCCCCATTTTTATGATCTCCTTGGGATACAGTCTTAGAAGAGGCATTGTCGGGTCACTGCAGTTTTACAGCCCTTTGGGCATAGTTTCAAATTGCTTTCCAAAATGACTGGATCAGTTCACAACTCCACAAACAACGCATTAGTGTTACAATTTTCCCATGTCTTCCCCAACATTTATCATTTTCCTGTTTTGTCATGCTAGTCAATCTGATAGGTATAATGTGGTACTTTTGATTGCTCTGATTTGCACCTCTCTAATCAATAGTGACTTTGATTTGCATCTCTCTACTCAATAGTGACTTAGAGCATTTTTTCATATGACTATAGATAGCTTTAATTTCTTCCACTGATTTCTTCCTCTGAAAACTGCCTGTTCATATCCTCTATTTATCAGTTAGGGAATGCCTTGTATTCTTATAAATGACTCAGTTTTCTATAGTTTAGAAATGAGGCCTTTATCAGAGACACTGGTTGTAAAAATTCTTTCTCAGTTTTCTGTTTCCCTCCTAATCTTGGTTGCCATGTAACCATTTTGACCTTATTTTGATAAATGGTGTAAGATATCAATTTTTGTGCAATTTCTGCCATACTGTTTTCCAGTTTTCCCAGTAACTTTTACCAAATAAGGAATTTTCATCCCAAATGATTAGATCTTTACATTTGTCAAACCCAAGGTCATTATATTCATTTACTGTTGTAAACTGTTTATATACTCTGTTCCACTGATCTACCTTTCTATTTCTTAATTTTGATAATCACTACCTTATAATATAGTTTAAAATGTGGAACTGCTAAACCTTTTCCTTTATACTTACTTTTCATAACTTCATCTGATATCTTTGATGTTTTGTTTCTACAAATGAATTTATTCTAATTCAGTAACTTTTTTCTCAGTAATCTCATTGAGATAGCATTGAATATGTAAATTAATTTAGGTAAAATTGTCACATTTTTATTTTACTGGCCCTGCCTACCCATGAACAATAAATATTTCTCCAATTATCTAAATCTAATTTTACTTGTATGAGAATTTTTTTTTGTTTTTTGGGGGGGGTTTTTTTTTTTGCTAATATAGTTACTGAGTTTATTTTGGCAGGTGTCCTCCCAGATATTTTATATACTGTCTGGTCTATTTTAAATGAAGTATCTTCTATTATCTTGTCCTGCAGGGTTTTGTTTGTGATACATAGAAATAAATGCTGATGATTTATGTAGATTTCTTATTTTGTTAAAATTTACATGCTAAAATTATTAATTATTTCAACTAACTTTTTAACTGAGTTTTTGGGATTTCCCAATTATATCATTATACTGTCCCAATATCACACCTGATCTTACTGGAAAGGTGTCTAACTTATTGCTATTTCAAATAATGCCTGCTGATGGTTTTCAGTAAATTTTTTATTTTTAATCAACTGAAGGAAAAATCCATATGTACCTGTACTTTCTGGTGTTTTTAAACATACAAACAAGTTGCAGTTTATTAAAATCTTTTTCTGTCTCTAATGATATAGCTGTTTTGGTTTTTTTTTAGCTTTTTATTATTGATATAATAATTTTCCTTATGTTAAACCAACATTGCATTCCTGTTACAATCTTACTTGGTCCTAATGTATAATCTTTGTAATATGTTGTAATCTTTAGCAAGTGTTATTTAGGATTTTTGCATCCATATTCATTAATATTACTCTTTTGCAAACAATATTATGGGTACCTACAGAGTTCTAGAGATATAACTAAAAAACTAGATTAAAGAACAATTTCAGCAAAACTGCAGGATAAATAAATCTACATGTATTATCAACATTTTTTTAAAGTTAATTTTTAGTTTTCAACATTTACTTTCACAAGACTGAGTTCCAAATTTTCTTCCCATCTATCCCTTCAACTCAGCCCAAGACACCATGCATTCTGATTACCCCCTTTCCCCAATCTGCCCTCCCTTTTAGCACCGTCCCCCCACCCCTTTCCTTTCTATTTTCCTGCAGGGCAACATAGATTTCTATACCCCATTGTCTATATAGCTTATTTCCCAGTTAAATGTAAAAAAAAGTTTTTAGCATTTGTTTTTAAAACTCTTTGAGTTCCACATTCTCTCCCTCCATCCCTACCTGCCCACCCTCACTGAGAAGGCAAGCAATTCACTGAAGGTTAAAATACATGTAGTCATGCAAAACACTTCCATAACAGTCATGTTGTGAAAGACTATTTTCTTCCATCCTATCCTGACCCCAATTTATTCCATTTTCTCCTCTGACCTTATCCCTCTTCAAAAGTGTTCACTTCTGATTACCTCCCCCTCCCCATTTGCCCTCCCTTCTATCAACCCCTCCTCTTCTCCCCTACTGTCCCACAGGGTAAGAGATTATCATACCCTATTGAGTGGCTATATTATTCTCTCCTTAAGTCAAATCTGATGAGAGTAAGGGTCATTCATTCCCTCACCTCCCTTCCTCTTCCCCTTCACTGTAAAAGCTTTTACTTGCCTCTTTTATGTGAGAGATAATTTACCCCATTAGATCTCTCCCTTTCTCCTTCTCCCAGTACATTCTTGTCTTACCCCTTTAATTTTACTTTTTAGATATCATTCCTTCATACTCAACTCACAAGGACAGCTAGGTGGTGCAGTGCATAGAGCACCAGTGCAGGAGTCAGGAGGACTTGAGTTCAAATCTCACCTCAGACGCTTGACATTCACTAGCTGTGTGACCTTGGGCAAGTCACTTAACCCCAACTGCCTCATCCTGGGTCATCTCCAGTCATCCTGATGAATGTCTGGTCACTGGATTCAGATGGCTCTGGAGAAGAAGTGAGGCTGGTGACCTGCACAGTCCTCCCTCACTCAAAACAAAGTCAAGTCCAAGTCCTATCATTATTTTCTCTGATGGCATGGTTTTCTTCAACAATGAAGGATGAACACACACATTTAATTCACCTTGAATTACCCTAAAACTGAGAAAAGTCTCATGAGTTACAAATATAATTTTCCCATGTAGGAATGTAAACAGACTGACTTTAATAAGTGAACTAATGATTTTCCTTTCCTGTTTACCTTTTTGTGCTTCTCTTGAGTTTAGTATTTGAAAGTCAAACTTTTTACCTGGCTCTGGTCTTTTCACCAGGAATCCTTGAAAGATCTTTATTTCCCTGAATGTCCATTTTTCTCCTAAAGTATTATACTCAGTTTTGCTGTGTAAATGATTCTTAATTTTAATCCCAGTTCCTTTGACCTACGGAATATTATATTCCAAGTCCTCAGATCCCTTAATGTAGATATTGCTAGATCTTATGTTATGTGTTTCCACAATATTTGGATTGTTTGTTTCAGGCTGCTTGCAATATTTTCTCCCTGACCTAGGAACTCTGGAATATGGCTATAATATTCCTAGGGTTTTCCTTTTGGGAATCTCTTTCAGGAGGTGTTCAGTAGATTCTTTCAATTTCTACTTTACCCCTTGGTTCTAGAATATCAGGGTAGTTTTCCTTGATAATTTCTTGAAAGATGATGTCTAGGCTCTTCTTTTTTTTTTTAAATCATAGCTTTCATATTGTGCAACAATTTTAAAATTATCTCTCCTTGATCTATTTTCTAGGTGAGTTGTTTTTCTAATGAAATATTTCACATTGTCTTCTGTTTTTTCATTCTTTTGGTTGTGTTATAATTTCTTGATTTCTCTTAAAGTCATTAGCTCATATATGCTCCATTCTAATTTTTAAGGAATTAACTTTCTTCAGTGAGCTTTTAGACCCCCTTTTCCTTTGGTCAATTCTGCTTTTTAAGGCATTCTTCTCATTGGCTTTTTGGACCTCTTTTGCCATTTGAGTTAGTCTATTTTAAGATTATCTTCAGCATTTTTGGGGGTCCTCTTTAGCAAGCTATTGACTCAATTTTCATGATTTTCTTGTATTACTCTAATTTCTATTCCCAATTTTTTCTCTACTTTTCTTAGATGATTTTCAAATCTTTTTGAGCTCTTCCATGGCCTAAGACCAATTGATATTTCTCTTGGAGGTTTTGGATGTAGGAGCTTTCACTGCATTGTCTTCTTGTTATGTTTTCATCTTCCTTGTCCCCAAAGTAAGATTCTATTGTCTGATTTTTTCCCCCCTGCTGTTTGCTCATTTTCCCAGTCAATTACTTGACTTTTTAGCTCTTTGTTAAGGGAGGTCTCTGCTTCCACTGTGGAGAGTGTACTACCCTAAGCTTCACGGGTTTTGTGCAGCTGTTTTCAGAGATATTTATAGGGATTTGTAAATTTTCAGTTCTTCCAAGATTGTATGACCAAAGAAGAGGTGTTTATTCATCTCCTGGTCTGTGAGTGACTACAAGCACTCTTTTCTGACTTGAAACTGAGAATTCCTCTCCACCACCACAACATAATGTGCCACCCCAAGACTGTGACTCAAATCCAAGCACGGACTAAGTAACAGAATCCTTCAGTGTGAGAATTCCTGCAATCGCCCTCTGATCAGCTGCTCAATACCCCCACTGTCTGAGGGCTGAGAGCTCCAGAAGCTTCCACTGCTGCTGCCACTGCCCTGGAGCTGGGGCCAGATCATGCACCTCTCTCATCCAGGTCTGGAAGACTTTTCCTACTGACTTTCTAAGTTGTTCTTGGGGGTTTTGGGCTCAGAAGTCTGGAAACTGCCACAACTGCCAGTGATTCATTGCCTGAGGCCTGCTCAGGCCCAGTCTGTGCTGGCATGGCCCATGTTGCACTGCACTCTTCTCTCAAACTGGTGCAACAGACTTTTCCTGTCCCCCTTCCAGATTATCTTGGGATGGAAATTTGTTTCACTCTGTGATTTTGTGGATTCTGCTGCTCTAGAATTTGTTTACAGTCATTTTAATAGGTATTTGGAGGGGTTTGGGGGACAGTTCAAGCAAGTGCCTGCTTTAGTCAGTTATTTTGGCTCCAATCCCCCCCAACATTTTTATATACAAAATACAGTAGGAAGAGACAGAGAAATTCCAGTACAAAGACAGTATAAAGTATTTGGGAAATCTACCTGCCAAGATGCACAGGATTAAATGAACATATAAATTATATGAACACTCTTCACATAAACAAAGACAAATCTAAACAACTGGAGAAATACTAACTGCTCAAGGGTAGGCTGAGCCAATATAATATAAAAATGACAATGCTAGGCAAACTAATTTACTTATTCAGTGTCATATCAATCACATTACCAGTGAATTACCTTACAGACCTAGAGGAATATTAAGGGAATTAAAAAAAAAAAAAAGCACGAAAGAAGGGGTCCTTGAAATATCAAGCTATACTACAAAGTGGTAATTATCAAACAGTTTGATATGGGTAAGAAATAGAGTAGTTGATCAACAGAATAGATTATGTACATAATACAGAGAATAACTTAGCACATTAACATAGTACTTCACAAACTCAAAGATCCAAGCTTTTGTGTAAGCAATAAAAACCAATGGGAAAACTACAAAGCACTCTGGCAGAAACTAGGCAAAGCCCAACATCTCACATACCAAGGTAAGGCCAAAATAAGTATATGATTTAGACAAAGTGTAACAGCATAACCAAATTAGAAGACCATGGAAGAAATTACCTGCCAGATCTATGGATAGCGGAAGGGTTACTGACCAAACGAGAGATAGACAGGTCCACAGGAGATAAAATGGATAATTGTGATTACATAAAAATCAAAGTCTTTGCACAAATAAAAACAGTGCATCCAAAATTAGAAAAAAAGCAGGAAAAAGAGGGGAAATTTTATAGAAAGTTTCCCTGATAAAGGCCTCATTTCTCAATTATATAGGGAACCTAGTCAAATTTATAAAAGGAACCATTCCCCAATTTATAAATGGTCAAAGGACATAAACAGGCAGTTTTCAGAGGAAGACATCAAAGCTATCAATAGTCATATGAAAAAATTCTCTAAAGTACTAATAATTCAAGAAATGCATATTGAAACAACTCTAAGTACTACTGTACACTGACCAAATTGACTAAGATGACAGAAAAGGAAAATGACAAATGCTGGAGGGGATATGGGAAAATTAGAGTGGTGAGCTAGTTCAATTATGGACCATTTTGGACTATTTACCATCCTGGAGAACAATTTAGAATTATCCCAAAAGGATATAAAATTGCCCATCAATACTGCTACTAGGTTTACACCCCAAAGAGGTCAAAGAAAAAAGACCTATAAAAAGAAAAATATTGATAGCAGCTCTTTTTGTGGTAGCAAAGAACTGGAAACTGAGAGGATGCCCATCAACTGGGCAGTAAGTGAACAAGTTTTGATATAAAAATATAACAGAATAGTATTGTGCTGCAAAAAATGATAAAGGCAATAGTGTCTGAAAAATCCGGGAAGAATGGTATGAAATGATGCAAAGTGAAGTGGGCAGAACCAAAAACAATGTACACAGTAACACAGCAACATTTCAAAGATAATTAACTGTGAAAGACTTAGTAACTCTGATCAGTACAATGATTTATGACAATTCTAAAGGACTCATAATGAAAAATGTAATAAATTTCCAGAACATAAACTGATGGGCACAGAGTGCAGAATGAAGCACATTTTTTCCTTTTTATTTTTCTTGCTCTCTCCCCGCCCAAACCTCCAAATATGGCTAACATAAAACTACAGTATTTCTTGTCTTTTTAAAGGGTAGGGGAGGAGGTTAAAGGAGTGAATTAATTCTGAACTAAATAGAATTTTAAAAAGCAAAGAGAAGGGAAAAAATATCCTTTTATTTAACACAAACAAAAAATCGAGAAAGCACAATCACAATGAAGTTTTCCTTACTATGCAAAACTAAAAATATCAAAGTAATATTTTTGGTCTTAACAAAAAGTAGAAAAAACAAGTTCAAGACTCCCTGGGTTTGAAGGTGGGATAGTTGAGGGCAGAAATGGCCTTTATAAGGAAAAGCACTAAGAATAGTAATTTAGAACACATTAATTAAGTTAACTGGGACACTGACCATTCTAAGGGAAATCTTATTTTATCTCCATAAGAAGTACTAGTCAACTATTCCAATTAAAGAGAATAATCATTTTCTATTATTCAGAAGTTATTCTCTTCTCCAATTCAGAAGATTTTAACATCAATCACAGGGGGAAGTTCTATTGATTCCTTTAGGGCAGTTTGTAAAGGAAGGGATTAGAACTTCTTACTTAACTGTAATTTTTTAATATTGTGATTGTCTTCAAGATTTGTCCTCAGATTAACATTACCTAAAATTGTCTGGGGGGCAATAATGTCACAAGAGCATGAGGAAACAACAATTTTGGACACTTCATTCTTTCCAGGCCAGGAAGAGTTTGGATATTTGATTAATATTAAATAAAATTGTTTCTGGTAGATTTGAATGGATATTTTTCTATCTAAAACCAATAGCTAGCATTCACTGAGATGATAAAATTCTAGATGCCTTTCCAATCAAGGAAGAAGGATAACAAGAATATATTCACTGTCACCACTGTCATGACAAGAAAAAAAATTGAGAAAATATGCAAAAAAGTTAACCACTTTTTTTGGGTAATATAATCTACGTAGAGAATCTTAAGAGATTCAACTAAAAATTAACAGAAACTAATTAATGGTTAACTTCAGTTGTGTAATAGGATGTAAAATAAACTCATGAAAAATGTTGGCTGCTTGGAGTATTACTAACAAAACCCAAGAGAAGGAGCAATAATGTGAAATTCCATTCAAAATGATTATAGAGTACTTAATACCTAACAAAATACACAGAGGTTAAATAAATACAATTATCTCTTTGTACAGACTGAAATAATTGAAAAATTGCTTGTTAGGTCATGCTAACATAATACTACCTAAATAAATTTACAGATTTAGTATCTTACTAAACTACCAAATGTCACTATATAGAAAAAATTATTCTGGAAGAAACTATGATATAAAGCAGCAATCATCAAAACTATTTGGTAGTGGGTAAAAAATAAAAATGGTGACCAATGAAATGAATTATGTTTCCAGAAACAACTGTATTTGCTATACCTCAGGACATCAACTAGGTGAATAAAGACTTCAACAGAATTCAACAGAAACAAACAAAAAATCAGGAAAATGTTTAAGCAGTCTGAGAGAAATTAAGAGTTAGATTAACATCTTATGCCACACTGCCAGATATAAAAGGTCTTATCATAAACAAATTAGAGGAGCAGGACAGAAGGGAGATTTCACAGCTATGGATGTGGAAGAGTTCTTAGATAAATGGAGATGACTTCAGGAGATAAAATGGGCAATTTTGATTGATTTGTTTGAGAAGGGATAAAATGTTTTGGAAAAGCTGCTGTGGTAAGCAGAATAGTGCAATAATTAGGGAGATGTAAAAGGATTACCTTGCTGGGGTTAGAATCCAGTTGAGATTATGTAATGTAAATTTATGCTGGATCCAGTTAACGTTAAACAGCTCCATTATTTTCTCCCTCTTCATTCAACAGCATGTTAGCAAGAATAAAGGAAGAGTAATCTAAGATTACTGGGGAGGAATCCAATGCTGACACTTCCCAGGGCAATGTTCTGTCCTTCCCACAGAGGCAGGTACCCTATTATGTGCAAATGTGGCTAAAAAGATGAAGGCATGCTAAACCACACTATGTATATTTAGCCTGTCTTTTAATTTCTGGTGAAATGGCATTGACCTCAGAATATAGAAGGTCTTCAAGGTAAAATCAAAGAAGAAAAAGCACTTGAAGGAGGGAAGTGCATGGGAAGAGGGAGATGTATATATGGAAATAAATATTATGTTAAAACAAAAAACATCAAGACTCAGAAAGACAAAAAAGCAGAGGGAACATATGACTTCATTTGCTGTAGAAGCAAGGTAGAAATAAAGGACAAAAATGAATTTCAATGAAAGCAGAAACACAAGCAGTACTGTTATCAGAGTACACTGAAGATCAAAAGAATTCAAGGAAGAAAGGATGAGGTGTTGGTCCAAAATTTCACAAGCTAGGCATAACGGCTTGATACAGTAATTATATAGGACATCCATTTTCTGAAAATCTACTGGATTTCTCTCTGTCAAAAGAGAGATGGCTTAGTTAATGATAATTTCATCCTTCCAAAGGCAGAGGAATCAATAAAAGAAACTGATATTCTGGATATGACTCTAATAAGAGAGGTATCATGAGCTGGGTTGAAATTCTATCTCTGATACCTTATCTCAGACAACTCCAACTTATCACTTGAAATTCAGCTCATATAGCTACCCTCCTACAACAGATCTTTCTTGATACTTCCAAGAACTGTGTATGTGCAACTGGACATACTGTCTCCCTTTACTAAATGCAAGCTCTTTCTGGGAAGGTACAGTTTCATTTCTGTCTGTGACTGTGAAGAGTCTAGCAGAATACTTGGCACAGAGACTGAATTAAGCCCCAAATGGTTTTGATTATTTGTAAGGAATAATTCCCCTATCAGTAATATCCAAATGCTAAAAAACAGAAAACCAAAACCCAGAGATGCTTTATATATTTATGTATATGCCCATTAACATATATGAGACATAAATGATGAAAACCTGTAGAAAAATGACCTCAGTGTGCAAGAGTTTTTTCTAGTAGACTCAGAACTTCATTGTTGTCCCATTTTTATGATCTTTTGGGGATAGTCCTAGAAGCGCTATTACTGGGTCAAAGGGTATGCATATTTTTATGGCCTGTTGGGCATAGGTCCAAATTGCTCTCCAGAATGATTGTATCAGCTCACAGCTCCAACAACAGTGTATTTGTGTCCTAACTCTCCCACATCCTCTCCACCATTTATCATCTTTCTGTTCTGTTATGTTTGCCAATTTGATAAGTGTGATGTGGTATCTCAAAGTTGTTTTGATTTGCATCTCTTTAATCAAAAGTGATTTAGAGCATTTTCTCATATTACTGTAGATATCTTTAATTTCTTCTTCTGAAAATTGCCTGTTAATATCCTTTGACCATTTATGAATTGGGAAATGTCTAGGCTCTTTTTTTCATCATGGTTTTCAGGTAGACCAATTATCTCTCCTGGATCTGTTTTCCAGCTCAGTTGTTTTCTAATGAAATATTTCATATTGTCTTCTATTTTTTCATTCTTTTGGTTTTGTTTTTATAACTTGATTTTTCATAAAGTCATTAGCTTCCATTTTCTTCCTTCTAATTTTGAAGGAATTATTTTCTTCAATGAACTCTTAAACCTCCTTTTCAATCTGGCTAATTCTGCTTTTTAAGGCATTCTTCTCATTTGCTTTTGGGATCTCTTTTGCCAGTTGTGTTAGTCTATTTTTTAAGGTTTTATTTTCTTAAGCATTTTTCGGGTGCCTTTTAGTAAGCAGTTGACTTGGTTTTCATGATTTTCTTGCATCCTTCTCATTTCTCTTCTCAATTTTTCCTCTCCTTCTCTTCCTTGATTTTCAAAATCCTTTTTGAGCTCTCCATGCCCCAGGACCAATTCACATTTTTCTTGGAGGCTTTGGATATAGGAGCTTTGACTTTATTTTCTTCTTTTGTTTGTATATTTTGGTCTTGTCACCAAAATAAGATTCTGTAGTCTGATTTTTTTTTTTTGGTTTTTGCTCATTTCCCCAGCCATTTGCATGACAGCTCTTTCTCAAGATGTTCTTTACTTCTAGTGGGAATGTGAAGTGTATTTCAGCCACTTGAGCTCCCCACAATCTGTGGACCTGATGCTCTAGAAACAGCTATTGTTGCTGCTGTTGCCCCTGCTGCTGGGGCTGCCATGGCAGCTCCCACAGGCCTCTCCACCGTCCTGGGGTTAGGGCCAGACCACACTATTCTCTCACACAGGTCCAATGAGTTTTTTCCCTCAAAGCCCCAAATGGTTTTGATAATTTGTAAGGGGATTTGTAAGAAATTTGTATTTGTAAGGAATAATTCCCATATCAGTAGGACCCATATCAGTAGGACCCAGATGCTAAAAAACAGAAAACCAAAACCCAGAGATGCCTTATATATTTATGTATATGCCCATTAGTATATGTGAGACATCAATGATGAAAACCTGTAGGGAAAGTGAGCATAGGCTGCTCTACACCCTTGATTTTGGGATACCTCATTTCATGAGGGTTGAGAAGTTTAGAAACCACCCACCACTGCCAGTGATTTAGTCCCGTTGGAATACCTCATTTCAAAGGATTCAGAGAAAGGATAGTTAGGATGCTACTGAACTAAAAGTCTAGAGGGGAAGCAAGTTCTCCTAGAATGAAATTCTGAAGGCGAAATAGGAAAAAAGTTCTAATAAGAGAAAGAATTGCCTAAAAAAAACTATGGAAAATATACAAAGAATTTCTGGATCAACTAGACTATAAAAAGGCATACAGGCTAGCAAAGGGTAAAGCACAAAAGTCATATATAGTCATAAAGAATACAATAGAAAGGTAGAGCCAAGATGGCGGAATAAAAGCAGGGACTAACTTAAGCTCTCCTCCAAAATCCCTCAAACACCTGTAAAAAAATGATTAAACAAATTCTAGGGCTGTAGAACCTACAGAATATTGGAGTGAAGCAAATCTCCAGCCCAGGAAAGTCTGGAAGGTCTATAGGAAGTGTTTACCATACGGAGCTAGGAGCAGAGCACAACCCAGTGTGGGCCATACCAGCACAGATGGGGCTTGAGATTAAAGGACTTGGAATATGATATTCCAGAGGTCAAAGGAGACAGGATTAAAACCAAGAATCACCTGCACAGCAAAACTGAGCATAGTAGTTCAGGGGAAAAAAATAGAAATTTCAATGAAATAAAGGACTTCCATGCATTCTTGTTGAAAAGACTACAGCTGCTTTCAAATACAAGAATCAAGAGAAACATGAAAAGGTAAACAGGAAAGAGAAGCCTTAAGGAAGTCATTAAAGTTGAACTGTTTACATTCTTACAAGGAAAGATGTTATTTGTAACTCATGAAACCTTTTTCAATATTAAGGTAGTTAGACAGAAAATACACACACACACAGATATAGGGCACAGGGTGAGCTGAATATGAAGGGAGAACACCTAAAAAATAAAATTTACTGTTGAGTGGAATGTACTAGGAATAAGAGAAAGGGAGAAGTAGAATGTAGCAAACTATCTCACATACAAGAGGTAAGAAAGAGCTTTTACAATGAAGGGGAAGAGGGGGGAGATGAAAGGAAATAAGTGAGCCTTACTCTCATGGTATTTGACTTAAGGAGGGAATAACACACTCAATTGGATATGGAAATCTATTTTACCCTATATGAAAGCAGGAGGGAAGAGGATAGGAGAGGGAAGATAATAAAAGGGAGAGCAAACTGGGGAAAGGGATAATCAGAAGCAAACATTACTGTAGGAGGACAGGACAAGGGACAGAATGGAATAAATGGAGGGCAGGATAGGACAGAGGGAAATGTGGTTATTCTTTAGCAAAATAACTATTATGGAAGTGCTTTGCATGGTCACAGATGTATGACCTACACTGAATTGCTTCTTTTCTCAATGAGGGTGAATGGGGAAGGAGGAAGGGAGAGAATATGGAACTCAAAGCTTTAATAATGAATGTTAAAAATTGTCTTAGCATGCAACTGGAAAATAAGATATCAGCCAATAGGGCATAGAAATCTATTTTGCCCTACAGGAAAAGAGAAGGGATAGGGATGGGGGTTGTAACAAAAGATAGGACAGACTAGAGGAAGAGGTGGATGGGGTGCATGCTGTCCTGGGGTAGGGGATGGGGAGAGATGATAGAATATTTTGAACTCAAATTCTTGTGGAAGTGAATGTTGAGAACTGAAAAAGAAATAAATTATATATTTAAAAACAAAAAAAGCAGAACTGGCTAGATGGAAAAGGAGGCCTAAAAGCTCACTGAAGAAAATAATTCCTTCAAGATCAGAATGAAGCAGATGGAACCTAATGACTTTATGAAAAAAATCAAGAAAGTATAAAACAAAACCAAAAGACTGAAAAAACAGCAATGCAAAATATCTCACTGGGAAAAACAAATGACCTAGAAAATAGATCCAGGAGAGACAATTTAAAAATTATCTGAAAGCCATGATCAAAAAAGAGTCTACACATAATCTTTCAAGAAATTATCAAGGAAAACTGTCCTGATATTCTAGAACCAGAGGGTAAAACAAAAATTGAAATAATCTACCTGTCATCTCTTCAAAGAGATAATAAAAGGAAAACTCCTAAGAATATTGTAGCCCAATTCCAGAGTTCCCAGGTCAAGGAGAAAAATATCGAAAGCATCCAGAAAGAATCAATTTGCAGAAACACAATCATGCTAACACAAGATCTAGAAGCTTCTATATTAAGGGATCTGAGGGCTTGGAATATGATATTCCAGAGGTCAATGGAATGAAGTTTAAAATCAAGAATCACCTACCCAGCAAAACTGAGCATATTCCTTCAGGGGAAAAAATGGTCATTTAATGAAAAAAGGAGTTCTTTCAAGCATTCTTGATTAAGAGACCAGAGCTAAATAAAAAATTTGATTTTCAAATATAACAATCAAGAGAAGCATGAAAAGGTAAATCATAGGAAAGAGTAATCATAAGAGCCTTACTAAAGTTGAACTGTTTACATTCCTAACATGGTAGGTTTTATTTGTAACCCTTGAGAGTTTTCTCAGTATTAGGGTAGTTGGAGGAATTTACATATATATATATATATACATATATATATATATACACACACATATATATATACACACACACATACACACACACACATGCAGAGGACATAGGGTAATTTGAATATGAAGGGATGATATCTAAAAAAACAAAATTGAGGGGTGAGAGAGGAATATATTGGGAGGAGAAAGGGAGAGAGAATGGGGTAGATTATATTTCACATAAAATAGGCAAGAAAAGTTTTTACAATGGAAGGGAAGAGAGGGAGGTGAGAGGGAAAGAGTGAACCTTATTTTCACTGGATTTGGCATAAGAAGGGAATAACGTGCATACTCAATTGAGTAGGAAAATCTTTCCTGCCCTACAGGAAACTAGTGGGGAAAGGAATAAGCAGGGGGAGGGCAAATGTGAGGAAGGTGAAATTAAAAGTAAACACTTTTGAGGACAGGGTCACAACAGACAACAGAATAAATGCAGAGCAGGATAGGATGGAGGGAAATATAGTTAGTCTTTTACAATACGACTATTATGGAACTGTTACGCATGACTACACATGTATGACCTATATCCAATTGCTCAACTCAATGGGGGTGGGTGGAGAGGGAGGAAGGGATGAGTTGGAACTCAATGTTTTAAAAATGAATGTTAAAAATTACTTTTACACGCAACTGGGAAAAAGACACATAGGTAATGGGGTATAGAAATCTATCTTGCCCCACAAGAAAATGGAGGGGTAGGAGATAAGAGAAGGGGGAAAGGATGATAGAAGGGAGGGCAGACTGGGGGAAAGGGTAATCCAAATACACATTGTATTGAGGTGTGGGGAGGTGAGTGATGGGGAGAAAATTTCTAACTCAAAATCTTGTGAATGTGAACACTGAAAACTAAAAACAAATACATAAGGGGGGGAAGAATACTATTCAAATCTGCAAAGCTCAGAATGAGTTGAGTATAGCCAAGAATGTCATCAACAACAAAAATGATTTTGGGGGACTATATTGGGGAAAAAGAGGTTCAAAGAACTATTTAAGATTGATGGGAAGATTAAAAAAATTGAGAATTTATACTTACACTTAATCAATTTTTATTTTTCTCCTTTTTCTCTTCTGAAGAGAATTTTTGGATTGACAAGAGACCAAAAAGGGCTAAAACTTACCACTCAAGATAATGAGATAGTAAGAATGAACCTATATGCCCTGGATGAGTTGAGTTCAAGTGGTCAGAGGGTCAGAAAAACTACATCCCAAGTAAATGAAAAAATTCTTGGATATAATTGCAGAGCTATTGTCAAAGATCTCAGAAAGAAAAGAAGAGGTACAGCAAGGCTGCAGATGGGCAGATGTCTGATTTTTGAAAAAAGTTAACAAACTAAAGGACAGAGAGCTTCACATCAATTCTTGGCAAAATTCTGTGGTTAATAAACATATAGATAAGGCTTCATTAAGTAACAGCAGACTCCTCTCGTTTCCTTGGTCTCATATTGACTGGTACAAATGTGGCATAATGAATAAAGTACTATATTTAAGAGTCAAATTCCATTTCTTAATATTTCCTAGACATGATTATTTTAAGTCAGTTCCCTCTTTAAGACTCAATCAAGTATCGAAAACTTGTATTTCTGAAAGGCTATAATATGTATGGAGGGAAGGAGTTTCATACTGATGAAGCCACAAGTTCTTGACATACTAAATACTTGATATACTTAAATTGGTAAATCAAGAGATAGGATTTAGATTTAACAAAGCATTTAGTAGTTTCCTATGCTTTCTATACACCCCAGGATGAAGATTTATGGGTTAAACTATAAAAGTTGAATTTAGAACTAGTTGAATAGTCGGACCCAAACATTAGTGATTAAAGGTTTAATGTCAACTTGGAAAGATCTTCCCATTCTATTAATATTACATTTGGCTCCAAGACCTTTCTTTTCCATTAACAGGCATATGTGACCTGCTTTGAGCTTGAGCCGAGATGACTGCTGTGATGGAGCCTAAGTCACAAGGCATTGTAGGAGGACCTTGCCAAACAGATGGAGCAGGAAGGGAGAGTGAGGCAGAGCTGGGAGACAGTGAGACAGAGCTGAGGCAGAACAGCCAAAATGAGTGAGAGATGGAGGAATTTTATCTAGAGTAGCTTGTTTGTGGGGAGGCTTAATGGAGGTAAGGCTTGGGGATGTCAGTGCTCTGTGGAATTGTGATGTGTATAAACTTCTTTGTTATCATAGTGGATCTGGGTTTCTGGTATCTGAATAAATATCTTGGTTTTGTCTTTGAGGAAGAGTTATTTATATTTTGCCAATTAACCCTGAAAACATGTATGGTTATTCATAGCACCTGCTATGGGTATCACATTGGTGTTACATTTGGACAAAGCCATTAAACAATGTGGTCATCAGAATAAACATGATACAAAATAGCTAACACAATAGAGGACAGTTAGGTTCCCAAAAGAGGTCGTTAAAAAATAAAGAGGGTGGCTCTCCCTATCTCAACCAGGCTGTAAATACAGTGGCTCCTCATGGGTCTGATCCCACTAGTAGCAATCAGCAAGGAGGCTTTAACCTACTTTGTTTCCAATTTTGTCCATCCTGAGGCAACCTGGTGGCTCCTCAGTCATACTGATACTAGATTTAGCACAAACACACATTCACTAACTGAGGCTCAGGTCCAGAGTTCAAAACATCTACCAGCCTCAGCTTCCCCCAGTAATAGGAATCACAGAAGATATAACCATGCCCAACCCCAAAACATTCTAATGGGCTTAAACTTTGGCTGAATCTACTAAATTCAAACTGAAAAGGTATAAATGTAGGCTCATGCTATGGATTAAGAAAATCAATTTCACAAGAAGATGGTCAATCAACAAACATTTATTAAATGCAATGCTTACTACATTCCAAGGATTGTGACAAGTATAGGGGATACAAGAAGTCACTATTCTCAAGAAGCTTTCACTCTAATGGAAGAGAGAAGTACAGAAAGATTTCCATTTTACACCTGAATTCTAAAACAATCAGTCAATAAACACTTTTTAAGCACTTATTACTATCAGGCACTATGCTATCTATACACCAGGTATAAGAAGTAGATAATCCTAGCTCTCAAGGAACTCAATCTAACTGGGGAAACAATGTGCAAACAACTATGCACAGACCAGGATAAATTAGGGGTAATCTCAGAGGGAAGACACTAGACTTAAGGAGACTCAGGAAAGTCTTCCTGTAGTTAGGATTTTAGCTGGGACTTGAAGGAAGCTAGGAAACAGGGGTGAGGAGGGAGAACATTCCCAGAATGGGGGATACACAGCCAGTAAAAATGTCTAGAAATGGAATCTTGTTCTGGAAACAGCAAGAGTATAATGTCACTAGATCTAAGATCATATGGAGAGTGGGTAGAGAGTGAGGTATAAGACTATGAGTGATGTAGGCACCAGAAGGAAGGTTATAATGGACTTTGAAGCCAAACTGAAGATTTCATATTTCATCCTGGAGGTGATAGAAGTTTATTGAGTAGGGGAAAACATGGTCAGATCTGTGCTTTAGAACTATCATTTAGACAGCTGAGTGAAATATGGACCGACTGAAGTGGGGAAAGATTTGTGGTAGGGAGATCAACTAGCAGGCTATTGCAATAGAATAGGTCTGAGACAAATACAATTTGAGAAAACCATGGCTATGGAAGTTTTGGGGGATTGCAAGGTCAATGAGTCTAAATTGTGATAAGGCAACCAAAAAACTAAATGCAATCTTAGTCTGCTTTAAGAAAGGCATAATAGAGTATGTAGGATTAGAGAAATCAGAGTCCTACTATACTTACTATACAGAGTCCTATATACCCACATATAGGGTATTGTGTTCAGTTCCAGTTGTCACATTTTAGGAAGAATTTTCATATGCTGTGATCAGGATGGTAAAATGCTTTGGTATCATGCCACATGCTTAGCCTTGAGAAGAATTAGGGAAGGAACAATAGCTGCCATAGAGTATTTGAAAGATTATGTAGAAGCAATTATAAGACTAGTTCTGCCTGTCCCTAGAGGGCAAAAAATTAGGAACACCAGGAAGTTGCGGAGTGCCAAAGTAAGCTTGATATAAAAGAATACTTCTACCAGTTAAAGCCATTCAAAATATAAGGAACTAGATCTTTAAATAGTTGGATAGTTACTTGTTTTAGATCCTAGATCTTGTAGGATGAATTCTTGGTCAAGTATGAGATGATTTCTGGGAGTCCCTTGTAACTCTAATACATACACATACACACAGATGCTCTGTGTTTATATAACAAGCTATGCTATAGTACATAAAACCACAGATTTGGAGCTAGAATAAACCTCAGAGGTTATCTGGTAGCAGTAGGTTATCCCCTAATTTTACAGGGTAGAAAAGTGAGACCCAAAAAGGGTAAAATGACTTGCCCAAGGCCAGATAGGTAGCAAATAACAGGATTCAAACCCAAATCTTTTGACTCTAAATTCATTTTTTTCTACTGTGCTATGTTGAACCTTGGGTCCTATTCTATAAAGAAAAGAAGATTTATTCTATTTTTTTCGTCAAGATTTTTATTGCTTAGAAAAGACTGCACCTAAACAGCACATACTTTACAACCATGTAAAGATATACATATACACACCACACACATGGTATCCCAGAAGTTTTAGTGCCATTTTAAGCTTTAATAAAGCTAAAGGCAAAGGAACTTCAGATGGATACAAAAGAAGAAAAAGCAAACAAATTTTCTCTGTTAATTTATTATATTTTGTAAAATGTTAAAGGTTTTATGTTAAAGTTTATTTTTATTCTGTATACTCAGTTTTGCTCTTAAGTTACAACAAAAAATTTAAAGTCTAATAACCTAACCCACAAATTTTTAAATCAACATCTTTAAACACATCTTAAGGAAATATTGTATTTGACTTAGTTTCATTTCTACACTCATCCAGCTCTACAGGCCACAATCAGGAAAAATTACACAAGTTGCCTCTTTAGTCAGACAAGAAGCATTTATTTAGAGCTTGTACTGATGTAAGAAAAAGCAAAAACCAACATCCCCGCTCTTAATACGGGAGAACAATATGTAAATAACAATGCATATACAAGAAAGGTAGAGTGTAAAAATATAGTGTAAATGGAAGACTATAAGTTATAGATCCTCAAATATTTATTGGGGATGAATATTTCTTTATTTTCTTCCTTGAAACCACTTCAAGTAAATTTAATCAATTATCACTTACTGAATGTCAATTTAGTGCAAAGCTGAAAGGAAGGTTACCATTGGATTAAAAAAATATAATAATGCAATCCCTACTCAAGAGGAATTTACTAGTTCACCAAAGAATTTAAAAATTTTCATTATCAATGGAAAAGTTCAAGTCAATATAATGAAAAGTGTCAAATATCTAAACTAATTTACTCAATTAGTGTCATCTTAAAATATACTACAGGATTACTTTGTAGATTGAAGAGTAAACATAATGACAATAATGTTAATAATGAAATTCATCTGGAGAACAATAAGTTAAAAATTGCAGGGAAAATAATCAGAAAAGTAGGAAGCAAAGGGGTCTGAGAGTATCAGATCTCAAATTGTACTACACAGCAGTAATCATCAAAACAATGGGTTAAATAATCAAAGGAATAGATTTGGTACACAATACAGAGAAACAAAGCAACATGGTAGTTTAGTTTTTGATAAACTCAAAAGATCTCAGTTATTGGGGAAAGAACTCACTATTCCACAAAAACTGCTGGAAAATTGGAAAGAAATTCAGCAGAAACTAAGTATAAACCAACATCTAACCCTTTACAGCAAGGTAATCTCCAAATGGGCAAATGACTTAGAGCAGAAGTGGTGGTTGCACACAGACTTCGAAAACCACAAATTAACATTACCTGTGTTGTGTGGTATTTTTTATTTATTTTGTTAAACATTTTCCAATTACATCTTAATACCCTTTGACACCTGTAACTTAGATGAATCATAAATAAATTAGAGGTGTGAGAAAGAAACTGACTTTCAAATCTAGGAAAGGAGCATTCATAACCAAGTAAGAAATAGAACGACAGAAAAGAACAATTTTGATTATATAAAATTGAAGTTTTGCCCTAATGTAACTAAGATTAAAAAAATAAACAATTAACTGGGGGAAAAAAACTTTGCAGCAAGTTCTTCATTAAAGGTCTCCTGATTCAAATGGCTAACAAAAGCCATTCTCCAAACAATAAATAAATAGCTAACGGATACAAAACTTTCTAAGGAAAAAGTGTAAGCTATCAACAGTGATGTTAAAAATGTTCCAAATCAAAATCAAAAATAAGAGAAATGAAAATTAAAGCAATTCAGAGGCATCACATCATATCCATCAGGTTGGGAAAGCTTGCTAAAAAAGGAAAATGACATGTTACAGGGGCTTGCTAAATAGGCACATTAATGAACTGGTAAATGCATTTTGGAAAGCAATTTGGAATTACGCCCCCAAAGTCACAAAATTGTACATACTCTATTCTTTGATACAATAATACTCCCAAAGAAAGGGAAAAAATCCGTATGTCCTAAAAAATTTATAAAAATTCTTTTTGTAGTGGTAAAAAACTAGATAAAAACTAGGAAGGTGTCCTAATTTGGAGAACAGTTGAACAAATTATGTAGTTCAATAAATTAATGTATTGAATGCTACTGTGCAATAAGAAATGATGAAAGGTAATTTCAGAGAAATCTGAGATTTGTATGAAAATTGGTGCAGGATCAAGTGAAAAGAACAATTTATAAGGTAACAACATTATAAAAACAAGACTTGGAAAGACTAAAGACTATGACCAACCATGATTTCAGAGTACTGACTGTAAAATAACCTACTTATCTCTTGACACATAATGAAGAATATTTTAGTGGCCAACGCAGGAATTTGTTTTGCTTGACTGTGAATATTTATTACAAGGTTCTTCTTTAGCAACTTTAGACTGGGGCAACAAGGTAGGAAAGAGAGATGATGGGTTTTTGTTAAATTTAAATATTAAGTAATCAAAATATAATCACTGTCCAAATTCATGGTAATATTTGTCTGTTCTCATTTAAAAGGTTTGTCATTAAGAAAATACCTCCTATTCAAACATTCTGTTCTACTCCTATAAGTTTTTTTTTTAAATGGACACATTTTTCACAAATTTCCAGTTCCATTCATTAAAGGGTTATATTTAGCTTTACTGCCTCCCCCAAAGGATCCATGGATGGATTTCAGGGAGTCAATGAGGTTTCAGGGGAGAAAAAAAATTTCACCTTTATTGGTTTCTTTTGTAATCCTATGCATTTTATTTTATGCATTTAAAAACATTCTGAGGAAGGGCTCCATGACTTCCCAAAGGTTAAGTACTCCATTAAGCAACTGCTAATGGCATAAATAAAGCAAACATATGTATTACTTTACCATCATTAGGTATAATTTACCACTCAAAATTATTTGGTTTACAGCTATAATTAGCAGGGCTTCAAAAGCAAGCAAGTGATACCATTTTGCTGTGTACTCTGATTTCAGAAAAAAAATCAGTTTGGTTGCCCAAGGAAACACTTTACCGCATCTTATTAAGTAACTTTTGCGGATTCAACTGAGTTAATAATCATTTAAACACTGTGTGCCTGCCTGTCACCACAGGAAGTGATATACAATGCTTGGATAAGAAACAATACAGTAAAGGAATGTAACACACTCAAATACCTTAATATAAAGTAACTGCATGTGAGAGGAACAAAGTGTTACATGTGGTAGATGGTAAGGTAATCATAAAATGGATCAGGAAATTGTCAAAAGATCAGGAAAGAGTTTCACTAAGAAGTATTTGAAGAATTTGGCTTCATTTTCCCATATTCTAACTGACTGGATATCTAGTCAATTAATTTCATTGTCCTTTGCAACACAAACAAAAATTAAGATCAGATTTTAAAATATTAAAAAAACAATTGCATGTTTTAAACCAGTCAACAATTCTAAACATAGGGGATAGAAGGTAAGGCCTGGAGTCAGTAAGACTCATCTTCAAATCTGGCCTCACTCACTATGGGATCCTGGGCAAGTCACTTAACCCTGTTTGCCTCAGTTCCTCACTTGTGAAACAAGCTGAAGAAGGAAGTGGTGAAATTATTCCAGTAGCTTTGCCAAGAAAACCCAAAATGGGGTCCTGAAGAGCTGGACATAAAAATCTTCAAAAAATACCTCCTTAAGAATTATCTGATAAGTCATAAATAGTTGGGATGTGTGTTAGTGGAGTGTTTCCCACAGTAACAAATTCACAAATTCTTTTCATATTTGAGTAGAGATTATAATTTGTTCATTACTGTAGTCTTACCATATTTTGAAATCTGATTCCGTATCAGATTTTTTTTGCATTTTTGTATCATAACAAAAAACCATTAGAAAAAAGTATGCCCTTCTGTCAATGTCTTCCTTTTTATTAATATACTATCCTTAATGTTTTCTTTTTTATTTTTTTTCTTTTAATTTTTTTTGGATTCCATGTCTTCTGTTTTTTTAATTTTTTTTTTTATCGTATTTGTTTTCAGTGTTCTGCAATCACTTCCATATAACTTAGATCCCCTTCTCTTCCCAAGACGGCATACATATACAGATTCTACATATACATTTTCCTTAATGTTTTCTCTCAAGAATTCATCAATTTCAGGCCCTACATAATCTAACATATGGCAGTAAAACGCAAATGCTTCTGGAAAATAATCACCTGAAAACTATAAATCTGTAAATCAGTGAAGACCCTGCTAGGCTACACGAATCATCATTAATAACTATAAAAATCACATTTGCAAGGTACAGGTGAGACTTTATTCTTCAGCAATGGTAAATGAGAAAACACAGTAAGAGGAAGGTTAGGGATCTTCAGAGACCAATTCTGAAATAATTACTCTGAGGAGAAGAATGTTCTCTTACTAGGGCAAAAGAAAAAGATAGTTTTCATAGTGTCAAATATTCTCAACTATAGAGTCGTTTCTGCATATACTTTTTTTTTTTTAACTTACCGGATTATTAGAGGTATGGAGTTAACGTATGGAAACTGAAACTTGCTAAAAGTGTAATTTAAGATAAAAACGTTGTTTTGGATTAAGAGGCATAAGAGTGTGTAGGGGGGAAAGTATGAAAATTCACATAAAAATACCTTGGATAGTAGAAGAATGAATTTTCATGCACACTAGGGTGGAATTGGGAAGCCTCAAACATTCTCTGAAGCCTCTTAGGAGGACTAGATTGCCGGGCGGGGTAAGAACTCGGCGTTCCTGGGGACCTCAGCATAAAGAAGGAGCCCAAGAAGACAGAAGCTGGAGGAACGAGAAGCAAACGGCAGGTTAAAACTGCCGGGGACACAGGAATAGGGGCGTCCCTAATGAAGGCAAATTACAGAAGGGCGGGGCGAAGCGGGGCGGCCGGCAGAAGCAGAGCGCAAGGCCGGTCAAGGGGAGAAGTGCAAGAGCAGACAAAGGAGGGGCCCTCCCGAGCCCCAAAGGAAAGAGGAGGGGGCGCCAGAAGTAAACGAAACAAAACTTACTCCGCGGTCCTCCTCAGAGAGGAAGTCAGGGCCGTCGTCCAGGCCTTCCTGCAGGGTTGGCGGCGCCGGGGGCACCCAGGAAGAATGTGAGGAAGGGGAAATACAAAGGAGAGAAGTTAGTGCGAGGCGGGAGCAGCCCCCCAAGTTTCCCCGCTTGCTGTCCCCGCTGTCCCCACGGCCCCGGACGCGCGCCCGGACGCTCCAAGGAGCCGAAAACACCCACCATCATGGCTGCTCCAAGCCAAGAGCTAGCGCATGCGCACGGGAAGCGGAGGGCGGGGGAAATCACAGGAGGAAGGCGGGGCGGAAGAGACATCCGGTCCTCAGTGATTCTTGACACAGGGTTATATCTGCTGACTGCCCAGGCTGTGGTGCTGCTGCTGCTTGTTTCCCTAAGGGGAGACGGAATGGATAGACTATGGAAACATCCTGACAGCTTCTTCTCTGTTTGTCTCCTCCCTACCCCGCCAGGAGGCGAGTGTTACCGGTTTCTCCGGGGCTCTTCTTCCCAATCAAGGCACATGCCCATACGTATGCTAATCAAAGCCAAATTGAAATCTTCCCATCAATTTCCAATTGAAATTTTCTCAGGTTCTGACCTCCTTTTACAAATGATCTAGCTTTCCCCAATGAAAAGAAAGCAATGTCTGCAAACTGTAAACCAGTGAGAAGGACTTGGATTCCTGGGGAAATTGTAGAAGGGATCCATCTTTAAGGAAATGCTTGGTGAACATTTTCAGACGGAATCTATGATCACAAAGAGCTAGGCATCCCTTCATTAAAAACACGTCATTCCCCACTAACTTTTTCTTTATTTTTTAATTTTCACTTTTTGGGGTTTCTGACATGTAGTTCTGGGAAATGCTGTAGATACAGTTTATCTAGATCTTACTATACTATGGGGTCAAATTATTCTATCTCCAGTGCCCTAATTAGGTGAGGATGCTTTAAAAAATTTCAATCAAAACTGAATGTGAATAGAGCATGTTCATCTCCTTGAACTGATCAGAGCCATTATGTGATAGGCTGGATCTCAATCAGAGGGCTACAAATAAAAGGTAGAAGCTATTTCAGAATTGGAAATAAGAAATTTTGATCACAAGCTTGGAGCAAAATGTAGACTGATCTGTAATAGAAATGGCTTATAATTAGGAAAGACTTTATTTCTAGGCATAGGGAGAGAAGAATCCAGGTTGAAAATGATGTGGTGGTGGGACCTGGACTCCAAAAAGCACTAAGGCTGTGTCTCAGCCTTCTGCTTTCCCCTCCCAAATTTTCTGTTGTTGAAGGCCTGACTGTAATTCCATTATCAGGACAGAGACAGGAATACTGACCCAAGGACTCTCTCTTTGGCACCAGATTGCCCAAGGTCCATGCCTCTGACAACTCCCTCAATGTCTGATATACTTCCTCCACTTTCCCAAAGACACCTTGATCCTAATTAGTATCCTCCCCCCCCCCCCCCAACCCTTGCCAATTGCTATGAACTCATTTCCTTAATAATTCCTTAATTGTGCTCTAAGGCAATCAAGGGGTAGAGTCTATATAAAAGTTACAAGATAAGTAAAGTTTCAGTTTGTTTTACGTAAACATCCTAGTAGGTCCTGCTAGTCTCTCCAAATCCTGTTTTTCTGAAGGGCCAAATTTGGAAGCCTCCTTTAGTATAGAATCGTGTGTAGACTCCTCATACTCTCCCCTATATCACCTCAAGATTATTACCTATTACCTAAGGATCAGATTTGGAAACCTACTTCAGAATCTATTGTTGTATCTGGAGACACTTCCCACACTACATTGTTTCACCAAATGATTTAAGAAAGGAAACAAATTTTCAAGTTTCTTTAATCTTTAGTTGTGGTAATTCATACTTGTAATCTAGTTACTGGGGAGTGGGAAGAGGGGAGGCAGGGTCAGGGTTGAAGTTGGCAGATATTTTGAGCTTGGAAGTACAAGTGGGTTATTGTGATCAGGTGTCTTCACTAAGTTCAAGATTAATATGCTGACATATCCATATATCCAGAATAAGTAGAGTCAAACCCACCTAGGTTGCAAAAGGAAGGGGTAAAATCTCACATGTAAATCAATAGAGGGATCAGACCCATGAGCAGCCTCTATACTTCCAGCTTGCATTGGGAAAAAAAAAAATAAAATGAAGAACCTATTTCCTCATTGAAAACTTGGGACACCTAGGTGGTCCAGTGGATAAAGCACTGGACCTGAGTTCAAATCCAGCATCAGATTTCTAGTTGTGTAACCCCATACAAGTCACTTAATCCTGTTTGCCTCAAGAAAAAATAAAAGAAAACTCATGTATCTGGCCTCTCTGTCTGAGGCTCAAGTGCCAGGACTTTTGCAACAAAGAACTTGTCTTTACCCTGAAGTAGTACTTCAGGAACTAATCCTAGTCAGAAGTCAAGTATAACATTCCATTTGCAGATTATAATTTTGAATTGAAGCAAAGAACTTGGTTCTGAATTCATTTCAATTGAAAGACCCATAAACTGAAAGGGATAATAAAGACCATCTGGCTTGATCCCTTAATTTTACAGTTGAAGAAACAGACTGAAGGAGGTTAAGTGACTTGTTCAAAATAACACTGAAGTGATAGAGCTGTGATTTGAATCCAAGTGCTTTGAGAAGAAAATCAAATACTCTGACCAATTAACTGTAATCAATATATCAAAATTTATTAAGAACCTACTATGTGCCAGGGACTGTGCTACATTAGCACCAGTGACACAAAAGAAGCAATCTAATAGGGGAGACAAGAAGCAAATGAACAAAGCAAACCATATGGTGGATAAACAGGAAATAATTAACATAGGAAAGGCAGTAATATTAAGAGGGTGGGAAAGGCTTCTTGCAAAAGGTGGAATTTTAGTTGAGACTTAAAGGAAGCCAGGGGAGTTAATAGGTAGAGCTGGAGAAGTAGAGTGTCCTAGGCATGGGGGGGGGCACTCAGAGAGAATGCCCAGAGCCAAGAGATGGAGTGTCTTATTCATGGAACTTCCAGGAAGCCAGGGTTGCTAGATCAAGAGTATGCATTGGAGAGGAAGATGTAAGAAGAGTGGAAAGGTAGGAGGGGGGCTAGGTTATGAAAAGCTTTGAATGACAAGCAATGTTGTATTTGCTCTTGGAGGCAGTAGGTTACAATGGAATTTATTGAGTGTGAGGGGGTGACATGACCAGACCTGTGCTTTAGGAAAATCACTAGTAGCTAATTGGAGGATGAATTGGAATGGGGAGAGACTTGAGGCAGGCAGATCTACCAGCAGACTATTACAATAGTCCAGGTATAAGGGATTGACTCCCAGGGCTGAAGTACTGGAAGTATCAAAGAAGAGAACAGGAGATATTTGAAAGATGTTACAGAGGTGAAATCATCAGGCCTTGGCAATAGATCGAATATAGGGGGTGAAAGGTAGTAATGAGTTAAGTATGACACCTAGGTTATTAGTCTGAGGGACTGGGAGGTGTTACCCTCTATGGTAATAGGTAAAATAGGAATGGGCAGAGTTTTAAAGGAAAAGATAATGAATTCCATTTTGAACATGTTAAATTTAAAGTGTCTACTGAACATCCTATTTAAGGTGTATGGAAGGCAGTTGTGGGTGTGAGACTGATAGGAGAGAGTTTGGGCAGGATAGATAGATTAAAGAATTATCAACATAGATCTGGCAATTAAATCCATAGGAGCTCATGAGATCACCAAATGAAGGGAGGGAGAAGAAAAGGTCTAGTATCGACCTTGAAAGGTGTCTTATCTTAGGGGGTGTGAATTCAAAGATGATCCAACAAAAGAGACTGAGAAGGAATGGTTGGATAGGTAGGAGGAGAACCAGGAGAGAGTGATATCCTAAAAATATAGAGAAGACTGTTTCAACAGTGTCAAAAGTTGCAGAGAGGTCAAGGAGAATGAGAATTGAGAAAAAAAAAAAACATTGGATTTGGCAGCTAAGACATCATTACTGACTTTAGAAAGAGCAATTTTGGTAGAATGATAAGGTCAGAAGCTGGATAGTAAGGAGTTAATACCTGAACAGTGTCAGGCACTGTCCTAAGCATTGCATGTTCTGGTCTGCCTCAGACCAGCACCATATTCAATATTGCAATGAAGTGTTTAGGTTTATTCAGTATTGGAACAAAGGAGACATGGTTATCCTTCAAAAGTTAACAAAAAGAGAATTTTGTAGCCAAAGAAAGAGGATATTTAACTGTAGTTACACTGAGGATACTCCAAACTGAATCAGCTGGGTGAAGTTCCTTTGTCTGAATTAACTCTCATTTTCTAAAAACAAAACAGCACACAGGGCTACTTGAGCTTCTCTGGTGAACCTTGATGAAATATAAATTGATTCATTGGATGGTTTATCTTATTCCAAATGGTTTCTCCTTGTATCCACAATACAAATTCATTTATCAATCAGGAAAAATTGAAAAAGTCCTCTAACAAAAAATTAAATGTATGGGGTGTTCAAGGAGGACTAGTACCTCTGGTGTGAGTGATTACCAAGCCCTTTTCTGGGCTGCTCATACACCTTTGGTGTCCACCTGTCACCCAACTCTCACATGTTCTAAGCTGTAGTATATGAAGTGGCCTGAGAGCACAAACAAGGTGGAATTTTTGTGGGTTTTTTTTTTCTTGGAGTTCAGTTTCCCAATCTCATGCTAAATTTTAAACATCTGAAGGATCAGTCTCCTCTAAAGGCTGTTAATTCAGAGCTCTAACACATCAGTTGCTGAAGGTAGGTTTTTATGCCTTCTGGCTCTGAACCTATTAGTAAGTGTAGTAAGTAAGAATATATAGAGTAAGTAAGAATATATATATATATATATATACATATATATGTATATATATATATATATATATATATATATATATATATATATATTCTGAGATAAGATATTGCCTTGGGGCTCACTAATCAAAAGAGTGTTTCACCTGAGGTCTTTTTGATTTCCCAGATGAGACTCTGGGTAGCCGTTGTCAAGCCCCTCCCTTCCCCCTTTGCGAACCCATATATCAGTGCTGTCTTGGTCTGATGATGTATGTAGATAGTTCTATTACTGTGTTTAGACAGTTGGACCCCTATCTATTGAATCACTATGTTAGTTTTTCTTGGGCACTCACTTCTTTACCTTTACCTTCTATTATTTTGCTGTGCTCAGAGCCCAGGCCAGAGTGGTCTCTCCCCATGTAAAGCTGGGGGAGGATGAGCTGCTCCAGAATTGGGGTGCTGCTGGCCAGAGATGGAGGCAGGGGGCAGGGGTCCCTGGAGCCTGCTGTGCCTGAATCCAGGCAGGAACAGGGAGAACTTGGAATAGAGCAGTCCCTTCCCTGTAAGGTGGGACATGGAGCAAGAGCAGAGAGCTGCCTGCATGTGAACCCAGGCGGGAGTAGGGAGTTGTTGGACCCTGGACCTGCAGGAGGAGGAACCCTGGAACTCAGGACTCAGCTCTGAGTCTGGATGGAGATTTTGTAGTAAGGAAGGAGCAGTGAGTGTGCTTTCCTGCTGAGTCCCCCTGGGATGGGTTGGAACCCAGGGGTGAAGTTGTCTATGGTGGGATGGGAGAAGTGCTATGGTCCCCGGGGATCTACCCTGTTGGCTTTGTTGCCCAGCTGTTCTTCAGGACTTGGAAGCAGGTGCTGGAGCAACGTTGGAACTTGGACTCTGGCTCATTCCAGCATGTGTGCACCTGAGAATGCCAGGTAGGAGCCCACAAAAGCAGCATGGGGAGAAAGACACACCCTCAAGAGGACTTTACTTGGACAATCTGTTTGGACTGAGGGTATTGCAAGTTACTATGACCTAGTGGTTGGAGAGTGTTGTGTTCTCTGTTACCCCTGGGAATGTGCTGTGTTAGGGGAAGAGCCTGCTGATTGTATAAACAAGTATTTTGGAACAGTACCTGAGTGAGGAGGAACTGGTTGCTCACTCCCCAAAGATTTTGACTCCGTGTGGGGTATGTTATATTATGTTATATACTTTTGTGTCTGTGGCCACAAAAGGCCATGTGGCCACCCTGGTAATAAGTTGTTATGTTGTTACAGATTTTGATGTCATATTATGTATTGTATATTGAATAATGTTTAATTTTGAGTAAATGGAGGACTTTTTATGCTGTGATTCGACCCCTAAATAAATATATATATATATGTACATTCACAGCAGCAGCCCTCATATGTACTGGGTTGATTGGCATTACATGGCCATACCCCAGTAAAACCATCTCAGCAGAAGGGCTAAACCAGGTGGAGGGTCTACCTCCAGCATATGAAGACTTTCCTGAGCAGAATGGGCATATTATACATGAAGGCAACTGAAGTAGGCATTGTAGAATGCTTAGAGCTTGATCAGACATTGAAGACACCAAAGTCATCAACTGTATCCTCAGCTATCAAGAGTATAGAAATGGAAAAAAATAATGAGTTTACTTGATTTGTTTGAATTCCCTTATTATCCAGGAGAGGCTGAAATAACCTGGGAATCAAAATCAGCAGGTCAAGAGGTAGAATGAGTCTTGCTTGAGTTTCACATAATAGTGACCCTTTGTGGTGTACATTGGGTGAAACCAAAACACCTCTGCTGTGCCAGCAACCATAGGGCTAGCTCAAACTGATTCATACTGGCCCCAAATGGATAGAACTTTCACAAATGTCCTTGTTCTGGGCATTCTGAGTTCCTTCTATTCTCCTACCTCACTTTGTTGTAAAACCATACAAACTACTTCCTAAACCCCCCAATCTTTACAGCAGCAGACTAGGTTCTACTATTGTCTGTGTGCCCAAGAACTTCTTGCTCTGCACTTGAACTGTGCTTTTATTCACTTTGTTCAGGAGAAAAATGTGCCTCAAATCATTAAATTTGTCAATCAGTCAGAAGTAGATTGTGGGTTTGGGATCATTATCCACTATCACCACTGAGAGTGAACTTGCTCAGCAGGAACCCTCTGTGTTCTGTCCTCTGTGGATGATTATGTAGTGAATTCTTTGCCCCAACTCCAGTTCTGGACTCTCTTCTCTTTCTGTTGAATGAGGTTTTGGTAAAGGACTTAGAAGGTGACTCACTAGGAGGAACCTACAGTAAGAGCTCCTACTCCTAACTACAAGACAGCTATTGTACCTTTGCCTTTGGAAGCTTTCTGTTGTAATTCTACTGCCTCTCTCACACCATGGACAATAATAACTTTGAGAAACAGGTTAATAATTGTTCTTCTTTCTGCATAGTGGCCCACTGCATATTTTGGCAATCCATTTCTGATACTTGTAAATTTACATCATAGGCCCCAAAACTACAGGTATATAACTAATTGGCAGAAATCAATCAATGTAAGACAATCCACATTGCTGTTGGTCAACTTGGAGTTTTTTTGATTGAGATAAAATGAATTACCTTAACAAATGTCTTGGTGAAGCCGGCAAAAAAAATTAAAAATTTTCCCTAAATGGAATGTTTTTAATAAATTGCTACTTGAAACCACCAAGGGAGAAGCCTTCTGTAAATTGGATTCCCTTAAGAAAAATTTAGATAGAATTATTCTCTCCATATGTCTGTCTTATCATTTTGTCTGTGTTTGTGTCTTTGTAAAATTTAGGAAAATATTGCTTTGCATCATTTTTGTGTTGTTACCATGGTGGAATTGGCTTTCTGGTATCTAAATAAATATTTTGGTTTCCTCTTTGAGGAAAAGTTTACATTTTGCAAATTTACCCTGGAACTATACTTTCATACATCCATAGTGGCTAGTGTGGGTATCACATTGGTGCTACACTATGTTGTGCACTTTTAAATCATTATATTATTTTGTCCCTCACAACAACCTTGGGAAGTAGTTACTATTATTATTTTTCTCTTCATAGATTAGGAAACTGGGGCAAACAGAGATAAGATAACTAGCTAATAAGTTTCTGTGACCAGAATATAATTCAAGTTTCCCTACATTTTTCCAGCATTTTTTTTCCAACACCATGAGAGGGGTTAATAGGAACAGAGGGAAAACGTTTCTGAACCAGGGAAGTCACACGAGATCTTCGGTTTAAACAATCTTTTTCTCTTCTCATGGTCAAGAAAGAGCTAACAAGAGGTGACTATAAAGTGTGGTTGTTGGCTTCTCCCTTTAGCAATGATGGACGATTGTGAGAAAATTCCTTGCATCAATCCTTGAATCTGAGTTTCTGGTCAGCATAACTAGGTCCTTTAAGGATCTCTAAACAGCACATAGAAATGGTCTAGTTTTTCAGTATGCAGGGCTAATTTGAAATGCAGCCAGCCAGAAAAATTTTTAAGGGCTGTAGCCTAAGAGTTTAAAATCCTGGAAAAGATGAATGAACTTTCATGTTTGACACAGTTGTCCTAGTAATCAGGACTAACTTCTACTTTAGGCTTTCCAAAGGAGATTAGGTTATAAAAAAAAAAGAAAAAACTGCTAAGAATATCTTGTAGATTTTGAAGGTTTGGAAATTAACCATTAGAGTTTGAAGATTGATCATTTTTAAGATTTTAGGGGAGAACTCCTGAGATTTTGAGTAATTCAAGGGACTCACTTCTGAAATACCTTAGTGAGTTTTGGGGTACCACTCTGTAGAATTTTTTTAAAAAAGAATTAGATTCTGTAAAAGTTAAAAGACCTTTGAAGATGGATAGTCTCATTGTTCTAGAGCAATGAAGGTAAGAAACTAGTTTGAAAGTAAGAAAAAGATAGGTATATAGTTTTCTCCTTAAAGCCAAAATGATTAGACAAATAGGAAAAAGATGTAATAAAAAAGTTTTCTAATTAAATGAAATAATACATTTTGAGAAAAACAACAGGGTTAGACTGTTGTCTCTAAGAATTATATACATATGTGTATGATTGGCTTCCAAATTTATCATGGAAATTTAGACTTTAATTATGTCTTAGTAATAAGTTCTCAAAATTGGATTATGGATTTTGCATACAAATTCTATTGATAATGGTAAACAAAGTGAGATTAGTTTCCCATTTTAAAAGTATCTTTCTGAGAATGTTAAAGGGGAGAAAAGTTAATTTTACATTTGGACCCTAAAGAATTTTTAAAGATTCTGGTATCAGGTATAGGGTTTAGAGAAAAGATTGTTTAAACTGAAGATCTCATGTGACTTCCCCAGTAGCCAGTACGGATATTCAGGTGTAGTTCCAGGATAAATTTGCAAAATATAAACTCTTTTCCTCAAAGAAGAAGCCAAAATGTTTAGATACCAGAAAGCCAATTCCACCATGGTAACAAGTACATATTACCAACAGAGGAAAGACAACCATCCCCAAACCTTCCCCTCTGTCAGACCTCTCAACAAACAAGGTCCCTTAGACAAAATGCCCTTCTCTTACTCAGACTAGGTGCCTGCTGCCTCTCTCTAAACTTGATCTCACTTTCTCTGTATGCTTCACCTTCCTTGCTCCACCCTAGGCAAACTCCTCCCACCATGAGCTTCATGTGACTCAAGTTGTGGACTGGGTCAAAAGCTCAAAGCAGGTCACATGGACTTATTAAGGGGCAAGGAAAATCTATAAATGCCCTTACCATTACACACAATGACTGACATATGCTAAGCACTACATAATTGTTATGTTGTAAATTGAATAGGATGGAACACCATGCCTAATAACTCTCAAGGGAGTTTAAAATGTCAAAGGTAATAAGATTAATGATTTTTATGTAAGCTAATTTGGAAATGCAATTAATTGAACTGATGTCATTTGATATTTTGTTTCATATTTTAAATACATGATATTGTTTATGTTATCATTGTATTTCTAAATTCTCTTATATTGTGACATTTGGGGGAACCTTTATCACAGAAATGTTAGACAAGACAACTTTTTAATTTGGATGCTGTTATACATGAATTGACCTTTTAAAAAGATGTGATAAAAACAGATGTTTGAAAACTTAAAATTTAATAAGGTATATTTTCTTATACAAAAGATAATAAAAGTGATGATGATCATGATGATGGTGATGATGATGATGTTGATAGATGTACTGTAATAGTAAATTTTTATTTGAAAAATTTTTGGCTATTATGAAAGTGTATAGGGTAATTTGTAAGTCAACTATTAGGTATTTTCTGTATGTCTGAAGCTTCAAAATATGTTTAATTTTAATTTATAAGTAAAGAACAAATGAAATGTTAACTGTTAAGGAAACAGGAAAGATATTCAAACCCTGTGAAATTTTGGTATATGAGGTAAAAATTTTGAGGACTATAATTTACTATTGTTTTGAGCTTTGATTACAGGGATAATTGTCTGAATTTTCAAGAAACCAATAGTAGAAAATGGCATGTGCTACAGGCTGAGAATTGCTAAAAAGTCTATGTCTGAGAAAAGTTTCGGGGGCAACCCTGCCATGGCCTAAGGTAGGATCCTTTGACTTTATTTCCCCATTGTATATTTCCTTTCTGAAGAGAAAATTTCCCCATTTGGTTAATCTTGAGCCTTGTTTTTGGCACCCTGTGACCACATGACTGACTGTCAGATATGACTCATGCCTAGACTCAAAAAGAGCTAAGAGAGTTTTATCCCTTGTTATGCCCAATACTCACACTAGTCTAAATTCCTTGGATACATTGGTACTCCCAACAGACTGTCTCGTTTTTTGAAGGCCAGTTCCTCCAGGCATATACAAAGGAGGGCATGAATGTGTGTGTGTGTGTGTGTGTGTGTGTGTGTGTGTGTGTGTGTGTGTGCAATTTCTGTTCCCTGGGATATTATAGCAAGACTCTTGATACTGTGGCCAAAATACTCCCAGGGTGTTGTTGAGCAGTTATTCCAGTAGCTTATTTGGTCAAGTCTGTTGCTTACGTGCTATTAGACTTTACAGTCACCATACTCAGCATCTTTCAGTCAGTCACCTCATCAGTTGAGAAGCTAGTCTCTTCAGCAAGACCAATTTCACCCATTCAGCTCATCTGAAGAAAGCTCCTAGTTCTGTTTGAATGATCAAGCCCACTGGTGACACAATTTCAGTCATCTGGAAGGGTCAGACATCATTGACTACAGGTATAGATAGCTCCTTCCAAGACACAAGAAGATGACATTTGGTGTAGACAGCAGTCCTAAGACTCAGGACATGGGCTGAGTAATGCTGAATATTTTATCTTGCCTTGTTATTGCATTTTTGTTATTGCCTTCTTGCATCTTTTGATGGAAATCTTTGGAGGTCCTGTGCCTGTCTTCAAATTTTTATAATCCTTATTTCCTTGATCTCTTATTACTTCCTGGGGATCTCCATCTCCCAGCCCTTACTATGACTCCCCTAATTAGGCTATTCTTGGTTATTCCCCACTGTCTTGGTAGGCCCTCACAAAGCCTTACCCACTGGGCCAATTTGACCTTATCCCTATTGCTGGGACTTCTTTCTGTTATGAGTGTGTCCTGTTCCCACTGAAGCAACCCCTCCATGGGTTTTCTTGACAACTTCACTTAACTGATAGCTGGATTTGTGTATGTGGAAACCACTCCTTCTCTCTTGCTCAGCATGTACCCCATCTTAGATGTGGGATCTCTATCTTGGAGCAAAATAATGACTATTAGTATGAAACTTCCAGGGTTTGGGATTTATTTATTTGAAACAGCAGTCCACAATTAATCATGAGTTCTCAGAATACTTCAGCATTACTTCCCAGGCCCTCCACAAGATTCAGAGAGAAATACATTTCCTCTTTGCTGTGGTCCTTTCCTTTTTGCAGGTCCTTGATGACCTCACTCCCATGCAGGGAGATGCTTTTGACTATACTGGTGAGGAACGTTGCTTCAATGTCAACTGATCTGGTGCTATTCATGATTATATCTGCCTATTCCAAGAGAAGATCAACCTCTTTGATTCCTTGGGGCAAAACACATTAGTTGAGTCTCTGGAGGAATAAACTCTCTTCTCTGCTCTGTTCTCTTTGTCCTTCTTGCTGTCCTCATCATTATAATGTAAATCTGTGTTATAGTCAAGTGCTTCTTTGCAGTTGCTTCCTACTGCCCTGCTTCAATAGTTAAAAAAATCATGTTCCAGCAAATTTTGTTCCCTTGGTCTTTGGGTGGTTTTCAGACCACCTTGACCAGAAGGAGGGAATGTAGAAATAGAATGAATAACAAGTTTACTTATCACCTTGATTTGCTTGCCTTGTTATCCAGGAGAGGCTGCAATAACTTGGGAATTAAATTCATGCAATCAGGGGGTGGAATGAGTGTTGCTCAAGTTTGATATACCAGTGATCTTTTGTGGTGTGCACTGGGTGAGCATCTCTGCTGTGCCAGCAATCACAGGGCCAGCTCTAGCTGGTTTATGTCAGTCCCAAATGGAGCTTGTACAGACATTGTGGGTCCTCTACATTCCTCCTATTCTCCTGTCTCCTTTCGTTGTAAAACCATATAAACTACTTTCTAAACCCTCAGTCTTTAGAGCAGCAGACTAGGTTCTGCTGTTCTCTGCATGTATGTGTGCTGTATTCACCTACTAAATTCTTCTGGCTTTGCACTTGAACTATCCATTCATTGCCTCTGTTCAGGCAGATACTGTACCTCAATTAGTCAAATTGCCAATTAATCACCAGTCATCTTGACTTTTGTCCTGTCACTGGACTTCAGTGACTGGAAGAGAGAGTGAGGTTGATGACATTAAACAACTATTCTAACCCTAACCCTAACCTTAACCCTAACTCTACCTCACTTAAATTAAATTTGTGCCTAAGTCAAGACATCACTTGTGATGTCATTGGTCCTCTTTGAAAATGAAGGACAAAGAACAGATATCCCACACTATCCTTTCTTGTACCACTAATCCTTGTTATGGTATAGATGTTCATTATTTCAATTGGAATGTAATCATTGACTTCTTTTCAAATACTTAATTCTAGGCTAAATGTGATTAGCCCTGTTCATGAATATGTGTTTCAGTAAAAACAGAAAGATATGCAATGATTTTATTAGCTTACAGATGAGAAATACCCATGTTAAATCTCCTTGCTTTCCAAGTAGGGACCACAGACCATTAGTTGAGTTGAGTCACAAGCTATATGTATTCCACTATGAGGATTATAGCAAAATCCCTTTGTCAAGGAATATTCCAAGCACTTGAAGTCATTCCTTGATTCTAGTAGACTACAGTACACCAGTAGACTTTTTGAAAGATTTCCAACATTGATCTTAAAGATTACATTGTAATATATAGCGTAAGATTCTCCTGTGCAATGATGAAAATTCTGTATCTTGCTTCGTTCTCATGCTAAGCCAGGGCTCTTTAGGAATATAAGATTTCCTAGAAAATGGAAACCATTCCAAAGAGCAGTGTAGAATCTGCTGTGATTCAGTATATGTGACTTCATACAGTCTTTCTATTATCATCAATGCATCAAGTTTCCATTAGTGAATCTTTGCTTCCTCCCCAAAAAGATAATTCCTCTCCTTCGGTAACTGTTTGACACAAAGGAAATCATTCCTACCTATTATTTCTCTCTAAATATTTCTATTTCTTTCTAAGTATTTTGAAAACTTATAACTGGACCAAAAGTACCCACAAGTAGATGAGTCCAAGCTCTATTGGAATGTATTGAGTTATAGAAAGGAAATGAGTGTTGATGAAATATAATTTTACATGTTGAATGTCTAATCATATTCTAAACGGTTTCTCTTTGTATCTACAAAGTGGTTTAGTCATCCCAGTCATGTTTGATTCCTCACGATTCCATTTGAGGTTTTCTTGACAAAGATATGTGCTGAGCCAAAAAGATTATAGCAAAAGTCCCTTTTTTAAGGAACATTACAAGGCAGTGAAGCCACTGATTACATCTAGTAGACTACTAGGAATCTTTTTGAAAGTTTTCCAGCATTAAACTTAAAGGCTGCATTGTAACATACTTGGTTGCACCAATGTTACATTAAGCTGAATGTAAATGATTGTGAGTTCTCTCTTTTCTTTCTAAAGCTATTCCAGGGCTCTACAGGCATATAAAATTTCTCAGGAAAGGAAAACCATTCCACAAAGAGGCAGAAAACTGCCATGATTCAGGAATTTTATTTTACTGCAGCAATGCAATTTATATATAATTTATAGACTTCAATTCCATCAAGGTTACATTAAGGTCTCTTTGCTAAATAAAGTGTTTTTAAACAAAGGAAATCCTACCTATATTTTTGGAGAGAGATAGTGCTTAATTGAGTGAAGATAACTCTCAGGGGTTATAGTTTAGTCATCTTGTAATATATCCTATTTAAAGAAAGAAAATGAGTCTTAATGAAATATAATCACACCCATCAATGTAAGACAAATATAAGTAAAACATTAACATAAGATAAACCTGTACCAATATTGCATTGGGCTTGATGAACAGGAGTTCTTTATCATTCTTCCCTCTTACCTAAGACATGGCTCTTTATGCATATAGCATTTCACAGTAAATGGAAACCATTCTACAGAGATACAGAGAACTTTGGTGATTCAGGGCATTTATTTGATTTCCAGTGTCCCCACTATGACACATCAATGCATCAAGTCCATTAAGGTTCATTAGAATTACTTTGCCTAAGAAAGTGGTCTTCTCTTTCAGTAAATGTTCTACACAAAAAAAGACATTGTGCCTATTAATATACATAGAGAGAAAACTCTTAATAGACAAAAAAAATACAACTAAAAGAGTTTAGGTTCATTTAACTGTACAAAATTCATAAAATTATAACAAGTCTTGACAAAATAAAAAGGTACTTATTGAAAAGCTTATCTTATTGTAAATCATTTCTCCTTGCATCCACAGTAAGTATTCAAACTGAACCAAAGCAACTTAAAAGAACTGGGAAAACTAAACTGATGTTTCTTACTAGAAGTTGTTTCTCTCTCATGAATATTTTTACTGTCTTTCTGTGAAATTCTAGATCCACTTGGTAAGTTTGAGCTTCTTTGCCAATTTCTGAAAATGTCATTGAAGCTTCCTGGAACAGATGATCAAATGAGTTTTCAGTTACTTAAATTGCCATAAAGTCTACCCAGAGAATAATCTCAATCAAGTAAAGACATTCTTGTAGCAAATACTGGAGTTTTGATTTGAGAGAGTACCTATGTATTTCAAGACAGAAAACAGCTTAAATGAGGAGAAAATATCATCCAGCTTGAAATGAAATATGATCACTAATGACATCTTTAGATAGACAGCTCACCACCTTTTATATATATCTTATTTCTTTTGTTTCACAGGTTTGTCCAGAACTCTCAAAGTAACGAGTGATATAACTAGCAAGAAGGGGATTGTAGGCAACTATAGTGTCACATCTTGTGCAACATGGATAGGCTGCTATCATGTGTCTTAAATGAGAGTAGGAATACTTGAATCAATCTCATTGGTTAAGGAAGACAAAAGTCTCAAAACTTTCAGGTCTTAGAAGAAAAGGAGGGTTTTTTTGATCCTTCAGTAAAGTGACCTAAGATGAAATCTTTACAAAGGTCGATAGAATTGAAATGCCCCAGTTGGAACTTGCCTGAGAAATGTCAAAACTCTCTTTGAAGCATGAACAGAAAATCCATGGTTCTTTCAGTGCTATATATGATGCTGCAAAACTTATTCCTGTATAGTACAATTCTTCATTGGCTGTATATTTGAACAATGTTGAGTTGAGACAGAAAAAGTAAGAAAGCAATACTATGTAGAAAAAGAGAATATGAAATTTGCAGAAATAACATCTAAACAGAGCAATTTTCACCATAAACTATAAAGAGTGGGAAAGTGATGAAGACAGAGACATGATACCAGAAGCCAAAAGAAGGTAACTTCAAAACAACATTTGACCTCTTGCTGAAATCTACCTTAAAGAGCTCTTTGACATGAGATGGAATCTAATGGAAGCAGTAGGTAGCAAACCAATATTTTCCCATATGGAATTGTTTTCCATGCTTCTCTTTCACTAAGTCTTTCAGTGGAGCTCCAAAAACAACTCTACAAAGTGGAATTCTTTTCAAGCATATACACACACGTGTGTATATATTTTTTTATAATACATTTTAAATTGCTGCTATGATAATAAAGTGGAATCACAAAAAACCAAATTTCCATGGAATAAACACATTTCTACAGATTGCTAACCCTACAGAAAACTACAAAATATTGGTTTGAAAAAGTCTTTGGGATATTCAAGACAGAAAACACCTTAATAATAAAAAGAGTCATATAACTAGAAATGAAACCTAAAAATCAATCATTTAGGGCCAGTCCTCCAACAGAAAAATGTAGCTTTGGTTTGAGAAAATCCCTGAGCATTTCAAGGGTGAAAACAGCTTCAATAGGAGAGAAATGAAATCTGAAATTAAAGATGATAAAGGATTGGGTCTTTAGATATGAAATTCAGACTCAGTATTTTTCTGTGCATTTCTTCTTTTATTTCACCAATTTGTTCAGAACTCTCAAAGAAAGGAAGGCAAAGAACCAGGAAGAGGGGTATTGGAGGCCGCTGTAAGGTCTTTTCAAGCTTAATTTTAAACAGACTGCTCTCATATATTCGAAATGAGAGAATGAGAATTAGAATCAAACATTTTGGTCAAGAAAGACCAGTCAGTTTTAAAACAATCAGATCACTTGTGAGGAGAAGTGGAGAATTTTCCTGACACTTCAGAGAATTGTTTTAAGTAGACTTTCTTAAATACAAGAGTGGCAACGTGTAAAAGAGTGTAACAATAGATTTGTTGACAAGTGTTTTTATCTAAGCAATTCTAATTGCACGCCCAAGGAGATGGTTGAAGTTCTAAACACAATACTGGTCCCACAGAAAAGTCAAATTTCAACTTTTAAATGGCCTCTTGCTGAGTTCTCATAAATGTCTGTTTGACAGGCATTCTGATACCAGATGGTACAGGGAGACAATCTGAAAAGGCTGTGGGTACCAATTCGACATTGGGTTCCTGTATGGAAAGTGATTTGGGGTGGAAAAAGAATTGAAGTAAAACTAGTTGAGATAACAATTAGAAGGCTATTGAAATAGTGCAGGTGAGAGATGATGCAGGTCTCTACCTAGATTTAGAAAGGTGGTATAGGAGTTTTGATGGTAAAAATGACAGTGTGACAGTTTATTGGATATGTGGGTGAGTGAAAATAAGGAGTACAAGTTGAAAACTTTGGAGAGTGAGAAGATAGTGGTTCCTTTAAGTTGTGGGATTGGGAGATAATGAGTTCTGATTTGGACATGTTGAGTTTAGTGATGACTATGAAATATCAAGTTCAAAATATCTGATATACACTTGGAGAAAGAAAATAGGGGCTTAGAAGAAAAACCAGGGATTGTCATCTGGATCTGGCAATCATATGCATAGAAATGATATTTGAACTTATAAAAGATTATAAAATCATGATTCCTTTAAGTCAAGAACTAAAATTAAGAGGGCCCAGGAGAAAGCCTTGGGGATTTCTATGGTTAAGAGAAGGGGGTGGGGAACCTGTGACCTCAAGGTTACATGTGACCCTGTAAGTCCTAAATGGTGGTCCTTTGACTGAATCCAAATTTCACAGAACAAATCCACTTAATAAAAGTATTTTTTTCTGTAAAACTTGGACTCAGTCAAAAGGCTGCACCCAAGGACCCAAAAGGCCACATGTGGTCTTGAGGTAGAAGCTTCCCCACCCCTTGTTAAGTCGAACAAGGATAAAGATTCAGCAAAAAAGTCTGAGGAGGAGTGATCAGATAGGCAGGAGAATAGACCCCAGTGTCACGAAAACCCAAAGAGAAGTGATTTTCTTTGAGGGGATATTAAATGCTGCAAAGAAGGGAAAAAGATAAGAATTTGCTAAGTTAAAGATTCTTAATAAAGAACATTAGTTGAATTATGAGTTTGGAAGCCATAATGCAGTGAGTTTGGAAAAGTGAGCAGAGAGTAAGTAGAAGTACCAAGGATAGTTGTCATATTTTAAGGCATTTACCATTGACAAAAATTATAACTTTCAATTGTCCTATCAGATGAGAGTTCATGGCTAGGTAGAATAAAATGAGGACTTTTTTTGAAGAAAGGGAGACCTGGGTATATTTGTAGGCAATAAGACAAGAATCAATAAACAGACTGAAAATTAGGCAGCAAGTAAGGATGATGGTATGGATGATCTTCCTATGAAAAATCTTGAGAAAATAGCAGATAGATTGAAAGGTTTACATAGAAGGGCTGATCTTGGCAATGGGGGAGGGCCATTTATTTATCTGAAGTGAAGAAATATTGAGCAATGAAGTCATAAAAAGTGGATGGAAGGGGAAAATAATATGCTGAGTCCATGAAATGATATAATCTATTGTAATTTAAATAAAATAAATTTGAGGCACACTACATAAGTTAGGTCAAAAATGAAAATGTAGTAATGCAAATTTGTAAAAATAGAATAATTAGCAATGTTCTTGAGATTTCATAGCAAAGGGAGTCCATTGGGCCCTGCTGTTTATTGGCATTAATTACATTGGTGTTTTTTCCAAGTGGAAATTATTTTTCCAGAAAGGATTTTTAACAATCTTTTGTGAATAGTGGGTATTCTGAATCAATTCAAAAAATATAGATTGTCATTTGTCTCCAGAATGCACTACTGACTCATCTCTCAAGATTCATGTCCCAGCCCATTGAGACCATTTTACCCTAGAAGCTCACTCCACCCTTAGACTGCTTCTCATGCTGGAAATACATTCTGATAACTGGCACCTCCCAGAACTTCCAATTTAAGGACGTTTTCATCCCTTTATATGTTGCACTGCTTACTCTTCTCTATAGGTTTTTCTTTACAATGAGGCTAAGAAAATTTGTTAGAGCAGTGTATCAGAAATGGAGTTGAGACCATTACTTCTAACCTTACACCAAGATAAGCTTCAAGTAGAAACATGGCTGATCTACAAAAAGGTTTCATCATTAGAAAATTAAAGAAGAAACTATCTTCTAAATGTATAGAAAGTAGAAAAATTCATTATTTTAAACAAGTGATACAGAGGATCACACAAAATAAATAACTTTGATATAAAATTATTTTTTTTTTACTAAAACATATATAATGCCATTTAGAAGAGAAACTGGTAATTGAGAAACAATATAACAAGTTGTTCAGATAAAGGGTTCATTTTCTAGAATTGATTCAGATTTATAAACTAAGTAATATCTCCAGTAAATAATACTCAAAAGATAGAAACAGTTTTCAAAGTAAGAAGTGCAAACTATCAACAATCTTATTAGAAAATGCACTAAATCACTAATAATTAAATAAATCAAAAGTAAGCAACTCTAAGGTTCTGCCCCATACCTATCAGACTGACAATAGCAAAGAACAAAATTATAAATATAGGTATAACTCATGAAAAAAGAACACTCCATTTCCCAACTTTGGTAATTTTCAGTGGCTGTTCCCCTTCCTAGAATGCTCTCCTTTTACATTTCCCCATCCTCGTTTCCTTGGTTTCCTTCAAGGTTCAGTTAAAATCCTAACTTTAAAGAAAGCCTTTCTCAATCCCTCTTAATTTTAGTGCCTCCCTTCTGTTGATTATTTCCTAGTTGTCCTCTATATGTTTGTATATTGTTTTTTATTTTTTATATATTTGTATTGTATATATATTTGTCTTTGTTTGTATGGTTGTTTACATGTTATCTCTCTTATTAGACTGTAAGTTTCTTGAGGACAGAGACCGTCTTTTGCCTTTCTTTATATCCCTAGTACTTAGCATAATTTCTGACACAGAGCAAGTGTATAATAAAAGCTTATTGTCTGACTGTGTTAGTTAGGTGGTACAGTCAATAGAGTGCTAGGCCTGGAGTCAGGAAGATCCTAGTTCAAGTTTAGCCTCAAACATTCACTGACTGTTACCCTGGAAAGTCACTTGATCCCTGTTTGCCTCAGTGTGCTTAGATTTAATATGGGTAATAATAAGCACTGCCTCCCAGGATTGTTATGAAGATAAAATAAAAATAATTTTGAAAATGTCAGGTACATATATATATATATATATATATATATATATAAATGTTAGATACTTATATTATCATTATTATTATGATTAATTCTAGTTGGTGGCAGTGGTAGTAATAGTTGTGGTAGTAGTAGTATTCCTGTTTTTAAAGTAAAACAGGAGTGTGTTCAACACTGGTAATCTATGTAAGATGCAATCAATTCCTATTTAATTTTTCCTTTTTCTTCTTTCATTCAGTCCCTGATCATAGATTCTTACACTTTTTTCCTTCTATTTATCTCCCATCCCCACAATCCACTGAAATTGGAGCTTCTTTTCTTATGTCTAATCCATCTCTAAATCTGCCGTCTATCTTAATCCACATATCCCCATTGCTACCTGGTTTTCCTCTGAAGTTTACAACAAACTCTGTATATATTCATTCAAGCATCTTTCCTCTAGTTTGGAAGGCAGTGAACTTTATGTGTAGCCCCTTCTCCTACTTTGCCTCCATATTTATTATAATCTTTGTACTCTTTGAGAGGGTAATTTTCACCCCTTTCCTCCTTCTTCCATTCTTTTTTCCTTCCTTTTTTTAGAAGTCCATAAAAATATATAAAAAGGGCTCTGTTTTGTACTTCTTCTACAACCCTTGATGACATTATGTGAGGGTTATGTAACATATGTTTTTATTTCCCCCATTATACCGCAAATACTTAATATAATCATATAATTACAATTGCTCAAATGTTTTTACCTGTTTTTCTTGACCCGTGTGTTTTCATATCAATTTCATATAAATTCTGAGCTCTGGATCTTGATCAAAACTATCCAGAAGTTCTTTGTTCAAAGATAATTTTTTTTTTTTGCCCCTGTTAGATTGTACTAAGTTTTGCTGGCTAAAGTTATTTTTGGTTGTAAGTTTTTAACTTTTGCCTTTTGAAACATTATATTGCAGGTTCTACACTCTAGAGTGGTTGCTATCAGGCCTTGTGTTATACTAACTGTGACTCCTTGGTACTTGAACTCCTTTCTGATTGTTTGAAGTATTTTTTTCTTTTACCTGGAAACTCTCCTTATCTCTCAACCCTCCTTAATATCCAATTTATTGCCAAAGCTTGTCAATTTCATCTTTACAACATCTCTCAATCATGCCCCCATTCTTTTCTCCAACATTGCCTTCATTCTAATGCAGGCTTTCATAACCTAATTAGTGGATTATTGCATTATCCTGTTGGTGGTTCTGCCTGCCTCAAATATTTCCCAATACCATCTGTCCTCCATTCATTTATCAAAATAATTTTCCTAAAGTGCAAGTCCTACCATGTTACAAATACCCAGTGACTCTCTCTTACCTCCAGAGTCAGATACAAAATCTTCCGTTTGATATTCACTTTAGCTCTCTTCTATCTTCCCAGTCTTCCTTACCTCCCATCATGACAATCCAATAACATTGGCCTCCTTGCCAAGATTCTCCATCTCTCAGCTCCAGGCATTTTCCTTTGTTGCCAGGATGGAAGATAAACTGTCTCAAGCTTTATATTTTTTTGTGCTATTTTCAGAGCTACTTCTGAAGGTCTGTATGTTTTCTGTTCTTCTAAGGTACTATAATCTAAGGACAAGTTTGGTCACTGCCTTCTTGGCCTGTCTGGTCTGTGAGTGACAACAGAAACTCTTTCCTTCCCCAGAATTGTGACCAGGATTCCTGTCCCTGCTAGTTTTCTTCCTCATCCTGGCACTGTGAACTGTGTATGGACAATACAAGAGAGTCCTGTTCCCAGTACATAGGGTTCCCTATAATCTCTTTTGGACAAGTTGTCTCTCTCCCTTATCTGTGCGAGCTCTGAAGTCACTGTTCCCGAGTCAGTCACCCCCAAAGTCTGCTGCTGGCTTGTCTGGGTGCATCCTATACTGGACTGTGCTTTTCTCTTACCCTAGTGCACAAACTTTTTCTGCTAACTTTCTAAGTTTGTCTTGGGCTAGAAAATTTTTTTCACTCCCTCTTTTTGTTGGTTCTGTTACTGCAGAATTCTTTTTGAGGTTTTATTTTAACATTGTTTGGAGGGGAATTTTGGAGAATTCAGGCAAGGCCTGCCTGTACTCCATCATCCTGCATCTCAGAAGTAATGCCAAACATTTAATGAGGTTAAAATTTTGAGTTAGATTAAAACACAAGCTTTGGGTGAAGTCCAAACTGAAGGATTGTATGAAATCTAAGCATTCCAATGAAGGTTATCACAAGAAAAGGCTATTATAATGAAAATCATACAAGGTTGTTATAATGAATTTTTTTCCCACAACAACCAACTTGCAACATTTTGAGGCAAGTAAGGTTAGAAGAGCAAAGCATTCTACAGGAGGAGTGGCAGAGAAAGAAGGGAAAGAGCCAACAGAGAAAAGGGGGTTTGAAGTGGAAGTGGTATTCTTTATTATTAGGTTTAATAAAATATTTACTGTTCAAGGTCAGAAGACAAGGGGAAGAGACTAAATACTTTTACATTTGGGAAAATTAGCATTATTTGCATTAGAAAAGAGGAGAAATCTTTTCAGTGAATACAGGGTAAAGCAAGAATGTGATCTTTCCCAATATTATTTGATATAGTGCTAGAAGTGTTTAACAATAGCAATGGGAAGAAAAAACAATTATAGGTATAAATGGGAGAAGATGAAATAAAGCTTTCCCTATTTGTAGATGATTTATTTAAAAAACCCAAGCAGATCCCCAGTTTCAAGAGTTTAGCCAAGAAAGTGGAGTAGAAAAAGCTCTTCCAATATTCCCCTTCAAAAAATTTAAATTAAATAAAAGTCTGTAGTGGCAGAGACAACAAAAGGTCAGGGTGACACATTCTTTCAGCTCAAGAATACTCAGGAGGTCAGAGTGAGAGATTTATGACATGAGGGTGGAGGTTGTGCTAAAGCCTACTTGGATGAAACACTAGTGATGGTAGTAGGTGGTGGTGACAGAATAAGAAGAAGTTTTAGGAGATCTACAGAAAGAGACCATAAGAGAACCTGATATCAGTCAGAGCCTGATTATGGGAGACACCTGTGTGAGCCCTGAACAAAGAACTAGACACTGTCACCTCCATTGCCAAGACTCATTTTGGGGTCACAGTTTCTGGGTAAAGAAGAACATTTTCAATCAAGAGGAATCAGAGATCCTAAGGAGTAGTATCTCTTCTTTTTCCAAAGGAATAGAGATCTTGAGGAGCAGCATCTATAGTGCTTCCAAGGTGTCAGGGGACTTTCTGGGGTAAGAATCATGAAAGAGGTGACCACATGTCCCCTCGGGTTATACCAGTTGGGAAGCAATGAAAACTTCCAAACCCCTAGATGGCTCTGAAAATAGCAGTGCAAAGAAGCCTGAAGCTTGGGGCGAAGTCATATAGCTTTAAGAACTATATCATTATTAGAGCTATTAGAAGTATGTGGGGAGAGAGAGAGAGAGAGAGAGAGAGAGAGAGAGAGAGAGAGAGAGAGAGAGAGAGAGAGAGAGAAGAATTAACAGAAGAAAATAGGTAGGAGAAAATTTCACTGTTAGTAATCATAAAGTGAATGTGAATGTGATGAAATCAGTGATATGGGAAATCAAGATAGCAGAGTAAGAAGTAGCTTGCTGTCCTTCTGCCTTATTGAACTCTGAAAACCCAGAAAATATCACCCTAGGAAAAACCCTGGAGTTGAGACAGCAGAAAAATACTGTACAGCAGTCTTGTAGGCCAGGAAGCTTGGGGGATTGATGGTAAAGGCCCCTCTTGTTCTAGGGCAGGGGAAGCAGTACAGGATAGGAGACATCCCATCAAGGTAAGTGGCAAGCCCCACCTAAGCAAAGCAGGGGGAGATCCTGAGTCTTAGGGTGATGGAGCAGGAAAGCTGCAACACTAGGACTTCCATGTGCCTCAGCACAATCAGGGGAATGGGTAAATACCAGCTTGGAAAACCACTACATGGGCCAGTGTTCTCTGGCAGCCAAATCTGGGAGCCACAACTCCAGGAAGCACAACTCCAGGAGGCACACCTCTAGGATGGCAGGCATTCTCCAGCAGCCAAACATTCTAGTCCAAGGCTCAGGTGAGCAGAAGCCAAACATTTGAGTGCAAAGCCTGGGTGGGCAAGTGTCCCACAGGGGCCAGACTTCCCATCCTTATCCTGATAGCTCCAGTGTTGCTCACCCCAGCTTAGCACCAGGTAAGCTGACAGACTGCTATAGCCTCCAGCTGCGAGCACCTGAGACCCTAGTACAGAAAGTCAGTGACTCCTAGGGTCCTTACACAAGAAACTTAGGTCAGTGCCTCATGTGCTCCAGTAGGAGAACTCAACTCTAAAAGCCATGAATTACACAAGCATCATGAGCAAAAAGTAGAAATGAACAATGACCATAGATTCTTATTATGGGGACAAGAAAAATAAAGGTACAAATTCATAAGAGGGCAATATTGTCAATATACCTCCATTCAAAACCTGAAAGGGGAGTGTGAACTGGCCTGAAGCTCAAAAAACCTTCTTGGAACAGCTCAAGAAGAATTTTAAAAGTCAATTAAGAGAGGTAGAAGAAAAAATGGGAAAAGAAATGAGAAGTATGCAAGATAAAGTCAAAAGTCTGGAAAAGGAAGGACAAAAAATTGATTATAGAAAACAAATTCTTAAAAAGTAGAATTGGTCAAATGGTAAACGAGGCCCAAAAACTCACTGAAGAGAACTCCTTAAATGTAAAGTGGGACAAATGGAAAAAGATGTACAAAATCTAATAGAAGAAAACAATTTGTTAAAAATTAGAATTGGGCAAGTGGAAGCTAGTGAGAAATCAAGAACCAGTCAAACAAAAACAAAAGAATAAAAAATAGAAGAAAATGTAAAATACCTTATTGGTAAAACAACTGACCTGGAAGATTGATCTAGGAGAAACAACTTAAAAATGATTGGTCTGCCTAAAAACCATGATGAAAAAAGAGCCTGGACAGCATCTTTCAGGAAATCATCAAGAAAAACTGCCCTGAGATCCCAGAACAGAAAGTAAAATAGTCATCAAAAGAATCCACCAATCACCTCCTGAAAGATTTCCTAAATTGAAGATGCCAAGTAATATTGTTGCCAAATTCCAAAATTACTAGGTCAAAGAGAAAATACTGCAAGCAGGCAGAAAGAAACAAGTAAAATATCATGGAACCACAGTCAGAATTATACAGGACCTTGTAGTTTCTACATTAAAAGATTGGAGGACTTGGAATATGATATTCTAGAAGGCAAGGGAGCTTGGATTACAACCAAGGACCAACTAGTCACTAAAATTAAGCATAATTTTTCAGGAGAGAAGATAGATATTCAATGAAATAAGGGACTTCCAAACCTTCCTGATGAAAAGACCAGAGCTCAACAGAATATTTGATCTTCAAATACAAGACTCATAAAAGGGATTAAAAAGTAAACAGGAAAGAAAAACAACAAGTTATTAATAAGGGCAAACTTTTCACATTCCTACAAGGGAGGATGAAACTTGTAACTCTTGAGAACTATATATTGTTATCACATCACTTCAAAGGGGTATACATAGACAGAGGGTGTGGTTATAAGTTGACTTTGATGTGATGATAAAAAAATCTAATTAAGAGGATAAAAGGGATTGTACTGGGAGAAGAAAAAAAGGAGGAGTCAGACAAGGATGAATTGCATCACATGAAAAGGCACAAAAACTTATTATGGTAAAGGGAAAGAAGGGAGGGAGATGAGCATTATTTGAACTTTACTCTCATCAGATTTGACTCAAAGAGGGAATAACATAATCAATCAGGTATAGAAATCTAACTTACCCTATAGGAAGTAGGAGGGGAAAGGAAAAATAAAAGGGAGGGGTGGATTGAAGGAAGAGAAGAAGTAGTAAGGGTAAAGGGGAAGAAAAGGGAGATGACTGACAGAAGGGAGGGCAGACTGAGGGAAGTAGTGGTTGAAGGCAAAACTCTAGTGAGGAAGAAATGGGAGAAAGGAGAGAGAAAAGCATAAACAAAGGGGAAAATAGGATGGAAAGAAAGACACAGAGAGTAATCAAAACTGTGAATGTGGATGGGATGAACTTTCCCATAAAATGGAAGTAGATAGCAGAGTGCATTAAAAACCATAATCCTACATTATGCTGTTTGCAAGAAGCACATTTGAAGCAGAGGGATACACACAGAGTAAAGGTAAAAGGCTGGAATTGAATATATTATGCTTCAGCTGAAATAAAAGTAGGTAGTGGTAGCAATTCTGACATTAAATTGAAAAGTTTTTGCACAAACAAAGCCAATGAAACCAAGATTAGAAGGCAAGCTGAAATCTGGGAAACAATTTTTACAACCAGTGTCTATGGTTGTAAAACATAGGACTCATAAAAGTCCTCATTTCTAAAATATATAGAGAACTGAGTTGAATTTATACAAGTCATTGCGGAATTGATAAATGATCAAAAGGATATGAACAGGCAGTTTTCAGATGAAGAAATCAAAGCTATCTATAGTCATGTGAAAAAAATAGTCTAAACCACTGTTGATTGGAGAAATGCAAATCAAATGCAAATCAAAGCAACTCTGAGGTACCACATCACACCTATCAGATTGGTTAACATGACAAAACAGGAAAATGGTAAATGTTAGAGAAGATGTGGGAAAAATGGAACACTACTGCATTGTTGGTTCAGTTTCAACCATTCTAGAGAGCAATTTGGAACTATACCGAAAGGGCTATAAAACTCTGCATACCCTTTGACCCAACAATAACACTTCTAGGTCTGTATCCCAAATTACACAAATGCGGAAAGGACCCACATGTGCAATAATATTTGTCATTGCAAAGAATTAGAAACTGAGGGAATATCCATCAATTGGGTAATGGCAGAACAAGTTGTGGTATATGAATGTAATGGAATACTATTGTTCCATAAGAAATGAAGAGCAGGTGGACTTCAGAAAAGCCTGGAAAGACTTATATGAACTGATGTGGAATGAAATGACCAGAACCAGGAGAACATTGTATACACTAACATTCACATTGTGTGATGACTGAGCTAGATAGATTTAGCTTTTCTCAGTAACGCAAGGATCTAAGACAACTCTGCAAGACTCACAATGGAAAATGCTTTCCACATCCAGAGAAAGAACTGGGGAATCTGAGTGCAGATTGAAGCATAATATTTGCTCTGCTTTTCTTGTGTTGTTTTGTTTTGTTTCTTCTTTCTCATGGTTCTTCCCATTAGTTCTAATTCATCATGACTAATATGAAAATGTGTTTAATATCAATTTATAACTAAAGCTTTTATTAGATTGCATGTTGTCCTATGGAGGAGGTAGGAGAGGGTGAGGGAAAAAATTCAAAACTCAAAATCTTATGGAAGTGAATGTTGAAAATTAAAAATTAATTATTTTTTTTTTAAAAAAAAATCACTGAAATGGAAGCTAATAGCAGAATGGATTAGAAGCCAGAATCCAACCATATGGTGTTTACAAAAACATACTTGAAACACAGAGACACACACAGAATAAAAATAAAAGACTGGAGGAGAATCTAGTATGTTTCAGCTGAATGAAAAAAGACAATGATAGCAATCGTGATCTCGGAGAAAGCAAAAGCAAAAACTACCTAATTAGAAGAGATAAGCAAGGAAGCCACATCTTGCTAAAACAGCATTAAAGACAACATCAATACCAAGCATATGTGTGCCAAGTGGCATAGTATTAAAATTCTTAAAGGAAAAATTAATTATGGGAGTGTAGCATCACTGTGATGTTCACAGAGCCTACAGTCAAATATCCCAGTATAATTCTGAATCCCAAAATACAGCAGACTCCATGGGGAAGGCAGGACCAAAACATTTATTCAGACACCAGAAAGCCAAATCAATCATAGTAATAAACATGTATACACAATGCCAATGCAGAGAGCAACACCATCCCCAAGTCTTTCCCTTGCTAGGCTTCCCACAAACCAGCTCCCTTAAACAAATCACTGGCAGGGTCTCTTATACAAAATCACAAACAAGCCCTTTTGCTCAGGCTAGCCAGCAGCCTGCATCCTTCCTAGTTTTGACTACTTTCTGATGAATTTCCTCTTAGCTCTGCTCTAGTTTTCCTGTTCTACCCTTCCTGTTCCTCCCATTCAGCAAACTTCTCCCACCACAGGTTCCATGTGACTTAGACTCATGTGACTCGGGCTTCCATGTGACCCAGGCAGGTCACATGGGCCTATTAATGAATATGAAAGATTTCCCCATTTCAATTACCCTTACAAGGAGGTAATAATAAAATTGTATTATTGGGGGACCTCAATTTTCCCCTCTTAGAGGAGAAGCCACATACATCTAACAACCATATACATCTAACCTTGAAATAAAAAAGATGAATAGAATATTAGAAAAGCTATATATGACAGATTTTTGGAGAAAATTGAAAGGAAAATACCTTTTTCTCAAATGTACATGGTACTTTTCACAAAAATTGACCATGTATTTTGGCATAAATATTGAATTCACGTTTTTCATACAATTATAATGTGATGGACCCATTATGAAAAATGTTATCCAACTCCAGAGAGAGAATTGATGAATTTTGAGTACTGATTGAAGCATATTTTAAAAATTTTCTTTGTTTTTCTTGTTTTTTTTTTTTGTATGTGTGCATTTTCTTTTGAAACATGGCTATTAATAGGGATATGTATAAATAAATAATTATAAAATAAATTATAAATTAAACATGTATAAATAAAATCATATTGAGTAGAGGAATGGCAAGAGGGATGGCAAGAATTTGAAAGTCAAAATTTTTAAAATGAATGTTAAAAATTTTACACGTAGTTGGGAAATATTTAACTAAGTAAACAAATATGTATTGAAAAATTAAAAAATAAGGGAATCAAGAAAGAAACTTCTTTATACCATACCTTTAGTAAAAAAAAATAGATTACAAAATAAACTCACAAAAATCAACATTTCTAAATAGCAATGAGAAAATGAGAAAAAAATTATAAAAAGGCAACTTTCAAAATAATTACAAAATACATTAAATATGCAAAGGTCAACTTTACTAGATAGCACTCAAAACTGTACATATGCAATTTTAATATATTCCTTATGAAATGAGAAAAATAATGGGATAATTGTGATAATATGCAATCACCATGCCTTACTACAATAACCCTACCAATGCTACTAAAGTTAGTTTATAGATTTGTTGAATATGAATTTGCTGATATAAAAATATGCATATATTCATTGAATAAGTCCTTCTGTCAATCATTTATCTTCATTCATATCTTCATATTATAGTTTATATTATATTCTGAGAGCATAGCAACATGGCAAAAACAGAAAGAATTTTTAACTATATTACACAGGGCAAGCAGGATGGGAAGAACTGGAATTTTTAAAGAGGGAAAATGGGCAGGCAAAAGATTTACATATCAAAGAACTGATAGCAGAAGGGGGAGATGGTGTAAACTTTGCTAGAACTAAGCTTATGATTTTGCAAACAGACAACAGGAACTGACCAAACAGTGCCAGATTTTAAGTTAGATGTCTCAGTTATATGACTCAGACTTAGATCTGTTATGAAACTTGCCTTCTCAGGCAAAATGGAATCTATACTAACATGAGTGGATAATTTACAGGGCTACACAAATTAACAATAAATGTCATTTGGAGGAATAAAGATTTACAATATCAAGAAAATTAATGAAAAAGTAGGAAGTGGTAAATAGCATTTTCAGATGTCAAACTATATTATAAAACAGTAATGACCTAAACCATTTGATAGTGTTATTAAAGGTGGGTCAAAAGGACACATAAGAAATCAGAAATAATTGAAATTAAAAAAAAAACAAACAATGTTCAATATGTCCAAAGATATAAAAACATAGGAACACTTAATTTTGCAAAAAGTACTGTCAAAACTAAAAAGAATACTAACAAAAATTAGGTTTAGACCAACAGTTTACACTACATGCCATGTAGTAGGATCTGTGTTGATGAGTGGAGTGGTGGAGACCACTGGGGAGAAGGATTCATGGGAAAGACTACTGAAGAATTTCTGATGACATGATCTGTTTATGAAATCTTTTCCCTTCTTCACCCCTGAAATTTCACTTTCCCTTTAATTAGACTGATCTTTTAATATGATGGATTTTCAAGCTAACATAATATAAAAGAGTTAGTTGCGGGGTAATTGTGTCAGAAGAATGCAATTGAGCTTTTTTTAAATTGTTTTTAGGAAAAGCCAAGCAAATTGGTTGCCATGGAAACATGAAGCTTTTATTTCTGTAATGCCAATCTGACTGCTTTTCGTGGTGTCTGCTGAAGACTTTATAGAATTGCAGGGAGGTGGTGAGAGAATGCTAAGCTAATCATTTGGAAGCTTCACTTGGTTCATTTTCTTTATGATTTACCTGACTATCTACTGTGATGATTATGAGGAGCTGAGAAATATTTCACTTTAACTTGGTATCTTTTAAAATTGATTCCTTTAATCTCACAGAAAATAAAGACTATTTTAATTATATTTTGTGATTTACAGTGCTAATTGCATTTTAAACATCGGTCCTACTAACCTAGTGTTATGAGAGAAATGGTGATTACTGTTGAAATGCATGTTGTTGTTATTCCCTCGTTTTGAAGAAAACCAATGACGTCACTGGGGGATGTTTTGACTTGTGCATGTATTGGACTTAAGTAAGGCAGAATAGCACAAGGTCCTGAGCTTCATTCTTTCTTCCAGGGTCATTGAAGTACAATGGCAAGACAAAAGTTAAGATAACTGGAGAAGGTCCAGGGATGCACTTACTGACTTTGGAATCTCTGATGTCTGACCAAGTTCTAAGCACTCTATAGCCCTCACTTTAGCCACCATCATGGCCATTGAAACAAATTATTCTTATCTGCCCATTCCACTGGGGAAAGTCTTCCCATACTTAGATATTGCCCTAACTCAGCGATGGTTTTGAGGTCTGTCACTTCCCTCAACCTTGTTTAGCCCATCTGCTGAGATGGTTTTACTAGGGTGTAGCTGCTGTGAATGCTACAGCTTCTTGAAATAAAGGTGCTATACTAGAGACGTTATGGAGGTAAAAACAAGGTTTATTATGCATAAGTGCAGATTCAGAGGGGTATAAAAAGTAAACCCTGACCCATGATTAGGATTCTTGCAAGACTTTTAACAGATAAAATTATGTTAGAGTAATGAAAAAATAATTCTTTTATATATTGCAATCTTGTATATTTATTTAGGCTATAAAAGTTTAAAAAAAGACAAATTTATGTTCCCATACTTCCTTCAATGTCATAAAAGTTGAACAAACTTAGTAAGTAAAGTCATAATCTCATATATTCCCTAGGGAAATAAGCCTAGTTAAGGGGGACTCTATAGGCAAATAAGTTAGATTAAACCTTGAAATTTCAGGATCCTGCACTTACCCACAAGGTTACATTTTAAAGAAGTGATGATTGAGAGGAAGGGATTTACATTGTCATGAAAGTTTGGCATCGGTGAAATTCTTCCACAAATAAAATATTTTTAGAGATTTTAAAAAATGCTGTTTTACTTTCTTCCTCTCATTGCTTTTATCTCAGGAATCTCAAAAGCCTTCCTTTAACATTATTATTCCATGAATCAGGTTTTGGTTAGGTAAATTAATATTAATTGACTTTTAGTTAACCAAAAGTTGCAAGACGAATGACCCTGAGCCCTGAACAATAAAATCAATAAAAGGAAATAAAAAATTCCCATAACATCCTGCAATATGCAACACTAAACAAAAAATGGAAATGTGATCAGAATAGGGATGATTGTTTGATAAAAAAAGTGAAAAGTTTTTGCATGAAGAAAAGTAATGTAACCAAGATAAGAAGGGAAGCAACTGTGGGAAGTCAGCTATTATGCTAACTTAGTCTGAAGGGCTCCTTTTAAAATCTTATTTTTAACTTTGAATATGTGGCAAATAGCCTTCAAAACATAGTGGTGATGCATCCTCATTAATTCCATTTCCCCTTTTATTGTAATGAGGGAGAGGCTGAGGTGGCCTTAATTCCATGTCCTCATTTGAAATGTGGACCAATCAAGAGTTGAGTTGGCACTAACTCCATTTTCTCATTTGAAATGTGGGTCAATCAACATTGCTTTTTCACCAACACATGTTGTCTTAGTGTATTAATAAATTATTTTCAGCTTACTGAAATTATTTTCAGCTTACTTTGCCTTAACCTAGGTTTCTTTTAATGCAATCAACTGGGGAAAATATTTGTAACAAATTTCTGTGATGAGGGTTTAAGATTTTTTTTATATACACACATGTACACTCAATTAAAAAGTCATATATGTATGTAATTAAGAAAGATTTATAAAACCAAAAGCAATCCCAATAGATTAATAAATTGAAAGGACATGAAGAAACTTTTTGACTTCTTAAAAATAATATTTTTATTTCATTAAATATTTCCCAATAACATGTAAAAATAAACAATTGCTTTTTGAAATATTGCATTCCAGATTCTCTAAATGGCATGCCCTTCCCCCTTCCTTGAGAAGGTAAGCAATTTGATCTGGATATACAGGTGAAGTCATGCAAAGCATTTCCATATTAGCCATATTTGTAAAAGAAAGCACAAACAAAATTTAAAAAATTAAAAATAAAGTAAAAAAGGTATCAAATTGCATTCATAGTTTATCAGTTCTCTCCCTGGAATTGATAGCCTTTTTATCATGTATTTTTTAGAATTATCTTGGCTCATTGTCTTGATCAGAGTAGCTAAGTTTTTCATACTTGATCATATTTACAGTAGTAATATTACTGTGTACAACGTTCTCCTCATCCTGCTCATTTTGCATGAGTTCATATGAGTCTTCCCAGGTTTTTCTGAAAATGTTCATCATTTCTTATAGTACTTTTTAAAAATAGATTTAGCATTTGCTATTGATTCCATCACAATCTTATACTATGACTTGTTCAGCCTTTCCACACCTGATGGTTGTCTCCTCAATTTTCAGTTCTTTGAAACCACAAAAAGAGCTGATATCAATGTTGTTGTTCCCTTTTCTTTTTCCCATAAGTTTGTATATAAAATTCCTTTTTCTTTGGTCTCTTTGAGATGTAGACATACTAGTGACATTGCTGGGTCATAGAGTATTCACTGCCTCATAGCCTTTAAGGTATGGTTCCAAATTATTCTCCAGAATGCATGGACTTGTTCACCACTCCACCAACAGTGCATTAGTGTCAATTTTCCCATGACTTCTTCAGTATTTGTCTTTTTCTTTTCCTGTCACATTAATCAATCTGACATGTATGAGATGGTATCTCAGAGCTATTTTAATTTGCATTTCTCTAATCAATAGTTATTGAGAGCATTTTTATGTGACTAATTAAGCTTTGATTTCTTCTTCTGAAAAGTCCATATTCATATCCTTTCACCATTTAACAATAGGAGAATGGTTCTTATTTTTATAAATTTGGCTCACTTCCATATACACTTGAAAAATGAATCTTTATCATGGAAACTTACTGCAAAATTTCTCCCCAGTTTCTTGTTTTCCTTTTAGTTGTGGCAACATTGGTTTTTCTTGTGCAAAAGCTTTTTAATTTTATCTAATCAAAATTATCTATTTAATTCCCATAATCCCATCTCTCTTGTTTGGATATAAACTCCTCCTTGATCCATAGATCTGACAGGCACATTTTTCTGTGCTCTCCTAGTTTACTTTTATCACCCCTTATGTCCAAGCCATTTATCCATTTTGATCTTATACTGATCTATGCTGATTTTCTGCCATATGGCTTTCCAGTTTTACTAATAATTTTTCTCAAACGGTGAGTTGTTACTCAAAAGATTGGATCTTTGGGTTTTTCTTTTTTTTCCTTTTTTTTCCCCAAGTTAAGTAATGAAATTTATATATTTATTTAAATAAATTTATTTATTTAACTTTTTATATTCATTTTCACAAAATTTTGGGGTCCAAATTTTCTCCCCATTTGTCCACTCCCCCTACCCCAATACATCAAGCATTCTAATTTCCCCTATTATCAATCTGTCCTCTCTTCTATCATCCCTTCCCTCCCTTGTCCCCATCTTCTCTTGTGTCCTGTAGGGCCAGATAACTTTCTATTCCCCATTACCTGTATTTCTTATTTCATAGTAGCAAGAACAATACTCAACAGTTGTTCTTAAAACTTTGAGTTCCAACTTCTCCCCATCCCTCCCTCCCCACCCATTCCCTTTGGGAAGGCAGGCAATTCAATATAAGCCATATCTGTGTAGTTTTGCAAATGACTTCAATAATAGTCGTGTTGTATAAGACTAACTGTATTTCCCTCCATCCTATCCTGCCCCCCATTGCTTCTAGTCTCTCTTTTGATCCTGTCCCTCCCCAAGAGTGTTGACTTCAAATTGCTCCCTCCTCCCATTGCCCTCCCTTCCATCATCCCCCCCACCCTGCTTATCCCCTTCTCCCCCACTTTCCTGTATTGTAATATAGGTTTTCATACCAAAATGAGTGTGCATTTTACTCCTTCCTTTAGTCGAATGTGATGAGAGTAAACTTCATGTTTTTTCCTCAGTTCTCCTCTTTTTCCCTCCACTGAAAAGTCTCCTGCCTGCCTCTTCTATGAGAAATAATTTGCCCCATTCTATTTCACTGCCTCTCCTCCCAATACATTTCTTTCTCACCATTTACCTTCATTTTTTAAAGATATGATCCCATCCTATTCAATTCACTTTGTGCTCTCTGTCTCTGTGTGTGCATGTGTGTGTGTGTGTGTGTGTGTGTGTGTGTGTGTGTGTGTGTGTAATCCCACCAATTACCTAGATACTGAAAAGTTTCTAGAGTTACAAATATTGTCTTTCCATTTAGGAATGTAAACAGTTCAACTTTAGTAAGTCCCTTATGACTTCTCCTTACTGTTTACTTTTTTATGCTTCTTCTCATTCTTGTGTTTGAAGGTCAAATTTTCTTTTCAGCTCTGGTCTTTTCATAAAGAATGCTTGACATTCCTCTATTTTATTGAAAGACCAGTTTTTCCCCTGAAGTATTATACTCAGTTTTGCTGGGTAGGTGATTCTTGGTTTTAGTCCTAGTTCCTTTGACTTCTGGAATATCCTATTCCACGCCCTTTGATTCCTTAATGTAGAAGTTGCTAGATCTTGTGTTATCCTGATTGTATTTCCACAATACTTTAATTGTTTCTTCCTAACTGCTTGCAATATTTTCTCCTTGACCTGAGAATTCTGGAATTTGGCCACAATGTTCCTAGGAATGTCTCTTTTTGGATCTCTTTCAGGCAGTGATTGGTGGATTCCTTGAATATTTATTTTACCCTCTAGTTCTAGAATATCAGAGCAGTTTTCCTTGATAATTTCATGAAAGATGATGTCTAAGCTCTTTTTTTGATCATGGCTTTCAGGTAGTCCCATAATTTTTAAATTGTCTCTCCTGGATCTCTTTTCCAGGTCAATTGTTTTTCCAATGAGATATTTCACATTCTCTTCCATTTTTTCATTCTTTTGGTTTTGTTTTGTGATTTCTTGGTTTCTCATAAAGTCATTAGCCTCCATCTGTTCCATTCTAATTTTGAAAGTAGTATTTTCTTCAGTGAGCTTTTGAACCTCCTTTTCCATTTGACTAATTCTGCTTTTGAAAGCATTCTTCTCCTCATTGGCTCTTTTAATCTCTTTTGCCAATTGAGTTAGCCTGTTTTTCAAGGTGTTATTTTCTTCAACATTTTTTTTGGGTCTCCTTTAGCAAGGTATTGACCCATTTTTCATGCTTTTCTTGCATCTCATTTCTCTTCCCAGTTTTTCCTTCACCTGTCTAACTTGATTTTCAAAATCCTTTTTGAGCTCTTCCATGGCCTGAGCCTGCTGAATATTTATTTTGGATGTTTGGGATACAGCGGCCTTGACTTCTATGTCTTTACCTTATGATAAGTATTGTTCTACCTCATCTGAAAGGAAGGGAGGAGATATCTGTTCCCCAAGAAAATAACCTTCTATGGTCTTATTTTTTTCCCTTTTCTGGGCATTTTGCCAGCCAGTTAGTTCACTTCTGAGATTCCTTTCCATACCCACCTTGCCTCCAGATCCGCCCAGCTAGTACTTGGGGTCTGGGATTCAAATGCTGCTTCTCAGCCTCAGGGCTTTCAGGGGGGGGCAGGGCTGCTATTCAGTGTGAGATTAAATTCAGATTCTCAGGTAGGGGCCGGGCCACCTCACAGGGCTCAGTTCCCACAGCAGGTTTACCTGGAGACCTTCAACAATGGATCCAAGCTCCTACTTACTTTGGGAGCTCCTGTCCACTGCTGCCTCTGCTGCTGCTTCCCGAGGGGGCCTGAGTTATGGCGACACCCTGCTCCCCTCTTGGCCAGCCAAACAGGGTCTCTCACTGACCTTTGCACCTGTGGGTGGAGGGATCTCTGCAGCCGCCCGAGATTCCGTCCCTGAAGCCTGCTCGGATCTGCTTCTCTCAGTGCCCCGCGGCCAAGGCAGGGCTGAGCTCTGCTCCAGGTCTGGTGCAGGATGGACCTTTGGTGTCTGTTTTTCAGGGCCCTCTGGAACAGAAATATCCTCCACTCCATTGTTATGTGGCTTCCACTGCTCCAGAATTTGTTGGGAGTTTCTCTTTACTTTTGAAAGAAGTATTTTCTTCAGTGAGCTTTTGAACCTCCTTTTCCATTTGGCTAGTTCTGCTTTTGAAAGCATTCTTCTCCTCATTGGCTCTTTTAACCTCTTTTGCCAATTGAGTTAGCCTGTTTTTCAAGGTGTTATTTTCTTCAGCATTTTTTTGGGTCTCCTTTAGCAAGGTATTGACCCATTTTTCATGCTTTTCTTGCATCTCTCTCATTTCTCTTCCCAGTTTTTCCTTCACCTGTCTATGGGCTGTGGGTTTGGAGCTAGCATATGTGAATCTTTCTATTCTGTCACCTTGGCTCCTCCCCCCATCTTCAGGTTTTTCAAACAATAAAATGCTATGTTTTTTTAGTCACTGTGAATTGACTCACTTTATATCAGTACTACTGTACAGTATGCTGTCAGCTGACCTATTCCACTGATTTACTACTCTTATTTCTTGTCCAGTACCATGTTTTGATGACTACTTTGTAATATGTATGAAATCCAGAATTGCTAGACCACTATCTATAATTTTTTTCATTGGTTCTCTTGATAATCTTCATCTTTTTTTCTTCCAGATAAATTTTGTTGCTATTTTCCCAGATTTAAAAAATAAATGTTTAGTAGTTTGATTGATATGACTCTGAAGAAATAAATTAGGTAGAATTGTCATTTTTATTATATTGGTTCAACTTACCTATAGGCAGTTAATATTTCTCCAGTTATTTAGATCTGTTTTCATATGAAGTGTTTTGTAATTGTGTAATATTGTGATCATGTGGGTTTGTCTTGATATGTAGACACAAATGTTTTATATTGTCTGTGATTATTTTAAATGGAATTTGTCTTTCTATTTCTTCTTGCTGTGTTCTATTAATAGTACATAGAAATACTGGTGACTTATATGAGTTTATTTTATGTCCTGTAACTTTGCTGAAATTTTTAATTATTTTAAATTGCTTTTAATTACTTCTCCAGGGTTCTCTAAGTATACCATCTCATCTGCAAAGAGGGATAGTTTTATTTCCTCATTGCCTATTTTTATTTCTCCATGTCAATCACTGGAAAACTCTAGGACCCCAGCCCTATTCTGACTGGCATTTCCTAATAATCCCTTGTCCCTAATGTAAACTCCTGGGAATCTCTGCTGTGGCCAACTGACTTTAGGGCATGAGGTAATACTAAAGCCTGGAATTCCTATTATTACCTGGGTAATGAGTATCCAAGCTTTTTGCAGAATTGAACACACACAAGAAGCTAGCATAATTAAATGAAAATGGTATATTCAAAATAAATCTAAAACAGGCAAAAGAAGAGTTTCTGCTTTACATGTATCTATAGCAAACATAGACACTGAGGGAAATGGTACACCCCTGACCCAAAGCAATAGCTGGTATAGTCCTAGGTAAGATAGAATGAGGAATATGATGGACTAACTGAAAACACAAGAGACATGTATGGCTTACTGATAGGATAGCAAAATTATTGGCCAGAAAAAATATTACAAAATGATAGACTATAACCTATGTGCAAGGCAGACTTTAGAAAGTACTAGGATAAGCAGAAGTAGTCAATATGCTGCATTTATGGCAATATAACAAGCTATCAAAACAGAACAAGGAGGACAATGTCATATATTCACTCTTTCATGGGTGATAGCTAATGGATTAACTACATGGGTGCTGTAGTGCCAATGCGGTACTCATAGCACCTATGGCAGCCATGAATATCTCAACACAGCTCTGAATCGTGAAATACAACAAACTCTCCACATGTAAAACAGAACCAAAACATTTATTCAGACACCAGAAAGTCAAATCCATTATAGTAACAAAAATTTATACACAATAACAATACAGAGAACAACATCATCCACAAACCATCCCCCTTCTAGGTTCCCCACAAACCAACTCTGTTAAACAAATAACAAACGAACTCTTTCACTCATGCTTACTTGCCTGCATCCTTCCTACCTCTGACTGCTCTCATGAGCAACTTCCTCTCAGCTCTGCTCTATCTCTGCCTCTTCCTGTTCAACCCTCCTGATCTATCCCTTCAGCAAACTCCTCCCTCCACAGACTCATGTGACTGAGGCTTCCTTGTGATGTAGGAAGGTCACATTGGTCTTTTATTGAATGGGAAAAATCTTCCCATTTAAATTGCCATTACAGATGCCCATGTAGAAAAATCAAAATTGGGAAATTCATGGCAAACAAGTCTGGGACAAAGAATTATGGAAGGATTTATGAGACAAATCTTCAGTTACTAATTTGTCAGTTTTTCATGCAAATGCTCACATGGTCCTCACCATTCCAGAATGTGAGTACAATGCACATGCTGGTCATGTAACAAAGATTTGTTACTCAACATTTTGTCACTACTCTGACAATAGCTGATGATCCAGTACTAGCAAAATGGGTCCTTCAAACGGCTAGCCATTTAGTGGTCCAGGCCACACACCAGGGGGGACAGGACCGAGGTATTAGTATCTCTCATTAACTGTTAAAACAAGTAGCAGAGGAATGTTATATACGTCAGTTGGAAAAGGAACAAACTGTTCCTTAAGTAGTAACTGGAGAGATAGCAAGGGGAAAAGTACCAGCATAAATTTGGCAAATAGATTTTGTTGGACCCCTACCTCAAGATAAAGTATGCAAATTTCTATTTACTTGTGCTGATACCTATTCAGGCATATTAGTGGCTTGTCCCCATAAGAATGCAACCCAGAAAAATACCTGTAAAACTCTAGATATCAGGTCTATATTAAGGAATCCCAAGGCAGATCCAATGTGACAATGGGTCACATTTCAAAGGTAATGAAGAGATATTGTGTATTAAACAATATAGAATGGATACATCATATTCCATATTATCCACAAGCGTCTGGGTTAATTGAAAGAATGAATGGATTATTGAAAGAATAGTTAAGGAAGTTAAGTTCTAATAATTCTTATTAACATTGGAAAGATAATTTGTTCACTACTTTATGTAATATGAGTAATAGACCATTGGGAGGAAGTTTACCTCTACCCAGAATGTGACCCCAAATCTGCAAATCAGGAAACAACAAATACATAAGATCTCAAATATTGAATATTGAACTGTGAGGCCAGATGCCCCAGCATTATATCCAGGGACACCTGGTTAAGCAGGATATGATTTACATTGTTTAGAGGACTTTTGGTTGAATAGAAAAGAAATAAGAAAAATCTTGACTAGAATAGGTATGAGAATGCCTGAAAATAATTTTGGGCAGGTATTACCTACATCTAGATTAGCATCTTGAGCGATACATTGGCTGGAGTGATAGATTTTAATTATGAAGCAGTAATAATTGTAGCATTCCAAAATTTAGGAGAATTCATACATTTTTGTAAAATGATATAATAGTTTAAGTGATTATTATTCCTTGTGAAACATTAACCCTTGTGAAAACTGACCCTCCTTCCAAAATAACTAGCAGAGGAACAGACAGGTTGGGTTCTATGGATAGAATAACATTGAGAGCTAAAGTGTAGGTGAAATGGAAGTCAGATGATGTTCCAAAGGCACGAAAATTATAGCACATGAGAAAGATAATATTGTAATTGTTGTTTATTCAGGAGAAGATGATTGCCAAATTATACCTGTAACTCATACATTTTCCCATGGATGAGGCTATGTTAGTTGGTTCATAGACTCCAGAAATATGACTGACCCTACCTACCCTGCTTCTGGTTATTGTTCACTTGTTTCTATATGGTTTTTGTCTGTTAAACTTGTTTGTTAGATTTGATTTCTGCAGGCTTAGTACCCTCCACCTGCAGATGTGTGATCACTTTAGCATGCTGTCCATGACTGTGATGGAGGACACTTGAACCTCCATCAACCAAGCTCTGGATGCCAGCTAAAGAATTGACCTCTTGAATGGGATATCTTGAGGCAGGGACAGTTCTATGTCCAATTTCAGCAGGAAGTAACTTGCCCCAATATTTTAGGCCCCATTCATTCAAGGGGTGGAATGATGGGGTGCTTGTGTTCAAACCCCACCCTAAGACATTGTTTTATGTGTTTATTTTGTGTGATCCCTGTTATATTATTATAAAGTTCTATTGACAGCAGTTACCTAAGATATTGTTTTATATGCTTATTTACTGTTATCCCTGTTCCAGTTCCAGTCCCAGGTGCTCCACCAATTTATGTAATGAATATGAAAGATCTTGGTAATGGTCATTTAAATGGGAAAATCTTTCCCTTTCATTAATAGACCCATGTGACCTGATCAAATCACATGGAAACCTATGTCATATGTGGTGGGAGGAGCTTGTTGAATGGATGGAACTGGAAAGGTGGAGCTGAAATGTAAGGAAACTTGTGAGACTGGTTGGAGGCAGAGAAGAGAGGACCCAGGTAGGCAGGCACAGCTAGACCAGTGAGTGCTTGTGGGAAGGCCCTGGTGGAGGTGGTAGGGAAAGGATGCCTTGACAATGTCTTTGTCCTATGCCATGCTAATGTGTATGAGTTCTTGGTTCCTATGATGCATTTGGCTTTCTGGTGTCTGAATAAATGTTTTTCTTCTGCCTTCTACAGGGAGAGTCTTTTATACTTTGCAATTCAGAACTACACTGGCATATTCATAGTCACCCTTGGGGTTAGGGTTAGGGTTAGGGTTAGTAATGTTGTAAATATTGCCTGGGCAATACAGGGGTGCACTGAAAGCTGCTCAATCCCCCCACAATCTGTGGGCCTAGAACTCTGGAAAAAGTCACTGGTGGTGCCCATGCTGCTGCTACTGATGTGGGTTCTTCCTTCACCTTTACCGCCCTGGGGCTGGGTCTGGACCACTCTACTCTTTCACACAGATCCAACAGGTTTTTTTCCAATGACCTTCCAATTTGTCCTTGGTGTTTTGGGGTTGAGAAGTCTGTAAACTGCCACAGGTGGTAGTGATTCAGTCCTCCTGAAACCTACTCAGGTTCTGTCTGTGCCAGCATGGACTGGGTTCTGCTTTCAGCCTGTGCAGTAGATGCATCCTGTCAACTTTCCAGGTTGTTTTGGGTTTTGGTTGCAGATTTGCTTCACTTCTTCATTCTGTGGGTTCTACATCTCCAGAATTTGTTCAGCTATTTTCTTCTACAGATATTTTCCTGGGTTTGGGGGGCTAGCACATTTCTACTTTTACTCTGCTATCTTGGCTGTGCCTCAAGACTTCTCTTTCTGAATTCAAATCTGGCCTTAGACATTTACTACTTGTGTGACTTTGTTCAAGTCACTTAACCCTGTTTGCCTCAGTTTCTTCCTCTGGAGTTGGAGAAGGCAACAGCAAAGCACTTCAGTGTCTTTGCTAAGAAAACCCCAAATGAGGTCATGAAGAGTCAGATATGTCTGGAAAACAACTGAACAATAAAAATGTGACTTCTAGTTTCTCCTTTGCAATCTTGCTTCCTTCTATCTAATCTATTCCTTCCTTCTATTTACATTTATAAACTAAATTACTATACAAATTAGAAAGGAGTATTGGGCAGGGAAACTAGAACAACATAGAATTTTAACATATCCATATTGAAAGAAAAAAATGAAAATTGTAGAAAAAAGTATCTTAGTGTAAAATTCCCACTTTGTAACACTAGGTGTCTCCATGAAGTACGAATTTGTATTTCTTCACTTTTCACTCCCTTCTGTAGAATGGATTCAGCTTGTTCAACATGAGTACATACCCTCAATGACCTCATGCTTCACTGACACTTCCTTCCAAAGGAAATTTAAATAAACTTTCACTTTAACTATTGGAGTTGTTGGGAGAGGTACAAGGACACTTATAAAACTATATTATGACAACATAACATCCAAAGAGGTCTTTAACCTTTCATATTAGATTTGAAAATCTCTAAAATAATATGTGAAAATTTTTTTTAGCACTATCCTTCCGATAAGTAATGATGTGCCCACAAACAATCTGAATTATAATAAGAAAAAAGATTTCCCAAAATGCCACCTAAAGTAGTGGATAGTAAAAGAGAAAGTCATTTGATTTTTTTTTTCCAGAACCACCTGGGTTAGCTTTTATACCATAGCTACATGAGAACAAGTCTCAATCAATCAAAAAGCATTATACTATGTGAAAAAATCCTTGAAAGTCATTGGATGAAGTAGAATGACACCAGATATATCAATTGTTATTGCCTGTGGGATTTTGTCATGTCCTCTGGTGCCTCTATATAAGCACTGAGCTGGTTTGAGGAGAAATTCCATAAAAAATTACATGCAGTTTTCTTCATGATCTGCAAGACTCTATAAGATCAAGCTGTGGCAGACAAAGTATCATTGTCTTTATGGAAATATTAATGCAGAAAATTTATATCGGGGAACATTTCATAGAAAAGGTTGGCTCTTTCTCCAATTTTCCCTCCTGACACTTGTAAGACCACATAATGCAGTCTGCTATTTTATTTTCCAAATGTTTCCGGGAAACTGAATGTTGTTTAAACCATGTAAATGCAATCGACCATGCTGATTTCATGAAAATTACATTCAAATTAAGAATGAAAAAAGGTTAAAAGGAAGGTGGAGCCAAGATGACTGAGTAGAAGGACGGACCTAGCTCTGCCCCCAAAGCCTGTAAAATACCTGTGTGAGTTTGTCCTTTGTTGCCAAAGAAGACCATGCCATCAGAGAAATAATGACATGACTTGCACTTGACTTTGTTTTGAGTGAGTGAGGGCTGTGCAGGTCACCAGTCTCACTTCTCCTCTAGAGCCATCTGAATCCAGTGACCAGTGACCAGATATTTATCAGGATGACTGGAGATGACCCAACATGAGGCAATTGGCTTAAGTGACTTGCCCAAGTACAGCCAGTGAGTGTCAAGTGTGTGAGGTGAGATTTGAACTCAGGTCCTCCTGACTTTTTCACTGGTGCTCTATCCACTGCACCACCTAACTGCCCCTAAAATACCTGTAAAAATGACTCTAAAGAAATTCTAGGGCACCAGAAGCCACAAAACAACGGAGTAAAACAGATTGCCAGCCCAAGGTAGCCTGGGAGGCCAACAGAAAAGTCTATTGCATCAGTCTTAGAGACTAGCATAGCTCATGGAGTGCAATCCAGCCTTGGTTGCATGGCATGGCAGGGACAAGATTAGAATAGGCTTCAGGGTACAGAATGCTGGGTAGCAGCTGTAGTTCTTAGATTCTTCAATCCACAAACACAACAGACAGCTTCAAAATTCAATGAGAAAACTCTTTCATCTGGGTGAGAAGGGAACACAGTTCTGCCCTAGTTCTGGTCCCAGGTGGCTGCAACATCCATTTTTTTGAACCCTCAGCTTAAAGACCCTTGGGGAATCAAGCAGCTGATCTGAATCTCAGCCCTAAGTGGTGGCCCTGGGGTGAGGAGGAGCACTGCTGTAGTGGAGCTGGAGTTGGTTGTGGAGAGGGAACCCAACTTACAGATCCTGGGCAGAAAAGCTTGTGGTTGCTCCCAGGCCAGAGCATGGGCCAAGTGAGGAGTAAACTCCTCTCCTTTGATTGTGTCACCTTGGAGGAACTGAGAACTTACAGGTCCCTAGAGTATACCCTCCACTTGATAAAGGACTCAAAAGTCAAGTAAATGGCTGGGAAAATGCTCAAAAGAGGGGAAAAAATGAGACTACAGAAGGTTACTTTCTTGGTGAACAGGTATTTTCTTCTATCCTTTCAGATGAGGAAGAACAACACATACCATCAGAGGAAGACGTAAAAGTCAAGGCTTTTGCATCCAAAACCTACAAAATAAATTTGCAATGATCTCAGGCCATGGAAGAGGTCAAAAGAGGTTCTGAAAATCAGGTAAGAAAGGTGGAGAAAAAATTGGAAGAGAAATGAGAACAATGAAAGAAAATCGTGAAAAGTGAGTCATCAGTTTGCTAAAGGAGATCCAAAAAATGCTGAAGAAAATGACACTTGTAAAAATACACTAACCCAAATGGCAAAAGAGGTCCAAAAAGCCAGTGAAGAGAAAAGCACTTTTAAAAAAGCAGAATTAGGCAAATGGAAAAGGAGATTCAAAAGCTCAGTGAAGAAACTAGTTCTTTAAAGATTAGAATGGAGCAGATGGAAGCTAATGACTTTATGAGAAACCAAGAAATTACAAAACAAACCAAAAGAATGAAAAAACTTGAAGAGAATGTGAAATATCTCATTAGAAAAACAACTGATCTAGAAAATAGATCCAGGAGAGACAATCTGAAAATTACTGGGCTACCTGTAAGCCAAGATAAAAAAAAGGAGCCTAGACATCATTTTTGTAAAATTATCAAGGAAAACTGTCCTGATATTCTAGAAGCAGAGGGTAAAATAAATATTGAAAGAATCCACTTATCACTTCCTGAAAGAGATCCAAAAAGAAAGACTGCCAGGAATACTGTAGCCAGATTCCAGAATTTCCAGGTCAAGGAGAAAATATTGCAAGCAATCAGAAAGAAACAATTCTTTTGTGGAGATACAATCAGGATAACACAAGATATAGCTGCTTCTACATCAAGGGACTGAAAGACTTGGAATATGATATTCCAGAAGTCAAAGGAGTTGGGATTAAAACCAAGAATCACCTACCCAGCAAAACTGAGTATAATACATCAGGGGAAAATATGGTCATTCAATGAAATACAGGACTTTCAAGCATTCTTGATGAAAAGACCAGAACTGAAGGAAAATTTGACTTTCAAACACAAGAATCAAGAGAAGCATGAAAAGGTAAAGAGGAAAGAGAAATCATAAAGGACTTCCTCAGTTAACTGTTTACATTCCTACATGGAAAGATAATATTTGTAACTCTTGAGACTTTTCTCTGTATTTGGGTAGTTGGAGGGATTTTATACACACACACACACACACACACACACACACACACACACACATATATATATGTATATATATATATATATATATATATATAGAGAGAGAGAGAGAGAGAGAGAGAGAGCGCACAGGGTGAATTGAATAGGAAAGGATGATATCTAAAAAATAAAATCGAGTAGTAAGAGAGAAATATATTGGGAGAAGAAAGGGAGAAATGGAATTGGGCAAATTATCTCTCATAAAGGGGAGAAGAAAAAATTTTTTCAATAGAACGGAAAAGAGGAGAGATGAGAAGGAAAAAGTGAAGCTTACTCTCATCACATTTTGCTTAAGGAGGGAAAACATGCACACTCAATTTGGCATGAAAATCCATCTTACACTACAGGAAACTAGGTGAGAAGGGAACAAGGATGTTGTAGGGGCAATGATAGAAGGGAGGGCAAATGGGAGGAAGGAGTAATTAGAAGTAAACACTTTTGGAGAGGGACAAGGACAAAAGAGAGAATAGAATAAATGGGGGATAGTATAGTATGGAGCAAAATATAGTTAGTTTTTCACAACATGACTATTATGGAATTCTTTTGCATAACTACACATATATGGCCTATATTGAATTGTTTGCCTTCACAGTGGGGATATGTGGGGAGGGAGGAAGAGAAAGAAGTTGGAACTTAAAGATTCAGGAAGGAATGTTAAAAATTATTTTTGCATGCAACTGGGAAATAAGAAATACAGGTAATGAGGTATAGAAATCTATCTTGCCCTACAAAAAAAGAGAGAAGATGGAGATAAGGAAAGGAAGGTGTGTGACTGAAGAGAGGACAGACTGGGGGAAGGAGTAATCAGAATGCACAGTGTCTTGGGGTGGGGAGAGGGGAGAGACATGGATAAAATTTGGAACTCAAAATCTTATGGAAATGAATGTTGAAAATTCAAAATAAATAAATTTTTTGAAAAAGGGCTAAAAATGAAGATGACTGTTCAAAAAGCAAACTATGATGAACCGAGTTTAAGGCTCTTCTCTCCTTGTTGCTATTGTATGATTACCATTTCCTTATCTATCCATGGTGAAAACATGATTTACCCAAGTGTTCAGAGTATTCATTGAAGATACAAGAGCAATGACATATCTCATTGTGAAATATCTCAAGCTTGTGTGATCTTTGACATAATTTCCATTTCTCAAAACACCCAAGAACTCTTGAGATTAGAAAGTATTTTGAGAAGTGAGGGAAAAGTCCTAGATGAAAAGGTACTACACTGTAGCTTATGATAACATTTTCAGTTGCTTAATAGATATAGTGAGTTGTGGTTGACCATCACCAAAAAGAACATCCTAAAATACATGAAGAAAAAATACTCCCACTCAGGATAAATGTTCTGTTTAAAATGGGTGGCAATACTATTCTTAAGCAATTAGTTCATCTAGTATCCTCTATAGAAAAACACTACAAACTGGAAACTATCTAATATTTATTTATCGATGCTTGGAACTTCAACTTCATAACATATTTGGTTGGCAGGTCACAATTTACTCCTAAAAAAATTGACTCATTGGAGAATATGTCCACAGATATATCTAACTTCTCCCTTTCTGATATAAATTCAGCTTAAAAAATACTTGCTTTGCTATTCTTTCTTTCACTGATAAATTCCTTAAAGATGTATTCTCCATTAAATGTACCAACTCTCACCCCTAGAGATCCAAAGTTTTCATGGGATAATTTTTACCAACTTACTATCACTACAGACCACTGGTGTTTCTATTTCATTATTAACTAATTTCTTATCACTTCCTGTAATTACTGCCTGTTAATTAAATGTGTCATGACAGCTGTAATTCAGCCAAGGTAAGAATCTAAGATGGCTTTTCTAATCCTCATTTTGTGGCACATAGAGTATTGTAAATATTTCAACAGATACCACAAAAGTTTAAAATCAAGAGCAATCTTTATTCAGAGTAAGAAAAGCACAGAAGGAAGTAGAAAAAATGAATGGTTGCTGTAATATCAATGTGGTGCCCACAGCAGCTGCTATGGATATACATGTATATTTCCATGATAAATTTGTAGGATATAAACTCTCTTCCTCAAAGACAAAACCAAAACATTTATTCAAACACCAGAAAGTCAAATACATCATAGTGACAGTGAAGTTTATACTCATTATCAATGCAGGGGACACGGCCATCCCAAAGTCTTCCCTCCATCAAGCCTCCCCACAAACAAGCTCTCTTAGACAAAATTACTCCTTGCCTCACTCACAGTAGCTGTTCTGCTCTGCTCTGCCTGCTTTCTCTCACCTCTGCCTCACTTCCTCTCAGTTCTGCCCTTCATGCTCCAGCCATTCAGCAAAGTCCTCCCACCATTGTGTGCATGTGACCTAGGCTGTGAGCTGGGTCAAAGCACAAAGCAGGTCACATGGGCCTATTAAGGGGCAGGGAAAATCTTCAAGTTTCCTAACCATTACATTCAGCCCCAACATCTTTTATATCCATTAATAGGTCAATGGGAGTTTAGAGGTAACTGGTATCAACATAACTTCACAATGATGTAACAAGGATAACACAAAATAAACACATAAAACAGTATCTTGGGTCAGTGGCTTGAGCACAAACACACCATCATTCCCCTCTCAAATGAATAGGACTCCAAATCCCTTGGGGTAATGAGTGAGGGTCTCTTCTTCTATAACTACTCCCTGTTGAGATTAGATGTTGAACTGTCCCTGCCCCAAGCTGTACCATTCAAGGGGTCAGTTCTTTAGCCAGCATCCAGAGTTTGGTTGATGCGAGCTCCAGAGGTGAAATTTTGCAGCCATTATGTGAAGCTTGGTCAATGCCAGGTCCAGGGGTAACCTACTGTAGTTGTGGACAGAGGGTGACATCCAACTTAAGCAGTCGGTCTAAAGCCTGCAGTAGACAAATCTAGGAAACAGGTAAAACAAAGGCCAAAAAGAATGAGACAATAACCAGAACCTGGGTGGGTATAACATCAGCTGTGTTTCTGGAGTCCATAAATCTACTGGACCTGCACTAATTCCTATGTTCCTTACTACAGGGTTTCCATATGTAAGGGAGTATCCACTCCAGTATCTGTCAATGTCCTAATTGCAGTAATTGATCCATTTTTCTAGGATATGATTAAACTGATATGAGATCTGTAACCCATCTGTGTACTTTAATCAGAGCTGGGGCTTGATCAATTTCCTATTCTCCCTTAAGGTATTTGAATACAATGACTCAGGAGGATCTGTAGGGGGAATTCTTGTTTCCCTATTTCATCTAATTTAAGTCCCTTTTCTTGGTACATTAGTTGGAATACCATCTATTATTCCATAATTGATCCCTGCTCTTAATAAAGCAGTAAACAATTCTTTCCTTGTTAGTTTATTCTGACCTTGACTCTGCTAGCTATTTGCTCTTCTCTCTTGAGGAAATTTATCTTTTCCCCATTCCCCTAAGTCTTCTAATGGTGAAATCTTATCCAATACTTCCAAAAGAGGGTGCTCTATTCCCCCAATTAGTAGACTCAGAATTAGGTGTTTATAAGCAGGAGAAGCAGTCCTCATTATTATATTCTTATAAGAAGTCGTTAAAGCAGTGCTATGATAAGCCTCAGTGTCTCCAACCATTATTGCAATTTTCATTACCTCTTCCTTTAACTTTCTCATACAGTCTCTAAGTGAACACCAGAATCTATCTCCACCAGGCCACACAGAGTCAGTGGAATACTGCTTGCTGCATCCCTCAGCAGCTAAAACTAACAGATTAGTTTCATCGTTACCTCCTTGAATATGGTAATCCCTAAAAGCTTGTGTACAAAAGGAATATGACTAATACCTATGTATTTCAAACAATCTTTATTATCTACCCATACATCTCTGGCTTCTTGGCTGTGATTCTCACCATCCAAGATACTAACGATTCTCCCTGTTTTTTTGGGTAAATTGACCTACAATATCTGTGACCTCCTGCTGACTAAAATTCTTAGTTACTTCTTTAGACATTGTGTGCCCCTCCCTCCCTCTGCTTCCTTCATAGTATTGGACACATGTCTACATTCCTAGAAGCCTTCTCATCTGCCTTTGTTTCTTTTTCCTCCCATGTGTCTTCCTCCCAGGTGTCTGGGCCCCAATTAGGCCCCACAAATGCGAGGGTTTCATGAATCTTCCCGTTGTTAACTTCTGTCTTTTTTTTTCTGCACCTAACCTCACAGCTACATTTTCTTGTTCCATCTGATACTTCTTAGAAAGTTTGTATGCTGTAGCATAGAAAGCTTCTTGTGCCAATTAGCTAACTTCTTTTTCAAAAGAACCTTTTCTTCCAGCAATTTGTCTCTGCTTTTACATATAGTATGATAACTTGTTAACAATACCCATTCTATTTTACATATCCTTGCCATTTCTTTCCCGGTTCTATTGATATTCTTTGCAAACACCTTTCTAAATCTCTCCATTCTGCCTTTGCAAGATTTGGTTCTCAGTTCATGTGTTTTTAGCCATTCTCTTGCCAGGGAGGAATAAAGTAAATCCTCACATCACAGGATACTGATTTTCCCTAAAGCCTTTCTAAAACCAAGAAGAGGTTTTATATTTCATGATACCATCCTCATCACCATTTGTAATGCCAATGAGATACCTGCAGCAACCATGATGGATATGCATGCATAGTTCCAGGGTAAATGTAAAAAATATAAACTCTCTTCCTCAAAGACAAAACCAATACATTTATTCAAACACCAGAAAGCCAAATCCATCATAATAACAGTGAAATTTATACACATTATCAATGCAGGGACCACAGCCATCCCCCAAACTTCCCTTCATCAGGTCTCTCCACAAACAAGCTCCTTTAAACAAAATTATTCCTGCTCTCACTCACACTAGCTGCTGCTCTGTCTGCTCTCTCCCTTCTCTGCCTCACTCTGATCTCTGCCCTTCTTGTTCCACCCATTCAACAAGCTCCCCCCACCATCAGTTCCATGTGACTCAGGATGTGGACTGAGCCGAAGTTCAAAGCAGGTCACATGGGTCAATTAAGGGGCAGGGAAGATCTTTGAATCCCCTTACCATTACAGTTGCTTATAAAAATGCAAAATAGTCAAATTAACAGAAAAAGATACAGTAAATACGGAAAATGTAGTTGAATAAGTCATATAAAAACTATAAAAGAAAAAAATGCTTGAACAAAAAGGATTTGGAGGGGACCTCTACTGAAAGCCTTAAGCTTTTGCAATACAATAAGCAAGCTCCAATGGAAAGAACTCTAGTTATTACTGTCATTGATTTGAGTTGAGAGGAAATGAAATCTTGTGACTGTATGAAATTTGGGGCACTGAAGAGAGGGAAGGGAGCTTGGTTGAGGAACAGGGGCTATGTAGACTGGCTCAGGGATCAGGAGACAGCTCAGAAACTCTTCAGTGGAGTGGAAATCAACCCAGGTTCCAATGGAGGGTTCAGTATCATCATTTATACTAGGCAGTTCGCAACTATAGCAGCATGATTGGAGGAAGGTACTTTTTGGTAATGAAATCTCCCAATCCTTTCCCAAAAATGGAAGAATATTTTGGGCATCTTATTTTCCCTTCTTCTGTTCCTCCAAGTATTTAATTTTTCATTGGAACAACTGGTTGATTTTTAGTTAGTAAGTGATATATTGTCAATATATTGTCAAAGTTATAGTGCTTCTCTCCTATTTAGCTGTAGGGAATTTGTTTCAGATAAACTATTTTAAGCTTAGTCAAAATCACTGTAAATCCTCAGGCATATTTTGAATATTTAAGCCAAAATTGAGTTTTCTGTCTAACTTTTCATTTATGTCTCATTAACTACCTTCCTCAAATTGCCAATTCTGTAACAATGATATTTGCAGAGAAAAAAAAGGGTCAAAAATTTGGAATGAGAAAAAAATACATAATAAGAAGTATTGTGTCTAAATAAAAATCTCTTCCATTATTTTGCTTAAGTGAATAAGAATGACCCTTCCCCCCCATGAATTTTCTAGTTTTGTGGTTAGAGTGAAATTTAGTCGAACGTTTCTTTCAATCCATATCAAATCTTTGGTTGTGTTTAGAAAATTGCCTGCACAACAGTAACTATTATTACAGAAATTTTTTAAAAAAGCAAAATGAGACTAGCTTGTCATATTGTTCAAAAAGGGCAGACACATGAAGTCAAATAAATATCCTGAAACACAACAAATTCACTCTATTTCTGCAGAATGTTTTGATTTGCATTGATGCATTATATAGAGCAAAGGCTTATTGTTAGAAGAAAGCTAGATACAGAATTCCTATCCATTTGTTTCAGGGCCTACATCAGTTAGACAGTGGAGCTTCAACTTCACATCACATTTCAGCCTTTAGGAAGAATTAGGAAAAGTCTTCATAAAGGATTTTATGGAAGATGGCAGAATAAGAGAGGAAATACCAAGCTCTCCAAAATTCTTCCACAAGCAAGATAAAATATTGCTTCAAGGTGTACTTTGAGGGGCAGAAATAATTGAAAGTTGAGTTAATGCAGTTGTTATCCTAAGTCATCTTGGGATGATACTGGGAAAGACCTGACCTCCAGGGGCCAAGGCTTGGCCCAAGTGAAATAGAAACACTTCTAGGCAGAATCAGCTGAATCAACAAGCAGCAAGCCTTAGGAGCAGCTTCAGGAACTCTCAGTTTGCTGACAGTGTGGAGGTCAGAGAGCTGAATAGGGGAAGATTGAAGGACACTCAAAGTGGATTTAATTAAAAGAGATAAATAAGGAAACTACATTATTATAAACATTACCATAGAAAATGAAGCAATATCAATATTCAATAAGTGTTATCAATATTCATATGTATGTTACATGTTAATATACCTATATGCAACAAAATCTATAACATCTAAATGTTCAAAGGAAAAGTTAAATGAATTTAATGGAGAAATAGATGATAATATTATAATAATGAAGGACTTTAACCTTTGCAAAAAATAATTTATAAAGAAGTCAAGGAGGTGAAAAGCATCTTAGATAAGCTAGATATGATAGATATTTGGAAAGAATTCAATGGAAATGAAAGTAATGTACCTTTTTTCTCAGTAGTATATCATACCTTTACAAAAAATGAATATATAGAGCAATAAATAGGGTATAGGGCATAAAAAGCATAGGGTAAGATAGGGCATAAAATTTTATAACTAAATGCAGAAAAGCAGAAATATTACATATATCCTATTCAGATCAAAATGCAATAAAATTATATTCAACAAGAGACCATGGAAACAACTTAAATTTTTTTCATTAATTAATTTATTTTTACTTTTCAATATTCACTTGCACAAGATTTTGAGTTCCAAATTTTCTTGTCATCTCTCTCCTCCACCCCTCCCAAGACAGCATGCATTCTGATTACCCCTTCTCCCAATCTGCCCTCCCTTTTATCACACCCCTCTCTTCTCTTATCCCTTTCCCCTCTATTTTCTTGTAGGACAAGATAAATTTTTATACCCTGTGGCCTACATATCTTATTTCTCAGGTGCATCTAAAAACAATTTTTAACATTTGTTTTTATAACTTTGAGTTCCAACTTCTCTCCCTTCCTCCCTTCTCACCCACCCCCATTGAGAAAGCAAGCAATTCGATATAGGCTACACGTGTGTGGTCATGCAAAACACTTCCATAATAGTCATGTCGTGAAAGAATAACTATATTTTCCTCCATCCTTTCCTGCCACCTCATTTATTCTATTCTCTCTTTTGGCTTTCTCCCTACTCAAAAGTGTTCACTTCTAATTACCTCCTCCTCCCAATTTCCTTCCCTTCTCTCATCCCTCTCCTTAATTCCTTCCCCCCTACTTTCCTGTAGGGTAAGATAGGTTTTCATACCAAATTGGCTATGCATGTTATTCCCTCCTTAAAACAAATCCGATGAAAATAAGGTTTGCTCTTTCCCTCTTGCCTCTCCCCTCCATTGAAAAAGCATTTTCTTGCCTCTTTAATGTGAGAGATAATTTACCCCATTCTGTTTCTCCCTTTTTAATTCTCCCAATATATTCCTCTAATTCCTTAATTTTATTTATTTAGCTATCATCCCTTCATATTCAACTTACCCTGTGCCCTCTGTCTATATGTATATAATCCCTCCAACTACCCTAATATTGAGAAAAGTATCAAGAGTTACAAATATTATCATTCCATGTAGGAATGCAAGCAATTAAAATTTAATAAGTCCCTTATGATTTCTTTTATCTTTACCTTTCCATGCTTCTCTTGATTCTTGTGTTTGAAAGTCAAATTTTTTATTTAACTCTGGTCTTTTCATCAAGAAAGTCCTCTGTTTCATTGAATGACCAATTTTCCCCCTGAAGTATTTATTATAATCAATTTTTCTGGGTAGGTGATTCTTGGTTTTAATCCTAACTCCTTTGATCTCTGGAATATTGTATTCCAAGCCTTTCATTCCCTCAATGTGGAAGCTGCTAGATCTTGTGTCATCCTGATTTTTTCCCCCACACTTCTGGAATTATTTCTTTTTGGTTGCCTGCAATATTTTCCCCTTGACCTGGGAGCTTTGGAATTTAACTACACTATTCCTAGGAGTGTTCCTTTTGGGATCTCTTTCAGAAGATGATCAGTGGATTCTTTCAATACCTATTTTACTCTCTGATTCTAGAATAGCAGGACATTTTTCCTTGGTAATTTCTTGGAAAATGATGTCTAAGCTCTTTTTTTTATCAAGGCTTTTAGGTAGTCTAATAATTTTTAAATTGTCTCTCCTGGATCTATATTCCAGGTTAGTTGTTTTTCTAATGAGATATTTCACATTGTCTTCTATTTTTTTGTTCCTTTGTTTTTTTTTTATAATTTTCATAAAGTCATTAGCTTCCATCTGCTCCATTCTAATTTTTAAGGAATTATTTTCTTCAGTGAGCTTTTGGACATTCTTTTCCATCTGGCCAATTCTGTTTTTCAAGGTGTTCTTGTCCTCATTGGCTCTCTGGATCTTTTGGATCTCTTTTGCCATTTGGGTTAGTCTATTTTTTAAAGTGTTATTTTCTTCAGTAGGGTAGCTAGGTGGTGAAGTGGATAGACCACCAGTGCAGGAGTCAGGAAGACCCAAGTTCAAATCACACCTTGGACACTTGACACTTACTAGCTGTGTGACCTTGTTTAAGTCACTTAACTCCAAGTGCCTCATCCTGGGTCATCTCCAGTCATCCTGATGAATATCTGGACACTGGATTCAGATGGCTCTGGAGGAGAAGTGAGGCTGTTGACCTGCACAGCCCTCCCTCACTCAAAACAAAGTCAAGTGCAAGTCATGTCATTATTTCTCTGATGGCATGGTCTTCTTCAGCAATGAAGGAGGAAAACACATTTTTTTTCAGTATTCTTTTGTTCCCCTTCAGCAAACTGTTGACTTGTTTTTCATGATTTTCTTGTATCAATCTCATTTCTCTTCCCAGTTTTTTCTCTACTTCTCTGCCTTAATTTTCATAATCTTTTTTGAGTTTTTCCATGCCCTGAGACCAATTAATATTTTTCTTGGAGGTTTTGGATATAGGAGCTTTGATTTTATTGTTTTCTGTTTGTAAATTTTGACCTTCTTTGTTACTAAAGTAAAAGTCTATCATCTGATTCTTTTTCTGGGTTTTGCTTATTTTTCTAGTAATTTACTTGATTTTTGAGCTTCTTGTCAAGGTAGTTCTTTGTTTCCAGTGGGGGTGGCGGTTGAACTGTCAATTGCTCGATCCCCCCATGGTCTGTGGGCCTGGTGCTCCAAAAACAGCTTCTGCTACTGCCTCTGTTGCTGCTGTAGATGCAGTGGGCTCCTTCACCCCCTCCCTGACCCTGGGGCTATGGCTGGACCACTCTACTCTCTCACACAGGTCCTACAGGTTTTTTTCACTGACCTTAAATTTTGTCTTTGGTGTTTTGGGATCTCAAAGTCTGGTAACCACTACAGGTGCCAGAGATTTAGTCCCTAGTAGATCTGCTTAGGTCCTGTGTATGCCAGCATGGCCTACACTGGACTGTGTGCTGCTCCTAGTGTGGCGCTATAGATATTTCCTGTCTACCTTCCAGGCTTCTTGGGCTGAAGATTTGCTTCACTCTGTCATTCTGTGTATTCTATAGCTCCAGAATTTGTTTAGATTTATCTCCTGGGGGAAGAGCTCTGGAAGTCCCTCCTTCTTAGTTGGCCACCTTGGCTTGCTCCCCCTACCCCCTCACCAGATTAGCAATTAATTGGAGACTAAATAACCTAATCTTAAAGAATAAGTGGGTAAAAAAATAAAAACATCACAGAAAAAATAAACAATTTCATTAAAGGGAATATGACAATAATCCCAAAATCTATGGGATCCTTTCAAAGCTGCAACCAGAGGAAAATTTATATCTCTAAGTGCTTATATCCACAGAATAAGGAAGAACACACCAATGAAGTGGGTATGCAATGAAAAAAACTGGAAAAGGCCAAATTAAAAATCATGAATTAAACAAAAAATTGAAAATCCAAAAATTAAAAGTGAGATTAATAAAATTCAGTGTAAGAAAACTATTGAATTAATAAATAAAACTACTAGTTGGTTTCATGAAAAAGTAATAAAATAATATTAATCAATAAAAGTATTGGTAAATGTGATTTTAAAAAGAGAGAAAAAGCCAAATCACCAGTATTAAAAATGAAATAGATGAATATATCACTAATGGTGATGAAATCTAAGCAATTATAAGGTCTTATTTTGCCCAATTATATGCCAATAAATTGAACAATTTAAGTGAAATGAAAGAATATTAATAAAAATATAAACTGCCTGGATTAAGAGAAGAAATAGAATATCTAAATAAATTTATTGTGAAAAAGAAATTGAACATGCCATAAATGAACTTCTTAAGAAAAAAAATATCAGGATCAGATGAATTTACAAGTCAATTCTACAGAACACTTAAAGACCAACTAATCCTAATATTTAAAAAATCATTTGGAATAATAGACAAAGAAGGAATCCTATCAAACTCCTTTTATGAAACAATTATGATACTGTTACTTAAACCAAAAGGAGAAAAAACAACCACAAAAAAAGAAAATTATAAACCAATTTCAGTAATGTATATGGATGCAAATATCCTAAATAAAACACCAGATAGGAGACTACAGTATATTTCAAGGATTATACATTGTGACCAAGTGGGATTTATACTAGGAATGCAGGGATTATTTAACTTAAGGAAAATAATTAACATAATTGATTGTATCCATAACAAAAGTAGCAAAAATTATATGTTTGTATCAATAGCTGTAGAAAAAGATTGTGATGAAAAGTAATACTCATTCCCATTAAAACACTTGAAAGAAGAAGTACACATGGATTTGTCCTTAAAATGATAAGAAGCATCTATCTAAAAGCATCAAAAAGCATTGTTTGTAATGTGAATAACCTGGAGGACTTCCCAATAAGATCAGGAGTGAAACAAGGATGCCAACTGTCACCAATATTGTTCAATATAATACTAGAAATTCAAAAGCAATTTGGAATGTGAAATCATTTCTATTTGCCCTTATACATAACATTGATATACATCAAAGATTTACTGCTACAAGAATGCAAGATAAAGAATTTCCATTTGCTTGTTTCCTATATTAATCAGGAGCTAGAGACTTCCAATTCATGTCACATTGTGGCCTTTAGGAGAAATGGTAGAACTTCTTTCAGAAGAAGAAGAAATAGTCTATGAGAATCAGAGTGATTTCAATGACTTGAAATATTCCTTGCCAAGAGACTTTTGCTTTATTCCTCCATCAAAAATGTGATAAAATCATTTGAATAGCCCTATCATTACATAGAAAGCATGGACTTCTTATCTTGAGTATGCATGATTTTTATGCAAATATTTCTAGCAGCATAGCAAAGTTATGAGTGCTTTTCCTAAGTAATAAATTATTGACATGGATATATGTATTCAAGCTGAAGTCAAGTAAATAGCATGAGAAAAAATAGTTTCACTTCATTTGGAATTATGTTAGCCTTAATCAGTGGAACAAGAAATATCAATACAAAGGAAAAGTCTATTGCCCCCCCAGGGAAGTGAGAAATGGGATAATCATAGAACACCTTCAGTTTCTTAATTTTGATACATTTATATCTCAATAGGATACAAGGGTGGGCAGCTAAATGATGCAGTGGATAGAGTGTGAATCCTGGAGTCAGGAAGACATCTTTTTGAGTTCAATGCCATCAGGCACTTGCTAGCTATGTGACCCTGAGCAAATCACATTCTGCCTCAGTTTCTTAGTATGTCAAATGATCTGGAGAAGGAAATGACAAACTACTCCAGTATCTTTGCCAAGAAAACCTCAAATGAGGTAACAAAAAGTTGGACATGATTGAAATTGTTGAGCAACAGCAATGAAGTATACAAAGGTAAATCATTTGGAATAAGATTAAACATACAATAAGAAGTATTATTTTTAACCGTGATGCTTTTCCTTTATTTGGATCAAATATGTTAATATGTGAGTATTAGTTTGATGGCTATTGAAGTCAAATTATAGCAACCTGTTTTAATCCTCATCTTGGAAAAGTACTTATGCTGACAAAATTGCTTTCAAGAGAATAAATGTTATTTGAGCAAATAAACACAATGTTAAGTCAAAGTAGCTTGATACTGTATTGGAAATAGGTGAAAGTCAAGAAGCACTTGGCAAAATCAGATTAACTTCCTTTCTATGGAATTTCCATTTGCAGTGAGTCATTATATTCATGTAGGACAGAGACTAGAGGAAAGCAAGTTACAGAATTCTTAATCATTAATGTCCAGGATCTCCATCAGTCAGGCAGTGGATGCATCTACTTTACATAACATTGTGGCCTTTAGGAGGAATGATTGCAATTTTTAAAAAGAGCACCATATCCAGGGAAATCAAACAATTATTTCAGTAACTTAGAATATTCCTTGACAAAGAGACTTTTGCTATAGTCATCATGATTCAACACAATTTCCTTGCAATAACACTCAAAGGAATGGAACCATATAATTTTATAGGAAACGAAATTTTACCTTAGGAGTATATGATTCTCTTATGATTATTCCTAGAAATATAGTGAAACAAAAAGATGCTTTTCTTAACATTAGTAGAAAAGATAATGCTTAATCATGATGCACTTTTAAAATTTGAATTAAATGAGCAATACTCCTTGAGTATACCAGTTTGGTGGTCTCTATAGTTAAATTCAGCCAGCTATGTATTTCAATTCATATCCAGGAATTGTTTCCTTGAGTTGAGAAAAACACCTGCATTAGAAGAACCCCAATTGTCTCATCCTGGGTCATCTCCAGTCATTCTGATGAATATCTGGTCACTGGATTCAGATGACTCTGGTGGAGAAGTGAGGCTGGTGACTTACACAGCCCTCCCTCACTCAAAACAAAGTCAAGTGCAAGTCATGTCATTATTTCTCTGATGGCATGGTCTTTTTCCACAATGAAGGATGGACACACATTTGAGCAAATAAAACTTAGTGTGAACTCAAAATAACCTGACTCATTAGTGGAAATAGGGGAGATATTCTATTTCTTTGAAATGGTTTTCATTTGCAGTGATACATTTTACAGAAAAGACAGTTCTAGAGGAAAGTATGCATTTGATTTTTTCAGGGCCTACATCAATCTGGCATTAGAGAAGCTACACTTCAAGGCATGTAACAAAATTGAGGAGGAATTATGGAAAGACTTTCAGATCACTCTGTATTCTATGGAAATGAAAAAAAAATGGACTTAATGACTTGGAAAATATTCCAAGACTTTGAGAGAAATATTTTTGCTATATCCTTTATCATTCAAATCAATGTCTTTTGATTACATTCAATGGAAAGGAGAATCACCTGTATGTAAAAAAATCAGAAAATTTTGGAAATGCACAATTATTTCATCATCATTTATTGAATCACAGCAATACAACAGTACTTTCTCTGAGGAAGAAATTATTTCAAAGAAATTTGATACAATTATGGATGTATGAATATTCTGGAATACATCAAATTCTGTGTTGTGTGGAATGCTTTTCATTTGCAATGATATTTTGTATCCATTTAGAGCAAAGTTTTATTATATGACACTCTTATTTGTGAGTATCTTTTTCAGTTTCTCGATTTTGACACACTCATATCTATAGAGGGTACAGAGATTAAACTATTTGGAATAAAATAAAACATTTAATAGGAATGATTTTGCTTAACTACCACTTTATTTGAATTGAATGTATAATATTACACCTTCAGTCTTCCATTTTGTCGTTTATTGTAGTCAGTAAACTAAGTCACCTTTCTCCCTTAGTCCATATTGTGGAAAAGGTTATTTATTTTGAGAAAATAATTTTCACAAGAATAAAGGTTATTTGACTAAATAAACACAATACTGTGGTAGTCACTTGATATGGTGTTGGAGATAGAGGAGAATCATGAAATTAAATAAACATCTCAACATCTGATTTACTCTTTTCTGTGGAATAATTTCTATCAGCGGAGAGACATTGTATCCATGTAGAGTAAAAACTTACTGCTAGAGGAAAGCAAGAGGCAGAACTCTCATTCATTAGCATTAGGACCTACACTACTGATTTGTCCAAGAGAAATCCACTTCGTTTCACATCATGACCTTTAGGAGAAATGATTGAAATTTTTAAGAAGATATATAATCTATGGGAATAAAAAAGTGAGCTTAATAACTGGAATATTCTTTGACAAAGAAACCTTTACTATATTCAATGCAATTTCCTTGTGACAACACTCATTGAATGGATCTTAGTCATTACATAGAACAAGAAAATCTTATTCTTTAAAATTATTCTTAGAATTCCAAATAAGTAAAGTGTTTTCCTTACTTTTAATAGATAAGGTTGTGCTTAACAGTGACACTTTTTTCTTTATTTAAAATAAAAATTAAAAAATACACTTTTTGTTATTATGGTTTAGTAAATACTGTAGTCAAAATCGATCATTTTTCTACTTGAATCTATGTGCAAGACATCAAGAGAGTTGTCTTTATGTCTATGTTGGGAGTATATGATTATTTTACCATCTTTCCTAGAATTATAGTAATAGAATGCTTTCTCTAAGGAAGAAATTATTTCATAGTAGCTTGATATAAGAGTGACATGAGAGATGTTTTGAAAGTAAAAAGATGCCCTGTAACACATGAGATTCATTCCTTTTCTGTGAAATGTTTCCATTTTCAATAGTACTATATCCATATAGGACAAAGTTTTATTCCTAGAAGAAAGCAAGATACAGAACTCCCATTCATTTGCTTCTCTATCAATAAGCTGGTGGAAACTGTCACTTTATGTTCCATTGTGGACTTCATGAGGAATATAAGAAAGCTTTAAGAAGATCGCTATGTAGTCTATAGCAATAATGACTTTAGTGACTTGTAATATTCCTTGACAAAGGGACTTCTGCTTAACCCCCACGAAACAGCACAAATTGATTCAGGCGATTCTGGTCATTTCATAGAAAGCAAGAAACTCTTAACACAGTCATTGCATGGTTCTTTTACAATCAAGAAAAGAACCACAGCAAAACTGGACAACATAGATATATCTAGTGGATACAAATTTAATCCATTTGAAATTAGATATGCCATTTAATAGGAAGTATTTTGCTTAAGTTCAACTCAGTTTTTAGGATTACTCCTTGAGTATTCCAGCTGGGTGATAATTTTAGGTAATTCATCTGCCTTTCCAATCTCATTGTAGTTAAGAAAATTTCCTGAGTGAGAATAATTCTTATTTTATAAATGAAAATCAGATAAAAAGATATTAAAATAACATTAGACAGTGTAAAATACTTGGGAATCTGCCTGCCAAGACAAACTCAGAAATTATATGAACACAATTATGAAGAATCTGCATTAATTTTATGTGATTACACTCAATTCAAATGACCCTTTGTTATTACATGGAAAGTAAGGACATCTTTAATTGAGTGTGCACTATTCTTTTAACAACAGTCAAAGAATCATAGCAAAATGAACAGTCACTTTACCAGGGGAGATATCATTGAAATGGATATTAGCACCCAGGATGAAATTGAGAAATTGACTATTGAACACAATGATTTCATTTTGTTGGTAGGGACCCCTTGGGGTCCCAGTTTCAGAGTGTAGTTGGTTTAAGAGGACAGGAGAAAGGAAAGGTAAACAGTTCAGAATGAGACATATCATTCATTGAGAAGGATTGTACTTAACCATGATTCCATTTCATCATTTAAATTTAATATGCAATAATATTTTTCAATATTTGGGGCAGTTCTACTAATGACAACTCTATTTCCGCCTAAGCCTTCTGTTGGAAAATGTGCCTCTCTATTCACAATCTAAAAAGAAACCATGCAATTACTCCTATAATGCCAAAGCAAATCTGTGAAGAGAATCATAGCATGGTGAATGGGAAATGTAAGGTAAAACCCAATAGATCATTTTGCTCTCTGAAGCTATCTCAGACAAATATTGAGAAATCTGAGATTAGTTGGGAGAAACTCAATCAGGAAGGCCCATGCATAGCCTTTCACCATAAAAACTGGGCTGGGGCATCTAATAAATCTTTCAAGGAGTCCAGAAAAATCTACACCCCTGTAGTTCTCACCCTGGATCAGGATAGTAGATTCGACAAGGAAATGGAGCAAAGTTAAGGAGTGAGACTTCATTATTTTCATTCTTACCTTGTAGAGGCTGCCAGCTAGATTAGAGGGTCTGAAATTAGCACCTGTCTACTAGAGCTCCAACCGGGGAAAAGTATGGAGTTATGCTCAGATGTAAACTGAAGAAAGGAACCTGCCAGTAACAGATATCCTTGGTCAGCTCACTGAAGTTGTACTCAAAGTTTACAACTCACTGGCTTGCATCAGATTTGAGATCCTTAAAGAACATAGTACTCAATACCTAGCTAAAGCAGATATAGTATATGAGTTTATACAAATTGGGACCAAATAAGTTGTAGCACCAGTGTGATATTCACAGTGCCTCCAGAGTCCATGAATATGCTGGCACAATTCTGATGTAATGTAATACAACATGTAATACAACAGACTCTCCACATGGAAAACAGAACCAAAACATTTATTCAGATACCAGAAAGCTAAATCCCAACACCAGAAAGCCAAATCTGTCATAGTAACAAAGAAATCCATACACAATAATAATGCAGAGGGCAACACCATTCCCAAGCCTTCCCTCTGTTAAGCTTCCCACAAACCAGTTCCCTTAAACAAATCACAAACTTTCTCACTCATGCTTGCCAGATGCCTTTCTCACTTCTGACTGCTCTCTAACTTCCTCTCAGCTCTCCTCTACCCCCTCCTTGACCTGTTCCACCCTTCCTGCTCCTCCCCTTCCTGTTCCATGTGACTTGACACATGTAACTCAGGCTTCTACCCAGGTCACATGGGCCTATTAATAGATGGGAAAGATCTTTCCATTAAGAAGTAAAATTACATTAACAATAAGCAAAAATATATTATTAATACATTCAGCCCCAAAATCTTTCTTATCCATTACATAGGGAAATGGGGCAACTGCTATCCACAAAACTTTAGCAGGGATAATAAAAAATAGGCATATAAAACAATATCTTAGGCAACTGGTATCAATAGAACTTTAGAACAATATAACAGGGATCACACAAAATAAGCACATAATACAATATCTTAGAATGGGGTTTGAGCACAAGCACCCCAGTATTCCCTCCTCAAATAAATGGGCCCCAAAATCTTGGGATAAGGGACTACTTCCTGCTGAGATTGGACATAGAGCTGTTTCTGCCCTACATGGTCCCATTTGAGGGGTCAGTTCTTTAGCTAGCATCTGGAGATTAATTGACTCCAGGTTCAGGGGTGACACATCACAGCCATGGACATGGGGTGACATCCATTTTAAGTAATCAGGCACCTACAGGTGGAGGGTACTAAGCCTGCAGAAAACAAATCTGACAAACAAGGTGAATGGACAAAAAGTCAAAAAGAAACAAGAAGACAATCACCAGAAGCAGGGTAGATATAGAGTCAACCCTACTTCTGGAGTCCATGAACCCACTATCATAGTGCCATTCACTGTTATAAACTGTTTTATAATTTGAAGTTTGGGGGTCATCATTCGGACTAGAGGTAAACTTTCTTCAGTCAGAGCTGAGGTCTGGACAATTTCCTGTTCTCCTTGGTTCCCAGTTTTCACAATATTGTGCTTTCAGCCCATTCCCTTTCTAGGGAGGAACAAGATAACTCCTCCCAACCTGGGATATCCATTTCTTCCTCAAAAGCCTTTCTGTCTCCAAATAGAGGTGTGATATTTTGTGATCCCATCCTTATTACCATTTGTAGTGCCAACATGATATTCACAGTGCCTTCAGAGGCCATGAAGATGCTGACACAATTCTGAATCGTGAAATACCGAAGACTCTCCACATGGAAGACAGAACCAAAACATTTATTCAGACACCAGAAAATCAAATCCCAACACCAGAAAGCCAAATCCATCACAGTAACAAAGAAATCTATACACAAAAGCAATGTAGAGGGCAACACCCTCTGTTAAGCTTTCCACAAACCAGCTCCCTTAAGCAAATTATGAACAATCTCTCTCACTCACACTTGCCAACTGCCCTTCCCAGCTTTGACTGCTCTCTGACTAACTTCCTCTTAGCTCCACTCTAGTTTCATCTCTTCCTACTCTATCCTTCTTGCTTCACCCTTTCCTATTCCATGTGACTTGACTCATGTGACTCAGATTTCCATGGACTTAAGCAGGTCACAGGGACCTGTTAATGGGTGGGAAAGAACTTTTCATTAAGAAGCAAAATGCATTTTCAATACATAAGTCCCCATCCTTTCCCTCAAAAATTGGAAAGAGTCTAGCCCTACAACACAATCTTATTTCAATAAGTAAGGTTGGAAGAATGAATAAACATGGTTTCTTTGTCCTTCCCCCAAAAGGATATGAGAAAGTTTGTTATGGAGTGAGGCAAACTAAAGACAGATTCTTAAGATAATAACTCTTTGTCATTTCATACAAAACCTCAAAGAAAACACAGCTTTATCGAAAGGTAAGGTAAACTAGAATTCTACGATGAAAGGAACCAAGATTAAAAATAATATTATAAAGTAAATGAAAGCTCTAGAAGGAAGAAATTGAAGCTCCACAGGGAATGACTTATAAGAAGATTAACAACATAAGATTATTATTCGAATAAGAATAAATATTCTTATTTATTCTTATTGTAAATATTATTCAATAAGAAATTCCTTGAAAACTAGAATAGATCAAACAGAAGTCTCCATGAGACAATAAGCAACATTAAAATAAATTTGAAGGACAAAATAAATAAAAGAAAACAAAGCAATTAAAAACAACTGATTTGGGCAACTAAACAAGGAGGTATAAAAATGACTATGCATTAGAATCTAGAAGAGCTCAGAAGTCCCATAAAACTCCAATAAATTCCAAATTCCAATAAAGCTCTTAAGATGAAAGGAATTTTTTTTTTAAAGATAATGAGCTACAGGTTTCTTTATCCAGCCTAAGACTATTCAAAAGACTACCATTTTTGAGGAAATTCTGAATACAGATGAACCAGGTGGATCTCTAAGCACCACAACATACACAGGGGGACAGGTCCAACTCTCTGACCATAGTTACCGGAGAGGGAAGCACTAACATCTGGGTTTTCAAAGCCAGGAGTGATTCTTAGGGGTTCCCAGAGTCCTTGTTTGGCCAAACAAACACTTCCAGTCAGTAAACTAACAAAATAAAACCACACCTCAGAGTCTTTATACACTTTTTTAGAGCCAGAGGGAATCTCAGGGGGTGCCTTGAGAATTAGTGCCTCATTAACAAAACACATGGACCTCCCTACAAATCTTCCCAGGTGAGACAATGGTTGTGAAAGATCCTCCTTAATCACATTATTCAGAGGTACTTTTAGTAAAATAAAAATAGCAAAAGATTACTTTGCTTGGCCTTACACCAGGATAAGCGTAACGCCTAGCACAAAATAACCCTGTTATAGCAGAAGAAAGGGACTACCTGTGTCCATGCTCTTTTACTCCTCCAGGTGCCAGTTACCTTCAGAGGGTACAACTCCCTTGCCCAGGACAAGTAAGTTTTTCAAGCATTAGATTTCACAGGCCTCATCCAGGGTAAAAGCTTTAATCTGCCTTCACTGATTATTTCTTTTCATCCATATGATCATTCATCAGTGGAATTCTCCCCTCATCTCCAAAGTAAGGTCTTCTTCACTTCCACCTTTTTAAATCTTACTCATACCCATCCACCTCACCTAATTCCTTATAGGATATTTACTTTCTGAGGCTGCAGAGATCACTTTCACTTTATCACTTTCCCTTTATTTGAACCTGGCATTTCACTCATTCCTATCTATCCCTCTGTTCACCTTACCTCCTTTATGATCCCATCCTTGTTTTACTATTGTCCCTCAAAGGAAGCATTGACCTATAGGCAGCATGAAATCAGGTTCTATTCGAATGTCCCCTATCCTTCACTGTTACCTTTGCCAAATGTCTACCTCCATCCTGGTCTCTTTGTGTTTGTTTAGAAAGAATTGTCTTTCTGGTCTCCCTATTATCAATCTGCTGCTATTACTGTCTTTGCTGCACTTATTCACTCCTGCTGCATTTCTTTTGTCTGGGATCTCTGAGAGACAAATAAACTCTTTACTGCTGTTTTTCTTTCTAAAAATATTTCAATTTTTTCTTTAATATTGAATGTCCATCTCTTATACTGTATGTTTAAGCTCAGATTTTAAGGGTAGGTCATCCTGGGTTTGCTCTTTGCAATACATTATTCCATTTCCTCCTCCTTTTTCTAGTAGTTTCAGAATAGTCTTGCCTTTTTCACATATCCTTTCCTTTGCATTTTATGGTTTTTCTCCTGATGGTTTGTAGAACTTTTGTTTTCTGCATTGAATTTTCAAATTTAACCATCATGTGCCTTGGAATTTGCAACTTTTGTTTATTTTATTTTTTAGGTGACTTGTGAATTCCTTCAATTGGAATTTCATTTTCTATATATAGATGTTCTGACCAGTTCTCTTTTGGGAGACCTATGATACCTACATTTTCTCTGTGCAATTTTGCCTTTGAGTTCAGTATATTTTTTGATGTCTTAGTGAGCATATTTTAAAATTGTTATTATATCTTGGATTCTCTTTTCTAGGTTGTTCATGAATTCTGTGTATTTACAATCCCAACTTGCTGTTCTTCCTTACGTTTCTTTGGTGAGGTGTGCCATTATAGATTCAAGTTTTTCTACTGTTGTCATTATTTTTGCTCCACAAGACATATTTTTTCTTTTAATTCTAATTTCTCTTTTAAACCACTCAGGAATAAAGTGTTGTGATATCATGGTCTCTTCAAATTCCAGTCTTGCATTCCTTTATTTTGCAATGTTTATTCATAGGTGCTTGCATTCATTTGCTAGATCTGGAGACCATATTTCCTTTCATTGTTATTGCTTTTCCTATTGATTTATCTATTTATGTTCAAGATCTTTGAGATTTAATCTTCCTGAAATATTTGGCGTTTTCATTCTTCCCCACCTCTGATTTTCTTGATCTTCTTTCTTCTTAGATCATAGGGATCTGAATTTTGAGAGCTAGAGAGCAAAGGGTTTCATCCTTCTCCCACATTGGACAATTAGAGGTTCAATAGTCTAGGTCTCTACCCCAACTTCTTATGAGTACTCAGAACTGGTGCAAGCTGGATTCTGTGCTAGGTTCTTCAGGTTCAGTGGAATTCTATGTAACCCTTCAATCTTCCTTCAATCCTGGTGACCTCTGCCACTTCTGGTTCAGGGCTTGTTTCTCCTGGTACTGATAGTTCAGAGGTTTGTATTTCTGGTGCTTCCAAGTTGTTGCCCCCAGCAGGTTTTTGCTCCTATTCTCAAACTGATGTCAGTGAAAAAAATTAAATTAATTCTGCATAATTGTTTTATTGATCCTATTTACAGTTAACTGATCTTCTCTTATAATTGCCTAACTCATGCTTCTTTTTCTCAGAACTTAGTTCAGGAATTCAACTGACTTGGCAATGAATGAGTTCTACTAATTCTATTCTTGCCTCAAGGAAATCTGTTATACTTGAGAGAAGCAGATGGACACAAGGAAGTATGGTCCACTATTCCAGACTTTTCAGGTGAACTCAGACAATGAATGTTTTTTAATCACCAGAGTTTAGCTTCCCTCTCAGTTAGCTTAAAGTTATAATTAAGGGGAAAACTGTTATCTACTATATTTTATCTTCACTTCCAACAAAAATATCAAGACATATGGTATTATCTTTAGTTAGCTCAAAGAAATATATTATCTGAAAGAGATATATTACTCTAGGACACAGGGAGTCTGCTATCCTTGGTCCACCATGCTACAGGATGCACATGGGTCCCATAAATCAATCAAGCATTTCTCTAAGACAGAGAAGGATGTCTTCCAACCGCTTCATGATTGCTAATCTGCTCTTCTTGATGTAACCAGTTGTATTGGACACACTCCCATGATGTTGTCTACTTTGTAACCAATCATATTGTCTTCCCCAGGTGCCCAGCTCTGGATTCCCCAAAACAATATTAAGGCTGGTGAGTCCTACCTTGGGATTTTTGGTTATTGAGAGGTTATTGAACTGCTAGGCCATTTCATAAATTTGATTATTCTCAGATCATTGTCTCTAAGCTTACTTTAATTTTCAAATGTAAAAGTTCTGAGCAAAGTTCCACAGCCTGTAGCTGGGTTCTCATGGAACTGGGAAGAGGGATAGGGGGAATGGAATGCAAGCATAAGTTTTAATGTAAGCTTATGTTGTGTGCTTGTGGCTGCTAGTATGACCTCACTGTCATATTGTGGAGGTTGGGGAGGGGCTGTGAGCTCAGTGTCAGTGAGCATCAGTTTTCAAGGTTTCTGTTTTAAACTTCTTTTAAGTTCTGGGTGTCCTAAACCAGGGCTTCTTAAACTTTTTCTACTTACAACTCTGCACTTCTTAAATGGTGGCTTGTAACCCATCCCCATATGGGGTTGTAACCCACAGTTTAAGAAGCGCTATGCCTAATCCATGGAGACAGCTGAATTTACTTTATCTTTGGTATATAATTTTTATTTTGGACAGCTTTGAGAGGTTGCAATGCTCAGAGAAAATGTCTAATGCACCATCTTATTGCTCACACATGACCTGGATCCTTGTGTACTTTATAACAATTATCTCAATGATACCTCTGCGGTTATTTTGATGATGATGATGATGATGATGATGATGATGATGATGATGATGATATTGATGATGACAATGACAACAATGATAATCATGTTGTTATTGTTGCTGCTGTTGTTTTTACATCCCCAAATGTGTCTTTATTTTTTCCTTCTTCTGGGATAATTCGTTTCATTATCTGTGTCTTCTTTTATAGTTGTATTTGTTTATCTTTTCAGAGTATTTCTGTTGTCTGAGGTGTTTGCAAGGCACATGTTTGTTTTTTTTTTCTTTTGCAAGCTCACATATGGTTTTCTCTATAGAAGTATTTCAAAGTTACTTTTTTCCACAGAATATGCATATTTTTTTAAATTAATGATTAAACTCAGATTTGTAGGTATGCTACCTTGAGATAAATTTTGAGTTCTTTTCCTCTTTGGAGCACATTATTTCATCCTTTCCTGAAGTTTCTATGGTCTTTATGTTGAAGTTTTTTCCCCCAGATCTCTTGAAGAATTTGTTTTCTGTGATTGGAATGGTTAAATTTAGTCACCCACTACATGTTTTGGATTTTTCAGAATTTGTTTTTAATTATCTGTGAATTATTGTGACTGACACTTTCTACTTGTTCAGAAATTCTGGGCAATTTTCTTATAGAATTTCTTGAATTATGCTGCTCAATTTTTTTAAAAAAAATATTGTGTTCTTCTGGGAGACCTATAATCCTTGATTTGTCATTGTTACTCATCTCAAAGTTTAAAATATTTTGCTTGTATAGAGAGAATGTATTCTTTTAAAGTTATTTCTTTTTTTCTTCCATATTATCCTCTTCTTCTCTATATTTGTATTCTCATTAGTTTTTCTCTCGTTTCTTTTGCTGAAATTTGCCATTATGGATTCAAGTTTTTCTATTCTGCCAACTATTTCTGCTCATTATAAATTCTACTTTTGTTTTTCTTATATCACTCACCATTTGTTAATTAATTTTCTTTTGTTTTGTAATATTTAATGGGAGATATTTGGACTCATTTATAGTATGAGATCGTATTCTTTCTTGTTGAGTTTATCTGTTTATGCTCTAAGTTTTAAAATGAGTATTTGTTTTGCTGAGATTTTTTGGTAATTTTCATCAGTTTTTCTTATAGTCCCTTATTGTTCACTTTCTGACTCCTTCCCCTTTTATTGTAGTTTCTCCAGGGGCTAAAACTCAAAGCTTTCTTACCCACCTCCATCACTAGGAAATTAACTTTTTAACAACCTCAGTCTTTTTCCAAAGTGTCTTGGGAGGAAGGGGTAAAACTAGTTTCAACTTGATGCCAGTCATCTTTTTTTCGGACCTAGTGAAATAATTTTTAGTTCTCTGATAGTTGTGCAAGCACAACATTATGAAGCTAGCATCCCCAGGCAGTGCAAGCTTCTCACTTGTACATAACTTTAGCTCCATGGTATATGGTATAAGAAACAGAGTTTTGCTGCAAGCAAGTGAGTAAGTATGTACTTTTTGGCAGAGAATGGTGCCCAGTGTGGGAGGGGCTGCCATGTGTTATGGATTAAGCTTTAACCTTCTCTACTGTTTGTTCATGTGATTGCTTTTCATTAGTGTTCTTTGTGTCTTAGACCACAGAAACAAATGATATTTTTTTTTCTCTTTTACATAATTCTTACTTTGGAGAGGTTTGAGAATTTGTGTGTATCAGAGATTCACCATATTTTTAGTCACATGATGCAGAAGTCTGGAATTTGTCCCCTTTCATTAGTATCTTAGTCCTTGAATTGTCCCTAGGTTAGTACCAACTGGCAGCAATGTCTTCGTTGGGAGACAAGGATAAATTGGATGTGACAAAGTGATGTATATTCAATACTGTTTAAGGAGTCTATCTCTGCAACTATACCATATCTGCAGGGAACATTTTAAGAACTACAATAAAATAACTGTCAGGAAATATGAGTTACTGCTTTTCAACATATGTTTTTTAAACTTCTAGTAGTTTTCTCCCAATCTGTATTTTTAATGATGAGAAAGTATGTCCCAGACTTTGTAAGGTTATTGTATACCAGTGGTTCTTACTATACCACTCTACTAAATACTAAAACCTAGTAAATATCTAAAAGTTAATTTAATCTGACTTACTAATTGATTTCAATTGATTATCAACTAGAGAAGAACTATTGTGGAGGCTTATAAGCTATAGTATTATAGCTGGGTAATGAAATGGATAGAATACAGCCTGGAGTCAAGAAGACTCTTCTTCCTGAGTTCAAATCTGGCCTCAGACATTTACTAGCTCTGTGACCATGGGCAAATCACTTCACCCTGTTTACCTCAATTTTTTCATGTGTAAAATGAGCTAGAGAAGGAAATGGCAAACCATTATAGTATCTTTGTTGAGAAAACCCCAAATAGAGTCACAAAAGTTGGACACAACTAAAAAGACTGAATAACAACAAATAACAACAACCTATTACCATCCTTTCAGTGGTACCCCTAGGATCATGGGAGGAGATGGAATAGTCTTGCTCTGGGACCCAACATGACTGTCTAGTTGTAGGTTATAAGACTGACTCCAGACCCTGATTGATCTATATATAGCAGGTCACACCAGAAAAAAATTTAAGAAGCAAGGAAAAAATTATATTTTGGACACATAGATAAGGAAGGACTCTCATGAATTGACAAAGGATAGAAAGGATCCAATGATAAAGAATAAATAATTTAAATTAAATAAAGAATAAATAATTTAAATTAAAAGCTTAAGTATAAAAAAGTTACAAGTGAAAATCAATTAATTGGGAAAATACTTGCAGGAATTTTCCCTCACAAATATCTTACTGCATGAACAGGCACATATTTCCTAAGGAATATATCCAAGCTTTCAACTTCCATATGAAAAAAAGTGATCCAAGTCAAGAGAAATTCATATTATAGTAACTCTTAGTTTCTATGTTATTTCCACAAGATTGGAAAATGAAAAATGATAAAGATTGGGAGGGATATGTGGGAAGACACATAGATTAATGTGCTTTTAGCATAGCTGTGAAATTGTCTAGACATCCTGGAAAGCAACTTGGAACCATGCCCTCAAAGTCACTAAACTCTTTATACCCTATATCCTACCATTAACACTACTATGCCCATATCCTAAAAAGACAAAAAAGGGAAAAAAAGACTTAGATAAATGAAAGTATTCATGTTAGGAATTTAAAAAATGAAATTAAATAACAAAGAAGCTTGATGCTCAGTCACAAAGTTTTTCTTGATATTCTGTCAAAAACAATGAGTAGAAATTAGACCCAGAGGAGGAGCCAAGATGGTGGAGTAGAAAGACTCACGTATGCTAGCTCCGAATCCATAGCCCATAAATTTCCTGTAAAAAGAACTCCCCACAAATTCTGGATCACTGCAAGGCGCACAGAAACACAGTGGAAGAGATTTCCATTCCAGAGAGCCCTGGAGAGCCATCCCCAGGGCTCCATCGCACCCTGGAAAGTGGAGCCCACCCCTGAGCTGCCCTGGCCGCACGGCCACAGAGAAGCAGATCCGGGCAGGCTTCAGGGATGGAACCTCCGGGGGCCGGGAAGGTCCCTCCACCCACAGGTGCTACAGGTCAGTGAGAGAGACGTCTGAGCTGGCTGAGAGGCGAGCAGGGTGTCTCCGTGACTTGGGCCCCCTCGGGAGGCAGCGGCAGAGGCCGTGGTGGTGGCCCGGGACTCCCTGAGCAAGCAGGAGCTCCATTACTGAAGGTCTCTGCATAAAACCCCTCAGGGAGCTGAGCCTAGGAGATGGCCCTTCCCCCACCCGCTCCATTACTGAAGGTCTCTGCATAAACCCCCTGAGGGAACTGAGCCTGGGAGGTGGCCCTGCCCCCACCCCAGCACCAGAACTTAGGCTCACATTGTATAGCAGCTGCTCCTGCCATGGATAGCCTTGAGACTGGGAAGCAGCATTGAATCTCAGACCCCAAGCACTAGCTGGGCAGATCTAGGCAGGGGTGCAGAGGAATCTCAGAAGTCAAGTAACTGTCTGGGAAAATGCCCAGAAAAAGGAAGCAAAATAAGACCATAGAGAACTACTTTATTGGGGAAGAGATGTTCCTTTCTCCTTTCATTTCTGATGAGGAAGTACAATGCTTGCCATCAGGGAAAGACGTGGAGGTTGAGGCCTCTTTATCCCAGACATCCAAGGTGGATGTCCGGTGGGCTCAGGCCATGGAAGAGCTCAAAAAGGATTTTGAAAATCAAGTTAGACAGGTGGAAGAAAAACTGGGAAGAGAAATGAGAGAGATGCAAGAAAAGCATGAAAAACAGGTCAATACCTTGGTAAAGGAGACCCAAAAAAATGCTGAAGAAAATAACACCTTGAAAAATAGGCTAACTCAATTGGCAAAAGAGGTTCAAAAAGCCAATGAGGAAAAGAATGCTTTCAAAAGAAAAATTAGTCAAATGGAAAAAGAGGTTCAAAAGCTCACTGAAGAAAATAGTTCTCTCAAAATTAGAATGGAACAGATGGAATCTAATGACTTTCTGAGAAACCAAGAAATCACCAAACAAAACCAAAAGAATGAAAAAATGGAAGAGAATGTGAAACATCTCATTGGAAAAACAACTGATATGGAAAATAGATCCAGGAGAGACAATTTAAAAATTATGGGACTACCTGAAAGTCATGATCAAAAAAAGAGCCTAGACATCACCTTTCATGAAATTATGAAGGAAAACTGCCCTGACATTCTAGAACCAGAGGGCACAATAAGTATTGAAGGAATCCATCGATCATCACCTGAAAGAGATCCAAAAAGAGAAACTCCTAGGAACATTGTGGCCAAATTCCAGAATTCCCAGGTCAAGGAGAAAATATTGCAAGCAGCTAGAATGAAACAATTCCAGTATTGTGGAAATAAAATCAGGATAACACAAGATCTAGCAGCTTCTACATTAAGGGATTGAAGGGCGTGGAACAGGATATTCCAGAAGTCAAAGGAACTAGGGCTCAAACCAAGAATCACCTACCCAGAAAAACTGAGTATAATACTTCAGGGGAAAAAATGGTCTTCCAATGAAATCGAAGGCTTTCAAGCATTCTTGATGAAAAGACCAGAACTGAAAAGAAAATTTGATTTTCAAACACAAGAATGAGAAGAAGCATGAAAAAGTAAACAGCAAAGGGAAGTCATAAGGGACTTACCAAAGGTGAACTGTTCACATTCCTACATGGAAAGACAATATTTGTAACTCTTAAAACGTTTCAGTATCTGGGTAGTTGGTGGGACCACACACAGACGTACACACACACACACGCACACACACACATGTACATGCATGCATGCACACACACATACACACAAGCACACACATACAGAGACAGAGAGCACAGAGTGAATTGAATAGGATGGGACCATATCTCAAAAGAAATTACGGTAAATGGTGAGAGAGAAATGTAGTGGGAGGAGAGAGGGTGAAATGGAATGGGGTAAATTATATCTCATTCAAGAGGCAAGCAGGAGACTTTAGTGGAGGGAAAAAGAGGAGAGCTGAGAAAAAAACATGAAGTTTACCCTCATCACATTCGACTAAAGGAAGGAGTAAAATGCACACTCATTTTGGTATGAAAACCTACCTTACAGTACAGAAAAATGGGGAAGAAGGAGATAAGCAGGGAGGGAGGGATGATGGAAGGGAGGGCAATGGGAGAAGGGAGCAATTTGAAGTCAACACTCTTGGGGAGGAACAGGATCAAAAGACAGAATAGAAACAATGGGGGGCAGAATAGGATGGAGAGAAATACAGTTAGTCTTACACAACACGACTGTTATCAAAGTCATTTGCAAAACTACACAGATATGGCCTATATTGAATTGCCTGCCTTCCCAAAGGGAATGGGGGGGAGGGATGGGGAGAATTTGGAACTCAAAGTTTTAGGAACAACTTTTTAGTATTGTTGTTGCTACTGGGAAATAAGAAATACAGTTAATGGAGAATAGAAAGTCATCTGACCCTACACGACACAGGAGAAGATGGGGACAAGAGAAGGGAGGGATGATAGAAGAGAGGGCAGATTGGTGATAGGGAAAATTAGAATGCTTGGTGTATTGGGGTGGGGGGAGGGGATAAATGGGGAGAAAATTTGGAAGCCAAAATTTTGTGAAAATGAATATAAAAAGTTAAATAAATAAATAAATTAAAAAAACATAAATAGGGGTGCAGCACTCCCGCTATCTGGAAAAAAAAAAGAAATTAGACCCAGATGATTATGTGTGTATTTATTAGATTCTAATGCTATTTTACTACCAATGAATTTGAAACTTTATTTTTCACATAGTTTAACAATTTTTTTTCCTAGAAACTCTTTTAATATGTAAGTTCATTTTTTTCAGGGGGAGGAGAACAGCTACAAAAGTCACTGGGATCCTGTGTAATTTCTTCTTTATTGCCTTAGAGTGTGTGTGGTATAGTTTCCCTCATTTTATTTCATAAATCATAGTCACCTGTTCCTTTAATCTAAGCTGAAATCCATTACTTCCCGGATGCTTAACTTATGTAATGCTAAACTTTAGTCATACACGTAATAAAATAAAAATTTTAAAGTAATATATTGAATTATTTACAGGCATCCCTTTGATATCCCAGGAGTTAGTGGCAATACCCCTGAAATATGGAAAATCCATGTAAATTATTTTGACCCTCCATTCCAGAGAAGAAATCTGAATTACTATGTTATTAAAAGATAAAATAGGCTGGTATTATACAATTCTACACATACATTTTATGCATTTATGAGTTTCTAAATTTTGTCTTTGTCATTTGCTGGCTTTAATGTTGTCTGTACTTCAGCAAAACTCCCCAAAATTCTTATTTAATTTCTGATCTGACCTGTGATACATTAAAACCACAATGGGAAAAGTCACAATCAGGATGAGATAACTGCAGAAGGAGAATGAAGGATACTTTAAAAGAAGATGCTCTTTGGAACTGGCCAATCATTTCTACAAAATCATTTCTACAAAACCTCTTGAGGGCAGTCATAGTGTAGGGAAATTGAGGTTTCTGTTGGTCAAATTGTTGCAACAAATCACCCACATTTTACTGCTAATATATATGCATAATGAAGATTGCAATTCAGTCTAGGTAGAGAAAGAACTGCTATGTTGCCTTCTTAGCCTACCTTCATTTCTAGATCAAATTAGTTTTCAGATATGTGTCAGATTGTCTGATGCCTAAGTTAGGTACTTATCTGAAACAAATGGCTTCAATCTTCTTTCAAATGTAGAGTCTGAGTAGGAAAAAACATCAAACATTAGACCTGAAGGAATCTGTCTAGCTTTCGTTAGATGGGTGTGGTGGCTATAACCTCTGTGTTTTTAACAAGAAGAGATTTTGCCATATCAATTCTGAGATGATTGGTCTGACTCTAAAGAGATGAAATATGTCACTAGAGACTAAGTCTAGAAGAGTCCAGTGGGGTCAATGAGGGGCAGGTCCTATGAACCCAGTGGAAGAAAGTATCCAGTGAGGAGCAATAAAACATCATTCCCTGAAGACATGAAAGGTGAAGTTGCATTACAGATGTGTTACACTTCACGTATATTCCTTTTATGCAAGATTTTCCTCCCTCACCCTGTGCTACTTGGAATATTTTTATCTGGCTCACTCTCTCTACTAATAGTATGTACATGTATGAACTGTGTCCTACATTTATGGGAATATGCCCCATTTTAAAGGATAAAGAGGTCTGAACTATTGAGTGTGTAGAGGTGAATAATGTGAAATATGTATAAGTTCCATAACAGCAGGGACTATCTTTTATCTTTTTTTGTAACTCTGGCAATTAACACAGTGCTGACACATAATGAGCCCTTAATAAATGTTTATCAACTGGCTGACTGACTGAAAAGTAGAATGGGCCCAGGTGGTGAAAAACGTTTTCAATACCAGGCAGAGTGGTTCATTTTTGTTTGTTTTTGTCCTCTAGTTAACAAGGAACCACCGTAATTGAATAGAAAATCACTTTGGCTGCTATGGAAGATGCATTGGGGTGTCAGGTAGACCAGGTAGGATGCAATTACAATAGTCCAGGTGAGAAGTGATGAGGGCTTGAGTTACTGTAGTGGTTAAGTGAAGAGAAAGAAGGAGATACATTTGAGAGATGTTGTGGAGATAGAAATAACGTTTGCAACTGATTGAATTTCTAGGCTGAATGAAAATGAGGAATCTGGTTGACCGCAGATAAGGAAGATGATAAAAATGGTGTTTTGGGGAGGGAAAATTGTTGAGTTCTGTTTTGAACATACATTATACCGAATTTGACATGCCTGTGAAACAGTCTACAGGGAAATACCTTAAGATCCCTCATGTAAAACATGTTGAATGCCTATCTGTGTTGAGTCTTTTACTTAGGGGTTGGCAGATATGTACATCATATGGAAAACCAAGTCATTACCTTCATGAGGCTAATGATTTAAAAGGTATAATAGTTGTAATAGTTATATACATGTAGCAGCTAAAGTTTGTAAAGAACTTCACTTATCCTGTGTCGCTTTTTTCTTACAATAAGCTTGAGAGATAAGTGATCACCATGATGGTGATGATAAGGATGATGATGATTTTGCAGATGGGGAAACTGAAACCCAGAAAATTTAAGTGACTTGACCTATACAACACCACTAATAAGTGTCATAAGCAGGATTATATCCCATATAATCTTTACTTCAAGTTCACAATGTGGAACCCTTCACATTAAGTGTCTCTAAAGTAAGGAGTATACAGCCTAGGACATACAAAACATGTTCTTTTGGAAAGGAAGTATTATAACCTTTATGTGTTTTTATCTAAAAATGAGATAGACATTCCATTTAACTACTATTTAGAATGTAAATTTACATGGGCACCACTCACTTGGTCCATATGTCTAATAGTCATGTACTGTATATGAGCTTTCTTAAGGGAAGAGAAAGTATTCAATAAGATGGAGGTATTGAAAATGGTACCCTCAATGGTTTTTGAACTTCCAGCATATGTCAACATGTCATATTTTAAGTATGCCCTTTTAAATGTATTTGTGCCATATATTTAGTTTTAATTACACTAGCACTTACAGAATGACAAATGGTTTAAAACATTTTGAGGGGATGTAGCACCAGTGTGATATTCACAGCACCTATGGAGGCAATGAATATGCATCACAATTCTGAATCATGAAATACAACAGACTCTCCACATGGAAGAGAGAGCCAAAACATTTATTCAGACACTAGAAAAGCCAAATCAATCATAGTAACAAAAATCTATGCACAATAATAATGAAGAGAACAACACTATCCCCAAGCCTTCCCCTTCCAGACTTCCCACAAACCAGCTTCATTAAATGAATCACAAGCAGGTTACATTAAACAAAATCACAAACAAGCTCTTTCACTCACACTAGCCAGCTGCCTGTTTCTCTGCATCCTTTCTAGCTCTGACTAGAATCTGACCAATTTCCTCTCAGCTCAGTGCTAGCTCTGCCTCTTCCTTTTCCACCTTTCCTGTGCCACCTATTCAGCAAACTCCTCCCACTACAGGTTCCATGTGACTCAGACTCATGAAATTCAGGTTTCCATGTGACTGAAGGAGGTCACGTGGGCCTATTAATGGCTGGGAAAGATCTTCACATTAAGAAGAAAAATTACATTAATAATAAGCAAAATGTATTATCAATACAAGGGAAAATGTAGATTAAAGATAATCATGAAAGCACAAGAAAGCCAAACGGGAATGACAAAGCTGAAATTCTGCTCCTAGACCCAGTTCTTTGTTCAGCCATATTATTTTAAAAATTAATTAATTTATTTTCAGTTTTCAAGATTCAGTTGTATAAGATTGTGAGTTCTAAATTATGCCCCTCCCTCTCGACCCCACTCCCCAAAATGTCATGCAATTAGATGAAGGCTATGCATGCATGATTATATTAAATATATTTCCACATTAGTCATGTTGTAAAAGCAGAATTAGAACAAAAGGGGAAAAAAGGCATGAGAAAGAAAAAAACAAAAAGAACAAAAGAAAGAGAAAATAATATGTTTTCATCTGCATTCAGATTCCATAGTTCTGAATGTGTTTTCCACCATGAGACTTTTGAAATTGTCATAAATCGTTGTATTGCTGAGAAGAGCTAAGTCTATCAAAGTTGGTCATGACACAGTGTTGCTGCTACTGAGTACAATGTTTTCCTGGTTCTTCTCACTTCCCTCAGCATCAGTCCATGTAAGACTTTCCAGGTTTTTCTGAAGCTGGCCTGCTCATTATTTCTTATGGAACAATAGTATTCCATTACATTCACATATGACAACTTGTTCTGCCGTTCTCCAATTTTTTTTGTTTTATTTTTTTAAAAAATATTTATCTTTAGTTTTCAACCTTCACTTCCATAAGATTTTGAGTTTCAAATTTTCTCCCTATCTCTCCCCTCTGTCCACCCCAAAACAGCATGCATTCTGATACCCCTTCCCCAATCTACTCTCTCTTCTGTCACACCCTCCCTTCCCTTATCCCCATCCCCTCTACTTTCTTTTATGGCAAGATAGATTTCTATACTCCATTGCCTGTGTATCTTATTTCCCATTAGCAGGTAAAAACACTTTTTAACACTTGTTTTTAAAACTTTGAGTTCCATCTTCTCTTCCTTCCTCCCTCCCCACCTATCCCCACTGAGAAGGCAAGCAACTGGATATAGGTTATACATGTGCAGTTATGCAAAACACTTCCTTAAAAGTCACTTAGTGAATGATTAACTATATTTCCCTCCATCCTATCCTGCCCCCTCATTTATTCTATTCTCTCTTTTGACCCAATCCATCCTAAAAAGTGTTTGCTTTTAATTACCCTCTCTTCCTGCTATTTGCCCTCCCTTCTAGCATCCCCCACCCTCTTTATCCACTTCTTCCTACTTTCCTGTAGTGTACAATAGATTTTTATAGTAAATTGAGTGTTTATATTATCCCTCCTTAAGCCAAATCTGAAGAGAGTAAGGTTCACTTTTTCCCTCTTGCCTCCCTCCCCTTTCCCTCCAATGAAAAGAATTTTTCTTACCTCTTTTATGTAAGAGACAATTTGCCCCATTCTATTTCTCCCTTTCTCCTCCCGATACATGAATGCTAGGAAGTCCTCTATTTCATTGAAATTTAAATTCTATTTTTTTCTCTGAAGAATTATAATCAGTTTTGATGGGCATGTGATTCCTGGTTTTAATTCTAGTTCCCTTTACCTCTGGAATATCATATTCCAAGCCCTTTGATCTCAATGTAGAAACTGCTTTATCTTGTGTTATCCTGATAGTATTTACAAAATACTCTAATTGTTTCTTCCTGGATGCTTGCAATATTTTTCCTTGACCTGTGAGCCATGGAATTTGGCTACAACATTACTAGGAATTTTCCTTTTGAAATCACTTTCAGGAGGTGATAAATGGATTCTTTCAATATTTATTTTGCCTTCTGGTTCTACAATATCAGGGCAGTTTTCCTTGATAATTTCTTTTTTTTAGTGTTTGTTTTCTTTCTTTTCATTTGTTTTCAGTGTTCTACAATCACTTCCATGAATCTTAGATTTTTTTCCCCCTCCCTCCCCTTCTTCCCCCCTCCCTCTCTACTCCCTCCCTAAGGTGGTATACAGTTTTATATAAGTTCTACACATACATTCCTATTAAATACATTTTCACCTTAGTCATGTTGATAGAAGAATTAAAATGAGTGGGAGAAATCATAAAACAAACCAAAACATAATACAAAAGAAAAAGATCTATTTCATTCTATGATTGAATTCCATAGTTCTTTCTCCGGATATGGAAGGCATTTTGCCTTAAGACTCCATTGGAAATTGTTTAAGTGCATGCATTGCAATGAAGTATTAAGTCTACCAGAAAAATTCCTTGCACACTGTAGTTGTTGCTATGTACAAAGTTCTTCTGGTTCTGCTCCTTTCACTCAGCATCAGTTCATATGAGTCTTTCTAGTCCTCTCTCAAGTCTTCCTGATCATCATTTCTTATAGCACAATAGTATTCCATTACATTCATTTACCACATTTTATTCAGACATTCCCCAATTGATGGGCATCCCCTTGACTTCCAGTTTTTGTCTACCACAAAGAGAGATGCTATAAATATTTTTGTACATGTGGGACCCTTTCTCATTTTTATGATCTCTTGGGGATACAGTCCTCGAAGTGGTATTGCCAGGACAAAGGGTATGCACAATTTTGTGCCCTTTGGGCATAGTTCCAAATTGCTCTCCAGAATGGTTGGATCAGCTCACAGCTCCACCAACAATGAATTAGTGTTCCAACTCTGCCACATCTTCTCCAACATTTATCTTCTTCCTCTTTTGTCATGTTAGCCAATATGATATGTGTGATGTGGTGTCTCAAAGTTGTTTTGATTTACATCTCTCTAATTAATCATGATTTAGAACATTTTTTCATATGACTATAGATAGATTTAATTTCTTCCTCTGAAAACTGCCTGTTCATATCCTTTGATCATTTATCAATTGGGAAATGTTTTGTATTCCTATACATTTGACTCAGTTTTCTATATGTTTTAGAAATGAGGTCTTTATTACAGACCTTAGCTGCAAATATTCTTTCCCAGTTTTCAGATTCCCTCCTAATTTTGGTTGCACTGGGTTTGGTTGTACAAAAACTTTTCAGTGTAAAATAATTAAAATTATCCATTTTGTATTTCATAATGCTTTCTATCTTTCGTTTAGTCAAAAATTCTTCCCTTCTCCATAAATCTGATAAATACACTATTTGTTGCTCCACTAATTTGTATATAGTATCAATCTTTATACCTAGATCATGTACCCATTTGGACTTTATTCTTGTATACTGTGTCAGGCATTGGTCTATGCCTAGTTTCTTCCACAGTGTTATCCCATTTTCCCAGCAATTTTTGTGAGATAGTGAGTTATTGTCCCAGAAACTGGGGTCCTTGGGTTTATCAAACAGTAGACTGCTATATTCATTGACTATAGTATGTTGAACATGTAACCTATTCCACTGGTCTACCCTTCTGTTTCTTAGTCAGTATCAACCTTGAAAATTTCTTGAAAGATCATATCTTATGCTCTTTTTTTGATTTTTTGATTGGCTTTCCAGTAGTCCAATAATTTAAAAATTTTCTGTCCTGGATCTATTTTCCAGGTCAGTTGTTTTTCCAATGAGATATTTCACATTGTCTGCTATTTTTTTATTTCTGTGGTTTTGTTTTATAATTTCCTGATTTTTATAAAGTCATTAGCTTCCATCTGCTCCATTCTAATTTTTAAGGAATTATTTTCTTCAGTGAACTTTTGGACCTCCTTTTCCATCTGGTCAATTATGTTTTTTAGGACAATCTTCTCCTCATTGACTTTTTGAATCTTTTTTGACATTCAGGTTACTCTGTTTTTTAAAGTGTTATTTTCTGCAGCATATTTTGTGATCTCCTTTAGCAAACAGTTGACTTGCTTTTCATGATTTTCTTGCATCACTCTCATTTCTCTTCCCAGTTTTAAAGACATGATCCCATCCTATTCAATTCACCCTGTGCTCTCTGCTTCTCCCTCTCTCTCTCCCTCTCCCTCTCTCTCTCTGTAATCCCACCAACTACCCAGATACTGAAAAAAGTTTTTAAGAGTTACAAATATTGTCTTTCCATGTAGGAATGTAAACAGTTCAACTTTAGTAAGCCCCTTATGATTTCTCTTTGCTGTTTACCTTTTCATGCTTCTCTTGATTCTTGTGTTTGAAAGTCAAATGTTCTTTTCAGCTCTGGTGTTCTCATAAAGAATGCTTGAAAGTTCTATATTTCATTAAAAGACCATTTTTACCCCTGAAGTATTATACTCAGTTTTGGTGGGTAGGTGATTCTTGGTTTGAGTCCTAGTTCCTTTGACTTCTGGAATATCCTATTCCACACCCTTCGATCCCTTAATGTAGAAGCTGTTAGATCTTGTGTTATCCTGATTGTATTGCCACAATACTTGAATTGTTTCTTTCTGGCTGCTTGCAATATTTTCTCCTTGACCTGGGAACTCTGGAATTTGGCCACAATGTTCCTAGGAGTTTCTCTTTTTGGATCTCTTTCAGGTGGTGATTAGTGGATTCTTTCAATATTTATTTTGCCTTCTGGTTCCAGAATATGAGGGCAGTTTTTCTTGATAATTTCCTGAAAGATGATGTCTAGGCTTTTTTTTGATTATGGCTTTCAGGTAGTCCCATAATTTTTAAATTGTCTTTCCTGGATCTATTTTCCAGGTCAGTTGTTTTTCCAATGAGATATTTCACATTGTGTTCCATTTTTTCATTCTTTTGGTTTTGTTTTGTGATTTCTTGGTTTCTCATAAAGTCATTAGATTCCATCTGTTCCATTCTAATTTTGAGAGAACTATTTTCTTCAGTGAGCTTTTGAACCTCTTTTTCCATTTGGCTAATTCTGCTTTTGAAAGCATTCTTCTCCTCATTGGCTTTTTGAACCTCTTTTGCCAATTGAGTGAGCCTATTTTTCAAGGTATTATTTTTTTCAGCATTTTTTGGGTCTCCTTTAGTAAGAGTTTGAGCTGCTTTTCATGTTTTCTTGCATCTCTGTCATTCCCAGTTTTTCCTCTACCTCTCTTAATTGATTTTCAAAATCCTCTTTGGCCTCTTCCATGGCCTGAGACCATTGAATATTTATTTTGGATGTTTGGGATACAGAAGCCTTGACTTTTATGTCTTTCCCTGATAGTGAGCATTGTTCTTCTTCATCTGAAAGGATGGGAGAAGATAGCTGTTCTCCAAGAAAGTAACCTTCTATAGACTTATTTTTTTCCCATTTTGGGCATTTTCCCAACCAGTTACTTGACTTTTGGGCCCTTTGTCATGAGTAGGGTGTACTCTGGGAATCTGTAAGATATCAGTTCCTCCAAGGTGGCACAATCAAGCGTGTACACTGGTCTGGGAGCAGGAAGAGATTTTTGTGCCCAGAATCTTAACAGTTACCTCTCCACAGCCACCTGGTCTCCAGTTCTGCCAAGTCAGCAGTGGGGGCTGATTTTCAGATAAGCTGGATGGGCAGGGCTGCCATTCAGTGTGAGATAAAGATCAGTTCCCTCAGGGCCTCTACACAGGGCTGAGGTACCATTCAGCTTCTCAGTAAAAACCCCAGGGGTTTTTATGCTCCAACAATGACTGCTGTCAGCTGTACCAGCTGCTGTGGGAACTGCTGCTGCCTGCCTGATGTGGCCTCTGAAGCCTCTGCTTGAGGCTGGAGATATTAGAAGGCCCTTCTCCCTTCCTGGCCAGCTGAAGAAACACCATCACTAACCTTGTGAGTTGAGGGTTCTGCAGACCACTGCTAATGGCACTGGGGATTTGCTGCTACTGCAACTGGAGATTCCACCCTGGAGGTGTCCTCCTCCCAGAGTCACTCTAAGTCTGGGCTGAGCTCTGCTCCCTGTCCAGCACAACTGACATTGCCCGTGGTCCTTTCTGATCACCCTGTGCTGCAAATCTCCTCCACTCTGTTGTTCTCCACTTCTGCAGCTCCAAAATTTGTTGAGAGTCCCTGTCTACAGGTATTTTATGGGCTGTGTGGGGAGAGCCTGCATATGTGTGTCTTTCTTACTCTACCATCTTGGCTCTGCCCCCCTTCAATTCTTGACTACCACAAAAAGAGCTCCTATAAATATTTTTGCACATGAGTGTCCCCTCCCTATTTTCATTATCTCTTTGGGATACAAACTTAGAAGTGGTATTTCTGGATCAATGAGTATTTATAGTTTTATAGCCCTTTGTGCATAGTTCCAAATTGCTCTTAAGAAAGGCTGAACAATGCATTAGTGTTCCAATTTTCTCACATCTTCTCCAACATTTATCATTTTCTTGTTTTTTCATGTAAACCAGTCTCGTAGGGGTAATGTGGTGCCTCAGAGTTGTTTTAGTTTGCATCTCTCTAATCAATAGTGATTTAGAGCATTTTTTCATATGATTATAGATATCTTTAATTTCTTCCTCTGAAAACTGCCTTTTCATATCCTTTGGCCATTTATCAATTGGGGAATGACTTGTATTCTTATAAATTTGGCTAAGCTCTCTATATATTTTGGAGATGAAGCCTTTGCCACAGACATTGGATGTTGTAATTGTTTTCCTGCTTTCTTCTTCTTTTCTAATTTTGGTTGCATTGGCTTTGTTTCTGTAAAACCTTTTCAGTTTAATGTAATCAAAATGATCCATTTTTCCTTTCATGATGTTCTCTATCTCATTTGGTCAGATATGACAGGTAAACTATTCCTTGCTCTCCTATTTGGCTTATAGTATCACCCTTTATGTCTAAATCATGTACCCATTTGGACCTTATCTTTATATACATGTAACATTTTGTTCTATGCCTAATTTCTGCCGTACCATTTTCAGTTTTCTCAGCAGTTTTTGTTAAATAGTGAATTCTTATCCCAGATGCTGGAGACTTTGAATTTATAAAAAAAGTAGATTACTGTGGTCATTGACAACCATGTCTTGTGTACTAAACCTATTTCACTGATCCACCACTCTATTTCTTAGCCAGCACCAAATTGATTTGATGATTGCTATTTTATAACACAATTTTAGATCTGGTAGGGCTAGGTCTCCTTCTTTTGTATTTCTTTTCATTCATTCCCCAGGTATTCTGGACCATTTTTCTTTCAGATGAATTCTGTTATCATTTTTTCTAGCTGTATAAAATAATTTTTTGGTGGTTTTATTGGTATGTTCTTGAATACTTAAGTTAAATTAGATAGATTTTCATTTTTATTAGCTCTGCCTGATCATGATGAACAGAAGTTTTATCAATTATTTAGATCTGATGCTATTTGTGAAAAATATTTTGCAATTGTGTTCATATAGTTCCTGGGTTTGTGTTGTTAGACTCCCAAATATTTTATATTTTCTTTAGTAACTTTAAATGGAATTTCTCTTTTGATTGCTTGCTGTTGGGCTTTGTTAGTAACATAGGGAAATGTCTGTGAGCAATGTGGATTTGTTTTATATCTTGCAACTTTGCTAAAGTTGTTAATTATTTCAAGTAGTTTTTTACTTGATTCTCTAGGATTCTCTAAATATATCATCATGTCATCAGCAAAGAGTGATAGCTTTGTTTCTTCAATTTCTTTTTCTTTTCTCCTCTTATGGCTAAAGCTAACATATCTAGCAAAATATTGAATCACATCAGTGATAATGCACATCCTTGTTTCACCCCTGGTCTAATTGGAAAATTCTTCTAGTTTATTTCCATTAGGTGTAATGCTTGCTGATAGTTTAAATAGATGCTGCTTATCCTTTTAATGAAAACTGTATTTATCCTGCATTCCCTAGTGTTTTTTTTTTTAATAGGAAGGTAAGTAGAAAGCAGAGTGTTGTATTTTTCTTCTGTGTTGTCATTATACCCATTTTCACATGCTGGAGGTAATCCTGAGGAGAACCAGCTAGAATTTCTAACCATCTGGATCTTTGAGTCAGGATTTCAGGTGGGTTGATGTAGTCAAGTTGGTGTGGATTGGAAGCTCTAAGAAGCCTGAATCTAAACTTGCTCTAATTGTAACTTAGACCTAAACCTAAAACCAATCTTAACCCTAAACCCTAAAAGAGTTTTGGACTTGGAACTGAAATTGTGTTCTTTAGGAGTCAAGTATTCCAGAGACAGATATAGTACAAATGTGGTGGTGGTGGTAATGGAATTATGCCTCCCACATGTGGAAGAGAGTAAGTTTGTTTTGTTTTGAGAAATCAGCTAATGATAAAGACATCACAATCACAGCTGTAAAACTCAGTTTTTGTTGCTCAAAATGATGTCATCTTTAGAACTTGTCAACAGAATTTTCTAGTCTGCCTTCCAAAAACAAATTTTCAGTGATTTTGAGCTCATTTGTTAAAAATATAAAAACATAGCACCTTACAATGTGCTTGCAAGTACAATTGATTGACATCAGAGGAGATGGAAATTTACTGTTTCAATAAAATCTTTTGCATAATTGGTGGATGGAACTGACAAATGAATACCATTATTTAGAAAGCACAGTTAATGTTATAGAGAAGCACAGATTACAAATGCTCATAAAATAAATTAATTTTTTTCAAGTATATGAAATAAAGTTATAATCTATTAATCCATTTATCTTAGTAAATGGAAACTTTAATCAGAGAAATTCTTCAGATTAAAATATAATAGGAAATACACGGAGTGAATCAGGGACATAATGAGGAGCTGGTTTTCCCTTACATATCCATGTTTCTTCTATCTTTCTATGAGTCTATACCTGAAGAGTCTGGAACTGCCCACATCCTCTCTTGAAGAAAGAACAGAAAACAATACTTTCTTCTCTCCAAAACTCTCATGGCAACTTTGCCCCTCATACAAGGCATTGCATCAATACAAGGGTATTGCATCACCATTTTTTCCACCGTTGAGAAGAGTCTTGACACCTGGGTTACATCAGGATTCTGTGTTTCTGTGAGACAGACAAACAACAATGACAACAACCCTCCTTGTGAACCAGACCATCTGTTTTTACTCAGTCATCTTAGTTGTGTCCAACTCTTTGTGACCCTATGTGAGTTTTCTCGGCAAAGTAGTTTGCCATTTTCTTCGGCAGCTCATTTTACATATGAGGAAATTAAGGCAAATAGGGTTAAGTAACTTGCCCACAGTCACACAGCTAGTCTGAAGATGTATTTAAACTCATCTTCCTAACTCCAGACCCAGTACTCTATTCACTGAGCCTTGTAACTGTCCAAACCAGACTATAAACAATACAAATATAAAAGTAAAATCTAATATATGTTTGAAGGAAAGAATTGCTTTAGGGTAATCAGTGTTTCTCTGGAAGAATATGTAATTTTAGAAAATCTCCTAAGATGATTAGAATTGTGAGTTAAATAAAGGAAATATAATTTTATGCCTATGTCAAATTTTATGATGCTGTATGTACAAAAATTAGTTATAAAAATGAGATAATATGGGAAAATCACTAACATAACATGGAGGGATCTATGTTTTTTATTTGAATTTTCTATAATCAATCTGCATAATTAATTTCACTTCATAGATGTCATGCTTGCAATTTTTCCCTGAAATATCTATAATCATTTGATCTAGTGTTTCATGAATCAGGGTTTCTTCATTTTTTGGAGCAATCTTCCAGTACCTTATTGAATGCCTTACTTCATCCTGTAGAAGTGAAGGGTTTTATGCCACAAATTCATTTAGATGAAGTCATTTAGAAGTTCGTAGTAGAAAACACTAGGAACTATTCAGTTGACAATGTCAGTAAAAGCAGTAAAAACACAACAGATGTTGGGGCAGTGACTCAGATACTAAAGATACTATAATCAACATCATATCTTATTAGTAGCATTCAAATACGTAGTTAGTTCAAATGCTTCCTGGTGGCTTAAACTTTTTGGACTTGACTTTCCACATCTGTAGAATGACTAAATTAGACTGAACTATTTCTAAGGGCCTTTTCAGCTCTAGATCTATAGCTCATTCTATGATCCCTTGTGCACTACTAGTTAGGATAGAAAATGCAAAGTAAAGAAATTTACAAAAGGATCAAATGTGGAAAGAGAGTTTTCATTCAACTAGAGTTCCTGGCTCTTCTTTATTGTCTCATGGTGAAATAATTTTATTTTGCTCCAAGAGAAATTAGAGGGATTTTGGAGACATTTTCTAAATATTAATTACACTAACATCATTACAGCTAATTCTGCTCCCAGTGAAGGTCTATGAAATTTAAGAAAAAAAATTCAAAGCAGCACCTGTAACATATAGTATACACATATATCTGTGCTACCTAGTGGATGGAAACACCAGTATAACTTCTACTTTTTAATCCATATACCCAAACTTTATTAAAGCATGCAAACAATACACTACTCCAAGAACAAATCACCAACCTGAGTCTTAGATGTTTCCAATAAACTTTCATATTAGACTCAATAAGATTTCCCTTGCCCACTTGGAGGTCAAAAGTCCTTCTCTAAATTGGTGGTTTATTATATTTCTGCTAATTAATGTTGTCCTCAAGCCAATACCAGAAGTCTGATTCTCAGATATGGGGAATATAGGAACTACTTCTAGTCTTGCCCCTGTAACCAGTAGCAGCCTTAAAGTAGGTTTCTTCCTTCCTTCCTTCCTTCCTTCCTTCCTTCCTTCCTTCCTTCCTTCCTTCCTTCCTTCCTTCCTTCCTTCCTTCCCTCCTTCCTTCCTTCTGCATTCCTAAGTAGTTTAATACATAATGTGAATGGTAATTTGATGCATGAATTGTCAATGTTGTTTATAATATTTTCTTGGTGGGTAACCTGTCTTTATTTTCATATAAATTTATTTTCAGTTTTCAGCATTCACTTCCACAAAATTTTGAATTTCAAATTTTCTCCCCATCTCTTCCTTATCCCCACCCCTGGACAGCATGTATTCTGATTGACCTTTTGCCCTTTCCTCCAATCTTCCTTCCTTTCTATCACCCTCCCCCTATCCCTTTCCCTTCTATTTTCCTGTAGGGTAAGATAAATTTCTATATTCCATTGCATATATATCTTATTTCCTAGGTGTATGTAAAAACAATTTTTTAACATTCATTTTTAAAGCCTTGAGTTCCACATTCTCTCTCATCCCCCTGACCACTCACCCTCATTGAGGAGGCAAACAATTCAATAAAGGTTATACATGTGCAGTCATGCAAAACACTTCCATAGCAGTGACATTGTGAAAGATTAACTATATTTTCCTCTTTTCTGTCCCACCCTCCATTTATTCAATTCTCTCCTTTGAACTGTTCCTCTACCAAAGTGTTTGCTTCTGATTATCTCTTCCCCCTAGCTACTATCCCTTCTATTATCTCCCCTCTCTTATCCTCTTCCCCTGCTTTCCTGCAGGGTAAGATAAACTTCCATGGTGGGTGGTTAGTCTTATCAGAGTGTCTTCTTCATATGTTTATCAGTTGTTTAAGAACACATCCATGTTGTTTATCTTATTTTTGAAAAATAACTTACAGAAAAATAACGACCAGTTTGTTCAGTAAAAAAATGGAGGATTAAAACAAAATGGAATCAGTTCTGTCAAGTTGACAGATTGGTTCTTACTATCATATTAAACTACTAAAACTTATTTTCACTATAACACCTTTAGTAGAATACAGCATATACATGAATGAAACTACCTGTATTTATCCCCCAGATAAGACAGAGCTATGGAATATACACTGACTGTTCCAGTTACATGTGTCCTGTTCTGTTTTTCGTCAATCTAGGCCCTATCTTTTAGGACCTGGGGCGAGGCTCTGGATTATTTTCCCATATTCACATTGCCTAGCTTAGTTTATTAACCACTCTTGATTCCAGAACAAAAATAATAAAGTATCAGAAAACAGTAATGAAAATCTGCAGTTGCTGATATTAGTAGAGAACTACTGAGGAGAATTGAAAACCCTCTATACTGTTAGCTAGCCTGTTTGTGACTGTGCTTTAATCACCTGTAATGATGATTTCTGGACACACAGACAGTGGGAAAATGAAGGTGAACAAGATAAAGACCTTTACTATAATCTACAGAGCGTAAGTCATAAAGGTTTAACCAGAAGGAGAGATAAGCTCAGAAATGAGTGGAAAAAAAAACAGAGGAGAAAGCAGCATAGACTTGCACCAGGCTTTGACGTAACTGCTGCGGCTAATATCTCCAGCTCTCTGCACGTAGTGCACAACGTGACCACAAACATCTTTCCTCCATAGCAACTCCAGTCCTCCTCTATTGCTAGCTCATTCTTCTCTTTCCTGAGAGTATATCCATGTTTACATTGGGATTCCAGGTTTCCAGTCCCTTTTTCTCCTGCTTCATTGTCCAGTCTCAGTCAAGTCATCCGCAGTCGGACGCTGCTGTGGCACTATTTGGTCAACTCGGATCCAGATGCAACGGCCTTCTTTCCCCACTCACTTAGCAGTATTTCCCAGCTTCATCTTTGGATGACAACATTTGCCTAATACAGCCTAGGCAGGGAACTCCAAATAAACTCCTGCTCTTCCCTGTTCAGTAATCCACTCCCCTCCTCTTCGCATCACTCCCTCTGCCTGGAGGAGAAGATTGTAAAAGAGAAAAGGAACGTTGAGTATGTGCTACTGTGTGGTCACATACCATTTGGACTCGGATTTTTTTTTCTTTCTACAGCCCCCTTTGAATGTGGAGATGCCTAGATCACGATTTTTGCTCCCGGAATTTGTTTAACTGTCAGTAGCTATATTGTTCCTACCTGGGCTTTAAGGATACTTTGGAGAACAGTGGCAACCAGCAACAGCAGTGGCTAAAAGGGACAACACATCTCTTTTCCATTCTGTTTAACTGCCTCCTCCCTGCCATCTCCAACCCCATCCCCCTATCTTCAATCCTACCACTCCATTCCTAGACCTCCTCCACCCGCACCACTATGCCAGTCTGTATCGTGTAACAGGATTGGCGTTGCAATGGCAACTGACTGAACGGGTGCGGGGAAGACCGCAGAGATGGGGGCACGAGACTGCAATCAAGCAGGCCGCGGGTTCTTGGTTTTCAGCGGATCGTTGCAAATTACTTTTTAAAGGCAAGAGCAGGAGAGGAAGCCCATTTTCCGTTCGGTTCAGAACCCACTTTTTGATATCGGCCTGAAGGCACAAGTCTTGGATTTTTCCCCAGTCTCTCTGCGTATTTCTTTCACCTACCCACCACTGAGAAGACTCAGCTGAATTGCTTTCCTGGAAGAACATTTCAATCGCCAACCTTCCTTTTCTATCACCGCCCTTTCTCCCCTCCTCCAGTTGTCTGCGTTTTCCCAGCCTCCTAGTGTGTTTCTGTGTGTTTGGGTATGTTTGTGGGGTCTGATGAAAGAGGAGGGGGAGGGAGGGGTGGTGTGTTGTAGTGTGTGTGTGTGTGTGTGTGCGTTTGCGTGTGCGTGCGTGTGTGTGTGCGCGCGTGTGTGTGCTTGTGTGTGTGTGTGTGTGTGCTTGTGTGTGTGTGTGTGTGTGTGTGTGTGTGTGTGTGTGTGTATGCGCGCGCGCGCACGCGCTAGGTTCCTGCGTTCCGCCAGCTACAGCCTGAGAAGGACGTCTGCCTTTCCCTCTTTATCTGAGCAGTTTCAGGCAGCTGGAGGCTTCTCCTCAGCGGAATTCGAGAGCTCTGGGCCTGCGAAGGTTCCGTCGTGTCTTCCTGGGTTGGATATGTTCATGTTCACGTGAAGATGGATTTAATTTGCAGTCTCCTGTGGATGCTGACAGTTCTCCTGGAGGGGATATCTGGCCAAGGAGTGTATGGTGAGTAGAATTACAACCTCCTTGTTCGTTCTTTTCCGCAGTTAAGCAATCGTGACCTTGTAATTCTTAGGTTAAAATATGCTATTGAGAAGGTAAAGAACAAAAATACACGCATAGTGCGGCCTCTCAAGACTCTTCTGTAGTGACATTTGATTTACGATTCATCTGATTATTGGGAGACATTTAGAGGCAGAGAGACGCGATGCAGATTGGGTTTAAATCTGCTCTTCAGGCCTTTCAGTCTGTGAGTTATGTGGAGCAGGTTCAATTGCCATTGTGCTTGTGAATAGGTTTGGATTCAATTTGACTTAGAATTTGCTTTAATAGAGATCTGGTGCTTTGTTTCGGGCCCAGTATTTTCTGAACAGGAAGAGAAAATAAGAGTATAACCCACTTATCTATCCCCCTCTTTATCCGATTCCATTTCCCCACCTTTCCCCTTTTTTTTTCTTAATGTCTTCGTATTTGAGCTAAGGGAATGGCAGGGCAGTTGACTCTGGCTTTGTGAAAACCATTAACATGAACACTACCTTACGGGGCAAAGGGAGGGAAAAGTCAAGATTCCCAGGGGCAGGCACAATTAAGGGACATGTTTATGTGAATGAACGGAATAAATGAATGAATGGAAAGAACGAATGAATGAATAGAAGTGAAGTCCAAGCTTTTCAGTCTGGGTTCGGGTCATTATTAATCTCTCCTTTCCACCTGCAAGCCCACATCTGCAGCTCCACTCCTTTTACTCTGAGAAGAACAGATCTGTGTGTGTTTGAGAGAGAAAAGTAACTTATTTATTTGGGGAGGAGGTACTTTAAAATTCGATGTCAATCCAGTACCAGACAGCAATGTGACTTTTTGCTTCTAATATTTTTTCCCACATACACAAACATCATTTCATTGACCCCAGCTATTCTATTCTGAATCTGGATATCCTCTGTAAGACAAGCTCCCAAAGAGAGTGTAACTTTTGGATTCACAAGGGATGTTTGAAGGGGAAGAAGAAGCAGGGAGAGATTAGGAGGAAGGCTCGATGCTGTGCTTGCCCCTAAAACAGACTCCTGGGGGCGATATCCTGAGTTACTGCAGCTGCAGCCAGAAATCAATGAATCAGCACTAGGGCTCCTGGGAGCCCCCAGTTATGAGCAAGATTAGCAGCATCTTTCATTTACTTATTAAGTGGGGTTCATGTGTCATAGCTGGGAATGCCAAGTCCATTCTTGAAAGTCAGAGACCACAGATCCTGGAACTGGTGGTTGGAGTGAGGCTATGCAAAGGTTTCTTTACCCTTCAAACTTTGTCACTATCTTTCCCATCTATAGTAGCACTGCTTGGATGGTTAACAAAATTAAGATACCTAATACTATTTTCAGGAACTTCAGCCTTTTGCTACAATTCATAGTCTTCCCAGGGTAAAGTTACTATCCAGTTTGCCCTACAGTGGGTGGTGGTGTTGGCTAAGAACAGGCTTCTTCTATTTCCCTCCTTCTTCTCTTTTGTCCTTTCCCCATCTGTCAGTATAAACTGAATCATCATTCAGTATGAACTGAATCACTTTTTATTCATCACCCATCCAACTCCATCTTTCTAGTTTCTTTGAACTTCTGGAAAGAAAAATGGACAGCAGAATTTGATACTAGAAGTAGAAGAGTTGGGGCAGATATAGGTGCTTATTTGTCATCATGTGCATAGCACTAGTCACCTATTCAGGTTGGCAACAATAGGTAGCTAGAAGGGAATTTCTGTGGTGATAGATTAGGTGCACTTTATATTTTGAGAAGTTGAAAATGTTCCCAAGGCAATAAGGCATCCATTGCAGTGACAAAATGGAGGATATTTCTAGGCAGAGGTATTTTTCAAAGTGTTGAATACCTAACTACACTGATCTTTTCTGAGTCTTCAATGTTATCATCCTAAATCCTGTTCTTTTATCCAAAACAGCAATAAAATAGATTTGTTTCCAAATGATGTGTTGAGGCTGTGCCAAAGATTGAAGGTCAGGGATACATTCCCTGACACATTTTTTCCCCTTCAGTTAATTTCTCTTGGGGGGAATGAGGAAGGTGGGAATCATGGCATTGGATTATTATTTTAGGTACTTCAGCATTGTACAGATCAGCAGTTTTGTGAGAGGGAGCATTTCTAGTCACCTCTTTTTATCTTTCACTCTAATTGTGCATATGTATGTCATTTTTTCTTTCTTATCACAGGCATTCATTTTTAAAAGGTAGCAACATGGCATAAAGATTATGGTATATATAATCAAACTGAAAGATTAAAAGTCTAACCAATATCTAATATCATTACATTAAAATAACTTAAACCAGGTTATATGTATAAGCCAAATAATGTTTCAACCTTAATATTTCCTGTAAATTGAGACCTATCATAATTTTGTGTTCACAATTTTCTAACATGAGAAGCAGTATGTGTATGTGTAATATCTTAGACTTGGAGTCAGGAAGACCTTGTCTCAGTTTCCACAATAATAGCAAAATCACTTAAACTCTCTGTGTATCTGCCTTGGAAGAGGGAATTCCTATTCTAGTGAATTCAAGTGTTGTTCACATATTGATTATTTATTCATTGCAATCACAAATTTAGACCTAGAAGTGACTTTGCTTGTCATTTAGTCCATCCTTATCATTTTACAGATGAGAAAACTGAGACAGAGAGGTAAAGCAATTTGCCCAAGGTACATAGAATGTGCAATGTGCAATGTGCCCAAGACACATAGAACATAATAAATTTGTGAATGAACCCAAGTTCTCTGATTCCAAATATGGTGCTCTGTTGAAACTTTGATAATGAAATGAATACTTTATTTTTATTTCATGTACTAAAATGTAATTTTTACTGTGTCTTTTATTGGTTTAAAAGACATATACAGATCAATGAAAGCATATAGATAATTTTGAAGATTTTTAATGCAATTATAATTAAAATAAGTTAATATATGTAAAATGCTTTGCAAACTTTAAAGTTTATACAAATGTCAATCATTATTTGCAACTGTTTAATATTTAATGCAAAGCATTGGTGAATAGGAACCTAAAAGATCCATATACCAACATATGCTGTCATTGTGTGAAATCTTGGTTTCTGAGATCCCTTGGATTTTATCACATTTCATTTTCCTGAGTCTTTTCCTACCATCTTTCTATTCCTGTCACATGATCATAGATCTAGAGTCAGAAGGGAGCTCAGGAGATATCTAATCTAATCTTTTCCTTTTGCAGATGAGAAAACTAAGGGCCAAGAAGGTTCAGTGACTTGCCCAAGGTGATAGAGTAAAGCATAGAGGAAAGATTTGAACTCAGGTTTGCTAACTAACTGTAAAACCAATGTTCCTTCTACTGTACCAAGCTGCATAAATCTGTATATTTCCTGATTCCTCACTATTCCCTAAGGATTTATCTTTTTTTCTCTGTATACTCATGAGTGTAGATGAGATCAAGTATTATTTCTATGCAAATTTCTTTTCTCTACATTCAGTTCCAACTTCATCATTCAGTCCCAAAGCAGCTTGCTGGACACACTTACTTAATATATCTAATCAGCACATCAGACTCACTACATCCAAAATATTCATCTCCCTTTATAAATTTCCTTGTTAACTCTAATCACAAAAGAACACATAAACTCCTTGAGAGCATGTATAGCTTTGCTTTTAATGTTGTATTGCTACATAATTGCTGTAATTTAGTATGTGATTAATAAATGCTTGTTGACTTGTTTGCTGTCATCTTCTCTCAGTTACCAAGGCGAGGTAACTAGGAGTCCTCTTTGAATGAGAGGCAAAAGGGAGACGTAAGATTCAATCATTTGCCAAGCTTGCCAGTTCCATTTCCTAAATAACTCTCCTTTATACTCCATCCTACTTTCCATTCTTAGTACTAACATCCTAATTGAAGTCTTCATTTCCTCTCACCAAGACTATTATAATAACATTTCCTTTGGGATTCAGCCTTCAGTCTCCCTTTCCTCCAATCTCTCACTACCAGATTAATCTTTTATTATGCAAGTCACTTTTCTCAAAATTTGCCAGTTTTGTTTACCAAATAAAATGCAAAAGCTGGTATTCACCCCTTCCACACCAAATTGGTCTGAAATAATTTTTTCACTCTCATTTCACTTTGTTTTGCTTCATACATTTTGCATTCCAAGCAAGCTAGGATTCTCTGATCTTATACTGGGTATGCTTATGTTTACCCCAGGAGATTATATTCTCTCTTGCATTTCTTTGAAAAGATGAGAATTCCTCATCTTGGTTCCTTGCTCCACCATACTTCACATACCTGAGCAATATGAAATAAGAAACATAAATGAGGTAGAGTCTATATATTGGCACAGTTCAGTTCCTTGGAGAGCTATATGTGCATATTCAGTCTTCCTGAATCCCCTACTCCTGCTTCTCAAAGAATCACTTGCATCAGGGAAACAATGCCAATTAGAGACTCAGAAGTAGCAGAGGAAGAGAGATTCTCTTAAGGGAAAAGTCATGAACAATTCCAAACACATTCTGAGGAAGTAGACAATGGTAAATCAGACCTAGCTTTGAGAAGAGTGACATAGTAAAACAGAATACCAACTTGACATATATATGGAAAATGGATTGGAAAGAGGAATGCTAAATGCAAAGAGATCCAGGGAGAACTTAAGAAGGCATGGAGTGAGGGTACTGTAGTATGAATTGGAAAAGAAGTCTGACTAATGAAGAGATAGCAACTAATAAGACATTGTGGAGGTAAAGAAGACTGAAGAATCAAAGATGGTTCCTAGGTTGCAAACCTGCGTGACTAAAGAATGGTGGAACTTCCAACCAAAATAGAAATGTTAGAAGGAGGGATGGACTAGGAGGAAAGTGATTGAGTTTTGTTTTGGATACGGAGAGTTTGATATGTCCATGGGACATACAATTGGAGAAGATAGGTTGGAACTCAGGAGAGAGATTATAGCTATGTTTGAAGGGGGCAAATTGGTCTTTGAACAATTAATGTTACTTACTGCTCACTAGTTAATAAACTCCAGAAATCTCTCTTTCCAAATAAGAATCATGATAATATTTCTGTGTTTTGGATAAGATTGGGGCTGCTTGTTAAAAACTGGCCACACCTCTGAAGGTTTGTATGTCAGCCCTAGAATCAGTGGAAGTAATTAGAGAGTTTGGGTGAGTCTAAATAAGGGATGAAGCAGCTAGGTGGTGCAGTGGATAGAGTGCTCAGGAGTCAGGAAGACTCATCTTCCTGAGTTCAAATCTGACCTCAGATACTTATTACCAGCTTTGTGATCCTGGGCGAGAGACTTATTCCCATTTGCCTCTGTTCCTCATCTGTAAAACAAGCTGGAGAAGGAAATGGCAACCACTCTACCATCTTTGCCAAAAAGACCCCAAATAGGGTCATAAAAAGTTAGACACTACTGAAAAACCAAGGCAAGGGATAGTTTTGTGGAGTGTGACCCCTGTGCCTATTCCAGAAGGTAGCAGTGGGGAAGAGGTAATTTCTTTCTCCTCCTCTATGATGGTCTTTAGCAGTGTAGCTATTCTTATAAAAGAAGAGAATGAAATTTGAGAGAGTTAGTGTCACGCTTGAGGGAGAAGAGGTAAACAGAAGTCATATACACACATGATACACACACAGGCAATGAATAAAGGGAAAAAGTAGCAATGACAGCAAATAAGAGCAACAAGCATGAATTCAAAGGAGAATTGACCCTAGCCATTTAGAATCAAGCTTTATGAGGATTCCATAATGAAAAAAAAAAAGACATGAGTTGCTTTTGCCTCATAGGTACTTTATATGTGCCTCATTACCATTATACTTTTAGATTTCACCAACTTTTCTGAGTAATATTATGTGTATTTGTTGGAAAATATTCCTCAGGTTTATTGAGGGAGATATTTAGTACCTTCTGTTCTTATTATGACATTTTTGTAAATGCATTTGTAATGAGAAAATTGTAAAAACTGGTTTAATGTTAAGGATAAGCACACCAGAGAAGGCTTATGAGCAATAATTTTAGGAGAGCAGAACACACAGGAAACCTTCAAATGTACTTAGTCACTCTTTGGGGAAGTACTTTGTTGTTTGGTCATTTCAGCTGTTTTATGACTTCTCACTTGAAGTTTACTTGGTGAAGATATTGAAGTAGTTTGCCATTTTCTCCTCTGGTTCATTTTACAGATGAGGAAACTGAGGAAAACAGGGCTAAATGATTTGTCCAGGATCACACAACTAGAAGGTGTCTGAGGCTGGATTTGAACTCAGGAAGATCTCAGAAGTGAAGCTGTATAGTGATTTGGGAGTCATTTACATAAAGATAATAGTTGAATTCATAAGGGCTGATAAGACCACAAGGAGAGCACCAAAGGAAAATTAGAGAGGGAAAGAGCTGCACTATGGAGTGTGAGATATGAATGATGAATTGGTAAAAGAGGCACATTATATATATATATATATATATATATATATATATATATATATATATATATACACACACACACATAATAGCATATAATAAAGAGGCATTTGGCAAATCAGAAGAGGACTACAACATTGTACTGTTATAAAAACTCATGAGGAGGGTGTATCCAGAGGGAAATGATGCATCCATAAGAGTATCAAACACTACAGGTATCACAGGATCAACCATCTAGAGATAAAAGGGACCTCAGGGCTCCTCTAGTTAAAATACTCCTTTATCTCATGATTTTGAAAACAGATCCAGTGAGGTTAAAAAGGATGAGGGCTGAGAAAAGGTCAATAACAATAGCAATATATTATTAGTGATCTCGCACAGAACAATTTCAACAGAGTGGAGAGGAAGGAAGCCAGTTTTCAAGGAATTAGAGATGAAAAAGTACAGACAACTGGTATATATAGCTTTCTAGGAGTTTGGCTATGTAAGAGAGTGTTAATTTCATAGGATGGTTAATTTCAGAGGTGGCACTGTCCACTGAAGGACTGCTTCTTCCTTTGAGACTACATTAAAGTGAAGGAGAAGAGAATGATTGATGACATGATCTGAAGTGAGAAATTGAAGAAGAGAAGGAGCTTTTAGAGACCTGTCATGTATGTTTTGACATATTGGATAGAAAGGATAGAACTTTTATATTCACAAAAAATTATTTTGATCTCATATTTGCAATTGTGCAAAATAATAAAAAATATAGATTAAATTCCATAAAAATATGACTTTTGTTTCCTTTTATGCTTTGTATCTTTCCTACTGGATATAACTTTAAAGTAGAGAAATTGACTTTCTTATATAGTTTATTATTGACTCTGAAGGTTATCTTATAAAGGAACTCTTATTCTAATCCATGCTTTTAATTACTTTATGTTATATGCAGATGTTCTAGAGTCCAGAGGCCTGTGCCTACTGCCAAAGCTCTGGTTAAGTCAAATTCGGGGGTGCTATGCCTCAGAGGACATTCCTATTCTGACTGTCACTCGGTTATGGTCTTTAAGTTGTTTTTCCAGTACATATTTCTAATGGATTTTTTCTTTGGTTTATTAATTAAATAATTTCCCTATCTCTGTTGTGACTAATAACATATGCGGGAGGAATCTTGTGTTAGTAGTGTAAAATTTAGGACAGAGCAAAACTAGTTGTAAATACTTGGGTTGACATTCAATTAAATGAAACAGAACAGTATTTGTAAATTAACTTTCAGGTACATGTAGTTTTCCACCAAACACATTCCACATTTGAATTGAATGAAGATTTTTGCTGCTGGACCAACATGTCCACTGGGTCCAGTGGTCTTGAGTACTTACTTTGTTTTACTTAGGGAGCTCTGGGCTTCATGTATGTAAATCCAGTTTCAGTCCTATGGGATCCTGACCCTTAAAGATAGAAGTTAAACTCTTTAATCCTTTGAACTCTACATCTCTATCATGGAATCTCAGATGGAATTACTAAAAGCTTAGAGATTTGACTCATATCTAGATTTTACCCTAAAGGGAGTAAAAAGTAATAATATGCATAAAGTAAATTAGATATGAGAGTCCTTAATTGCCTCCACACTCTAAAAATGTTTAAAACTCAAAAAACTCAAAAGTGCCTATTGAAGAAGGGTCAAATTTATATCTCTTATTATAGTCTCCTAAGATGTTGATGCTTAGTCATGAAAACAAGAAACACTTAGTTGAACTATTGAACAGGGATTTCACTGTTTTTACTCAGCTCTGCAGTATCTAAATTATTCCCTCAAGCTCATGTTTTCTGGCAATTGGGTCAAAGGTTGGTAGGTGTCCTCTTCTCTAAGAAGTGCTATAATTTTGAGGGAGTAGAAGAGGAAGTGCCAGCTTACTTCACAAAGCACAGCAAGCACCAGTTGAGGAACTCCTGAACTTCTATCCTCTCATGTTTACAAATAGCCTCTAAGGTGAGAAATATGTACCTTAGCATCTTTTTTTTTTGCTCTAGGGATTCAGGCAAAGAAACACAATACAGAAGAGGCATCCAGGGCTTTGAGATCCTGATTCTATCTTATCTGGATGTATACTCCCTTGGGGCCATGACAACAGTCTTCATTTGTGTTCACAGAAAGTTGCAGAAAGAGTTACATACTTCATGATCTGGAGGGAGGAAAAAGAGAAAGCACTAGAGTCTAGAGTCATTCCATTTAGATCTACTCCAGACTTGCACAACTTGGCTGTAGGTGGCAGATAGTCTAGTCACTAGGGACAGAGTGACAATGGTTGGTTGATGTAGATTACATGACAAATAAGAGAGAGTGAGCAGTGGCAATCCACCCATCAAGTTACATGACAATAGTGACTAATGGAAGATGGGATAAGTAAGGCACAGACATGTTACATGTTTACTTTCTTTTATATCTTCTATATTTTTCAAGGACTACCCAAAGTCCTTGGGTGGGCCACAAGTGGGCCTTGAGCAAACAGCCCACACACTGTACATTGTGCAGGTTTGATCTACTCATTGGGTAGTTCTGCCTGGTGTAGTTGTCAATCTTTTTTTGATGAAACTTTGACATACTCCTCTTCCACTTGAGGCCATTCAGGAAGTTGCAGCTTGAAACTCAAGCAAGGAACTTTAGTTGTCTTTTATCAAAGAACCTCTAGAAAGGGCAGGAGCAAATGTGTCACTAGGGGGCTCAGTCACAAGAACAGCACATACTGGAAGAAGACAAACTCCAGGCAAGCTGCATGGGTATAATCTAGTCAAAGTCAATCAGGGAGATTTCTCTTGATTATATCCATTTCATCACAGTGTAGCAGCCGTTAACTGAATAGTACCAAATAGTCTAAATATATTGGTCTAACTAAATTATTTAGAACAATATGAGTGAACTACTTGCACAGCAAATTGTTTTCTATTTTCTAATGGAAATCATTGATCATTGACTATTGAATCATAGGGTGAGAATGGGTCTTAGAAGGTCATGAAAATTATCTTACTATTTAAAGGCAGAATCCCATCAAAATATACTGTGTAGATTAAGAGTCTCTACTTTCTAATTTAGTCAACCAAAGAGAAGGAAATTTTAAAATTTCTATTTCTGAACATAAAAATCTTCGTTGTCTAGAAATTGTTTCCAAGAATTAATATAAACCCTCATGCTATGTGTAATGACATTTATATAGCAAATAATTTCTCTTCTATTTTTATTCATTCATCACATTTAAATTGAATAAAAATTTTTCTACTTAAAAATTCCAAATTCTTTAATCAGGTCTAATAACAAAAGAAAATTATTAATTAATGATTAAACTATTTCTCAGAAACACTTTTTTTTAGGATGTAATCCAGAAACTGCAATCAGCAAACACTTCTTTATGAAATCACTGTCAGTAATAGACGTCCAAGTAGTAGCAATTTTTTTAGAAGTTTGAAAACTAACCTTAGTAGTTGCCTCATTTTCTGAGTTTACTTTCATGAAAACCTTTGTTCCCCACTGAGATTTTTCAACAATTTGGACACTTTAATTTGTTTTTCATTGGTGTCCAATTTGCTTAATAGTTTTATTCAAAATGACAACAAAGATTGCATTCCTTTCAAACAACTATTACTTCTCAGCAAACAAGGCATAGTATTTTGTCTCTCATATGAGTAAGCAAATATCTATTTGTCCACTCTGGACCAAACATTCTGCTCTGATTTGATCTTTTGTTTCTTTTTATCACCCATTTTACAAAGTCACCCCAAAAACTTTAATGTTAGAACCAAAAATTCTCCACAGCAACTGCTCACATATGAAGAAATATTGAACTGAGTATCTGACCTTGGAGAGAGTGCCAGACACTCATGTAACTTGGAAGGTGGTCACAAAACAAAAGAGGGGAAGAAGCCTTCATGTTGTTGTCACTCATCACACATAGGCAACTGCACTCACTTTGTCCCTGTTCAATTCCAGTAACAACCAAAATCACAGCAAAAAGATACAATTCATGATGCTGTCAAACTACAGAGAGACTCATGATGGTTGTTTGCCACAGGTACCATGACAAACAGGAGAGAAAACGCAGTGACAACTCACTTACTAAGTTACATGATGGGTACAATAGTGACTAATGGAAGACAGGTTAATCGAGACATGGACAAAGTACTTGTTGCATATTTACTTTCTTTAACATTCTCTGCATTTTTTGAAGGCCACCCAATATCCTTTGGTGGGCCATATGCTGTGCAGGCCTGCTCTAGATGCATGTCCTCCACCTTTGGTCTGTCTCAACACCATCAGTTTTTCTTATCAGGTATATAAAATGGTCCTTCAGTTCTCCCCTTATCCACTGCAGTTCCCTACAACTCCTCTAGTCAAAAATTTATTAGATATTCATCTCTCTCTGAGAGCAGCTGTTCTTTTATATTGTTCACTGGGATTCAAGAAAACCCAGCTAAGAATCAAATTCACTTCCTTGTGGGAAGCTAAGCCTGTTCTTCTAGTCCTTTTCATATATTTTGCATATCAGCTATCACAATAAAGTGTGCTAATTTCAAATAGTGACCTCAAGGGTTAGAGATTAGGACTCCTGAGCTGTGAGAAATGGTTGCCATTTATCTTAAGGGGAAAATGGAGCTGAGGAGGGTAGAGAAGAAAAAGAAAGAGGAAAGTGAGAGACAATGAAGAAATAAAGAGGAGGAAAGAGGAAAAAGGAAGAGAAGGAAGTAGAACAAAGGGAGAGAGAGGAAAAGAGGGAGGGAAGAAAAGGGAGAAGAGAGAATGCATATAATTTCTTGATTTTTCTTATTAATTTGTAAATATAGTTTTGGCCTCTTATTAATATTCTCACCATATGGTATAAAATGATATACATATATACACATATACACACATATGCATGTATATATACATATATTATATATATACAAATATAATTACAATTTCTTGAAACAGGATATCTAGTTTTTCTTGGATGTGGAATTCACATAATCAAATGCTTCTTGAATATTTTCTCCTCTGTTTTCTAGCTAAACTGTTATCCTGTGAGACACCTTACATGTCTTCTATTCCAGATTTTAATTTTGTTTTTATATCTCTTGTTGCCTTGCAAACTCATTAACCAACTGGGATGTTGTGCTAGCTCAGAAGAAAGGCAGATTAAGAGTGAGATTAATCCTAAGTAGTAAAACAAACTCTAAGGATGAATAAAACTATATCTCTTTTTGAGATGGCAAAAATAGGAATGTGGGTGCCTATAAATTGAGAACGAATGAACAAATTTTAGTGTATAAATATGATGGAATACTATTGTACTGAACTTGTATCAGCATAATGACCAATTAAGAGTCTAAAGGACTAATGATAGAATATGTCACTCATTTGCTAATAGAGAAAAGTGAAGGTCTCATATTGTATAATGAGACAAATGTTATTTTTGGACATGGCCACAGTGAAAAGGTGTTTTGATTGATTTTTTATAGGAAGTATTCTTTTTCTTATGTTCTCAGTTGGGTGGGGATGAGTTGGGATGGGAGGAAAAAAAGGCAAATTCTGACTGATTAAAACAAATAAAATATTTTCAAAGCAAATGAATAGAAATGCACACTTTCATCAATTAGTAATTTTGCTCTGAGCCTCCATCAAAACAGAGAAACTTCTTTTCCCATCATCTTTCACTTATTTTTCTCACGATCTTACTTCTAGTTTCATAGGCTTAAATAAATACTAATAATACCGATTGCATAATTAATACTGTATAGCATAGTTACTTAACCTCATATCTGTGGGGAAGATTTCTTTATTTTTATGGTCCACATTTATCATAAGTTTTTGCTTGGACATGTCATTATCAAATAACTCATGCTAATGTCCCCAGTTAGAGACCAAATTTCTAGCTGGACTAGGAGATAAGCCTCTAACCCAATCCATTACTATGATTCTATTTTTCCTGTGTTGCTCTCATTGTGCCCCATGCTTTAAACAAAGGAAGTCCAGGCAACTTGAGGATAGGATCAACAATAGATGTTTACAAGAAATAATATTAAATTTGGCAAATGTATTTCTTTAATAGACTCTAAACATACACTTAAGTAGAAATAAGACAAGGAAAATGTAGGGACTGGTTTGTCTCGCCCAGTGCTCCTGACCATTGAATGAATACCTGAGATAAAATATACAGTCACATACCTCCTGGCTTGTCCATTTTGAAGTCATTTGTTATAGAACTGAAGTAGGAAACTGAAGATATGACAGACTCCTTCTGTTGCTATAGAACAGCTGCTACCTCTCTCTTCTTTCCTTATTCTTTTTAACTCTCCAAAACTACTACAGTAGTGCATACGTGAAAAACTGGAGTCCTTCTATATCGAGGCAGAGCTCTTATTAATTTCCTCTTTTTTCAAACTGGAAAGAACTACAAATCCCAGGGCTTTTTTGGTCAGCCAGTTCTATGGCAGAGAGATATTATTACAAGTATAGGAGATAACATAACGATATGTTTACGTATTTCAACAATGTTTCTGCTTATCACTGCTAAATCTTATTTAGCATTTATTTCTGAATAAAATCTATTTGATATGCATTCTTACTTTTTTGACATCTACTGCTAATTAGAGCATCTGTCACAAGGTTTTACACTCATTAGGTAACTGATAAGCACTTGTTGAGTTAATCAATTAGATCTCAACTTCTGTTTATTTTCCAGGTAATGGGGATCATGTGAAATATATTTAACTATTTCTCTTCTCTCTTTCCAGAGTAGGTTAGAAGGTGTCTAAGGTTTGCTCCATTAGGCTAAAATAACAGTCTTTTTCTATTATGGATAGGTGTCAGGGAGAAGATAAGGGCAGAGTTCCTTAGATCCAGAAACAACTCTACTTCTCCTCTCCTTTTCATATATCTGAAAGAAACATATATTTTGGTCCAATCATCATACTTTATAGAAATGATGTGAGGCCTTTTTTAAATTGTTCAACAATATTTCAGTTGTTATTTCACATCTCATTATTTCTTTCTTAGTGTAGTGACTCACACATTGCTGATATTTCTACTCTGTTTATCTTATTTTTTCCTTTTCCTCCACTTTATTTCATACTCCCACCATATCACTACAACAATGACTCCTTAATTTAAGCTAAAAACTATTAAGCGTTCTGAAAAGGTGTGTGTGCGCTGAGGAGAGGGAGATCTGTGTCACAGCCTAAAGTTCTGGGGGAGAGAGGAGGAGACAATTAAGCGGATGGTCTTGACAGGGCTCTTAAAGTTGCTGACTGCCTGAAGCTACAGTTGATAGCCCATAAGGTGGATCTTGAAGCCATACAGCCTGGACTCAAATTGGTTGGCAGGATGTTTGAGCCTGTACTCAGGATGCACTATGAAGAGCATATGGGAAAAACCAGTTCCAAAGTACCTCGATGACTTGGGGTTGTAAACATCTATGCACTTGGGGCAATGCAGCTTCACCATGGCCTCACATGTTATGTCTGACAGTCCAATGGGCAACATGGACTGGTTTTCACAATATACATGGGGACAATAACCAAAGTCTCCCTGCTGGTATTTTTCCAACATCTTGGCGATGCCACGGTTTGTGAGAATGTAGTAGTCATGAATCAGTCTGTACAGCACCTTGGCTGCCTGATCGATCAGGTCTCTCTGTTGTCCTTCAAGTCCTCATCAGGTTCCAAGTTGAGGATCATGTCTAGTGCCTGTCTGTAGTGGAGCACCTATTTGTTGAGCCCTGGAGGCTGAACTTGTCTTGGATATAGTCTTAATCCACTTTACAGAAGAATTCATTGTCTCGAAGCCCACAGAACCATGAGATCCATATTTCCTCTGAGCTACTCATCTTTACATCAGCTACTGGGCTGGGGTTAGGGAGGGTGAGGGAGAAGTTGCTTGCAGGGGAGGTGGCGGCATCAGCAAAGGCTTGCAGCTACTCTGTTTATCTTGCCTGAATCTAGAGTCCACCCCATTTCCTAACTGAACTTCCTATCTGATCCTGCCTTCCAGAGGCAAATCACTTCATTACCATATCTGAATTTATATAGTTAACAAATCTGTTTGTATAATTTCTAAAGTATTTATTATGTGCCTCCACTATTGAACTATGGGGGAAAACTTCTAATAAATATGTATAGTTCAGCAAAACAAATTCCCACATTAGCGAAGTACAAAACTATGTTTCTCATTTTGCATCTTGAATTCATCACCTCTCTGGCAGAAAAAGGGTAGTGTGTTTAATTTTTAATCCTTTGGACTTGTGATTTTCATTGCATTGATTAGATTCTAAATGTCTTTCAAAGTTGTTCTGCTCTGTAATGTTGCTTATGTTATTTCTCCACCTAATTCTTTTAATTTCACAATTTGTAATTTTCTTTTACCAGTCATTTTTGTCCATCTGATGAGTGTCACATTGTATCTCAGAGTAGTTTCAATTTTCAATTCTCTTAGTATTAGTGATTTAGACAATACATATGTTTTAAAAAAAATTCTTGGATTTCTCCCCTTGAGAGTTTTTTGCTCATATCCTTGGCTCATTTATCTACTGGAGAATGCTACTGTTGGAAACACTCTTGACACTAATGAGGTATCAAGGAAAATTTATTGCAGTAGAGTTCAGAGGAATTAAACACTTTGGCCAAAATGGGGCCCCACCCTCTTTTCAGGAGGAGGGAGCACTGAATGCAGAATCCAGATGAGCTATATATCATTAGTTCAAGACAGATTCTTCCACCAGGAGATAGGTTGGTCCTTCTCCATTAGGTCATCATCTTCCCTACATGCTCATTACATAACAACACTCCTCCCCCCCCGGTGTGATTCCCCTCTCAATGGTGCTCCAACATAGGACCCATGATCAGAAAATGGAGGGATAATTTTATGCAGGGTGTGTCTGCTTATATGCATGAGGTTCATTAAATAAGAGCAATGAAGAAAAGTCTTGTCCAGTAACTCTAGGTAGCTGTAGATTTGGTTCCTTTCAAAAATTTTTTGTAATTTTCTGAAGGTCACTGCCTGTCTTCAGATTGGTTTAGTTCACCTGCAGTTCTCCTGGTCTTATTATCTGACTTATTGTCAATGACTTCATCAACTGGTAATAACTTCAGTGGAAACTTAACTTTTGTTGTCTCTTACACTACTCACTCTTATACATTTGGATATGAGACCTTTTTCACAAAAACTCTTCCCATTCCCTGTTCTCCTTCTAATTCTAACCATATTCAATTTGTGAAAAAAAACTTTTAAAATTTTGTGTAATCAAAATTGCCCTTTTTACCTTCATAATCCTCTTTCCCCTCTTCTTGGATCTGAAATGTCCTTTTAGCTCCTCTAATTTGCTTATAAAGTCATCTTTTTTGACTGTCATGTCTACGTTTGGAGTTTATCATTGCATTATATTGATCTATACTTAATTTCTGCCAAATTACTAATTTTCCCAAATGTTTTTTTAAAACAATGAGTGAGTCCTTGCACTACATAGCAGCTTTGCATTTAGTGAATACTTTTTGGCTTCTGTATTCTATTCCAGTGATGAGTCTCTTTCTCTAAAACTATTACCAGATTATTTTTAATACTTATTGCTTTGTAATATCATTTGAAAAATGATACTAATTCCCTTTCTCATTATTATTCTTGTGTTTCTTGACCTATTAAGTTCTCCAGATGAATTTTGTTTTTATTTTTTCCAGTTCTGTAAAATAAACTTTCAGCAGTCTGATTTGTTTGGCACTGAAAAAGTAAATTAACCTAGGTAGTATTGTTATTTCATTTTCTTGACTTACACATGAATAATTAATATTTTTTCAATCATTTCATACTGTCTTTTTTCCTGCAAATTGTGTTTTATGGTGGAATTCACACAGTTCCTGGGAATTTCTTGACAGATGCACTCAAAAAGATTTTATAGTTTCTGTAATTATTTTGAATGATTTTATTTTTTCTTTTTGTTAGAGTTTATTGGTAACATGCAGGAATGCTATTGATTTATGTGGATTTATACCATATAATTGTGCTGAATTTATTATTGCAATAATTTTTGACTGACTAGTGTTTTTTTTAAATAAATCATCTCTTTTATCTATAAAAAGGTAATTTTGCTTCCTCTTTGCCTATTCCTTCAAATTCTCTTTCTCATCTTATTGCTATACTTATCATTTATAGCACTATGTAAAATGGCAGGGTAAAGTAGCAGTGGTGATATTAAGCATCTTTATCCATGGAGGCAGTTAGTGACACAGCAGAAAGAACACTGAGCTCCGGAGTTAGGAAGACCAAGTTCAAATAGGACCTTAGACATTACTAGCAGTGAGACCTCAGGTAAGTCAATTGACCACCATTTGCTTTAGTTTCCTCAGCTGTAAAATAATAACATCACCCATTTTGAAGTGTTTTTGTGAGGATCCTATGAGATAATATTTATACAAAGCTCTGAGCACAGTGTCTAGAACATAGTACATGTTGCAGTATATGTAAATGCTAATTTCTGTCTCTTCTACTTCCTTTTGCTTCTCTTTACCTGATTTTTATGGAAAGGACTCCAGCTATTTTCTATGTGTGTAATATTTGGTAATGGTTTTAGATAAATAGTATTTATCTCATTAGGGAATGATCCATTCATTCCAGTTTTTCAATAGTTTTTAAATGGAAATGTGTATTTTTATTTTGTCAGTCTTTTCAGTTTATATTGATATAATCTTGTAGTTTTTATTTATATTGTTAGCATGATTTATTTCATTTATATTCTTTTATATTGAATAAACCTTATAACCCTGATATAAATCCAACTCAGGCATATCATATCATCTTTTAAGTAAGTTTTTGTAGCTTTTTGCAATTATTTTATTTTTTGTATCAGTGTTCCTTAGTTCATTCAATAATTTTCTTTTTATGTTTTTCTTTCTTTCAGGTATTAAAACTATATTTGTATAACAGAAAGTGATAATAAGTGTGCCTTCTTTGTTTATTATTACAAACATTTTATATAACATTATAATTAAGTTTTTTTTCCTTTTAAATGCTTGATAGAATTCACTTGTAAACACATTTGATCCTATACATTTTTTCCTTGGAGGTCACTTATGCCTTTCATTATTTTTTCAGATATTAATTAATTTAAATAATCTCTGTTCTTGTTGATCAGGATATTTTAAACATTTATGTGCACTTATCCTTTTCTCCTATTTTGTCACTTGTGCTAGCATTTAATTATGCAAAATAATTTCTGAAAATTTCCTTTAGTTGCTCTTCAGATCATTTCTGACATGGACAACTTGGTTTCCCTCTTTCCTCCTTTAATCAACTTGCCTGTTTATTTTATTTGTATTTTGTAAACATTTAATTTTATGCATCAGTTCAATGGTATTTTACTTTCAAACTTAACTACCTTTCAAAAAATAATTTTTACAATGCCTACTTTGTTCCTTGGTTGGGGATTTTGATTTGTTGATCAAGTTATTTGTAAATTACATCTCAATTCAGTGATTTATTTTTTCTCTTTTTTTCATCCTTGGTGAATTTTTCTATTTTTTTCTCTAACTTGTTCCTTGGTCCACTGTCATTAGAATTATAACATTTTTATCCAACTGCTTTTAAATTTCCTTTTTGTATTAAAATATTTGGGTATCTAGGTGGCATAGTCGATAGAGCAGGCCCTGAAGTCAGGAGGACCCAAGTTCAAATTTGACCTCAGACACTTACCAGCTATGTATCCTGGGGCAAGTTACTTAACTCTGTCTGAAAAGTGAGCTGGAGAAGGAAATGCAAACCACTCCAGTATTTTTGCTAAGAAAACCCCAAATGGGATCATGGAAAGTTGGTCACGACTGAAACAACTCACCACATTAAAATATTTATTTTACAGGCAGTTATAATCTCTCCTTTGCACCCCAACTGAACTGGAAAAAAAAGACCTACCTCTCATCAGAAAAATATGTGGTCTAGCAGAATAAATTCCATGACTGAAAATGTATCTCTCTACATTTTAAGTTTATCATCTCTAATGTCAAGTAATGCTGTGTTTTGTCTTTTGTCTTTTTAACATAGTTTTTAATTGCATTGATCACATTTCCAAAAGTTTCAAAATTGTTTTTTCTCTCTAATATTATTTTAAATTATATAAATGGTTCTACACCTGTCCAGTTAAATCTGTATCAGTTCATAGAAATTCCCTAGTTTGCTGTGAAACTGAATATTTTAGCCTTGCTTCTGGAACAATAATATGCCATGGCATCCATATACTAAAGTGTTTTTTTTGTTTGTTTATTTCTTTTGTTTTTTGCCATTCTTTAGTATGAGAATGACTAAATTTCTGGCTACTAGAAAAAGAATCTATTACATATATTTTTGAACGTATAGATCCTTTCAGTTTTTCTTTGATTCCTTATATGTATATGTCTAGTATATAGATGAGTCAAAGAATATGTACAGTTTAAAAACTTTTTGGTTCCTAAACTTGGCTCTACATAGCTTTCTAGAGTGACTTTTAATGACTTCCAATTTTTGTTCAAGAGATTTTTGCATATTTCTATAGTATTTTGACTAGTAAATGATAAGTTTAATATTTCTTATTTTCTACAACTTTTTTTTGAGCTGATAGATGCTGTATACAGCTAAAAGTTAATAAATTGCTTTATTCCAATTTTATGATTTTTAATCTTTATTAATTTTTTTATTTTTCTTTGAGCTAGGTTTATCTAGGTCTTAAAGTTCATTGAGGTCTCTTACTATTATTGTTTTACTATCCATTTCTGTCTCCAGTTTAATTAATTTTTTTCCTTTAGGTATTTAAATGCTGTACTATTTAGTTAGCATCTAAGGAGTGTTGATATTAAAATTGCCTACCTGTTTCAGGGAAGGGAGAAGATAGTGAGGGAGTGATAGAATTTGAAACTCAAAAATAAAGTATGAAAAATTAAGAATTTAGCAACACAAACATTAGATACATTAAAATTAAAATTTTAAAAAGTAGATGATTTATCTATAACACATTTATACACACTGTAATTTTCCTTGCTTTTCTCTTTTATATTATCTATACTCTTATCTGAAAGAAAATATGGTGATGGAGATTATTTGTCACTTGAGATCCAGCAATGAGAAATATGGAAAATTTGTTGAATCACCTTCATTTCTTTAATGTGAGATTACTATGCACAATACAGTTGTTTTACAAAGTAGAAATTTGGGAAATTAGAAATTAATTAAATTTTGATTATAATGCCATTTAATGGATAAATAAGGTTAGGAACTGCTTTTGTAAAAATGAATAAAATAAAGTTAGCTAACCTGATTTTACAAAGAGAATTTTTGTATATAAAGATATTTTCATATCAAAATAGAAATAAAGGAACTTACAACAATTGAAGAGGAACTAAAGAAATTCTTCAGAAACTATTTTACCCAGTTATATGCTGATATAACTGGTGACTTAAAGGAAACATATGAAAATCACAAAAATAAAATTACCCAGATTTTAAAAAATATTATTTCTTTTCAATCAAGAAAAATCTTATTTCTCTCCCCCACTGCAAAAAAGTAAGACAGAAAAAATAAAACCCTTACTGCAAGCATGCAAACAAGCAAAACAAATTTTTTACATTGGTCATGTCCAGAAAAATGTCTCATGTTGCACCCTGAGGTTTTCAACATTTTATCATGAGGAAGGCAGTATTTCATATTTATTTCATTCTTTTGGAATTATGCCTAGTCATTATGCGGATTAGAATAGCTATGTATTTCAGAGTTGAGTTTGCAATATTGTTTCATTGGTATAAATTGTTTTCCTGGTTCTCTTTACTTCTCTTTGCATCAGTTCATGTCAGTCTTCCCAATTTTTTCCATTTCCATGAATATTTCTTATATCACAAGTGCTATTCCACCACATTTATATACTATGTACTATATTTATGACATAAATTATTTATTTGTAACTTATTCAGTCGTTCTGCAATTGATGGGCACCTCCTCAGTTCCCAGTTCTTTGAGACTACAAATGCTATTTTGTACATCCTTAGAGTTTGTTCTACTCTCCTTCTAGTTCTTCCTTTTCCTTTCTCCCCTTTCCTTTCTATTTCATTGTTGAGTGAAATATATTTGTTTACCCAACTGTGTAGGTACAACTGTGTACAAAATAGTTCATATGATAGCGTATGTGTTACCCACTCTCTTCCTTCTTATTTTTATAGACTTCTACATGAGTACACTTTTTATGTTTTTATTGACTCCTTGATTTCTCTTGACTCACATCAAAATTTTAACGTTACTTTGACCTTTTCCTAAGGATATCATAAAAGTCCTCTATTTCATGAATGAATTACATGTTTTTCTGGGTAAGTCATCCTTGATTTTAAGCCTACATATCCTTTGTCTTCTAGAATAGTATATTCCAAATTTTTCACTCCCTTGAAGTAGTAGCTCCTAAATCACATGTGATCTTCTGTGATTCCTCAGTATTGCAATGTTTTCTTTCTGAAATTTTCTGAAATCTTTCATGCATTTTACTATGATGTTCCTGGTAGTTTTCATTTTGGAACTTCTCTCAGGAGATGATCACCAGATTTTATTTGTACTTTGCCCTCAGGTTTTAAGAGATCTGAACAGCTTCCTGTTTATATTTTCTTGAAATATGATATTTAGGTTATTATTTTTGGCCATAACTTTCAATTATCCTTAAACTTTCTTTCTGTGATGTATTTTTAAAGTCAGTTATCTTTGCAATGAGATATCATTGCTTTCCTTTTTTCAATCTTTTACTTTGCCTCAATATTTTTTAGTGTTTGAAGTTTTATACCTCTCATGTCAAACTGTTAATTCCATTTCCAATTATTTCTTCCATAGTTCTTAGTTCTTTTGTTTTTTTCTTCTAGCACTCTCATTTCATTTATAAAAATAGTTTTAACTTTTTCAAAAATTCTGCCTACCTCACTTTCAGTAATTTCAGTTGAATTTGTGTTCAAACTGTGCTTATTTTTCTTGAGACTTTTACTTGCTAATGTTTTGGAGATATTTTCTTTTGGGTTTGTGTCTTGAATGTCCTTTCACCATAATAACTTTTTATGCTGGAATTCTGTTCTTTTGCATATTCTTCTAGTCTCCTTTCTGAATTCAGAATTAATGTTAGGGTCAGGATCTATATAATTCTTGAAGAAATGTTTAAACTTATGCTGGTGTTGTCTTGGGGTTGTTGAATATTATTCTACTGTGGACAGCTCAGGCAGGAGATGCAATCTTTTAGTAATTCTAAAGTGGTCTGATTATGGGCAAGTGTGAAATTGCGCTTTGCAATTTCTTGACCTGGGTTTGTGTTTGAGCAGTTGGTTATGAACTGGACTTTTCTTTGGAGCTTCAGTAGACTACTGTATTATCAGCACAGAGAGGAGGTACTGTCAGCTATATGGAAACCCTCTATCAGTCATCTGGAGAATATTATTTGTTCAGAGTGACAGAATTACAGATTTCACTTTGGGTGGGCATTGCTGCCCTGGTTATTCCTCAGGCTTCAGGTTAGTCTAGAGACTGGAACTGAGATCCTATTAGGCTCCAGAGTCCAAGCTACACTTGCTTCTGAACTTGTACTCAGTATTCAGTCTATAAACTGAGGTCATACCTCACTCTGGATCACCACTCATGGTCATAGGTCTCTTTCCCATTCTATTTTGAGAATGCTTTCTCAATGTTTTCATAAGCAAAAGAGAAAAACAACAAGCCAGCAAATCAGGCATGCATCTTAAAAAAATTAAACAGAAAATTTTAAAGTCTCAAATAAGTAAGGTAGAAATTCTGACAATTGACAGAGAGACTAATAAAATTGAAATGAAAATCAAAATTGAATTGATAAAACTAGAATTTTTGGGGGGAGAAATAATAGCATAGACCAACTTTTAGTCAATATAATTTTAAAATTCAATTTTATTCCATTTTCAAATCTAAATTTTCTCCACTTATTGAGAAGATAAGAAATACGATACCTGTTGTACACATGAATTCATACAAAACAAATTTCATTAGTCATGTTCCCTCTCATCCCCCCAAAAACAGAAGAAAAAAGAAACAGAAAGAAATATGCTTCAATTCACACTGTTGAGTCCATCAGTTCTCTGTTTAGAAGTGGAAAGCATTTTATATCATAAGTTCTTTGGAACTTTATTGGGTCACTGTATGGGTCAGAGTTATTAAGTCTTTCACACTTGATTATCGTTACAATATTGTTGTTGCTGTATAAATTGTTCTAGTTCTACTGTCTTCACTTTATATCAGCTCATGTAAGTCTTTCCAGGTTTTTCTGAAATTCCCCAAATGATGGCCATCTACTCAGTTCTTAATTCTTTGTCACCAAAAAAAGCTGTTATAAATATTTATGTACATATGAGTCCTTTCCCTTTTTCTTTGATATCTCTCAGGCATAGATCTAGTAGTGGTATTGCTGGGTCAAAACATGTGCACATATCAATAGCTTTTTAGGCTTAGATCTAAATTACATTCTAGAATGGTTGAAGTGGTACACAACCTCACCAGCATTCGTCATTTTCCTTTCTTTTTGGTCACTTCAGTAAATGTGATAGTGGTGAGGTGCTACCTCAGAGTTGTTTTAATTTACATTTCTGTAATAGTGATTTACAATATTTTTACATGACTATTGATAATTGATTTCTTCTTATGGAATCCATTCATATCTTTGAATCATTAATTACTTGGAAAATAGCTCTTATTCTTATAAATTTTACTCAGTTTCTCATATATAAATATAATATATATATATATTTTAGAAATGGGCACTCTATTAGGGAAACTTGCTTCAAAAATTTCTCCCAGTGTCCAATTTTTCTTCAAATTTTAGCTACATTAATTTTCTCTGTGCAAAAAAGTCTTCATTTTATGTAATCAAAATTGTACATTTTATCTCCCACAGAGCCCTCTGTGTCTTGTTTCATCATTAAATCTTCCCCTAGCCGTAGATCTGACAGGTAATTTCTTCCATGCTCTATTAATTTGCTTATGAAGTCATCTTTCATGTCTAAACTGTGTACTCATTATGAGAGTATCTTTATGTATGTCGTGAGATATTGTACTATGCCCAGTTTCTGCCAGACTACTTCCAAGTTTACCCAGCAGCTTTTGCTATATAGTGAGTTTTTTTTTATCTAAAAGCTAAGATTTATGAATTAACCAGTCACAAGGTTATTGTGCTCATTTATTTTGGTTTATTTTGTAGGTACTGTGTTGCATTGATCAACCACTCTATTTCTTATCCAGTATCAAATTATCTTGATGATTACAGCTTTCTAGTACAATTTGAGATCTGGTACAACTTGTCCCCATTCCTTTAAACTTTTTTTCATTGGTTTTCTTGATATTCTTGACCTTTTTTTCTTTCAGATGAATTTTATTATTATTTTTTCTAGATTGAAAGAGTTTTCTTTAGTAGTTGGGTATTACTTTGAATAAGTAAATTAATTTAGGTAGCTTTTTCATTTTCATAATTTTGGCTTTGTCTATCCATGAGCAATTATTATTTCTCCCATTATTTAGAGCTGTCTTTATTTGTGTGAAAGGTATTTTTTTAATTGTGTTCATATAGTTCCTGGGTCTCTCTTGGCAGGGGCATTCCCCAAGTATTTTTATATTGTATGTACCTATATTTAGCTATTTAAATGGAATTTTTCTATTTTTTCCTCTTGTGTTTTATTGGTAATATGTAGAAATGCTGATGATTTGTGCGATTTTTAAAAATATTTTGCTTTATAACATTGTTAAAGATATTAGCTGTTTTAACTTGTTTTTGTTGTCTCTCTATGGTTCTGTAAGTAAATTATCACATCTTTTGCAAAAGGGGTAGCTTTATTTCCTTATTCCTTATACTGATTTCTTCAGTTTTTTCTTGTTATTCCTATAGCTAAAATTTCAAGTAAAATATTGTGAATAATAATAATAAAAATAATAATGGTCTTTGCTTTACCATTGATCTTATTGGAAAGGCATCTAGTTTATCAGCATTACTAATAACATTTGCTCTTGGATTTAGGTAAATATTACCTCTCATTTTAAGAAAAGCTCATTTTATTTCTATGCTTTTTAGTATTTTCAGTAAGTGATTATTACCATTTTGATTACTTCTTTTTTTCTTAATCAATTAGCAATAATCTATTTATATTACAATTTTTTGAGACTTGTTATCTCATTTTTGACACTATCTTTAATAAAATTATTTATTTTTTCTATGATTTATACCTTGGCCCACTCATTCTTCAGGATTGTGATTTAATTTCCGATTAATTTGTATAATTCTAAATTTTCCTTCATTTTTTAAAAATAATTTTTTCATCTTATGATCAGAAAAAAAGATTCTTTCAATATTTCTGCTTCTCTGCATTTGTTTATAAGGTTTATGCCCTAAAATACATGGTCATTTTTGTGAAGATGTCATACACAGCTAAGAAATAGGCATATTCTTTTTCTATTCCCACTTAATATTCCCCAGACATTTCTCATATCTGACTTCTCTAAATTTCTATTCATCTCTTCAAGTTCTTTCTTGTTTATTGTATTGATTTATCCAGATCTGAGGAGACTAAACTTATTTCTCATATTATTATTATTTTGCTTTCTATTTCCAACATATTTAACTTTTCCTTAAAATTTTCATGCTTTGTCATTTCATGCATGCAAGTTCAGTACTGGTATTAATTCACTGTCTATTTTAACTTTGAGTAAAATGTAGTTTTTATAATTATCTCTTTTAATTAGGTCTATTCTTCATTTCGTTTTCTCTGAAGTCATGATTGATAACCTTGTCTTTAAAAAAATTCATCTGAAGCATAATAGTCCTTAACTCCAGCCCGTATTTCCATGTGCATCTTTCTGTTTCAAATCTGTTTCCCTCAAACTACATACCTTGGATTCTGGTTTCCAATTCATTCGATAATTTTTTTCCATTATGAGGTGAGTTTATCCTATTTACATCCACAGTTAGGATTACAAACATTGCATTGTTTCTTTATGTGTATGTACAGACATAGATATACACATATTGTATTTTAATACATTTTGTTCATCCAATTTGCTTATATTTATCCTTCCCTTTTTTACCTTGTCCCATCCTCTTTTACTTCTGTCCATTGTCTCTCTTAATATATCTTGCCTCTTCTTTCATTTCTCTTTATGTTTTTACTTCCTACTTCCCTGTTGGGTAAGATGAATTTTTATGCATGTGTGAATGCTTTCCTCCTTAGATGAGTTCAGATGAGAATGAGGCTCAAATGTTGCTTACTCCATCTCCTCTTCATCCTTCCTCCATTTTATGTTTTCCCTTTCATGCTCCATCTATGTGAGACAATTTTCCCTATTTTCCTTTCCTTTCCCCTCCCCCAGTGCATCACTCTTTCTCACCTTTCCATTATTCTTTTGAAATGATCTTAACATAATAAAATTAGACCCATGCCCTCTAAGTAGATCCCTGTAATAGTAGGTGATAACATCCTTAGAGATTACATATATAGGAATATTCCTAATATAGGAATATAAATAATTTAACTTTGTTTAGTCCCTTATTATTTCCTTCTTATGTGTATATTTTTATATTCTCTTGAGTCTTGTATTTGAAGTCAATTTTTCTATTCAGCTTTAGTCTTTCCATTATGAATGCTTGAACCACTTCTATTTTATTAAATACTCACTTTTCCATCATAGAATTATAGTCAGTTTTGCTGGGTAGGTTATTATTGTTTGTAATTCTAGTTACTTTGCCTTCCAGAATATCATATTTCAAGCTCCTGCTCCATTATGAGACAGGAAGAAACAAAAAATCTATCAGCTGCTAAATTTTGTGTGATCCTGACTTTGGTTATGTAATATTTGAGTTATTTCTTTCTGGTTACTTGCAGTATCTTCTGAATTTTTCCTGTAATATAACTGGGATCTTTCATTTTGGGATTTCTTTTAGGAGGTAGCCATTGGATTCTTTCAGTTACTCTTTTGCCCTCTGATTTTAGGCTGTATGGGCAGTTTTTCTTTATAGTTTTTAAAAGTATGCTGTCTGGGCTCTTTTTTTTGTTCATGATTTTTAGGTAGTCTCATGATTCTTAGATTATTTCTCCCTGATCAATTTTACAGGTCAGTTTTTCCTATATTTCATTTTTTCTTCAAATTTTTTCTGTTTTAACTTTTTTTTTGCCTCATGATGTCGTTAACTTTAACTTGACCAATTCTAATTATCAAAAATAATTTTTTAAGAATTTCTAATTTCTTTGTCTAAGATCATGATTGAGACCCTTGTCTTTAAAAATTCAACTGAAGTGTAATAATTGACAATTAATTGAATTTTTAAAACTTTTTTACTAAACTGTTTACTTTTTTACTAAACTGTTAATTCTTTTCATAATTGTCTTGAAAAATGCATTTTCTTCCCAGTTTTTCCTTTATTATCTGATTTTAAAAATAATTTCAATTATTTTAAAATAACTTTTTTGCTCATTTGCCTTTTAAAAAAATCTAGGAATTTTTGTTTATGAATTGTGTCCAATTTGGTTTTCTTCGCTTTAGATGTTTTCAAATGATTGTCTTTCTCTCTGGGTCTTAAGCTGTCCCTAAAGTAACTTTTTATGGTCAGATTTTTATTTTTCTCATTCTCTCCGCCTACTTCTTTCCTTTGGAGTTTATGTTACTGTTATTCTCTTAAGCTCTAGAGAGGATGTCTGGCCAATCTTCTCTTCTGTCCTTTTTCTGCTTGCATCCCTCAGTCCAACAGCTTTTTGTGCTTTCATAGTGGTATCATCTGAGAAGTCTGCTCACTGCCTTCTTTTACTATGCTCTGAAATTTCCTGACCCAGTTTAATTTTTTTTGCTTCTGTGTAATTGAGTTTCACTAGAGAGTTGCTGACTTCACCCTTCGTTAGCTGGCTGCAAAGTTCCATAGGTTGAAAGCAACCAAACTGCTGGTTTCCCTTTGGTTTTGATTTCCTGACTTGATTTATTCCATTGCACACTTACTGTGGGCCAGATGTTAGACCTGAGTCACCACTCTGTTCTTGGGTTCAATATCACACAACTAAGTTTCTGGAACTTGTTCCTTTGTCCATATACATATAGGGCCTCTGTTCCCTACTGACCATATCCATGAACACTCTTTTCTTCCCTGGAAATGTGTGACTTAGAACTAAGTTATCAGTGATTGAACGAGACGTCACCTTTTCCTGTTCCTAGCTGCCAGTATTTACAGGGGTCTCTTGGGATCTCTTTCTTCCCAGATGTTCAGTCCACTTAAAGTCCTTGTGTGTTGAACTACTGCCACCACCACAGCCTACTGCTACTCTGCTGCCACTACACTGTACTGTGCTCCTGACCAACTTTAAATTGATCTTTCTATCTTCTTAAGGTGCCATGGACTGGAAAAATTACTAATTTTTCCTTGTTTTTTTTCTAATAAGGATTTGATTTGGTGTGCTTTCTAGGTAGTAGTGAGGAGATTGTGAAGGGTCTAAGTTAAAAATTGCTACTTCTCATTTAACCATCTTGACTCTCCTTGGTTAAAATGATTTTAAAAGGAGAGAAAACCAAATTGTACATATAAAAACTGAGAAAGAAGACCAGAACAATTGAAGAGGAAAAAATAAAGAAAATATTTTAGAAACAGTATGACAAATTGTAACTTAGAAGAAATGGAAGAATGATTACAAAAGTATAAAATGCCAGATTAACAAAGAAGAAATAGGCTATTCAATTCACTCAGTATCAGAAGAAGAAACCTAACAAACCATTAATGAACTCCCAAAGCAAAGAGCTCCCAAATAAATTCTATTAAACATTCAAAAAAACAATTAATTACAATATTACAGAAAGTGTTTTCAATACTTCATTCTATAGTTACCCTACTATAACCACAATTGTGCAGTTAGCTTTCTTTTCTTTGAATATAGACATTGATACTTGTTGGGAAATTGTCAGCTAATTGCACATGAGAGTTATTATAATTTGCCCATGACACTGGCAAACTGGCCAGATGTTTTTCTGAAGGATTAATTTTTAGAAATATTGAAAACATTAAGATTTTCATTTGTGAGGAAGATCAACTCAAAATTTTAAAACACCTCCACTCATCCATAGGATGGGCCTCTTCACTTTTGGTGATATTACTGACACCTACTGTGCAGTTCATTCTCCTTATATCCTTTATGCTAGGTAATGGAGTACCTCAAACTAGATTCCCAGGAAGAACATGACTTTATGTCAGGTCGGAGGAGAAGAGTATAGCTGGGATCTCTGAGCTCCCAAGTCCTCCATCTGCTCAGACATGGGAGACAGTGAACCATGACTAAAGCCAGATGATAAGGGCCCTGGCCAAGAAATCACAGTCTGGTTTTTCCTCAAATTCTCTAATTTGATTTTTAAAGTCTTTTTAAAGTTCCATGATTTTTTTTGGGGGGGGGGCAGGTGACCATTTGATGTTACTCTTTGGGTAGGGAAGGCTTTTTTTTGCTTCAGTATCCTCCTTTGAAAATGAATTCTAGTCTTGTCTATTCCCATAGTGACTTTCTATGTTTTTTTTTCCTTTGTTCATTATTTTTAAAATTTATAACAACTTGCAATCACCTCTAGTCCTGGGGTTTGGGATATTGTGCCTCTGGTCTCAGGTCCTTCTTCAGTTCTCACCTCCTGACCTTGACCTTTTCAAGCTAAGGTTTTTAGAAGTCTTAGTTCGACTGAAGCAGCTCCCATTCATTGATTAAGGTTTAGTAAGAAATGAAGTAAAGAATAGCCTCTTAAAAAATAGATTTGAGAGGGGAAGGAGTCACTTGGAGACTCTCCTAACAATTTCAGAAAACAAGCCCTCCTCCTTGCTATGTTTAACAGCTCCAGTTATATCTTTCCTATATACTCCAATATAATTTTCTTTCATTTATAATTTTTTTAATCTTCAATCTCTTTTCTCCCCTTCCTACTTTCACTTTTATTTTATGCATTCCCTGCTCGCACACTCTACTAGTCCTGAAATACTGTTGAACCACAAGAAGAACATTCACACTATGACTCCAACTTATTTTTCCAGTCTTATTTCAAATAATACACTCTCATGTACTCCACATTTCATTCTAGCTTCACTTTTAAAATGTGCTCTTTTAAAAAATAAGTTCTCCTATGTCACAAAGACCATTAAACTATGTATATACCCTTTGACCTAGCAATATTACTATAAGGACTATGCCCCAAGCAGATCAAAGAAAGAGGAAAAGGACCCATATGCACAATAATATATTTATATCAACTTTTTTTTGTGATTGTAAAGAAATGGAGACTGAGGGGCTATCCAAAAAATTGGGAAAGGCTGAACAAGTTTTGGTTTCCAAATAGCAACCAAAAAGTCAATAAACATTTATTAAGCACTTTTTGCTAGGCACTGTACTAAAAGCTGATGATTCAAAAAGAGTCAAAAGACACTTCATGCTTTCAAGGAGCTTATAATCTTAAAAGAAAAGACAACTTGCAAACCAATATATACAAAGCAAGCTACATACAAAAAAAAGGAAATACTTAAAATTGGATAAGCACTGGAATTATGTAGGGTTAGGAAAGACTTCTTGTGGAATTTTTGTTGGGTCTTAAGAGAAGCCTAGGTGGTTAGTAGTTAGTTCAGCTAAAGAAAGAGCACATTCCTGGAATGATTGACAGCTAGGGAGAATGCCTAGAGCAGAGAGCAATTGTCTTGTGGGTCAGCCTTACTGAACTGAAAAGTATATGTTGGGGAGATTTGCATCTTACTGAACTGGAAACATATGAGTAGGCTAGGTTATGAAGAGCTTTGAATTCCAGTCAGAATATTTTGTTTTTAGTCCTGTATGCAATAGAAAGTCACAACTGAGTAGTGGAAGGGGTTTTGTGACATGATTATATTTGTGTTTTAGAAAAATCACTTTAGTGATTGAATGGAGAATAGATTAGAGTAGGGAGAGACTTGAGAAAGGCAGACCCAACAGTAGGCTGTTATAATGATCAAGCAGTGTCAGAGAAGAGAAGAGAGATAATATTTGAGAGATGTTGCAAAGGTGAAATGGGGTTCCCTTCTTAGCTCTAACTACTGACTTCCCTGGATCTACAAAATAAATTTTTGGATTGGTATGGCACTTAATAAATAATATGATTTAGGTACAATTGTCAATTTTAAAAATATTGGTTCAACCTATGTATTAGCAGTTTATATTTTTCCAGTTAAGACATCTTTTTTTTGGTATGAAAATTGCTTTATAATTACGTTCATATAGTTTCTGTGTATGTCTTGGCAGGTAGATTCCTAAGTGTTTTATATTTTATTTAAAAATTTTGCATCAATTTTCATTAAAGAAATTTATCTGTAGTGTTCTTTTTCTCTTTTTGCTCTCATTTAGGTATCAAAGCCATATTTGAGTCATACAAGGAATTTATTAAGGCTTTCTTTAACTATTTTTTCAAATAGTTTATTTAGAATTGGAATTAATTGTTCTTTAAATGTTAGGTAGAATTCACTTGTAAATTTATCTGATATTGGGAATTTTTTTCTTACAAGGATCATTGATGACTTATTCAATTTTTTATTCTAAACTTAGGTTATTTAATCTATTTTCTGTGTGAATCTGGGCAATTTATATTTTTGTAAATATTCATCTGATACATTGAGATCGATATTTTTGGGAACAAATAATTGGACAAAATAACTCCTAATAATTGTTTTAATTTCATCTTTATTGGTGGTGCATTCATACCTTTCATTTTTGATAGCTGTAATTTAGTTTTCTTCTTTTCTTTTTTAAAAAGACAAATTAATAAATCGTTTATCTTTTACATTTCCCCTCATAAAACTAGCTAATTAGCTTAATTTTTTACTTTAATTTAATCAATACCTCCTTAGATTTTCAGGGTTTCTATTTTGGTGATTTATTGGGGATTTAAATTTTGTTCTTTTTCTGATTTTTTTAGGTGGATGCCTAATTCATTGATCTGCCCTGTTTTATTGATGTAAGCATTAACAGAGATACATTTCTCACTAAGTACTGCTTTGACTACATCCCACAAACTTTGCTATATTGTCTCATTGTTGCCATTATCTTTAATGACATTATTGATTATTTCTATGATTTTTTAAACCACTTATTCTCTGGGATTATATAATTTAGTTTCCAATTATTTTTCAATCTATGCTCAAAGAGTCTTTACTGAATGTAATTTTTATTGCATTATGGTTCAAAAAGTTTGCATTTAATATTTGCTTTTCTGTTATAAAAGCATAAAAGGCTTGATACATGGCTAATATTTGTGAAAGTGTTATGTCCTGCTGAGAAAAAATATATTTTTTCTATTCATATTCAGTTTTCTCTGGAGGTCAATCACATCTAAGTGATTATATTCATCTAATTAACTTTTTTCTTATTATTTTGATAGATTCATCTAGTTCTGAGAAGAGTAAATTGGGGTCCTCCATTAGTATACTTTTACTGTCTACGTCCTTCTATAACTCATTTAATTTTTCATTAAAATACTGATGCTGTAATTTGGTGAATTTATGATTAGTACTGTTACTTTATGAAATATGACATTTTCCCACAAAATACAGTTTCCCTGCATTTTAATTAGGTCCATTTTTCTTTTTCCTTTTCTGAGATCAGGATTGCTACCCCTGACTTTTTTTTAAAATTCACCTGAAGCATGATACGTTCTACTCCAGCCTTTTATTTTAATGTTATGAGTCTTTCTTTTGCAAATGTGTCTCTTGTAGACAACATGTTGTTGGATTTTGATTTCTAATCCATTCTGCTATCTTCTTTCTATAAATGTGAGCTTATTCCACTCACATTCATAGTTATGATTACTAATGTATTTCCCTCTATCTTATTTTCTTGTTTGTCCTGTCCCTCTTCAAAAATCTGCTTTGTTTCTGACTACTGCCTCCTTTAATGCACCTCTCTTTTTTCATTCCTTTTCTCTGCTTCCCTCTTTTCTTCTTATTTCTCTATTTGATAAGATATATTTCTATTCCCAGCTGAATGATTTTATATATTCTTCATTCTTGGACCAATTCTGATGAGAGTGAGGTTTGAACATTGCCTGCCACCTCCTCCCCTCTCTTCAATTACATTCGTACTCTACTGTGAAAGCTTTAAATGTGCATTTAGAGTTAAATTCTAACTTACAGTTAGAATTGGATTTAGAATTAGAGCGTTGTCTCTTTTATATGAGAAATTCCCTATTCTATCTCTCTCCTGCCCCCTTCTTCCAGTGCATCCTTCTTTCTCACACTTTCATTTTTGTTGTTTTAGAAGTCATACCAATATAATCGAGTTATGTCCATGACCTTTGCGTATGTAGACACCATATTAATGATTAATTTCTTAGGAGTTACATGTAAATGTATCATCATCTCATATAAGAATGTCATTGATCCTTTTATGACTACCTTTTTATGCTCCTCTTGAGTCTCCTGTTTGAATATCAAATTTTCTATTTAGCTCTCGTCTTTTCATCAAGATGCTTGAAAGTCTATTTCATTGCACTCAGTTTTGATGAGTAGCTTGTTTTTGGTTGTAATCCTAGCTCCTCTTCCTTCTGGATATCGTATTTCAAGTCCTTTGGTCCTTTAAGGTAGAAACTGCTAAATTGTATGTGATTCTGACTGTGGCTCCATAATATTTGAATTATTTCTTTCTAGCTTGTGAAGTATTTTCTCTTTGATCTGAGAGCTCTGGAACTTGGTGATAATATTCTTGGTAGTTTGCATTTTGGGATCCCTTTTAGGAAGTAATAGGTGGATGATTTAAAAAAAAATTTCCTACATATAAAAACAATTTTGAACATTTTTTTAATTTTGAGTTCCAGATTCATCATTGAGAAGGCAAGCAATTTGATATAGGTTACACATGTGCAGTTATGCAAACCATAATCTCACTGTGGAAGAAAAAAGACCAAAAAAAAAAACCAAAAAAGAAAAAAAGAAAAGCAAACAAAATAAAAATAGTATGCTTCAATCTGCATTCAGATTTCATTTATAGAATTTATTAATTTATTTAATTTATTCCATTTACTTATTCCATTTATTCATTTATTCCATTTATTTCATCTATGGAGATGAATAGCATTTTTCATCATGAGTCCTTCTGAACTGTCTTAGATCACTGTTTTGCTGAAAATAGCTAAGGCATTCACAATTGATCCCTATACAACATTGTTGTTGTTATGTACAGTGTTTTCTTCCTTTATTATGTCTTCTTAGTTCCACCCTCTTTGTACCATGTTCTCATAGCTCTGCTAACTTCACTTTCCATCAATTCTTTAAATCTGGGTGTTTCTGAAAACATCCTGCTCACCCATTTTTACAGTACAATAGTATTCTATCATAATCATTTGCTACAACTTGCTCACCCATAGTTTTGTCTCCCTTTAGGCATAGTTCCAGATTACTCTTTATAATCATTTGAGAGGTTCACAGCTCTATCATTGATGCTTTTAGTGTCTCAATTTTCCTAAATCCTCTCCAGCATTTACCATTTACCTTCTCTGTCACATTAGCTAAACTGTATAGGTGCAAGGTGATACTCAGAGTTGTTTTTATATCCATTTTTCAAATCAATAATGATTTAGAACATTTTTGTATGATTATAGATAACCTTGATTTCTTTTTAAATTGCCTATTCTTTTTCTTAGACCATTTATCAATTGGAGTATTCCTATAAGCATGACTCAGTTGTCTATATATTTGGGGAACTGAGTTTAATCATTCTTTGTGACAATTTCAATGAGAGTAAGGTTCAAACACTACCTGCCTTTCCCCTACCTTTTCCTCCGTTGTAAAAGCTCTTTCACATCTCTTTTATGTGAGATAAATTAACCCATTTCATCTTCCCATGTAGGAATGTAAACCTTATTGAATTCTTTATAATTTACCTTTCTTATTTGCCTTTTTATACTTCTTTTGAGTCTTGTATTTGAAAGCCAAATTTCTCTTCACCTCTGGTCTTTTCATTAGGAATGCTTGAAAGTTCCCTATTTCATTACATATCCATTTTTTCCAGTGAAGAATTATGCTCAGTTTCTTTGGGTAGAATATTGTGTTATCTTGATTGTGGCTGCAAATAATCGAATGGTTTCTCTGTGGTGGATTACAATATTTTCTCCTTGACTTTGAGGCTCTGGAATTTGGCTATAATATTCCTGGGAGCTTTCATTTTGTGATTTTTTTCAGAAGGTGTTCAGTGAATTTTTTCACTTTCCATTTTTATGAATAATGATACCTATGCTCTTCTTTGATTATAAGTATCTCTCCTTTATCTATTTTCCAGGTTTGTTATTTTTTTGGTGAAATATTTTATATTTTTTTCTTTTTTTAAATTTTTTTGACTTTGTTTTCATGTTTCTTTAGTTTCCACTCACCCAATTCTAATTTTTAAGTAGTAATTTTCTTTAGTTAACTTTCGTATCTCCTTTGCCATTTGACCAAATCTCTTTCTAAAGAGTTCTTTTTGTCAGTGAATTTTTGTACCTGTTTCCCAATTTGGCCAATTCTGCTTTTTAAGGTATTCTCTTCAGTGGATTTTTGAACTTCTTTTACCTATCTTATTTTTTAAGGTGTTATTTTCTTAATTTTTTTGTTCCTTCTTTATCAAGCTGTTGACTTTTTAAAAAAGATTTTCTTGCATCACTGTCATTTTTTCCCCCAATTTTTCCTGTACCTGAGTTTTTGATTTTTAAGAACTTCCAGTAATTCTTTTTGGACCTGAGACCAATTCACATTTTTCTTTGAGGCTTTGGATATAGCAATTTTGATTTTGTTTCCTTCTGAGTTGTGTTTTGCTCTTCCTTGTCACCTTAGTAACTTTCTATGGTCAGGTTCTTTTTTTGTTTGCTTGTTCTTTTTACCACTGCCTTTCTCAACTTTTAACTTTCTGTCTACTACTGTGGTGGAGGAAGTACTGTCCTAAGCTTCAGAGTTTTTTTGTTGCTATTTTCAGAGTAGTTCTGGGGCTCTATAAGTTTTAATTTCTTCCAAGATGATATGATCTAAGGAGAGGTGAGGTCACTGCTTTCTTCTCCTGTGTTCTGGTCTGTGAGCAACCACAAGCACCCTTTTCTAGCCTGGAACTGTGAGCATGATCACTACCCCTCTTCATTTTGAAACCAAAACCTGGAACTGCATTCAGTACTAGCAAAGGATCCCCTGTAATCTCCTTCTGACTCTGACCACTTGCCTGACTTGCTTACTGTCTGTGGGCTAAGGGCTCCAGAAACCACTGCTGCCTATTCCATCACCCCAAGACCAGTTACTGGTTTGCCTCCACTGGAATGAACTCCATTCAAACTTTTCCTCTTGACCTTCTAAGTTGTCTTGGGCTGGAAAATCATTTCACTACATCATTTTGTTGACTTTCTTGCTCCATAGTTCATTTAGAGATGTTACTCAAAGTTTGAAGGGGAATTTGAGAGAGACTAGGCAATTCTTTATCCTTCTTCATCATCCTGTATCTCCCCTCTGGTTGATTCTTTCCATCTATTTTCCCCTCTGTATCTAAGATGTTGGTGCAATTTTCTTTTATAATGTAATGTTTAGGCTTTTTAAAAAAATTATGGCTTCCAGGTAGTCCAATAATTCTTATATTATCTCTCCTCAATCTATTTTCCAGTTCAATTGTTTTTCCTTTAAATTTTTCACATTTTCTTCTATTTTTTTATTCATTTGACATTATTTCATTGTTTCTTGATGTCTCATGGAGTCATTAACTTTCACTTGCCTTATTCTAATTTCTAAAGAATTATTTTCTTCAATGAACTTTTGTACCTTTTTCTTTTTTCTTCTATTTAGCCAATTTTGCTATTGAAATTTTTCTTCAGTGATTTTTTAAACCTCTTTTGCCATTTGATCTAGCATGTTTTTCAAGTAGTTCTCTTCTTCATTGAATTTTTGTGCCTCTTTTACTATTAGATGGTTTAAGTGTTTTTATCAATATTTTTTGTTCCTCTTTTAACAAGATATTGATTCTCTTTTCATAATTTTCTTGCATTACTCTAATTTAATCTCCCAATTTTTTTTCTACTAGTCTTTTTCTTGAAGTCATCTTGGAATTCTTATTGAGCTTGTGTCCAATTATCATTTTTCTTTTAGAATTTCTTTAGTAGCTGCTTTTATATTATGGTCTTCTCCTGAATTTCTGTCTTGGTGATCCCTATTAGTGTAGAACCTTTTTATGATCAAGTATTTTTGTGGTTGTTGTTTGCTCATTTTCCAAACCTGTTTCTTGCTTTTGAACTTTAAAAAACATATCAATTCCAAGTGGAACCACAGAGAATGGTATAACCATTCATTCACTTATTAATCCTTTTATTTATTCAGTGTTCATTCATTTGTTTAATATATGCGTATTGAGAGTTTACCTTCCCTAAATTTGTCCAGAAAGGAAGTATAGAAGAAGGAAGGGGGTGCCATAAAATTTTCAAATACTATTAGAGGGCACTACTAAGTAAAGCCTCCAATTAAATCACTACCTATCTTATATATTACAGAAGCCATCTTTGTAAAGGTGTGGATTAGACTAGATGATTTCTATGGCCTCCTTCAGTTCTAAAATTTAGTTCTTCTAGAATTTGTTAAATAGAAAGATAAATTAAAAATTAGTATAAGAATATGTAGATAAATTAAAGATGATATAATAATGGCAACATATATGTACACATAAATATATGAACACAGTAATAATAGTAGTTTATATATGTATATGGTTATCTAATATAAAATGATAATCAACACCTACATGTAATGGGGATAAGATCAGGGGTGAAACAAAGATGTCCTTTATCAGTACTATTATTCAACATTGTACTAGAAATGCTTGCTATAACAGAAAGAGAAGGAAAATAAATTGAAGGAATTAGAACAGGGAATGAGGAAACAAAACCATCATTCTTTGCAGGTGAAATGATTGTCTATTTAAAGAATCCTAAATAATCAACTAATAAGCTTTTCAAAATATTTAACAACTACAGCAAAGTTGGAGAATATAAAATAAATGCACATAAATCATTAGTATTTCTATATATTGCCAACAAAAGTTTAGCAGGAAGAGCTGGAAAAGAGAAATTCCATTTAAAACAACTGCAGACAATATAAAAAACTTGGCAGTCTACTTGCTAGACAAACCAAGGAACACAATTACAAAACACTTTTCACAGAAATAAAATCAATTTAACAATTGGAAAACATTAATTACTCATGGGTAGGTGTAAGGTATGGAATTTCCCTGGCTGAGGAACATTTTATCTCCTCAATATGTGTGTGGGGGTGTTCATTTGATACCATAGGAAGAAGCCAAGTATCTCCACATTGATTTAAGAGTTTAATCAATCATTCTGAATTCTTACAAATGGGGGCAATCTTTGGTCTGAGGTGGCAGCAAGACAGTTTAGTGGATCCCCACTTAGAACCCTCCAAATCCCAGCGGTAGTTATAGAAAACAGAGGGAAGAGGAGCTGTAGCATGCATCATTACTGATTGGTGGATTTTTTGTTTTGTTTTGTTTTCTGCTTAGTAATAAGCTTGGGAGTTAAGCCAATGTTATGCTCAAAAATAAGTTTGTGTAACAGTCATGTCCCGGTCACAACATTCTTGTTACAGCTTTCATGGATCATAGTATTTTAAGTTATGACTCAATGTCTAAGTTATGATTATTTATGGGTTATCACCATGTTTAGGCTTGCACCTTTCCCAGAGTTTAAGGTTTTATGGCTTTTTGCTTATTATTATATTTTATGTCTTTTTCCCAGTAGGAACCCTGCAATCCACCCCTGGAAAGCTGCCCATGAATTCTTTCTGAAAATCTTCCACAAGATCCCTGGGGAGGCTCTTTACTAGGGTGTTTAGGACCTTTTTGGGTACAGCCAGGATGATCTCATTTGTAAGCATAAACTACATAAACAATATAAGCATAAATGGAAAAACAACATGACTAATTAAAAAAATAATTGCCACAATTATTACAATTTTCATTCCTCTTACTCCTGGGGAGGTGAAGGAAGAACCAATGACATTTGGGGATTAATGAGAGAACTAAATTTTTGAAATTAACTTAGAAGCTAGAACTAGGTTCAGAGAAAAATAAACATGGCTTTGGCAGTTACAACATATTGGGGATGACAGAGAATAGATTTAATTACAAAATGGGATCAGAATACTTTGATTTTCTCAATTTCCTCTTTTTTTGTCAAGGGGAGGCTTTACAATGATGATCATCAATCTACCCCCAATTTAATTAGCAACTTTTTTTCTTGGAATCCAGAAATTCCATATAGTTGTCTGGTCTCTGGAACATCTTTTCTTGAGCCCATCTGGAAAATGTCTTGTCCTTATGAGCAACTTTTCATTAGAATTGTTTTTTTGGTTCCAGGTTGCTTGTGGGGACTCTTTAGATGTTCCTGCTAAAATCTTTTACAATCTCAGTACAAGTTTACTATAGCCTCTCAAATTTTCTTTTTCAATAACGAGTTCACATTGTGAAGACCAGCTCAGACCTTAGAGTTTCTGATCTTAACAATAGAACTATAAGGGGGGGGGGGGGGACATCAAAGTAGGAACCCAGAGTTTGCTTAAAACTTCAGGAAACTTAAGATTTTTAAATTTACATTTTCCATTAGAATCACTTATATTTGACCTACAGGATTGTCTGATCTTGCTACTTTCTCAAACTTTTGCATTCTGATTCTAATTCTGTTGGGAGCATCGGATGCTATTGGGGATTCAATCCTGTACAGGAAAATATAAATAACAATATTCTTGCAGCTAGAAATTTTTCACCCCTGGGTTCAGTAGTTACACAAATGAATTTACTTATAAGAAACTGACTTTAATTATAATGAAAAACTTGGGAGCATATTTAAATAATTAATTCTAAAACAGTGTATATCAATAAGTGATTTATAACAAAATATATTTGTACTGCCAGACACACAGTACAAATTGGTGTTATCTCCACATTATTAATAAACTTGAATGAAATTGTCTCTTCCATTAATATATGCAAGTTACTCCATAAATTCTATAAGTTACTTCCCTTTAAGAAAATTGATTGCACTGAATTTCTTTTTCTGAAGCAAAACTGATTTCCATCCCACAAATGAATAAATTCATGTCTTTGTTTCAGAAACTTTTTTTTATCTTTGTGTAATTACTCCTATATTATTCTGAGAGAATGAGTTATTTCAGGGAACTGAGCTTTTGCATGACTACACAGGCAGGCAGGTGACAAGCCCGAGTACTAATTCATCTAGTTATTTGGAATATGGAATCTAAAATTCCATTCAGATTGAAAACAGCAAGATCTCGTGTTGTTGCATTGTGCTCATATCCTTTATTGATCATTTACTTTGATTATAGAAATTTGCTATAAAAGGAAAAGGCAGAAACATGATTATACCAGCATCAAATTTTGGTTCTTTACACTTGAGGACACATGTATAACAGAATAAAGCAGCCTTAGCTATTTCTGATTTCAGGTAAGAGTATAGTTTGACAATCAGCCATGTTGTAACATTTCCACCTCATAGTCAGATTCTGGAAAAACTAGGTGTGAAACATTTGTTTTTAAAGGAATCCAATGGGGAAACTGAGCCAGGAGGACCCCACCTTAGACTGATGCCAAGGTTGTCCTCTCAACTTTTTCCAGATGCAAACCTCCACCTGTAATAGTTCAGGATCACATTTCCTCTATCTTGTGGCATTTCTCTAGAATGGTGGATTATTAACTTGATTCATCAAACACCCATACCTGAATTCAGAACTCAAATCTCAATACAAAATCTGTTCCAGTCCCAAGACTGGAATGACAAGTTTCACTAATCATAGCTTATGGCTAAATACAGAACTCACATTTTCTCTTGTTTTTTTTTTCTTTGTTTCTTTGTTTCTTTCTGTTTCTTTCTTTGTTTCTGTTTCTTTCTTTGTTTCTTTGTTTCTTTGTTTCTTTTTTCCTTCCTTCCTTCCTTCCTTCCTTCCTTCCTTCCTTCCTTCCTTCCTTCCTTCCTTCCTTCCTTCCTTCCTTCCTTCCTTCCTTCCCTCCTTCCTTCCCTCCTTCCTTCCCTCCTTCCTTCCCTCCTTCCTTCCCTCCTTCCTTCCCTCCTTCCTTCCTTCCTTCCTTCCTTCCTTCCTTCCTTCCTTCCTTCCTTCCTTCCTTCCTTCCTTCCTTCCTTTTTTCTTCCTTCCTTCTTTCCTCTCTCTCTTTCTTAAGTTTTAATTTATTCTAGTAGAGACTGGTCATTAGAAATCATTTTTATATCATGTATAAACTTGCGAATCCTCAGCAAGCCAGTTCATTGTTTTGTAACTCCATAACCCAAATAAACTCTTTTCCCAAGGCTGATGACTTTACCCACACAGATGATTTCCAGGGAAATGACAATCAACAGGGACCCCAGAAAAGAGACCGATCCTGGTGTCCCTGCCTATTCAACCCCATAATATTCATCCTCAGAACTGATTTAAACTACATACTCTCTGGATGGCAAGTCCCCCATTTTTAGTGTTAATTTAGTTTATTTAGCCCTTACTGAATTTCTCCTGCATACGTTTATGGCTACCCATTTGCCAGGATGTCTTTAAGGATTCCCATATAGAATTGTGCATTCTTTGCTGCTATCTATGAGAATGGACACAATTTGTTTATTTTTAGGATCCCAGTATATGGTAACTGGCAGATGGGTCCTGTAGTCACCTCTGTATGAGAGGTGATATTGGCTGCCTTCCTGAGGGAAGGGAATAGGTGGTATACACCCCATCTACTCTTAGAGATGCTGTGGACAATGACTCCCTCTGCTAAGGTGGAATAGATTAACCCTGCTGCACATCCTCATATACCAAGGAGGACTGTTGTTAATGGGCAGAACCAATATGGACAAGGCTTTCACCTCATCCTCTCCTTTCCATACACATTAATCAATTACTAATTTTAGTTTTCAGCATTAATAAAAATAACTCCAAATAACCTAGTTAACAGTCTTATGACTTTCATAAGTGATAGCCAAAATGTTCTAGCTGTAACTTTTTCTTAACTGCAGGCAAAGGTAGAAATACCCATTTTTTTAAATGACAGTTACAAAAATATTATCAGATAGGGTTAGTAGGGCTAATAAAATAATATAACATAATTCCATCACCTTCTAGTTTCTTTCAGTTCCAATTATGAAATATCACTTGACATAACTGATACATAAGCTTACCAATTTGAAATAATATTATGTATTTGAAACTTGGAACAAACCCATTGCCAATCAGGTGACTCTAATCCTGTTGAATGGATTTCAGATTACTTTAAATAAGAAACTGGGAATCTCATCATCATTGGCATTGTATACCAGTTGCATCTAATTAAGGAATTAATGATAATAATTAACATTTATAATGTTTGCCCTCTGCCCGAAATTGTGTTAGGCATTTTACTCTCATGTGAAGTAAACTGAATTAACTTGCTCAACATCACTCAGTTAACAATTTACAGATCTATACATTTTTCCAATTTGTCTTAGTGTCAAATCATATGATAAATTCTGACATCTTAAACATCAAATTGGGAGAGACAATTTCACTTAAAATGGAACCAAAATAAATTCAATTACATGGATCTGTGTTCCAAATGGTATTACACAGAATCTGGGGTTATATTTTAATACTGACTGTAGTATTGTGTTTTACAAAAAAAATGCTTTTTATTCCAAACATAATATTATTTTCAGCCAAACCACTGCCAAAGATTGTAAAAGTGGCAACGTGATATTAAGATTTAATCTACCCCAACTATCACACTTAAGAGCATGTTTTAATTTAATTCAAATCTCAGAAGGAACCCATAACTTATCAGTTTACCCATAGCTCTCTCTGATTTCTTCTTATGAATAGGAGTCTCATATAATTTAGTCAAGTTTCCAATTTTAACACACACCAAATTTAAAAGTTATTTTAAAATTGATCAATACTTGAAGTGTTCGTTTGTAAGACTCCATACATTCTAAGTAGATTTTCCAACCAAACTCAATTACCTTTTGGTTGTTTGCCATTTCACATAAGCCTTTTTTTGTGAGCTAGGAAAGAGTTAGGTGCCATTTCTGTTCCAAAATGCAGCCTCTTTCCTCTCTTCACTTTGAAACTTTCAGTGACACAACCCTACAACCTACCTGTCTCTAATGAGTGAAGTGACCGTCTTCTCTTTTTGTGAATCAGGAAAGATTAAGTGACAGTTCTTATTCTAAAGTGTAAACCTTGAAACTTTTACTGACATAGGCTCCAAATCTACCTGTCTTTCTATAATCAGTGAAGCAACCATCTTCTCTTAGATCTAAGGGGAAAAAGTTCCCCACTTCCTTTTTTTTTCTTGTCTGTCCTTTCCTACTTCAGAATCTGACCACTCTTCAGCTATGTAGAGGGAGAGAAAGAATATTTTTGAACTTTTAAGCACTTCACTTTTATTCCTCACTTTTATTTCTCTCTTTTCTGTTCACCCACCCAGCCTGCTGCGTTCATCCAGCGATGGAGGGAGAGAAGGAAAAAGAGACTCTTGCAGTTTTAGCCTGGCTAACCAGCAAACCAGTATTTCTACATGTTTTGTCTGGAATTTTTCCAGAAAATTTCATTCTGAACATCTAAGTCTAAGAACTTGGTAGTGGACTTTTTAAAAAAAATGCTGTGATGAGGGGCTAACCTATTGCCACAACTTTTCTTCCCTTCTCTTCCCAACCTGATGGAACATAATTCAATCAGAAGGGACTCTAGACCTTTGGAAGTTTCAGAGTGTCCCCATACTTATGCAGTGGTACAAATGTGTTCAACACAGGATCACCCCACCTCTACCTCCCCCACATGAAGGCCAAGTACCTCCGTATTGATTATAGGCAGTAGTTTAAGCAATCATTGTGAATACTTACTTGCAAACAGAGGTAGTCTTTGGTTTGGGGATGCAGCAAGATAGTGTTTTGGATCTCTGCTAAAATCTCTCAAAATCCTGGAGGTAATTATAGAAAACAGAGAAAAGGAGGAAGAACTATAGACTACATCACCACCAACTGGTGGATATTTTTAGTTTTCTGCTTGGTAATGAGCTTAAGAGTTAGGGCAGTATTATGCCCAAATATAAGTGTGTATCAATTATGTCCTGGTCACGTGTAGGTCACAATATTCTTGTTATGACTTTCATAGGTCATAGTATCTTAAGTTATGACTCATTGTCTAAGTTATTACTTAGTATCTAAGTTACAACTGTTAATGGGTCACCATATTTAGGTTTCCATCATTCACAGAGTTTAAGGTTTTATGGGTTTTCACTTATTACTGTATTTTATGACTTTTTCCCAATAGGAACCCTAAAATAGGCCAAGTCAATATAATTAAATGACAACCCAAACTTGATTAATTTGCTTATTTAGTGCCCTCCCAAACAATCAGAAATTATTCTATGAAGCTAAAAAAATTTAACAAAAATTATTTAGAAGAAAAAAGTCAAGAGGCAATAAATGGAAAAAAATGGGAAAGATGGTGACTTAGACATATGAGATCTCAGACTATATTACAAAGTGGTAATCATCAAAAAAATCTGGTACTGGCTATGAAATAGAGTTGATCTGTGGAATTGACTAGATAAACAATAGTAATAATAAAAAAATATAAAATATAAAAATAAATAGTGGTAATAGAGTGTTTGATAAATGTAATGATCCAAATATTTGGTGCAAGAACTCACTATCTGACAAAAATTGCTGGGGAAACTAGAAAGCAGTTTGGTAGAAATCAGGTATAAATCCACATCTCACACCATATTCCAAGAGAATAAATTTATGGGTACATGATTTTGACATAGAGGATGATATCACAAGCAAATTAGGAGAAAATGAAATAGCTTACTTATCTGTTCTTTGCATAAGGGAAGAATTTGTGACCAGATATGAGACAGAGAAAATTACAGGATATAAAATGAATAATTTTAACATTAAATTAAAAAGTTTTTGCACAAACTAAACTACTTAGAAGGAAAGCAGGAAAGAGCAAGGTTTTTTTTGACACTTTGTTTCTCAAATATATAGAGAATGTAGTCAAATTTATAAGAATATGTCATTCTTCAATTGATAAATGGTCAAAAGATATGAACAGGTTATTTTCAGAAGAAACCAAAGCCATTTATAATCATTAAAAACAATTTAAATCACTATTAATTCACAGTAAATCAATTCTGAGGTACCACCTCACACCTGTCAGACTGGCTTATATTACAGAAAAGAAAAAAAATGACAAATAATTGCAGAGGATGTGGAAAACATTATACTCTAATGCACTATTGGTAGAGTGATTTAGTCGTTCTGGAGATCATTTTCAAACTATACCAAAAGCACTATAAAATTTTATGTATCTTTTTTCCCAGCAATACCACAACCAGGTCTATATTTTAAAGAGATCAAAGAAAATGAAAAAGGACATATATGCACAAAATATTTATAGCAGCTCATTTTGTGGTGACAAAGAATTGATGGAATGCCTGTCAGATGGAAAATGGATGACCAAGTTGTGATATATAATTGTGCTGTAAGAAATGATGAGGAGAATGATTTCTGAAAAGCCTGGGAAGACTTATATGAATTGATGCAATATCAAGTGAGCAGAAGCAGAACATTGTACACTACAACAGCAATGTTGTACAATGATCAGTTGTAAATGGCTTAGCTATTCTCAGTAATATAATGATCTAAGACATTTCTGAAGGACTTATGATGAAAAATATTATTCATCTTCAGAGAAAGAACTGATGGATTCTAAATATAGATCTAAGCATATGCACACATATGTTTTACTTTTTTGGTTTTGTTTTCTTTTGCAACATGGCTAACATGGAAATGTTTTGCATGACTTCACATGTATAATCCCTATAAAATTACTTGCATTCTCAAATGGGGAAAGATAGAAGGGAGAGAATCTAGCATTCAAAATAAAAAAATGTTACTTTTTTAAACACATTACTGAGGTTAATAAAACAAAATAAGCCTAAAAATAGAAAAAAAACCACCCAACATGCATAACAAAGGGACAATGATATTGTATGTAGTGGCAATTGTTTTATTTGCCCTATGAGAATTCAACTAATTCCACTTTTTTCTACCCCAAACCCTACATAGTTGAAAATCTTTTGTTACACTCCTCTGTGACTATTCCAAAACTTGTCTTCTCAAACCCTCCATGCTATGCTCTTCTCTTACCCTACTCTTTCACTTGGAAATCTCATTTCATGCACCCTACCAAAAAAATTGAGCCCATTCACCCAGAACTCAATTTTCTACCCTCCTCCTCATTTTATATTCCTTTGAATCATCCCATCTATTTCCTCCATTCCAATCTGTGGTTGTAGGTTAACTATTCTATCCAATAGACAAAACCTTTACATGTGTACTTGATCCTGTTTCCTCTTGTCTTCTCCAGCACCCGAACTGAGTGCTAACTTAGAATAAAGAACATTTGAATGGGAAGAAAAGACTTTAGAGTTTATAAAATCTAATTGATTCATTTCTCACTAAAGAAAGTAAGGTTCAGAGTTGGGGTAATGTGACTTGCCCAAACTCTCACAGTGGATTAATGAATGAGCTTGAACTAAGACTTAATGGGCCCATTCTTTTTAAATTTTTTTTAAAATTCCACACAGCTAACTCATCTGAGGAGAGAGAGAGAGAGAGAGAGAGAGAGAGAGAGAGAGAGAGAGAGAGAGAGAGAGAGAGAGAGAGAGAATGTATGTATGTATTATCATTTGTAAATTCAGTTCTGATGTCCTACTTTCAGGTCATCATGTCGTCACTCAATAAGAATTTATTAAGTATCTACTACATTCCAGGTATTGTGCTAAGCTCTGGAGAATCAAAGAAAGTCAAAAGATAGTTTCTGCCTATAGGTTGAAATGTAATGAAGGCGATATATACAAATAAGTTACATATGGGATAAATAGGAAATTAGAGGGATTGGAAAAGGCTTCCTTTTGAAAGCAAGATTTTATTTGACATTGGAAGGAAGCCAGGGAAGTCAGAAAGAGGGAGAGCATATTAGGCATAGTAGATAGCCAGAGAATGCCTGGATCTGAGAGACAGAGTATCTTGTTTGGGCAAAAACAAGGAAGTCTGTGTCATTGAATCACAGAGAAGATTTTTCTGTGGGGAGGGTAAGAGGTGTAAGGAATAAGAAGACTAGAAAGGTGGGGGGAGGTAGGTTATGAAGAACTTTGAATTGAGGATTTTATTGTTGATCCTGGAGCTACTGGAGTTTATTGAGTAGGGGTGTGATATGGTCAGACCTATACTTTGGAAAAATAATCTTAGTGTTGATTGGATGACAGACTTGAATGGAGAAGACTTGGGGTGGCAGACCTGCCAGTGAGCATTTAACTGGTAAAGAAATGAGATCTTTGGATGTAATACTTAAAGGGAGACTTATCAAGAGGTACAATGCTTTATTACAAAGGATATAGTACTTTAATAACAGATTATAAAAATTAGACTAAAAGAAAAAGAAGCATATGACTCCATGAAACAACAAGAAATATTAAAACCAGACCAAGAAATAAAAAGAAAACAATAATTCTAAAAGTGATTTAGGACTGGTTAAAATTGTGGAGGTCCCACAGCCCATATATTTCCTGCAAGAACTCCCCACAAATTCTGGATCACTGCAAGGAGCGCAGAAACACAGTGGAAAAGATTTCCATTCCAGAGAGCCCTGGAGAGCCGTCCCCAGGGTACGTCGCACCCCGGACAGTGGAGTCCACCCCAGAGCTGCCCTGGCCACAGCCCCAGAGGAGCAGATCCGAGCAGGCTTCAGGGACGGAACCTCTGGCTGCTGGGAAGGTCCCTCCACCCACAGATGCTACAGGTCATTGAGAGAGACTTCTGGGCTGCCCGAGAGGGGAGCGGGGTGTCTCCATGACTCAGGCCCCCTTGGGAGGCAGTGGCAGAGGGAGCGGCAATGGCAGAGGCAGCGGCAGCAGCCGGGGACAGCAGGCAGTAGCAGGCAGAAGTTCAGATCTCTGCATAAAGCCCCTGAGGGAACTGAGCCTGGGAGGCAGCCCTGCCCCCACCTGAGTACCATAACTTAAGCTCACATTGAATAGCAGCCTCGCCTGCCGCGGAAAGCCCATTTGAATCTCAGACCTCAAGAACTACCTGGGCGGATCTAGGCAGGGGTGGACAGGAATCTCAGAAGTCAAGTAACTGGCTGGGAAAATGCCCAGAAAAGGGAAGAAAAATAAGACTATAGAAAGCTACTTTGATGGGGTTCAGATGTTCCCATCTTTCAATTCTGATGATGAGGAAGGATTCTTACCATCAGGGAAAGATGTGGAGGTTGGGGCCTCTGTATCCCAGACATCCCAGGGGGATGTCCGGTGGACTCAGGCCATGGAAGAGCTCAAAAAGGATTTTGAAAATCAAGTTAGACAGGTGGAGGAAAAACTGGGAAGAGAAATGAGAGAGATGCAAGAAAAGCATGAAAAAAGGGTCAATACCTTGGTAAAGGAGACCCAAAAAAATGCTGAAGAAAATAACACCTTGAAAAATAGGCTCACTCAATTGACAAAAGAGGTCCAAAAAGCCAATGAGGAGAAGAATGCTTTCAAAAGCCGAATTAACCAAATGGAAAAAGAGGTTCAAAAGCTCACTAAAGATAATAGTTCTCTCAAAATTAGAATGGAACAGATGGAATCTAATGACTTTCTGAGAAACCAAGAAATCACCAAACAAAACCAAAAGAATGAAAAAATGGAAGAGAATGTGAAATATCTGATTGGAAAAACAACTGAACTGGAAAATAGATCCAGGAGAGACAATTTAAAAATTATGGGACTACCTGAAAGTCATGATCAAAAAAAAGAGCCTAGACATCATCTTCCATGAAATTATCGAGGAAAAATTGCCCTGAAATTCTAGAAACAGAGGGCAAAATAAGTATTGAAGGAATCCATCGATCACCGCCTGAAAGAGATCCAAAAAGAGAAACTCCTAGGAACGTTGTGGCCAAATTCCAGAATTCCCAGGTCAAGGAGAAAATATTTCAAGCAGATAGAAAGAAACAATTCCAGTATTGTGGAAATACAATCAGGATAACTCAAGATCTAGCAGCTTCTACATGAAGGGATCGAAGGGTGTGGAATATGATATTCCAGAAGTCAAAGGAACTAGGACTCAAACCAAGAATCACCTACCCAGCAAAACTGAGTATAATACTTCAGGGTAAAATATGGTCTTTCAATGAAACAGAGGAATTTCAAGCATTCTTGATGAAAAGACCAGAGCTGAAAAGAAAATTTGACCTTCAAACACAAGAATGAGAAGAAGCATGAAAAAGTAAACAGCAAAGAGAAGTCATAAGGGACTTACCAAAAGTGAACTGTTCACATTCCTACATGGAAAGACAATATTTGTAACTCTTAAAACTTTTCAGTATCTGGGTAGTTGGTGGGACCACACACACACATGCACACACACACACGTACACATGTGCACACACACACATACACATATGCATGCACATAAAGAGACAGAGAGCACAGAGTGAATTGAATAGGATGGGACCATATCTTAAAAGAAATTAAGGTAAATGGTGAGAGAGAAATGTAGTGGGAGGAGAGAGGGTGAAATGGAATGGGGTAAATTATATCTCATTCAAGAGGCAAGCATCATCACATTTGACTAAAGGTAGGAATAAAATGCACACTCATTTTGGTATGAAAACCTCTCTTACAATACAGGAAAGTGGGGGAGAAGGAGATAAGGAAGGGGGTAGGGATGATGGTAGGGAGGGCAATGGGAGGAGGGAGCAATTTGAAGTCAACACTCAGAGAGGGACAGGATCAAAAGACAGAATAGAAACAATGGGGGGCAGGGTAGGATAGAGGGAAATACAGTTAGTCTTATACAACATGACTGTTATCGAAGTCATTTGCAAAACTACACAGATATGGCTTATATTGAATTGCCTGCCTTCCCAAAGGGAATGGGTGGGGAGGGAGGGATGGGGAGAATTTGGAACTCAAAGTTTTAGGAACAACTGGTTAGTATTGTTGTTGCTACTAGGAAATAAAGAAATACAGTTAATGGGGAATGGAAAGTCATCTGGCCCTACAGGACAAAAGAGAAGATGGGGACAAGAGAAGGGAGGGATGATAGAAGAGAGGGCAGATTGCTGATAGGGAAAATTAGATTGCTTGGTGTATTGGGGTGAGGGGAGGGGATAAAAGGGGAGAAAATGTGTAACCCAAAATTTTGTGAAAATGAATGTAAAAAGTTAAATAAATAAATTAAAAAAAAAGAGAAAAGCAGAAAAAAAATGTGGAGGTCAACCAATGAAACAATTAAATATATAATAGAAATAAAATAATCTACTAGCTTAGTGTTTGATAAATCCAAAGATTCTAGCTACTAGGATGTTTGGTTAGTTGTTATCCTTTGCTCTTGAAGGGGACCAAAATGACATCACTTATGTTGGCGTCAAGGTACACTGTGTCTGATTATGGCTGATCAGACAAATGTGAGTTCAGGAGGTTGAATCACAGGTCAGGTAGAAATAGTCCACATGAATATTTGGAGTGGATATTTTTATAAATTTGCAAATCTAACATTTTTTTGACTACTTCAATTTTGCTTTGCTCATAGAGCATAGTGCCTTCTTTGATGAGGGCATGCCATGTTGGGTAGTCCTTCACCAGTGTCTCCTATCATGCAATCTATTTTAAAATTCTTTAAAGAGACCTCGAGTGTGTCCTTGTATTGCCTCCTCTGACCTCTGTGTGACCACTTACCTAGTGTGAGTTACCCATCAAAAAGTCTTTTAGGCATTCGAACAATATGTCCAGCCTATTGGAATTGGGTTCTTTGGAGTAGAGTTTGAATGCTTGGCATTTCAGCCTGAGGAAAGACCTCAGTGTGTGGTACCTTATCTTGCCATGTTATCTTCAGAATATTTCTAAGACAATTCAGAAGGCAGTGATTCAGTTTCCTGGCATGGCATTGACATAATGTCCAGGTTTCATAGGCATGCCACAATGAGGGTAGCACAACGGCTCTATAGACCTTCAGTTTGGTAAGCAGACTAATGTCTTTTCTACCCCATACTTTCCTTGGAGCCTTTCAAACACTGAGTTAGCTCTGACAATGCATGAGTCAACCTCATCACATTTGTGAACATCCCTAGAAAGTATGCTGCCAAGGTAAGTGAATTTATCCACAGCATTCAAAATTTCTCCATTTCCTATAACCAGTGGTTCCACACATGGATGGTATGGTGCTGGCTGGTGGAGAACCCCCGTTTTCTTGGTATTGATTGTTAGGTCAAAATTAGCACAAGCAGCAGAGAACTGATCCCATACTTTATTGCATCTCAGCCTCAGAAGCTGCAATGAATGCACCATCATCTGGGAACAACAAATCATGCTCCTACTCTTCCTTCACTAGCTAATCTTGGTGCCATTTTTGTCCTCATTGAAGACTTTTGACAATATTGTGGAAAATAAAATGCTAAAAAGCACAGGAGCAAGCACACAGCCTTGCTGGGAAGGTATGAAAGCACTGACTATTGTTATAAAACTGATGTACAATACTGATGAACTTCTCCAGGAAACCAAATTTTGCCATAATTTTCCACAAAATCTCAAGACTGATAGTATCAAAGCCCTCAGTCATATCAACGAACATTATATATAGACCTCTGTTCTGCTCCTGGCATTTCTCTTGGAGTTGTTGGGCAGCAAACACCATATCAACCATTCCTTGGCCTTTCAAAAGTCACACTGGCTCTTGTCTTCCAGGTGAGGGATTAGTGTGTATGTTTGTCCTTCATTGCCAAAGAAGACCGTGCCATCAGAAATGATGACATGACTTGCACTTGATTTTGTTTTGAGTGAGGGAGGGCTGTGCAGGTCACCAGCCTTACTTCTCTTCCAGAGTCATCTGAATCCAGTGACCAGATATTCATCAGAATGACTGGAGATGACCCAGGATGAGGAAATTGGGGTTGGGACTTGCCCACGGTCACATAGCTAGTGAGTGTCAAGTGTCTGAGGTGAGATTTAAATTCAAGTCCTCCTGACTCCTGCACTGTTGTCTCTATCCACTGCACCACCTAGATGCCCTAGGTGAGAGATTAGCACATTAAGGAAGGCTCTGGCAAGAATCTTGCCAGTAATGACTAAGAGAGAGATTCTCTCCTGTAGCTGTCATAGGACAATTTACTTCCTTTACTTTTACAGAGATGGACAATGGAGGCATACTTGAACTTCTGCAGGATAACTTCTTCTTGCCATATAACTTGGAAAAAATTTAGTCAGCTTTTGTATGAATGGAACAGTGGACCCTCTACCCTTTAAATCTCATTTGAAATCACTATAGAATCAACACCAGGCACCTTGCTACATGAGAGGAGCCTAATGGCATTTAAAACCTCTTCTCCAATTTGAAGTTTGGAGAGAGAGAGATTGTCTTTGACTCGAGATATATGGCCAGTCCCTTGAGCATTGATTAATGACTGGTGAGAGCACTTCGGAACTATTCAGTTCAACTCTCCAGCATCATGTCCTTCACAAATGTCCTTCATTGTGGCTCCATCAGCCCTGAGTAGTTGAAATGCACCATAGGTTTTTGTTTCAAAAATAGCTTTCAGGGCATCATAAAAATGTTACTATCAGTGTAAAACTGAATTTCAACTCCTATCTTACTTGGCCAAGAACTCTGCATGTCTCTAAGTTTTACTTGTAATTTTGATGGAGTTCAAAGCTGCCTTCTTAGAGACAGATGAAGTATCCTGATGGTAAATCCCATGGAGTGCTTGTTTTTTATTTAGCAGTTTCTGAATATTCCCATCACTTTTATTAAAACAATCTTGATGTTTGTGAATGTTCTGGCCCAGATGAGTGCTGTACGTCAAATCTGTGAAAGCTGACCACTTCTTATCTGCTCCACTCTTGCCAACCATGTGTTAGGTCATCTTTCTCTCCAAGTTAGCAATGAACTGTTTCAATTCAACAATCTAATCTGTTAATATTAAGTCTTTTGGTAGTTGTCTTGCCTTCAGTCTACCACTTTGTTGAATGAGAATCGTTAGCCTGGAGAAGATAAATCTCTGATCAGTCCAGCACTCTGCACCACACATTACCTTTGCTATTCTCACATCCTGTCTATCTTTTCTCCTTACAATGGCATAATATATTAAATGCCAATGTTTGCTGTGAGGGTACATCCATGAAGTTTTATTGCATTTAGGTAAATGGAAGATAGTGTGAAGACAGTGATGAGAAGGTTGTGAGATGCATAAGTCTTTGGTAATTAATGACTGTTGTTCCTATTTCTGATTCTATTCCTCCCAAGGACTCCCTGCCATGTGTCTGTGCCTACTCTTGCATTGAAGCCACTCAGAATTTAAACTGATCTACTTTTGGCACATTAATGATGAGGGTCACTAGGGCTTCATAAAATTTTTCTTTCATCTCATCAAGGTTTGTCATGGTGAGAACATATGTACTGATGATGTTGGCATAGTTGACTAGATTGGCTTTGATTGTAAAACTTCACAGGATTCTCTTTCACAGCACACACTCTAGAAAAACATATATCTGGCTCCAACTTTGGCAAGTTGACTTTCATTTGCCAACCTGGTTTCACTCAGGGCTGTTATTTGGGTGTGATACCTGCTGAGTTCTCTCAAAATAGCTGCTCATCTTTCAGTTCTACAGATTTTGTGTGTCCATAAATGTGTGCACAGTCTACATACAAATGGTGAGTGAAATCATCTTTGCAAAAGTTTTTGTACTTTTGTTTTTTGTGTTTTTGGCTGCAGAGTGGGATCCCCACCTGTCACAGTAAGCAGACTAGGGTTGGGTGAAGCAGAGAATTTTTAGGGCACTTTTTCTAGCCCATTCCTTATGCCAGGAGGCAATCGGTGTGGTTCTTCAAAAAAAGCTGCTCAGAAACCTGGGTGCTGCTGAATTCCACTGCTGCTTCAGTCTAATGACAAGATGACTCTATGGCCTGGGCCACCTATGTGCAGGTTTGTGACTACAGCTTCCAGTATATCCACATCTACTGCTTCATCACTTGCTTGTTGCCACAGGGCTTTGAGGTAGGTAAAAATGGTAAAATGGTACGGGTGATGTCTTTTGATTTATGCATAAGTTGGATTTAAGTGAGGCAGAGTTACACAAAGTTGTTGGCCTCACTTTCTCTTTCAGAGTCATCAAAGTCCAGTGGCAAGACAAAGTCAAGATGACTAGTGATGGCTTGGGATACAGTGGATGACGTTGGTATCTTCAATGTCTAACCAAGCTGTAAGAGCTCCACAGTGCCTGCTTCATTTACCTTCATGGCTGTTGGAACAAATTGTTCTAATCTACCCATTCCACATGGGGACGTCTTCAGATGGTTGGCATAGACACCCCCTTAACTCACTGAAGAGTTTGAGACCCCTCAGTTGTTTCCAACCTGGTTTAGTACTGCTGAAATGGTTTTCCAGGGTGCGGCCACTGTGCATGCTACAGATTCTTGGAGCTACAGGTGAGACATGGGTGAATCAGGTGGACACTAAAGGTAGAAAACAGCACTCAAAAGGGCTTGGCAGCCTTCACACCAGAGAGAGTAGTCTTCCCTGAAAATACTCTACACTCCAACTACTCATTATTTGACCAAAACTGCTGCATCACTGGAATTCAATATGGTTGAACTTAGTCTTTGAAATTAGCATTATTAGACAATACTATGATATTTCACATCATATAACTCCAAATGACTTAGGTATACAATGTCACATCAGAAACAAATTAGAGGAGCAATGAAGCCATTATTTCTTGTATCTATGGATAAATTCAAGACTCAAAACAAGGCATAGAAAGAGTCACGCAAAATAAAATACACAGTTGTGATTAAAGAAAATTTGAAAGGTTTTGCGCAAATAAAGCCAGTATGATTAGTCACCATGGTTAGAAGGGAATCAATTAAAAGGGGAAACAAATTTTCAGTTAATTTATCTTATAAGAGTTATTCCAAATATAATAACTACATGAAAAATGTTTGAAATCACCAATAATTGGAGAAATTCAAATTAAAGGAGTTATGAAATACAACTTAACATGTCAAATTCACAAAGCTGACTAAGGAAAATGAAAAAATTCTGCAGAGTCTATGGGAAAGCAGGTAATGTTGGTAGACCTATATGTGCAGCCATTCTACAAAGGCTCCTAATATCAATAAACTAGGTTTATTTGACCCAGTGATAATTTTCTTTATCCTATATCTCAAAAGAGCTCAAAAAACATTAAGTATAAAATTAATTATAGCAGATGTAGGGATACTAGGTGACATAAATTTGGGGACTGGGAAGGGTGTAGTACTGAAATTATATTGGAGTTCTTGTCTTCATCAAGAATAGGTACCTGTTATTTGGGTGAATGACTAAAACAAATTGTGATAAATATAATACTATTATACCATAAGAAACAATAAATACAAATAATTTAGAGTTGCATGACTGATGAAGAAAGAGTATTACACCTAAAAACTAAAATAATAGTAGCAAAAGTGTTGCTAAAACTGTCGAATTTGGATTAATTGTAATGACCAGTCTTAGTTCAGAAGAACATTTGGAGGCACATTTTCTGCTTCCTATAGAGAAATTGAGAACAATGGTGGTGAAATGTTTCATATCCTGTCAGAGAGTTTCAGTGTCAACTGAAAAGGGAATATTCAATGGTTATGTGAGCCTTATTGGAAAAATACTGTTGTATTAAAATGAAAATAAACAAACTTTGTCCAAAACAAAAAGTTAAAATTATTTCCTAGACTGCAAGATTTTAATTACAATTTCAACTTTGGCAAAAAATCCCAAAACTTCATTATTTCTTGCCATTAGGTTCCTAATTAACATCTAAAAAACCCCCAGACCATTTCTGCTTTAGAAATAAGAAATTAATTGAAAGCTAATTAGTTTAATGATTGCTGAATGAAAATTTTAAAAGAACTGATCTAACTGCCTTTGGACAGCTTACTAGATCGATAGACTAGGGAGTTCATGTAGACATAATTCACCTAGACTTGGGGAATTTGACAAAAATCTCTCATGTTATTCTTATGAAGAAAATGAAGAGAAATGGACTAGATATAGTACACTTAGGTGGATATATGCCCAGACAAAGGCGATGTTATAAATAGGTCACATGATAATTCATGTGTAGAAGGTCTTTAGCAGTGAAATGCCTAAGGAATCTGTTCTTGACTGTTTTCTTCAGCATATTTGTCAGTGACTTGACTGAAGACATGGTTGATGTGTTTATCAATTTGTGAAATGCACAAGGCTAGTGAGAGTAGATGACATATTGAAAGAAACAAGTCCAGGTTCTTGAAAGAACTCAGTAGGCTAGAGTATTTGGCCAAAGTTAACAGATTTCATTTAATAAATGTAAACTCTTATAAGTGAATTTAATACATCAACATGCACATGAAGAAGAAGAAGATGAAGTTAGACAATAGTTTCTGAGAAAACTGCCAGGATTTTAGTGGATGGCAACCTGAATGTGTATCAGTGTTGTGAACACACTACCTAAACGGAATCACACATACACACAAAGTTAACAAAAATAGTGCAATCTGAGGGTTTATTAAGAGAGACATAGTGTACAGACAAGAGATTAATAATTTCTTTCTCTGACCTGAAATAACTGGAGTACCATGCTTAATTCTGTACATCATATTTAAAGAAGGTTCATTCTCAAATGGGAAATTGCCCAGCATAAGGTAAAAAGGACAGAAAGATTGCCATGCAAGGATTAGTTGAAGGAATTGTTTTTTTTTTTCCCTGCATGACTTAGAGAAGGAAAGATTTAGGTAGGGTCCATTATAATAATCTTCTAGTAGTTGAGAACTATTATATTTAAGAAGCATTATTAACTTCTTCTAATTATCCCCTGAAGGGATATTGCTGAGATATAGTTTAGGATCCATGTAAGAATAAAACCTCATACCATTTAAGGCAATTCGAAAGTAATCTTGGCTGCCTTGAGAAGTAGTGGGTCTTTCTGCCCTTGAGGTCTTTTCTGTTGTTGTTGTTGTTTGTCCTTCAGGATCACAACATCAGGAATGTGATACCATGACTTGCAAGTCTAGCAAATGAAAGTCCTCTTGAGGCAAAAGTGGTAGAGGGGATGCTTGGTCAGGTGTATTTTGGGATAATTGTCTTCTGAGTGCCTTCACACTCTGAGAGTCTGTAAATGATGTAATTTGCCAACTTTGAAAACTAACTCTTTCTGCTGCTGGGACAAGATAGAAGAAAGATGAGTTTTTTCCAGCTCTTATTCAATAAAATGGCCTCAAGCCATTAAACAGTACTACTAATATCTTGGTTCTCTTTGACTTGTCTCTTTAATTATCCAAGATTCCTCAACTTCTTTTTGACAAAATAGAAAACAGCACCATAAACAAATCTACAACAGAACATTCCATCTTAGAGGAAAAAAGGAAAGAGGCTGATATAGGTCTTGTGCCTCCCAACTCTGTCTGCTGGGTTCAGAATACTTATTCTCGCTAATTAGATGTAGAAAGGTAAGGCATAAGATCTGCTTCATCATTCAAAAACTGGAACTCTGATTTCTAGCAACATACTCAATTTAAGGAAATTCTATTGCTACAGTATAATTTGGAGGTACAGAAGATTGTCCTTTGTATTTAACTGTGTTGCACATATTTATAGTTATTCATATTATACTGGATAATTTTCATATGTATTTCATATATCCCCCTTTAGAATATGAGTTTCTTTAAACCACTATTAGGCATATAACTCAAAGAAATGAAAGAAAGATGAAAAGAACGTATAAGTACAAAAATATTTTATTTTATTTTATTTCTTTTTATAGAGTTGCAAATTTTTTAAAATTATTTTTTTTGTTTTCAATGTACTAGAATCACTTTCATATAACTTACACTTTTTCCCCGCCCTCCCCCCTCCCTTCCCAAGACAGCATACAATTTTATATAGGTTCTACATATACATTCCTATTAAATACATTTTGACCTTAGTCATGTTGCATAGAAGAATTAAAATGAATGGGAGAAATTATAAAAGAAACCAAAATATAACACAAAAGAAAATGATCTGCTAGATTCTGTAATTGAATTCCACAGTTCTTTCTCTGGACGTGGAAGGCATTTTGCCTTAAGAGACTACTGGGAATTTTTTAAGTCATTGCATTTCAATGAAGTTCTTAATATATCAGAAAAATTCCTCGCACACTGTGGTTGTTGCTGTGTGCAAAGTTCTCCTGGTTCTGCTCCTTTCACTCAGCACCAGTTCATATGAGTCTTTCCAGACCTCTCTGAAGTCTTGCTGTTCATCGTTTCTTATAGTAAAATAGTATTCCATTACATTCATATACCACAATTTATTCAGCCATTCCCCAATTGATGGTCACCCCCTTGATTTCCAGTTCATGGCCACCACAAAGAGTGCTGCTATAAATATTTTTGTACATGTGGGATCCTTTCCTATTTTTATGATCTTTTGGGGATACAGTCCTAGAAGTGGTACTGCAAGCACAAAGAATATGCACAATTTTGTGCCCTTTGGGCATAGTTCCAAATTGCTCTCCAGAATGGTTGGATCAGCTCACAGCTCCACCAACAAAGAATTAGTGTTCCAACTCTCCCACATCTTCTCCAACATTTATTATCATCCTGTGTTGTCATGTTAGCCAGTCTCATATGTGTGATGTGGTATCTCAAAATTGTTTCGACTTGCATCTCTCTAATCAATAGTGATTTAGAGCATTTTTTCATATGACTATAGATGGCTTTAATTTCTTCCTCTGAAAACTGCCTGTTCATATCTTTGACCATTTATCAGTTAGAGAATGACTTGAATTCTTGTACATTTGACTCAGTTCTCTATATTTTAGAAATGAGGCCTTTATCACGACACTAATTGCAAAAATTCTTTCCCAGTTTTCTGCTTCCTTCCTAATCTTGGTTGCATGGAGTTTGTTTGTGCAAAAACTTTTCAATTTAATGTAATCAAAATTACCCATTTTATACTTCATAATGTTTTCTATCCCTTGTTTGGTCAAAAATTCTTCCTTTCTTCATAAATCTGATAAATACACTATTTGTTGCTCCACTAATTTGTTTATAGTATCAATCTTTATTCCTAAATCATGTACCCATTTGGACTTTATTCTTGTATACTGTGTCAGGGATTGGTCTATGCCCAGTTTCCACCACATTGTTATCTAGTTTTCCCAGCAATTTTTGTCAAACAGTGAGTTCTTATCCGAGAAGATGGTGTCCTTAGGTTTACCAAACAATAGATTGCCATATTCATTGATTACTGTATCTTGGGTACCTAACCCTATTTCACTGATCTATCCTTCTGTATCTTAGACAGTACCATGTGGTTTTAATAATTGCCTCTTTATAGTACAATTTGAGATCTGGTAGTGCTAGGCCACATTCCATAGCATTTATTTTCATTAGTTCCCTTGATATTCCTGCATCTTTTGTTCTAGATGAATTTTGATATTTTTTCTAGCACTACAAAATGATTATCTTCTAGCTTGATTGTATGGCACTGAATAAGCAAATTAATTTAGGTAGAAATGTCATTTTTATTATATTGACTTGGCCCACCCACGAGCAACTGATATTTTTTTGCTTACTTAGATCTGACTTTATTTGTGCAAAAAATGTTTTGTAATTGTGTTCACATGGACCCAAATATTTTATAGTGTCTACCCTAGCTTTAAATGGAATTTCTCTTTCTATCTCTTGCTGTTGGGCTTTGTTAGAAATATATAGAAATGTAGAAGATTTGTGTGGGTTTATTTTGTAACCTGCAACTTTGCCAAACTTGTTTATTGCTTCAAATCATTTTGAACTTGATTCTCTGGGATTCTCTAAGTATATCATCATATCATCTGCAAAGAGTGATAGCTTAGTTGTTTTTTTTTTTTTTTTGCGTATACTAATTCTTTCGATTTCTTTTTCTTCTCTTATTGCTATAGCTAACATTGCTAGTACCATACTGAATAATAGTGGTGATAATGAACATCCTTGTTTCACCTCTGATCTTACTGGAAATGCATCTAGTTTATCCCTATTACATGCAATGCTTGCTGAGGGTTTTAGGGAGATACTGCTTAATATTTTATGGAATGTTCCATTTATTCCTATGTTCTCCAGTGTTTTCAATAAGAATGGGTGTTGTATTTTGTCAAAAGCTTTTTCTGCATCTATTAAGATAATCATGTGGTTTCTGTTAGTTTTGTTGCTGATATGATCAATAATTTTTTTTGATAAGCTAAAGGTGAGTGTTTGTTACACTATAAAGAGGAGGACAACGTATACAGTGAGGCAGTCTGGAACTCTTCTATTCATGCACTATGTTGGTAACAAAGTCTTTATTGTTAACATTGAAGATATTTACAGAGCTAAACTTTTTTTTTACACACATCCATTTATCATGTGTTACAAGTTATTCCTTAGAAATCATGTCCTATAAACTAAATACATTCTTATAGCTTACAATAATCTTGTAGCAAATTATGTATCACCAAATAAGATAATTAGTTTTCAATGTATAATACTTTAAAAATGTTACAATTCTGTGTCTTCTGAATGTTTAGTTACTTGATCTGAACAAGGACAAATGGAACCAAAAAGATCACCAAGAGGCCTATTTTAGGATTTTTTTATGTTCAGTTCATTCTACTTTCACATCATCTCCAATTAGCTGATACATGTAAGTGAAAACTGTGGAAGCCTGGATATCCATCAATACAAATGAAGGAATGATGTTTGTTTCCAAAGCATTATATACTCTAGTGGCAGATCCTGGATTGATGTAGAATTTATTTTCATGTTCAAAGGCCTCAAATTTGGGTATATGTCCTGAAATGAGAATGTCCACATCAAACTGCTTTTGTAGCAATGCTAAGCTGGCCATATCACCCCATGGAATTACTTGATGTCCGTGGATCAAACCAATTTTGAACTGCACAACAGTCACCACCTTCTGCTCTGGATAACTCAGCGTCTCATCAAAGTCTCCTCTAACAATGTGAACATCTCCAGCTAGAGTCTTTAGATAGTCATAACTTTCTTTGGTGCAAAGGTTTCCAGTACAGAGAATGTGCTTAATTTTTCCAGATACCAGCAGTTTTTTGAATTTAGTTGGCAGACTGTTGCATTGGTGGGGGATGTGCAGATCTCCTAATACTAACACCAACATCCTGTCACTGGCCCACCTCCACCACAGCAACTGCCACCACCGCCTCCTTCCTCAGCCTCCCCATGTGATCAATAATGTTAATAGTTTTTCTAATATTGAACCAGTCCTACATTCCTGGTATAAATCCTACCTGATCATAATGTATTATTCTGGTGATAAGTTGCTATATTCTTTTTGCTAAAATCTTATTTAAAATTTTTGCATCTATATTCATTAGAGAAATTGGTCTCTAATTTTCTTTCTCTGTTTTGACTCTTCCTGATTTAGGTATCAAAACAATATTTGTATGGTAAAAAGAATTCGGTAGGACTCCTTCTTCCTCAATTTTCCCAAATAGTCTATATAGTATTAGAATTAACTGTTCTTTTAATATTTGATAGAATTCACTTGTGAATCCATCTGGCCCTGGAGATTTTTTCCTAGAGATGGCTTGTTTGATTGATTGATGGCTTGTTTGATTGATTGATGGCTTGTTTGATTGATTGATGGCTTGTTCAATTTCTTTTTCTGAGATAAGTGTTCAAGTTTCTCTTCTATTATTCTTGGCAATTTATATCTTTTAAAATAATCGCCCATCTCATTTAGATTTTTGAACCTATGGGCATGAAGCTGGATGAAGCAATTTCTTATTTTTGTTTTAATTACTTCCTCATTGGAGGTGATTTCACTCTTCTAATTTTTGATATCGGTAATTGGGTTTTCTTCTTTCTTTTTTTAAATCAAATTGATCAAAGGTTTATCAATTTTATTGTTTTTTTGATAAAATCAACTCTTAGTTTTATTTATTCAATAATTTTCTTAATTTCAGTTTTATTAATCTCTCCTTTAGTTTTCAGTATTTCTAATTTGATATTTACTTGGGGATTTTCAGTGTGTTCTTTTTCAAGCTCTTTCAGCTGTATGCCCAATTTGTTGATCTCATCTTTCTCTATTTTATTCATGGAGTCATTCAAAGATATAAAACTTCCCCTAAGAACTGCTTTTGCAGTGTCCTGTAAGAATTGGTAGGTTGTCTCATTATTGTCACTCTGTTGAATGAAGTTGTTGATTACCTCTATAATTTGTTTTTTAACCCACTCATTCTTTAGGATTCAATTGTTTAGTTTCCAATTAGTTTTTGATTTACATTTCCATAGTCTTTGATTACATATATGTTTTATTGCATTGTGGTCTGAGAAGAATGCATTGACTATCTCTGCTTTTCTGTGCTGGATTATGAGGTTTTTATGGCCTAGTACATGGTCAGTTTTTGTAAATGTGCCATGTATCATTGAGAAAAAGGTATATTCCTTTATAACCTGATTTAGTTTTCTCCAGATATCTATTACATCTATTTTATACAAAGTTCTATTCACCTCCTTAACTCCTTTCTTGTTTATTTTGAGGTTATATTTATCAAGTTCAGAGAGGGGGAGGTTGAGGTCCCCCACCAGCATAGTTTTGCTGTCTATTTCTTCCTGCAACTCCCTTAACTTCTCCTCTAAGAATTTGGATGCTATATCACTTGGAACATATATGTTTAGTAATGAAATTGCTTCATTGTGTGTTGTGCCTTTTAGCGGGATAAAGTTTCTTTCTTTATCTCTTTTGATTAAGTCTATTTCTGGTTTTACTTTGTCTGAGATTAGGATTGCTACCCCTGCTTTTTTTACATCAGTTGAAGCACAAAAATTCTGCTCCAACCTTTTATCTTTTCCCTGTGTGTGCGCTGCTGTTTCAAATGTGTTTCTTGTAAACAATATATTGTTGGATTATGGTTTTTAATCCATTCTACTATCCATCTCTGTTCTGTGGGAGAGTTCATCCCATTCACATTCACAGTTATGATTACTATCTATGTCTTACCTTCCCTCCCCTTTCCCCTTATTTATACTTTTAGTTCTCCCTTCTTCCTTCCCCTCCACAGTAGAGTTTTAATTTTTGACCACTGCCTCCCTCAGTTTTCCCTCCCTTCTTTCAGCCATCCTCCCTTTTAATTCCCTTTTCCCTTACTTCTTCTTCACTCCCTTTTAGCCTCCCCTTCCTTTTCTTTCCCCTTTTTCCTCCTACTGCCTCTAGGGCTAATTGTATTTTTATACTTAACTGAGTTTGTTGTACCCTCCTTGAATCCAATCAGATGAGAGTATGTCTCAAACAAAGTTCATTTCCCTCTCCTCTTTTCCTTTACTGTAATATAGTTTTGTGCTTTTTCCTGTGATGGAATTTATTTTTTTTCTGCCTCCTCCTTTTCACACCTTCTATCACAATACCTTCCCACCCTTAGATCACCTTTGTTATCATCACATCATTTAATTTATACCCTCTTCCCCTACCTGTGTATATCCCTTTTACATTTCATAATAAGTATACAATTCTCAAAATAAACAAGCATCACCTTCCCTTATAGGAATGTAAACAGTTTGCCTATATTGTGTCCTATATATATAAAATATATATATATATATATTTTTTTTTTCCCCTCATTTAACCTTTTCATGACTCTCTTGAGACCTGTATTTGAAGATCAAATTTTTTATTGAGTTTTGGGCTTTTCATCAGAAAGGTCTGGAAATCCCTTATTTCATTTAATATCCATCTCCTTGTCTGAAATATCATGCTCAACTTTTCTGGGTAATTAATACATGGTTGTAGTCCCAGCTGCTTTGCCTTATGCAATATCATATTCTAATTCCTTTAGTCTTTTAATGTAGGAGTAGCAAGGTCCTGTGTAGTCCTGACTGTAGTTCCTCAATATTTGAATGTTTTCTTTCTGCGTGCCTGCTGTATTCTCTCCTTCACTCGATACTTCTAGAATTTGGCAACGATATTCCTTGGTGTTTTTAGTTTGGGGTCCCTTTCAGGAGGTGAACAGTCAATTCTTTCAATGGCTATTTTGCCCTCTGGATCTAGGACTTCTGGACAATTTGCCTTGGTGATTTCTTGGATGATATTGTCCAAGCTCTTTTTTTTCATCATGGCTTTAATCCTGGATCTATTTTCCTGGTGAGTTGTTTTTCCAGTTAGATATTTTACATTTTCTTCTATCTTTTCATTCTTTATATTCCGTTCGGCTGATTCTTGATATCTCATAGATTCATTACCTTCTACTTGCCTGATTCTATTTTTTATCAAATTGTTTTCTTCAGTTAACTTTTGCATCTCCTTTTCCATCTGTCCAATTGTTCCTTTAAAGGATTTATTTTCACCAGTTAGATTTTGGACTTTCTTTTTGATTTGTCTAATTTTCCTTTTTAAGTAGCTGTTCTCTTCAGGAATTCTTTTTTCATATTTTTAAAATCCTTGGCCAGTTTTTCTTCTATTTCTCTAATTTGGGTTTTAAAATCCTTCCTGCACTCTTCCAAGAAGGCTCTGTGTTCTTCAGACTGCTTCATATTCCCTTATGAAGTTTCAGATGGGAGGACAGTCTCAATGCTGACCTCTTTGGTATTTGTGTTTTGGTCCTTGTCCCCATAGAAAGATTCTATGGTCTTTTCTTTTCTGCTTTGCTTCTTACTCATGATAATAACCCTTTTCCTGACTTTTAAAGTAGATCTCTGAGTCTGTGGTACCGGAAGCTCTGCCTCACAGTTCTTGTGCCTAAAATTTGAGGCTTTGTGTGTTGCAGTCTCTGGTTCTTTCAGTTACAAAATAAAATGCTCCAGTTTACCTGGTGCTGAACGGGGTGGTGTTTGAAAGCAGAGGTCAGGTGAGGTCTTTTTGAGTTTTCCCCACAGTTACCCTGGAGCTAGCTGGTTTAATGTGTATGTGTGGGTAGTCTGGACACAGGAGACTCCTCTGCTGACCTAAAGCATAGTCAAGCACAGCTCTCCGCACTAGTGTCTTCCCAATTCCACCCGGAGTCCTGGTGTTGGCAGTTGCTGGCTTCACCCCCTGGGGTTCAGGATCTTCTCCCAGTTTGTTGAGGTGAGGCTGTCATAGATTGTTAGTACTGGAAAGAAACTTTAGGAATTAATCTTCTCATCCAACCCCCTCAATCCACACACTAGAAAACTGAGGACCAGAAAAAGGAAATGATTTGCCAACATCTTCCCGTTAATTAGTAGCAAAATTGGAACTAGAACCCTAGTGTCCTGATTTGCCCTCTAGGAGTCTTTCTCCTCCGAATCATCTATAATCCCTTGTCTGGCTACAATTAAGTTGACCATGCAGTTTACAAAACGGTAACAAAAGACATAGTTCTGACTTATTATACACCTCTCTGTCCCTATTAAAAATAACTTTAATGACTCCAAATTACCCTCAGAATCAAATATAAATCAATCTCTTTTTAACTTTTAGTGCCTTCATTCCCACTGCTAGAAAAGTAATGTTTATAATCAGTCCCAGAGATCTTCAAATAAAATTATTTGTGGAAGAAGAAAAAAATAGCCTGAAATAGCTATTAGACTTGTTTGGAAACTTTTGCTTTGTTTTGAATGAATACAGTAAAGAGAGTAACAACTGCTTTAACATCATCACCAATGTGTATAATCTCTACTCACTAGTTTCAAGTATCTCATCCATCCTCCTCCCAGCTGTCAGATTGATATTCCTAAAGCACACTTTGGGCATGTAAGCGATGCAGTGGACATCCTTGACTTTATTCAAGTCTCAGTTAAAGTCATTACCTTGTGCAAAAGCTTTTCCCAGTCTTCCTTATTCTTAGTGTATTCTCACTGAGATCAACTCCAACTTAATTTTGGTCCAAATCTTATTTGTACACAAGTTGTACACTGTCTCTCCATTAACTGTGAGCTCTTTGATAGGAGAACCTGTTGTGAGTGTGTGTGTGGGGGGGCATGTATGTGTGTAGTTGTTGTCAATTGCTTTTCTGGGGAAGCTTTCTTTGAATCCCCATTACTTAACAGAGAATCTGACATATAGTAGGCACTTACCTTGATTTGTAATTTGAGAAAGAGATACATATGGAAGGTTGTGTATAACCAGAAGTTTGGTTAGATCATTTATGGGGATTGATGAGAAGATGAGAAGAAAATTGCAAAGGTTGTAAAGGCATATAAGGGCTGCCAGGAAGCAAGGGTAGAAGGTGTGCACACTTCTGTAAGGTCCAAGATCCATCAGAACTCATTAATTTTTATGCGAATGAATTTCTGATGAAATCTACTGAAAAACCAAAGATACGATTTTGACAAATGTTAAACACTTATAATTTAGCATTTATAATAGTATATTCAAAATTCAGAATAAAATTTTAAAATGTGTGAGTACTAGTAGGTACCCTAGAAGTTGCTTGAGTTGAAAAAGGGCATTAGACCCCTTTGACACATAGATAGTAATGAAAGTTTACATTTAACTAGCAATTTGCAGTTTGAAAAGTTCTTTTGTCACAACTTTAAGGGAGTGATATAGCAAGTGCAATCCCCTTTATAGATGATGACATGGAGACTTTGAAGGATTAAATGACTTTCCTATTACCACACAGCTGGCAACTATATAAAATGGATTTTGAATCCATTTCTTCTGTCTCAATGCCCAGCTCAGTATCCATAACACCATAATGTTAGTATTATTGAGGCCCTTAAATCTCATCTGTACCCATCTTGCCATTGTACATCTGAGAAAACAGACTCAGAGAGTGACCAAGTTTATACCACTAATATGTGGCAGAAATAGGACTGAACAGTTGTCCAGACTTCAAATTCAGTGGTTTTTTTTTAAAACATCACTTCCCACATATACATTTAAGATTCTGGTTCTCTTACTTGTAACGTTACTCACTTTACATATACTTCTAAAGAGTTTTCACTATGTGTAAAACAGGGAGAAAACACCTGCTACTTGCTGCACTCCATGGGGATATTAAAAGAGCATGCCTGTGGAAGATCTAGAAAAAGTAGAATTTAATGAACCTGTTAAAATACTAAGTGGTGAATTGCAGCAATGCCACTCAAAAGGTACACATAGACTAAGGGGAATGAATTAGAATGAAACAAACAACAGCTTTATTGACCTTTGAAGAGACAAGAGAGGCATTGTACCTTGTGTGCTAGTGATAGAACTGGACAGAGCTTTTAAAATTATAATGAGATTTAGGGTCTCTGTGCAAGAGGAGAATAAAATACACAGTGGTTCCCAACCACACCAACTCATATGTACATATACATACGTACATGCATACACACACACACATATTATATACGAATGTATATCTCTTGGATTGGAAGTGAGTAGTAGTAGCAGCAATTTGGAACATAACAAAATGCTCACAGGTGTCTGGCAAATTATACAAATACCACAAGCTCCTAGCACTTTCTAAGTAGTGCAGTGACTTCTACCTGTTGACATCCTACTTACCTTTCAAGAATCAAATAGTACCTCTACTATAAAATCTTGCCTTGTATCTATCACCAATTAGAAGTAATCTATCTTTTATCTAAGCTCTGGCAGCAATTTGTATCATCCTTAACTTCTTATTTTATTTTATTTATTTTTTTAAAATATAAATTTATTTATTTAACTTTTTACATTCATTTTCACAAAATTTTGGGTTCCAAATTTTCTCCCCATTTGTCCCCTCCCCTCACCCCAATACACTGAGCATTCTAATTTCCCCTATCACCAATATGCCCTGTCTTCTATCATCCCTCCCTTCTCTTATCCCCATCTTCTCTTTTGTCCTGTAGGGCCAAATGACTTTCTATTCCCCATTAACTATATTTCTTATTTCCTAGTAGCAACAACAATACTCAACAGTTGTTCCTAAAACTTTGAGTTCCAAATTCTCCCCATCCTCCCCACTCATTCCCTTTGGGAAGGTGGGCAATTCAATATAGGCCATATCTGTGTAGTTTTGCAAAAGACTTCCATAATAGTCGTGTTGCGTAAGACTAACTATATTTCCCTCCATCCTATCCTTCCCCCCATTGCTTATTTTCTCTCTTTTGATCCTGTCCCTCCCCAAGAGTGTTGACTTCAAATTGCTCCCTCCTCTCATTGCCCTCCCTTCCATCATCTCCCCCACCCTGCTTATCTCCTTCTCACTCACTTTCCTGTATTGTAAGATAGATTTTCATACCAAAATGAGTGTGCATTTTATTTCTTCCTTTAGTCGAATGTGATGAGAGCAAACTTCATGTTTTTCCTCAGTTCTCCTCTTTTTCCCTCCACTAAAAAGTCTCCTGCTTGCCTCTTGAATGAGAGATAATTTACCCCATTCCATTTCACCTTCTCTCCTCCCACTACACTTCTCTCTCACTGTTTACCTTAATTTCTTTAAAGATGTGATCCCATCCTATTCAGTTCACTCTGTGCTCTCTGTCTCTGTGTGTGCCTGCATGTGTGTATGTGTGTGTGCATGCACACATGTACATGTGTGTGTGTATGTGTGTGTGTAGTCCCACCAACCACCCAGACACTGAAAAGTTTCAAGAGTTACAAATATTGTCTTTCCATGTAGGAATGTAAACAGTTCACCTTTGGTAAGTCCCTTATGACTTCTCTTTGCTGTTTGCTTTTTCATGCTTCTTCTCATTCTTGTGTTTGAAGGTCAAATTTTCTTTTCAGCTCTGGTCTTTTCATCAAGAATGCTTGAAAGTCCTCTGTTTCATTGAAAGACCGTATTTTCCCCTGAAGTATTATACTCAGTTTTGCTGGGTAAGTGATTCTTGGTTTGAGTCCTAGTTCCTTTGACTTCTGGAATATCGTATTCCATGCCCCTCAATCCCTTAATGTAGAAGCTGCTACATCTTGTGTTATCCTGATTGTATTTCAACAATACTGGAATTGTTTCTTTCTAGCTGCTTGCAATATTTTATCCTTGACCTGAGAATTCTGGAATTTGGCCACAATGTTCCTAGGAGTTTCTCTTTTTGGATCTCTTTCATTGATGTATTCCTTCAATACTTATTTTGCCCTCTGGTTCTAGAATCTCAGGGCAGTTTTCCTTGAAAATTTCATGAAAGATGATGTCTAGGCTCTTTCTTTGATCATGGCTTTCAGGTAGTCCCATAATTTTTAAATTGTCTCTCCTGGATCTATTTTCCAGGTCAGTTGTTTTTCCCATGAGATATTTCACATTCTCTTCCATTTTTTCATTCTTTTGACTTTGTTTTTTGATATCTTGGTTTCTCTTAAGGTCATTAGCCTCCATCTGTTCCATTCTAATTTTGAGAGAACTATTTTCTTCAGTGAGCTTTTGAACCTCTTTTTCCATTTGGCTAATTCTGCTTTTGAAAGCATTCTTCTCCTCATTGGCTTTTTCAACCTCTTTTGCCAATTGAGTGAGCCTATTTTTCAAGGTGTTATTTTCTTCAGCATTTTTTTGGGTCTCCTTTTATCAAGATATTGACCCGTTTTTCATGCTTTTCTTTCATCTCTCTCATTTCTCTTCCCAGTTTTTCCTCCACTTGTCTAACTTGATTTTCAAAATCCTTTTTCAGCTCTTCTGTGGCCTGAGCCCATTGGATATGTATTTCAGATGTTTGGGATACAGAGGCCTTGACTTCTATGTGTTTCCCTGATGGTAAGCCTTGTTCTTCCTCATCAGAATTGAAAGGAGAAAACATCTGCTCACCAAGAAAGTAACCTTCTATGGTCTTATTTTTTTCCCCCCTTTTCTGGGCATTTTCCCAGCCAGTTACTTGACTTCTGAGATTCCTCTCCACCCCCACCTAGATCCACCCAGCCAGTGCTTGGGGTCTGAGATTCAAATGCTGCTCCCCAGCCTCAGGGCTTTCAGTGGGGGGGAGGGGCTGCTATTCAATGAGAGATTAAGTACTGCTGCTCACATGGGGGCAGGGCCGCCTCCCAGGTCAGTTCCTTCAGGGGGTTTATGCAGAGATCTTCAGTAATGGACCTGATTTCCTGCCTGCTTTGGGAGCCCCTGTCCCCTGCCTCCCCTGCTGCTTCCTCCCGAGGGGGCCTGAGCCAGGGAGACATCCCTCTCCCATCTCGGCTAGTCCAGAAGGCTCTCTCACTCACCTGTAGCTCCTGTGGGCTGAGGGACCTTCACAGCCACCAGAGATTCTGTCCCTGAAGCCTGCTTGGATCTGTTCCTCTCGGGGCCAGGATGCCAGGACAGGGAAGAGCTCTACTCCGTGTCTGGTGCCCGATGGTCCTTTGGTGTCTGTTCTTCAGGGCTCTCTGGAATGGAAATTCCCTCCACTCCGCTGCTGCGCAGCTTCCAATGCTCTAGAACCCGTTGGGAGTTCTCCCTATAGGTAATTTATGGGCTGTGGGTTCAGAGCTCGCATATGTGAGTCTTTCTACTCCACCATCTTGGCTCCTCCTAGTTCTCTTACTCTTAAACTTTAGGTCTCATTAAACTTTCTGATCTCTTTGGAACTAGTGTACTGCCTGAAGGAATCTTTGGGATGCCTCTGGTTCTCTGTAGACCACATTTTGAGACACTACCCTGATGCTTGGCACAGTGCTTGGTACATAATACAATCTTACTATGTGTTTATTGATTAATTCCAACATTACTTTCCTTCAGTTTTTCTAAGTACTCTCTATATAAATTATCTCACTTAATCCTCACAGTGCTTTGTGAAGTATGTGCAAGAAGTGGAATGTAAACTTTTTTATGGTATAAATTAATTCATTTAGTGTCATCATGTCCTAGCATAGTGTCTATATGCTTAAGAAATATTTGCTGAGTTGAATTACATCCTCACTTTCCAAGTAAGAAAATTAATGTCCAGAGGGGTAACGTAGTTTGCCCAGGACCAAAAAATTTGTGTTTTAGGTAAGATCTGGCTTGCTGATTCAAGGCTGGTACTCTATCACTTATATGATACAATTTTCATGTCTACAAACTATAAATATATAGCAATTTTTGTAGATGACCTGCTTATGGTTGTTAACTCTACACTGACATACAATTATTAAATCCTTTAATTATGTATCTTTTATACTTTAATTCATTCAAAATTATTAATATCAGACCATACATTAACATAACTTTTGGATTAAATACATTAATTTTTCCTTAAATATTTGCAGTTATCTCTTCCATATCACAGCTTTTCCCATTGTGATTTCAATATATTGTGGGGTGGCATAAGATATTAAATGGGAATTTTTTGGGAGTTTGACAGAAACTAAAGAAAGACAGTTCAGCAGATGACACACAGCCAAGTACTTAACCCAAATGTTATAATAAGTTATTGTAAACACCCCATAAAAGAAAAAGAAAAAAAATTTGCGCTTCTTTTCATGTATGAAGGGAGGACCAAAAAATTTTATGTGGATTTTACTTTACAGATTGTAGTAGTGCCATGCTCCGAATCCCTGCAATGTGGAATGGATAACTGTAAACCTGTTGATGGATTTTATAACTCTTCTCTTATTGACTGTCTCTTTTCCAGTTTTTGTTTATACACTAGAGATTTTTATTATAAATCTCCTTTCTATTATCTTTATTTTCTGGATACTGGAATAATAGGCACTTGGGAAATCAAAGCCTCAAAATAGAACCTCTAGTTCTCAGAGAATTTTGCATTTTATAACCGAAGAAAGGTTTTTGAGAAAAAAAATGCTAATTTGAAATACAATAAAAGATTCTCTATCAAATGTGTAACTTTGAGATTGAACTTACTATTGTCTTATTGATAAAGATAGCGGTATTATTTCACTTGTTAATATCTTGATTGAACATGAGAATAAAAGGCATGATTAGAGCTCAGAAAATTTAAACAACAGAACATTGGATTACTGCTTGTTTAATAACTTTAAGGTTCTGTGAAATTTATAGATGTAACTGAACATTAAACTTTCTTAAAAGAGAAATGATTGTCTATGTTGTCCAGCAAAAATAAGTTTAATGAAGAACATATGATGAGAGCATGGCTTTAATATTCCCTAGAAATTCAAATTAGCACCATACAATGCAGACCCATTTATAATTTCTTGATTTAAATTATTTTAAAATATGTAATCTTCATTCTTTATTCAGATGTATCAATATAAACTTATCATTACAGAGTTTGGCAAAAACACTACTATATTTCACCACATGATTGTTGCAGATTTTCTGTCAATTTTTTTCCCCAAAAATTTGCCACTATTTCTTTCCCTTTCATTTCTGCCAGTCTTGCACCAACTTTTCACTCACTTCAAACTGTCTTTCTACAGCTCCGTTTCCATGCTATTCAGCGAATGCAATCACTTTCAACTTGAAGTAGGGAAAACAGTTTTTATGTTTACCCATAATCAGAAAGAAATGCTTCACATGTTGATATATCATTGGTAGACAAACTATACAGTTTAGTTAGCATGGAAAGATGCAAGTCTTATGATATCATATGACTTACTGATGATAGTTTTGTCTGATCCTCTGCTCCTTTATGCCTATGGCTTTTCACTGAATGGAGTGACAATATCATTAGTAATGCAGCTCTCTAAACAAACCATGTCAAGTTGGCTTTTGGAAATTTACTGACAATATTCATGTGATAAGAATTCTAGGCTCACAGTTTGCAATATGCAGTAGATAAATACTTATACATATGCCACTGGTGAATACATTGCTGTTTTGTTTATTTTTAAGTAGTTTAATGAAAAGAATTATACCATGAGACAATTACATGATGAAATACTATAGACCAATTTTTAGACTGAAAAGCAGGGTGCAACAATTACGTGGTGGTGTCAATTACACAGTGAAATATGATAATATGTGTAAAGCAAAAAAAACTTACAATAACAAAATATATAGTAAAACAATATTGATGGAGATAGTTTATCCTCAAACTAAAAGAATAAATATGATGTGAAATTTACTATTTTAAAACCTAGTAATTTATACTCTAATGAAGAAAAGACTTACTGAACATTCTGGGATTTTATGTAAGATTGTGGTTGTTGTGGTTGGTAGAATCTTAAAATAACAAATTTAAATTACCTTCAAACATTTTAGAAGTACCCATATATAATCAATGTGTTAGTTAGAAATTGATTTTCTGTTCTGTAAGGTTTCATTTCAATTCTAGTTCTAGTTACTCTGTGAAATATTTAAAAACAATACACACTACAGTTTTAACATTTCAGTAATTTATACTGTCTTTCCCCCTTATTTATTCAGAATTAATGAAACAGAGTTGCATAGTGATAAGACCAAGATAAGATCAAGGGTCAGTAGATTTGAATTATATAGTTCCAGCTCGTTTTTCACCACTCACTTAACTAAATATTAACTAAATCATCTTTTGTCTGTTGTCTCATTTGTAAAATGTATAATAAGTTTCCCATTTATTTAATATAATTTTGGAGAGAACAAATGGGGAGTTGTATGTAAAAGCATTCTTAAAATCATAAATTTCTAGGAAAATGAAGGATTAACTAAAATATTTCTGAGAATAGTTTATGCTCATTCTTTTTTTCCTTTGCTTTATTATTTTTCCTACTCTTGATATTATTTCCATATTATTTCAGCCATATCTTCAATTAAATATTTTTGGAGTTAATCCTGGAGACTTACCATCTAGCTTTGTTGCGAGAAGACCTGAGTGGGAATTCTAATTTTGCTACAAATACCTTTGTGAACTTTGTCATCCCATAGAGCTCTTTGTATGTATGGGCTTTAGTACATAGACAATTGTCTTCTGGATATTGTTAATTTACGTACTTGATGTAAATATTTTCTTTGTATTGAGGAAGGGATTAATGGATGCTAATAAGATGTTAAGAAAATGAAAATGTAAAAAGGTTGAAACAAGTAAAATATTATATATGAATGTACAGAAAAACATTTCGGATTAGGTATCCATTTTCAGTTTACTGTGAAATAAGGCATAAAATGCAGGCCTAAGCCTAAATTCTACTAGATCTCTGTCCATTTTTAAAAATCAGATTTTTCTTAAATAGGGATTTCTTTCCTGAGTAATTTATGTTTTTAGGTTTATGGAATGAGTTGTAAGATTCCATTTTTTCTGACTCTCTCTTATATAATCTTTTCCACTGATCTACTTCTGTGTTGTTTGACTAATGCAAAATGGTTTTGATAGCTCCTTGATGATGTAATTCAAGATCTGAAAGTGCTACACTCCTTCATTCTTACTTTTTTACCCCATTGTCTCTCTTGATATTTTTTGTTATTATTTTATAAGGTTCTGTGAAGTGTCCTTTTTGATTGTTTGGTATAGCATTAAAACTGTAAATTATGTTGGGACGGCTCCAACATAATATTCGTCCAGCTATATAAGTTGGTGTTTATTTCTTTGAGGAAATTTTTTCTTTTTTAAACAAATTAATTAATTAATTTTTAGTTTTAACATTCACTTTCATAAGATTTTGAGTTCTAAATTTTTTCCCCCTCTGTAACTCCCCCAAGACAGCAGGCAATCTGATATAAACTCTACATATATACATTCATATTAAACATATTTTTTGCATTTGTCATGTTGTGAAAAAGAATTAGAACCAATGGGAGGAACTATGAGAAAAAAGAGACAACAACAACAATGAAAAGATAGTAAATAATGTCCTTAATTTGTATTCAGACTCTATAGTTCTTTTTTCTGGATATGAATAGCATTTTCCATCATGAGTCAGTTGGAGTTGTCTTAGATCCTTGCATTACTGAGAAAAACTAAGTCTATCTCAGCCATCACACAATGTTACTGTTACTATGTGTACAATGTTCTCCTGATTCTGCTCACTTCACTCAGCATCATATCATGTAAGTCTTTCCAGGTTTTTCTGAAGTCCACCCGCTCATCATTTCTTATGAAACGGTGATATTCCATTACATTCGTATACCACAACTTGTTCAGCCATTCCCTAAATGATGGACATCCTCTCAATGTTCAGTTCTTGGCCACCAAAAAAAAAAAAGAAGACCTGCTATAAATATTTGTGTACATGTGGGCCCTTTTCCAGTTTTTATGATCTCTTTGGGATACAGACCTAGAAGTGGTATCACAGGGTCAAAGGGTATACATAGTTTTATACCCCTTTGGGAACAGTTCCAAATTGCTCTCCAGCATGACTGGATCAGTTCACAACTCTATCAATGATGCATTTGTGTCATGAGGAATATTTTCTAATTTAATGTATATTTTAAATTTTTTTAGTATATTGATCCCTAACTATTTTATGCATTTATAGTTATTTTAATTGGGACTTCCTTTTCTATTATTGCCTCTTGTATCATTATTATTTTTGTTATTGTTATATTAGCAGTAGATGGCATGATGGATAGAATATTGGACCTGGAGTCAGAAAAATCTGAGTTGCACTCTATCCTCAAACACTAATTATGTCACCCTAGGCAGATCATTTACCCATATTTGCCTCAGTTGACCCTTTAAAAGAAAATATCCATAAATTCATACATTCCCTTAAAAAGATATATGGTGACAGTTTCAGCTCTGAATAACCTTTTTTCTCTACTTCCTTAAAGAGCTGAATCCAATCTCCTTTTATTGAGACTTATCATATAAGAGCTGCCACTAAATATTCCAGCTTTCTATTCTATCTTCCTGTAAATAATAGAAAATGCATATAAAGTTTTATAACAGTTTGAAGTCACACTTGTTGTCATCAGGTTAGCTTAAAATGTGCTGGACTAATATTCTGAGACTAGGTTGTGCTGCTGCTTTTGTTCCAGAAAAAAAAAGACCTAACTAATTTGATTTAATACTGATAAGGTGTGATCAGTTTCCCCAAGCAGAAACCTCCAGAGCTTCCAGAGTTAATTAACTGAACAGTGGAAGGAAACATTTTAAGATTTCATATAATAATCTCACATCACAATAACCAGTATCTTTACCATAGCCAATATTTATGTAATGTTACATTTAATAAGGTCTTCCTACATTTTTATCCTGAAAGGCAGGTGAACATAATTTCTCTTAACCCTCTGTATGTTTGTTTATTTGTTTTCAAATCAAACTTCAAAATCAAATGTAACTTAATGTGATATATATGTTGATTATAAGGAGTAATTAAAATGAATATTTTGTTCATTCTATTACCAATTCTTTACAAACTCCAATTCTACCACTTTGCTCTTATTAGAATTTTAGAAACAGTTTTGTGCATATTCACATAGTTTGAAATTTTCACATAAGTCATGTTGCAGAGAAGAATTAATTAATTAAGAATGAAAATGAATGGGAGAAACCATGAGAAAAACCAAACCAAAACATAACACAAGAAAAAAGAATCTGCTTCTTTCTGCATTCCAACTCTACAGTTCTTTCAGTGGATGTGGATGGCATTTTGCATCTAGTCCTTCGGAAATGTTTTAGGTCCTTGCCTTGCTGTGAACAGCCAAGTCTATCAGAAACACTCCTTGCACACTATGGCTTTTACTATGTATAATGTTCTCCTGCTTCTGCTCATTACACTCAGCATCTGTTCATAAAAGTCTTTCCAGGATTTTCTGAAGCCCACTTGTTTGTCATTTCTTCTAGCACAGTAGCATTCCATCACATTCATGTACCAGAACTTGTTCAGTGATTCCCCAACTGATGGGCATCATCTCAGTTTCCAGTTCTTGGTCACCAGAAAGACTTTCTATTAAGTTTTGTATATGTGGGTACATTTTCTGTTTTTATGATCTCTTTGGAATATAGCCTTAGAAGCAATTTTGCAGGGTTAAAGGGGATGCACACTTTTTTTTTTATTTTTCATTTTTAACACAGTTCATATCACATAAAACAATTCCAACTTTTGGTCTGATGACACTTCTTTTTAAAGCATTTACAATATAGACTATGAAAGAATTTTTTAAAAAACATTAACCAACTGAGATACTTATAATATTTATGGATGCCAACTTCCCAAGTGCTTGACCTAATTGTCTCCACAGTATTACTAAGAATTAAAAGACTCTAACTTATTGTTGTTGGTCTAAAGTCCTAAGTATAATAGCTTAATTTTAGACTTAACCTCAGATGTTCCCCTACCAACTATCTATAATTTAATAGATCTGATAAGCTTACAAATCTTTTGACTATAAGAAATTACCACGAAGAGTAAGGACATTGCAGTGAACCAATATCTTCCCAACTTCATGTCACTTCCAGGTAGGAGTAGATTGTCAACTTGCGTTCAGTGAGGCACAAAGTCTTCCAGGTGTTAGTGGGGAAATTGAGTCAGGAGAATCCTACCTCAGCCCAGGCTGAACAGCTGCTTTCCCACCCTTTCCATGAGATCACCTTTTGCAGCTCATACCAGCATCTCACAGGTTTACTGGCATCATGAATTGGAAACTCAGACTGCCTTTCTTGCTATCCATACCTGGTGTTAGACTCAGAAGAATAGTCACTTAATAGTCCCATAGCATCTTAAAACATCAATTTCCAATATAGGTTTCAAATATGACTATAATTTCACTTAGGCTAAGGAACATCTTTTGAGGCAAGTCTTAAGTGACTTACATGTCTTTCTATATGTATTCTAGGTCCTGATAAAATAGCAATCCTAAAATCAAATTTGTCATTAAAACTTTAACTTTTCCATCAATGCCAAATTTTACCTGAGGTTACCTGCCTCTAGGAAATTTAAACTAAAATTCTTTTCCCCAAACTAAAGATATCTTTGATTTATTCTCAGTAATTAATTCAGTCAATTGTTTTTAATACTAATTGCTTTTACCTCACTTTGTAGCATGTCCAATTTCTCTCCCCATCACGTCCCCTTCTCCCTTCTCCTATTACCTTGCATTCTGATTACTCCTTCCCTCAGTGAATCCTCCCTTCTATCACACCCCCACCCTTCCCTTATCCCCATCTTTTCTCTTTTCTTGTAGGGCAAGATAAGTTTCTATACCCCATTCCCTGTATTTCTTATTTCCCAGTTTCATGCAACAAAAATTCTCAACATTCGTTTCTAATACTTTGAATTCCAACTTCTTTCCCTCCTTCCCTCTCTACCCATCCCCACTGAGAAGGCAAGGAATTCAATACAGACTAAATATGTGTCGTTTTGCAAAAGACCTCCATAATAATCATGTTGTATAATACTAACTATATTGCCCTCTATCCTACTCTATCCCCTTTAATTTTTTATTCCCTCATTTGACCTTGTCCCTTTCCAAAAATGTTTATTTCTGGTGACTCCCTTCTCCCATTTGCCCTCCCTTCTATCATTTCCCCTCACCCCACTTGTTGCCTCCTCCTCTAATTTCCTGTAGGGTGAGATAGATTTTTATATCAAATTTAGTGAGCATGTTATTCCCTCCTTCAGCCATATGTGGAGAGAGTGGCTTCACTTTTCCCCTCTCTCCTTCTCCCTTTTCTCCTCCATTGAACAATATTTTTCTTATTTTTTTTATAAGTCATATCCTGCCTCATTCCATTTCTCCCTTTCTCCTCAAAGTATTTTCTTCCCTCACTCCTTAATCTTTATTTTATTTTTGTGTGTGGATATCATCTCTTCTGATTCAACATAACCTGTATTCTCTGTCTATGTATGTGTGTGTATGTGTGTGTGTATACAATCCCTCCACCTACCCAAATACTGAGAAAGGTCTCAAGAGATACACATATTTTCTTTCCTTGTAGTAATGTAAACAGTTTGGCTTTTGAGAGTCTTTTATGATTTTTCTTTCCTGTTTACCTTTTAAATTGCCTCTTGTGGATCTATTTTCCAAGTCAGTTGTTTTTCCAATGACATACTTCACATCATCTTCCATTTTTTCCAACTTTTGGTATTGTTTTTTAACTGCTTGATTTATCTCATAGTCATTCATTTACCTGAACTCAATTCTCTCTTTCAGTGAACTATTTTGGTGAGTGAGCTTTTGCACCTTCTCCTTCATTTGACTAATTCTGCTTTTTAAAGCCTCCTTCTCCTCATTGGCTTTTTGGACCTCTTTTTCCAATTGAGTTAGTCTCTTTTTAAACCTGTTATTTTTATCAGCATTTTTTTGATTCTCCTTTAGTAAGCCACTAACTTGCTTTTCAAGTTCTTCTATTGTCTGAACCCGGTTTAAGTTCCCTTTGTCCAAGGGTCCTTGACTTCCTCTGGCAGTATGCCTTGTTCTTCCTCATCTGAAAGGATGAGGAGAGACACTTGTTCCCCAAGAAAGTACCCTTTTTTGGTTTTATTTTTTTCCCTTTCTTGGGCATTTCCCCAGCCAGTTACTTGACTTCTGAGCTTCCTCTCCACAACCACTTTGCCTCCAGGTCCCCAAGCCAGCACTGGGAGCTGAGATTCAGAGGAGTTGCTCCAATCCCTCAAGGGGTTTACTTGGGGGCAGGGCTGCTATTCAATGTGACATTAAGATCAGCTGCTCAAGTAGGGGCAGGGCTGAGGACCACCACATAGGGCTCAGTTCCCTCAGGGCCTTTACAATGAGGCCTTCAACAATGGATGTGGGCTGCTGCCTGCCTTGGGAGCCCCTGCTTCTACTGCTGCCTCTTGAGGAGGCCTGAATTATGGGGACACTCTGTTCCCTTCTCAGCCAGCCGAAAAACTCTCTCACTGACCTTAAGTGCCTGTGGGTTGAGGGATCTGCCACTGGAGATTCTGTGCCTGAAGCCTGCTTGGTCTTGCTCCTCATGGTGCCATGAGGCCAAGGCTGGGCTGGGCTCTGCTCCATGTTCAGTGCATCACATCTTTCCTGTTGGTCTTTCAGGTCACTCTGGCCTAGAAATCTCCCCCACTCTGTTGTTCTGTGGCTTCTGCTGCTCTGGAATTTGTTGAGAGTACTTCTTTACAGGTATTTTATGGGCTGTAGAGGAAGAGCTAGTTTATATGCGTCTTTCTACTCCACCATCTTGGCTCCATCCCTTGAGATGCACAGTTTTATAGCCCTTTGGGCATAGTTTCAAATTGCTCTCCACAATGGTTGGATCAGATAACAGTTCCACCAAAAATCAATTAGTGTGCCAACTCTCCCACATCTTCTCCAACATGTACCATTTTCCTATTTTGTCATGTTAGCCAGTCACACATTTTAGGTGTGATGTGGTACTTCATAGTTGTTTTGATTCTCACCTCTCTAATAAGTAGTGATTGAGGACATTTTTTCATATAACCATAGATAGCTTTAATTTCTTCCTCTGAAACTGCTTATTCATGTCCTTTGACCATTTATCAATTGAGGAATGACTTGTAATCTTGTACATTTGACTCAGTTCTCTATATATTTTAGAAATGAGGCATTTATCACAGACTTTAGTTGCAAAGATTCTTTCCCAGTTTTCTGTTTCCCTCCTAATCTTGGTTGCATTGACTTTGTTCAAAAACTTTTCAATTTAATGCAATCAAAATTATTCATTTTGCATTTCATAATGTTATCTATCACTTATTTGATCATAAATTTTCCATTCTCCATAAAGTTCGACAAATAAACTATTCTTTACTCCCCTAATTTGTTTATAGTATCAGCCTTTATTCCTAGATCATGTACCTATTTGGACTTTATTTTGTTATACAGTGTCAGGCGTTGACCTATGTCCAATTTCTGTGACAAATATTTTCCAGTTTTCCCAGGAGTTTTGTCAAACAGTGTGTTCCTATCCAAGAAACTGGAGTCTTTGGGATTATCAAAGAGTAGACTGCTATAATGATTGACTACTGTGTCTTGTGTACCTAACTTATTAGCCAATCTCAAGTGGTTTTCATGATTACTGCTTTATAATACAAATTGAGACCTGGTATTTCTAGGCTACCTCCCCTTAGCATTTCTTTTCATCAATTTCCTTGATATTCTGGACCTTTTATTCTTCCAGATGAATTTTGCTATTAATTTTTCTGGCTCTATAAAATAATTTTCGGTAATTTGATTGGTATGGCACTGAATAAGTGCCATTTTTTGTGTGAAAAGTGTTTTGTAATTGTGTTCATATAGTCCCCGGCATTGTTTTGGTAGGTAGATTCCAAAGTATTTTATTGTGTCTACCGTAACTCCAAATGGGATTTATCTTTCTATCTCCTGCTATTGGGCTTTGTTAGTAATATACAGAAATGCAGATGATTTATATGGGTTTATTTTGTATCCTGGAATTTTGCTAAAGTTGTTTACCATTTCAAGTAGTTTTTTACTTGTTTCTCTGGGATTCTCTAAGTATATCATCATATTGTTGCCACAGAGCAGGCTCAGTGGCTGGTGAAGCCCCTTTGTCCTGAGGTCTGCCCAATTTCCTTGATTGTGCTAAGGCACACCTGGGGACCTGGTATTGGCACTTACTGGTTCCACCCCCTTGGGGCTCAGGATCTCTTGCTGGTACACTGAGATGGGGCTTTCTGGGATGCCTCTGGTCCTGCACTAGTCCCTTTTAGACACAGCAAGAGAGATTCTTCTCATTGATCTCCCTATCCTCCTGAGCTGAAAGACTACTGCTCTCCTTCTTCTGACCCCAGTATTTGAAGATTTTTCCTGGGGAAATATACTCTGGGGTTTTCAAGGTAAACAAGGGGAAGGTGAGAGCACTTAGAGTTTACTCTTCCATCTTGAGTCCTGGAAATGTTTCAATTTTCTTAAGAAACTCATTTATGGTGTGTTCAGTTTCTTTTTCTGATATGTAGTTATTATGTATTCCATTTCCTGTAATCTTAACAATTTATACTTTTGTAAATATTCATTCAATTTCACTTAGATTATCATTTTTGTTGGCATACAGCTGGACAAAATAACCACGAATAATTCCTTCAATTTCCTCTTTATTGGTGGTGGATTCAACTTTTTCATTTTTTCTAGTGGTGATTTGACTTACTTCTTTCTTTTTTTAAAAATCAAATTAAGCAATGGTTTATATTTTATATGACCAACTGTTAGCTTTATTTATTAGTTCAATAATTGTTTCTTTACTTTCAGCACTTTGATTTTCAGGATTTCCAACTCGGGTATACTGGGAGATTTTAAATTATTCTTCTAGATTTTCTAGTTGTGTATCCAATTCAGTGATCTGCTCTTTTTCTCTCTTTTTTTCACATAAATGTTTTCAGACGTAATTTTTCCCTAAGTATTGCTTTGACTATATCATGCAAATTTTGGTACATTGCTTCCTTGTTGTCATTTTCATTAGTGAAATTATTGTTTTTTTCTATGATTTGTTCTTTGACTCATTGATTCTTCCATGTTGGATTATTTAGTTTCCAATTAATTTTTAATCTATGCTTCAAAAGTCTTTAATTGAATGTAATGTTTATTATATTATGGTCAGAAAAGGTTGTATTTAGTGTTTCTGCCTTTCTTCATTTGACTATGAAGTTTTTATGTTTTAATAGATGGTCAATTTTTGTGAAGGTGTGGGAATAGCTAAGAAAAAAGCAAACTCTTTTGTATTCCCATTCAATTTTCTTCAGAGGTCTATTATATCTAACTTTTCTAAAATTCTATTCATCTCCTTCACCTCTTTCTTATGTATATTTATCATAAGATTTATATAGTTCTGTGAAGGAAAAGTTGAGGTCCCTGATTAAAATAGTTTTACTGTCTATTTTCTCCTGTAATTCATTTGACTTTTCCTTTTAGAATTTTGACCCTATCCTATTTCGTTTAGTGTTCATATTCATTTTTTATGACACCTTTTAACAAATGCAGTTTCCCTGCTTATTTCTTTTATGTCTATTTTTATTTAACTTTGTCTGATTACTACTCCTGTTTTTTTTTAAACTTCAGCTGAAGCATAATACATTTTGATCCAGTCTGTTATTTTAACTATATGCATGTCTTCTTGTTTTAAGTGTGTTTCTTATAGTATGTTGTTGGATTTTGATTTCTCATCCATTCTACCATACATTTCTCTTTTATATGCAAGTTCATCCCATTCATATTCCCATTTATGATTACTAATAGTATATTTTCCTTCATCACATTTTCTTGTTTATCCTTTTCTTTTCTTTTACCTTGTCCCTCCTCAAAAGACTATTTGCTTCTGATTATTGCTTCCTTGAACCACTATCCTTTTTGTTATCTCCTCTTTTTCCCATCCTCTTCCCCCCTAAGATAAATGTCTATACGCAACTGATTGTGTTTCTGTATATATGCACATATGCACGTATATATACACACATATTTACATGTCTTAAATACATACAAACATGTGCACACATATGCATATATTATTTCCTCTTAGAACTTGTTCAGATATTCAAGTGTTGTTTTCTACCTCTACCCCTTATTTTCCCTTGCATTATAGTATAGAAGCTCTTTCCTACTTCCAAGAGCCAAGATGGTTTAGGAATAAAGTACTATCATCCTTCCTTATCAACTTCTGAAAAAAATCAAAAAAGAAGGCCCCAGGAAAAATCCTGGAATAGCAGAGCCAGTGGAAAGATGAGTTAGACTAGTCTTTTAGCCTGGGAAACTTGGAAGATGAGCAAGAAAGGTCCATCTTATTCAGGTAAAAGGGGAATGCATTCCAGGAAGCATCCCAACTAGCCATCAAAAAGACTCACCTCATCACACCAGTAGGAGATCCTGAGCTCCAGGGTGTTGTAGCAGGCAAATGCCATCACCAGGATACCTCATGCACCATAGCGCAGCCAGGGGAACAGGCAGATTCTAGTTCACATGCTCCTGTGTAGACCTGGGTGGGCAGGCATCCTCTATTAACCAGACTTCCATGTGCTTTGATGAATCCCTGGGCAGGCAGGCATCCTCCAGCAACCAGACTTCCACAGCCTTCAGCTGCCAGCACCTGAGTCTTCAGAACACAAAGCCAGTGACCAGGGCCCTGGCTGACACCATAAAAAACCTGGAACTGTGCCCCTTGTGCTCCAGCAGGAGAGCTAAACTTTAAAAGTAAATAGGCAAATGTCATGTGCAAAAAGCAAAAATGAACACTGACCATGGGCAGTTTCTGTGGAAGAACAAAACAAAAACTCAGAAGAGGACAATACTGTCAATATACCTACATGCAAAACCTCAAAGGAGAATATGAATTGGTTTCAGGTCCAAAAATGCTTCTTGGAAAAACTGAAGAAAGCTTTTAAAAGTCAGATAAGAGAGGTAGGAGAAAAACTGGGGAAAGAAATGAGAGATAAGTAAGAGAGAGTCAACAGCTTGGAAAAGGAAGGACAAAAGTTTTCTGTAGAAAACAATTACTTAAACAATGCAATAGGCCATATGGGTAAAAAAATCCACTGATGAAAACAACTCCTTAAAAAAGTAGAATCGTCCAAATAGAAAAAGAAGTAAAAAAAAGTTACTGAAGAGGAGAATGCCTTAAAAAGTAGAATTAGTCAAATGGAAAAGGAGTTACAAAAGCTAACAGAGAAAAACTATTCCTTAAAAGTTAGAACTGGGCAAACAGAAGCTAATGATTCTACAAGGCATCAAAAATCAGTCAAACAATATCAAAAGAATGAAAAAAATAGAAGAAAATGTAAAATACCTTATCGGACAAACAACTGACCCAGGAAATAGATCCAGAAGAGATAATTGAAGAATTACTGGTCTACCTGAAAACTGTGATCAAAAAAAGAATTTGGACAGCAGTTTTCAAGAAATTGTAAAGGAAAATTTTTCTGAGATTCTACAACCAGAGGGCAAAATAATCATTGAAAGAATTCACAGATCACCTTCTGAAAGAGATCCCTAAATGAAAACGAATATTTTAGCCAAATTCCAGAATTACCTGGTAAAGGAGAAAGTACTGTAAACTGCCAGAATGAAGCAATTTAAATATCATGGAACCACAGTCAGGATGACACAAGACCTAGTAGCTGCTACATTAAATAATTGGAGGGCTTCAAAAAAATTTTCCTGAAAGTAAAGGAACGTGGATTACAACCAAGAATCAACTACCCAGCAAAATCAATCATAATCTTTTGAAGAAGGAGATGGACAGTCAATAAAATATTGGACTTCCAAACTTTTCTGATAAAAAAATCAGAGCTGAATAGAAATTTCCATCTAATAATAATAATAATAATAATAATTTTCTGATAATAATCTTCTAAGACTCAAGAGAAACATAAAAATATAAACAAGAAAGAAAAAAATATTATTCACTAAGGGTAAACTGTTTACATTCCTACATAGAAAGGTGATACCTATAATTCTTGAGAACTGTATCTTTATTATAACATTTAGGAGGGGTATACATAGATAGGGGTGTGAGTATAAGTTGACTTTGATACAACGATGATAAATAATTAAGGGGTGAAAAAAATTGTACTGGAGGAAGAAGAAAAGAGGAGGCAGAAAAGGGTAAATTATATCACATGCTGAGGCATAAATACTGTTATAGCAGAGAGAATGAAGAGAGGGAAGAAGCAGTAAGGAAAAGGAGAAAGAAAAGGAAAGGGGGCTAATAGAAGGGAGAACAGACTGAGAGAGGGTGTGGTTAGAAGCAAAATACAGTGAGGAGGGAAAGGAAGAAAGGAGAGAGAAAAGTATAAATGGGGGTTAGGATGGAGAGAAATGCATAGTTAGTAAACATAACTGTGAATGTGAATGGGATGAAGTCGCCAATAAAATGGAAGTGAATAGCAGAATGCATTCAAAACCAAAATACAACAATATATTGTTCTTTACAAGAAAAACATTTGAAGTGGAGAGATACACATGGAGCAAAGGTAAAAGGCTGAGGCAAAATATATTATGCTCAGCTGAAGGAAAAAACAAAAACAAGAGTAGCAATCCTGATCTTAGACAAAGCAAAAACAAAAAAATAGATCTAACTAAAAGAGATAAGGAAGGAAACCACATCCTTCTGAAAGGTACCATAGACAATGAAATAATATTGACACTAAAGACATCATATGAAGATATAAGCACCAGGTGGTATTGCATCCAATTCTTAGAGGAGAAATTAAAGGAGTCAGAGGAAGAAAAAGAGCAAAACAGTACTGGTGAGGAATTAATCTCCCCCTCAGAATTAGATAAATATGGCCACAAAATAAACAAGAAAGAAGTTAAGGAAATAAGTAGAATTTGAGAAAAACTAGATACAGTAGACCTCTGGAGAAAATGGAATGGGAATAGAAAGAAATACACCTTTTTCTCGGCAGCATGTGACACAGAAAAATTGACCATGCACTAGAGCATAAAAGCTTCACAATCCAAAGAAGAAAGGCAGAAATATTAAATGTATTCTTTTCAAATCCTGAGGCAATAAAAATTACATGTAATAAGGGGGCATAGAATGATAGACTAAAAATTGATTGAAAACTAAATAATCTAATCCTAAAGAATAAGTAGGTCAACCAACAAATCATAGAACCACCCAAAAGAATGACAATAATGAGATAACATATTAAAACTTATAGGATGCAGCCAAAGCAGTTCTCAGGGGAAATCTTATATCTCTGAAAGCTTACATGAATAAAATATAGAAGAGATCTATGAACTGGGCATGCAATTTAAAAAGCTAGAAAAAGAACAAATTCAAAATTAAATACAAAGTTAGAAATTCTGAAAACCAAAGGAGAGAGCAATAAAATGGTAATTAAGAAAACTATTAAACTAATGAAATAAAAGCTGGTTTTATGAAAAACACAATAAAATAGATAAACCTTTGTATAATCTGATTAAAAAAAAGAAAGACGAAAACCAAATTGCCAGTATCAAAAATAAGATAATGACTTCACCCCCAGTAAAGAGGAGATTTTTTTTAAAATTTGTATTTTTCATTTTTATCACAGTTTATAACAGATAAAGCAATTCAGACTTTTGGTGAGGTGACACTTCTTTTTAAAGCATTTATAATATGGACCACAAAAGAACTTTTTTTTAAACATTAACCAACTGAGACAAATAATATTGATGTTGCTAACCTCACAAACTCTTGACTTAATTGTCTCCACAGTGTTACTAAAGAGTTAAAGGACCCCAAATTATTGTTGTTGGTCTAAAGTCCTTTGCCTGATAGCTTCATTTTAGACTTAACCTCAGATGTTCCCTTACCAGCAATCTGTAATTGAATAGATATGGTATTAAGCTTACAAACCTTTTGACTATAGGAAATTGCCACCAAGTGTAGGGACATTGCAGGGATACAATATCTCCCCAACTTCATGTCATTTACAAGCAAGATTGGATTGTCCACTTGCATTCAGTCAAGCTTAAAGTCTGCTAGGTGTCAATGGGGAAATTGAGTCAGGAGAATCCTACTTCAGCCCAGGCCGAACAGCTGCTCTCCCACCCTTTCCATGGGATCACCTTTTGCAGTTCATACCAGCATCTCATTGACTTACTGACATCACGGATTGGAGGCTCAGATCACCTTTCTTGCTACCCATACCTGGAGTTAGACTCAGAAGAACAGTCACTTAATAGTCCCATAGCATCTAAAAATGGCAAGTTCCAATAACCAGGTTTGAAATATGATTATAATTTTACTTTGGTTAAGGAACATCTTTTGAGGCAAGTCTTAAGTGGCTTACATGCTCCTCTATACATGTTCTAGTTCCTGATTAAATAGCAATCGAAAAATCAAATTTACCATTAAAACCTGAACTTTTCCATCAATGCCAAATTTTACCTGAGGCTACCTTCTTTTAGAAAATTTAGACTGAAATTCTTTTACCTAAAGTAAATATGTCATTGATTTTATTCTCAGTAATTAATTCAGTCACTTGTTTTAATACTAATTGCTTTTACCTCACTTTGTAACATGTCCAATTTTTCTCCCCATCACTCGCTTCCCCTGCTTCCTAATACCTTGCATTCTGATTATTCCTTTGCTCAATCAACCCTCCCTTCTATCACACCCCATCGTTTCCTTATCCCCATCTTCTCTCTTTTCTTGTAGGGCAAGATAAATTTCTATATCCCTTTCCCTGTAGTTCTTATTTCCCGATTATATGAAATAAAAAGTCTCAACATTCATTTCTAATACTTTGAATTCCAACTTCTCTCCCTCCCCCACTCCCTCCTCAGCCCCACTGAGGAGGGGAGCAATTCAGTACAGACTAAATATGTGTTCTTTTGCAAAAGACTTCCATAATAATCATGTTGTGTAATACTAATTATGTTACCCTCTCTCCTACTCTATCCCCCCTTATTTTTTCCCCACAATTGACCTTGTCCCTTCTCGAGAGTGTTTATTTCTAGTGACTCCCTTCTCCCATTTGCCCTCCCTTCTAACGTTCCCCTCACCCCACTTGTTGCCTCCTCTCGTAATTTCCTGTAAATTTTCATATCTAATTTGTGAGCATGCTATTCCCTCCTTCGGCCACATGTGGAGAGAATAGTTTCATTTCCCCCATTCTCCTTCTCCCTTTTCTCCTCCATTGAATAAGATTTTTCTTATCTCTTCTATGAGTTATAGCCTGCCTCATTCCATTTCTCCCTTTCTCTTCCCGGAATTTTCCTCCTTCACCTCTTAATTTTTATTTTATTTTATTTTCTTTTGCATGTGGATATCATCTCTTCTGATATAACACACCCTGTACTCTCTATCTATATGTGTGTGTGTGTGTGTGTGTGTGTACATACAATCTCTCCATCTACCCAAATACTGAGAAAAGATTAAAGAGTTAAAAATATTTTCTTTCCATGTAGTAATATAAACAGTTCAGCTTTAGAGAGTCTTTTATGATTTTTCTTTCCTGTTTACCTTTTCATGCTTCTCTGGATTCTTGTCTTGGGAAGTCAAATTTTTCTATACAGATCTAGTCTTTTTCTCAATGTGAATGATTGAAAATCATCTATATCATTGAATGACAATTTATTCCCTTGTAATATGATACTCAGATTTGCTGGGTAGGTGATTCTTGGTTTCAATCTCAGTTCCTTTGACCTCTGAAATATCCTGTTCCAAGCCTTTGGATTCCTTAATGTTGTAGCTGCCCAATCCTATGTTATCTTGATTGTATTTCCACAGTGCTCAAATTGTTTCTTTCTAGTTGCCTACAGTATTTTCTCCTTGACCTAGGAACTCTGAAATTTGGCCAAAATATTCCTAGTAGTTTCTCTGTTCATATCTCTTTCAGGAGGTGAACAATGAATTCTTTCAATATTTATTTTGCCCTCTGATTCTAGAACATCAGGGCAGTTTTCCTTGATAATTTCATGCGAAATAGTGTCCAGACTCTTTTTTTGATCATAGTTTTAAGGTAGTCCCATAATTTTTAAATTGTCTCTCCTGGATCTATTTTCCAGGTCAGTTGTTTTTCCCATGAGATATTTCACATTCTCTTCCATTTTTTCATTCTTTTGGTTTTGTTTTGTGATTTCTTGGTTTCTCAGAAAGTCATTAGCCTCCATCTGTTCCATTCTAATTTTGAGCGAACTATTTTCTTCAGTGAGCTTTTGAACCTCTTTTTCCATTTGGCTAATTCTGCTTTTGAAAGCATTCTTCTCCTCATTGGCTTTTTGAACCTCTTTTGCCAATTGAGTGAGCCTATTTTTCAAGGTGTTATTTTCTTCAGCATTTTTTTGGGTTTCCTTTATCAAGGTATTGACCCATTTTTCATGCTTTTCTTTCATCTCTCTCATTTCTTTTCCAAGTTTTTCCTCCACCTGTCTAACCTGATTTTCAAAATCCTTTTTGAGCTCTTCCATGGCCTGAGCCCGTTGGATATCTATTTCAGATGTTTGGGGTACAGAGACCTTGACTTCTATGTCTTTACCTGATGGTAAGCATTATTCTTCTTCATCAGAAAGTAAAGGAGGAAATGTTTTTTCACTAAGAAAGTAACCTTCTATGGTCTTATTTTTTCCCCCTTTTCTGGGCATTTTCCCAGCCAGTTACTTGACTTCTGAGATTCCTGTCCACCCTGCCTCACTAGTGCTTGGGGTCTGAGATTCAAATGCTGCTTCCCAGCCTCAGGGCTTTCAGCAGGGGGGCGGGGCTGCTATTCAGTGAGAGATTAAGTTCAAGTTCTCAGGTGGGGGCGGGGCCACCTCTCAGGCTCAGTTCCCTCAGGGGGTTTATGTGGAGACCTTCAACAATGGATCTGAACTCTGGGAGCCCCTGTCTGCTGCTTCACCCCCTGATTCCTCTGGAGGGCTCCTGAGTTATGGAGACACCCCACTCCCCTCTCGTCCAGTCCAGAAGTCTCTCTCACTGACCTGGAGTGCCTGTGGGTTGAGGGACCTTCGCGGCTGCCAGGAATTCCATCCCTGAAGTCTGCTTGAATCTGCTCCTCTCCGACTGAGCAGCCAAGGCAGGGCTGGGCTCTGCTCTGGGTCCGGTGTGCAACGGAACTTTGGGGTCGGTTTTTCAGGGCTCCCTGGAACAGAAATCTCCTCCACTCCATTGCTGCATGGCTTCCACTGCTTCAGAATTTGTTGGGAGTTCTTTTTACAGGTAATTTATGGGCTGTGGGTTCGGAGCTAGCATAAGTGGATCTTTCTACTCTGCCATCTTGGCTCCTCCTCCCGAGTTAGCCTTTTTTTAAAGATGTTATTTTCCACAGCATTTTTTGGTTCCTCTTTAGTAAGTTGCTAACTTGTTTTTTAAGGTCTTCTATTACTTGAGCCCGGTTTAAGTTCCCTTTGGGGACTCTGGAGGCAGAGGCCTTCACTTCCTCTGACAGTATGCCTTGTTCCTCCTCATCTGAAAGGATGGGGTGAAACACCTTTTCCCCAAGAAAGTAACCTCCTATGGTCTTATTTTTTTCCCTTTTTTGGGCATTTTTCCAGCCAGTTACTTGACTTCTGAGTTTCTTCTCCACAGCTACCTTGCCTCTAGTTCTACCAAGCCAGCACTGGGGGCTGAGATTCAGATGAGCTGCTCCAAAGCTTCAAGAGCTTTAGGACGGGGCAGGGCTGCTGTTCAGTGTGAGATTAAGATCAGCTGCTCAGGAGGGGGCAGGGTTGCAACACAGGGCTCAGTTCCCTCAGGTAGTTTACGATGAGACCTTCAACAATGGGTGCAGGCTACTTTCTACTTTGGGAGGCCCTGTTGTCTGCTGCCTCCTGAGGAGGCCTGAGCTATGGGGACACCCCTCTCCCCTCTCAGTCTGCTGAAAAGACTCTTTCACTGACCTTTAGTGCCTGTGGGTTGAGGAATCTGTGCTGCTGCTGGTGATTGTGACCCAGAAGGTTGCTCAGATCAGCCCCTTTTTGTGCTGCAGGACCAAGGCAGGGCTGGGCTCTACTCTGCATCTGGTGCACGATAGACCTTTCCCATAGGTCTTTCAGGTCTCTCTGGGATAGAAATCTCCTCCTCTCCATTTTTCTGTGGCTTCTGCTGCCCTAGAATTTGTTGAGAGTTCTTCTTTACAGGTATTTTATGGGCTGTGGGTTAATATGTGTGCCTTTCTACTCCACCATCTTGGCTCCTCCCCTAAAGAGGAAATTAAAACAATAATTAGGAGTAATTTTGTCCAACTGAATGCCTTCAAATCTGAGAATCTAAGTGAAATGGATGAATATTTAGAAAAAATAAATTGCCCAGATTAGCAGAAGAGGAAATAAAATACTTAAGTAATCCCATTTCAAAAAAAGAAATTGAATAAACCATCAATGAACTCTCTAAGAAAAAATCTCCAAGACATGATGGATTTACCAGTGAATTCTTCCAAGCATTCAAAGAACAATTAATTTTAACGCTATGTAAAGTGTTTGGAAAATAGGTGGAGTACTACCGAATTTTTTTATGATACAAATATTGTGCTGACACCTAAAGCAGAAAGGTAAAATAGAGAAAGAAAATTATAGACCACTTTCCCTAATGGTGCAAAAATTTTAAATAAAATATTAGCAAAGAAATTACGGCAACTTATCATGAGGATAATATGCCATGACCAGGTGGAATTTATACCAGGAATGCAGGTCTGGTTCAATATTAGGGAAAAATATTAGGATGATATTAATAATGGAATTTACAGTAATCACATGATCATCTTAATAGATACATAAAAAACTTTTGATAAAATACAACCCAGACTGATATGAAAAACACTAGAATGCATAGGAATACATGGAGTTTTCCTTTAAATGATAAGTAGTATTTATCTAAAACCACCAGCAGAAAAATGACAAATGTTAGAGAAGATATTGGGAAAATTGGATCACTAATGCATTGGTGGAGTTGTGAAATAACTAAGCCATTCTGGAGACCAATTTGCCTAAAGGACTATAAAACTATACCTACCCTTTGATCCAGCAGTGTCATTACCAGGACTGTATCCCAAAGAGATCATAAAAAAAAGGAAGTGAACCGACCTGTACAAAAATACTTATAGCAACTCTTTTGTGATGGCAAGGAAGTAGAAATTGAGAATACAGAGGTCATTTAGGGAATAGCTGAACAAGATGTCTTATATGAATGTAATGGAATACTATTATTCCATAAAAAATGTTGAGCAGGCAGAAATGAGCAGAACCAGGAGAACATTATATATATCAATAGTCACATTGTATGATGACTGACTTTGATAGACAACTCTCTTCAGCAATGCAGTGATGTAAGACAATTTCAAAAGGCTAAATCATGGAAAAAGCTATCCATATCCAGAAAAAGAACAGTGAAGTCTGTATACAGACTGAAACGTACTATATTTTTTTATTTGTTTTTTTTTCTTGTGCTTTTTCCCATTTGTTTTGATTCTTCTTTTACAACATGACTAATGTGGAAATTTATTTAACATGATTATACATGTATAGCCAACATCTGATTGTATATTTTCTTGGGGAAGGAAGAGAGAAAATTTAGAACTCAGAGATCTTATAAAAATGAATGTTGAAAACTAAAAGTAATTTTTTTAAAAGAACAAATCATGCGAGATTTCCCCCTTTCCAATTTTGGTAAAGTTAACCAGATTAGGTGAATACTGTGGGCTGGATTTCAATAAGATATTAAGCAAAATTTCTCATATTGTTCTTAGGAATAAGATGGAAATATTTGAAGTGGGTTGTAATAAATACAAATGGAAAAAAAAAGCTCCCAAACTTTACTGCAGGCCTCTTTTATGTGCAAGGTAATTTTCTCCGTTATTCATTTTTCTTCTCCCTTCTACATGTGCATCCGTGTGTCTCAGAACTTAATTGTTTTTTACATCATCCCAACATAATAATTTCAGACCTGTGCCATTTGTCTATCTAGATATCTTATAACAGCTTTAATAATGATAATTTCTTAGGCATTACCTCTATCATCTTCTCATAAAAACAGTTTAACCTTTTTAGTCCCTTTTGATTTCTCTTTCATGTTTACCTTTTTATGCTTCTCTTAAGTCTTATGTTTCACTATCATTTAAAAAATTGAGCTTTTGTTTCCCTTTTTCCATTTGTCCAATTCTTCTTTTTAAGGAGCTTTTTCTTCAGTAAAGTTTTGTGTCTCTTTTACCTTAGGCCAATTCTATTTTAAAAATTCAGCTCTGGTCTTTTCATCAGGAATTCCTGAATGTCCATTTTGTACTCTGAAGGATTATTCTCAGTTTTTATGGGGAGGTTATTCACGATTGTAATCCTAACTCTTTTCCCTTCTAGAATATCATATTCTCAATATTATGCTCTTTTAAGAAGGAAGCTTCTAAATATTGGTTTATTGTGACTGTTACTCCAGCATATTTGAGTCATTTCTCTGCTTGCTTGTAATATTTTCTTTTTGACCTGACAACTATAGAATGGCTATGATATTCCTGGAAGTTTCTGTTTTGGGATCTCTTTCACTACATGATGAGTGGATTCTTTCAATTTCTATCTTACCCTCTACTTCTAAGATAGCAGAACAATATTCCTTTATAATTTCATGCAATATGACATATAGATTCTGGTTTTTTTGACCATGGCTTTCAGGTAATTAAATGATTCTTCAATTATTTCTCCTCAATCTATTGTCCAGGTTAGTTTTACCATAAGACCCTTCACATTTTCTTCTATTTTCCCCTTCTTTTGACATTGTTTTTTGTTTCTCGATGTGTCATGCAGTCATTGGCTTCTATTTCCCCATTTAGAAGTTTTAAGGAATAATTTTCTTCATTGAGCTTTGGTTTCTATCTTTCTACTTGTCCAATTCTTCTTTTTAAGAAGTTTATTCTTCAGTAAAGTTTTGTGCCTCTTTTACCATTAGGACAATTCTATCTTGGAAATTTAATTTGCTTCAGTGCATTTACTCCTCCTTTTACCAAACTATTTAATTCATTTTTCATGATTTCCTTGCATCACTTTAATTTCTTTTTCCATTTTTTCCTTTACTGTTTATCTCTTTCATTAGTTTTTCCAACCTGTACACAGGTGACCCGGCACATAGGGTTGGCATCTCACTGGATTCAAGCAACAGTGGGATTCAGTAACCTTCTGGGTATCTTAACGGCCCACTAATCCTCAATACTAGTCACCTCCTGGTATGTGGAAGAGGCTAGGAAAGGTGTCCCAATATTTGACTGTGTTAGCTAACCTAATCCTGGCCTGTTTACTGTAGCAGGTGAGGACCCTAGCCTGTGGTCGAAACACAAAAAAAACTTTTATGAAGATGATTTCACTCACCATTGGTTCATGGAATGTATACATGCTTATGAACAATAAGCAATATGATAGACGTGAAAGATGAACAGATATTGTTGCAAGAGAACTCATCTCATCCAGATAGCCACCCTGAGTGAGACACAGATGGAAAATGAAGGCCATCTTACTAAAGTCACAGCTGGATACACAATTTTATGATGTGGACACAGTGATGGGGGTGTTCTGTGAAGCTTGTAGGTTTCACAGTCAAATCCAATCCAGTCAACAAATTTGCATGCATCCCAAAAGGAGTGAATAACAGTTATGACTACTATATTGCCACTTATAGAAAAGTACCATGCCAACATCATCAATGCATATGCTCCCACCATGACAAACCCTGATGAGGTAAAGGAAAAATTTTATTGAGACCTGGAGACCTTCATCATAAATGTACCTGAAGAGGATAATTGCGATTGTAATTTGTGATGACTTTAATGCCAGATTAGGCACAAATTGTTAGAGATGGCAAGGAGTCCTTGGGAGGAATGAAATCAGAAACAGCAATAGCTACTTACTGAAGACTTGTGCATCTCATGACCTCATCACTGTCTTAACACTGTCTTCTATTTACCTAAATGCAATAAAACATCATAGATGCACCATTGCAGCAAGCATTAACACTTAATATACTGTGTCATTGTAAGGAGAAGAGACAGACAGGTTGTGAAGATGATTGTGATGCAGAGTGCTGGACTGATCATGGATTTATCTTCTCCAAGATTTAGCTTGGAGAATCTTTAGATTCTCATTATCAAAAGTAGAAGACTGAGGACCACTATAAGAAGACTTATTGTTAACAGATTAGAGCACTTCTCCCTGTGTGAACTTTATGTTAAAGTTGAACTCTGCTCCCTTAGGGTAGGGAGTCACTGTCCCAAGCTTCAGACTTTTTCTGCTACTATTTTCAGAGATAATTCAGAGGGTCTGATAAATTTTTGACACTTCTAATTGGTGTGATTGGGAGAGAGGTGTGATCACTGCTCTCCTGGTCCACTCTCTGGAATTTACCTAGGAAAAGGGTCATAGTACTCCTCTTGATCCTAGAACTGCAACAACAACCTCTAGTTCCCTGCAGCTGCACTCATTCCTCTCTGTTCTGGAGCTGTGACACTAAACTATGTATCAACATTGGAGTTACAAAAAACCACCTGGTCCTGCACCCAGTGCTAGCTCCATGACCCCTTGGATGAGAGTTTCTGCAGTTGCTTCTGCCACAGCCACCTCCAAGACCCAGTGTTGGTGTGTCACAGCATATACTGTTGGCTGGCTCTCACTCTGGTGTCAATGACCTCTCCTTTCAACCACCTAATTTCTTTTAGGCTGAAAATTATCTCTCTCATTCCAATCATTTGGTGGATGTGCTATCCAGAATTCTATTTGACCTGTTATTTTAAAGTTGCAAAATGGAATTTTGGGAGAATTTGACTGACTTGCTACTTCTACTGTGCCATCTTGACTTCCTGCAGGAGCTTTTTCTATGTATAAATAATTGCATATTACATTAAAAACAAAATTATATTCCATTCTTAGTAGTCAGTCTTTGACTGGTATCTACATCTGTGGACAGACTTTAGTAAGTCATTTTCTTTGAAATTTATGGATTTTTGTAATGGATATCAAGAACTGTCAACAATTAAAGATATTCCTGAGGAGGAAAAAAATGCAAAACTATTCACCAGGACCCCTTCCAAACCACTAACCTTGATAATCTGATTGCTTTCAATTACCATTACTGCACAGCATCTCCCCTTCTTAAGCCCCTCCCTTTCACCGATTTTGCAAAGTCATTTTTGTCTGAGGCTAAAAAATACCTTTTGTTCAACCTATTTATAACCTTTTTGCTATACTATGAAGTGTATGTGTGCTTGTTTTTTTGATGGCTACTGTATCCCTACTTCTCACCAAGGCATATTATGTGCAAACATAGGATTCAAATTTTAGACTAAGAGAAAAGGAAAAGAATATAACTGAATTATGACAATTAAAAAATTATAAACAACTTATTAGAGCTCTTTCAGTGGCAGATCTGAGAAATATGTTCTTGATCTGACAGCCTCACTTACAGACTCAAATGTTTGACTTTTTAGCGGTCATAAGTCTAGGAGTGGTCTAGCTGAAACCATCTAGAGAGAGCTGGGAACATTTGAATTTACATCTTCAAAACTGGCAAATGCTATAAATAAGGATCTGATTTTTTTATTTCATTAATTGTCTAGGAAAATATTAATAATACAGATTAAACTTTAAAGTATGTTGTGTATACTAAGGAAAATTAATGTTATATTCTATTATATTTTTTGCTACCAATATTTCTACATGATGCCATCTGTTTCCTTGGATCCCTACTATCTGAGGGATTTGAAGGGCATAATTCATTAAGGTAATCTGCCCCATCCCCTTTCAATCCCTTCTCTTTACTTTCTATAAATAAAAGCCAACTAGAGCAAGATCTTCCCCCAGGGACCTGTCTCCTTGCCTTTGCTACTCCCCTTATTAAGATTTGAGGTGACCTGGACTAAAATAGGGAAAAAATAAGACAGTGAAAGTCCAATTGAGATAGCTTATGTTTTTCTATCCAAAGATTACTAGAGGAATCTGGATTTCAAAAACGAGCTAACATTCCATTTCTTAAGTGCCAGGGTTGGTTAACCACACTAGAAAGCCATTTCCCTTACTTGTACTGAAGACTGAAGAGTAGTTCCCACCTCAGACCCTCTGAATGGGGGAGGGACTGTGGACTCTTGGCCCACCTCTTCATGAAAATGTCCATAAATTGGGATTAGTAGAGGAGTTCCCAATGACCTCTGTCAGGCCATTCAGAAAGAAGACAAACCTAGGAATCCCTCCTCCTCCAGCTCTCACTCTTGATCTTTTGACACAAAACTGAGTCAACTCAACAAGCCTCCTCTATTACCATGTACATGCCTTTTCTAATAAAGCATACCCCACTTGGATAATTGCCTCTTATTGACCTTTGTTAAATTTCCCATTAGAAAGTCAGTAGTTAAATATTTGCAAAGATATTCTTGACCAAAAAATTTATTAAAACACAATTAAATTACTGTAAAGAAAGTTTTCATTTAATCATTTTTTCTCCTCCAGTCTCTCTGACCACCCTCTCTAATTCCAGGACACAAGGGGAACAACTGAAGAATAAGTTGTGTACTGAGAACTCAAGCCAATCAGGGTCCAACAACGACCTGTTTTTTTTTTTTTTTTTTAACCAATCAATGAAAGGGAGAGTGATTTGGGGTTAAAAAAATTAGAGAGGAGAATTTACATTCCCTTTGGGCAGAGCAGCAGCAGGAAAGAAGAAGAAAATATGAAAGAAAGAAGAGAGAAAAGAAAGGAAGAAAAAAGAAAAAGAGAGAAGGAAAGTAAGGAAGCCATGTTGCTAACTGGTCAGTTCCAGTTTTGTCTCCAGTGAGCTGCTCCCTTTCTACTCACATTGGTTCATGCTTATCCTTAATTCTTGAAGAAGACCATGCCATTAGGAAGGTGATGCCATGACATGTGAGTGAATTATATTTAAGTGAGGGCTGTGCAAAGTCTCCAACTGTACTTCCTTCTCTGGAGCCATCTGAATTTAGTGGCCAGATAGAGATCAGGATAACTGGAGATGGCCCAGGATGCATTATGAACCTTTCCCTTTTCAGACTAAGGTCTCAGTTTGACTGAAGCAAAACCAGTGCTGTAATTAAAGCTTAATAAGAAACGAGGCAGAAACTGCCTCTTTTCCTCTCCCAAAAACAAACAAACAAACATAAAATTTACCTGGGAAGGGAAGACCCTCAGGGTTTCTGGCTGGAAACAGAAGCAATTACTATTTACATTTATTCTGAGTCTGTGAGGACCCAAACAATGATGAAGCTTGAATCAATGAGAATAAGAGTGATTTGGGGTGGACAACATTTTCAGGGATTAGAATTTACATTCCCTTTTGGCAAGTACACTGACAGGTAAGGGTGTGGTGCCCTATGTTTGATGGAAGGAAGGGAAGAAGACAAAGAGAGGGAGAGGGGGAGAGAGAGAGAGAGAGAGAGAAAGGGAGAGAAAGAGAGAGAGAGAGAAGGAAGGAAGAACAAAAAAAGGAAGAAAGAAAAGAAAGGAAAATGGCGGTTTGGAGGAAAGGGTGGGAAAGAAGCACAGGTCTTGTCTCACCAGAGGCTGAGATTTCACAGCAATGTTGATCTTTTTCCTTGGTCTCTTTTCTGCTTCAGGCCTTTATCTTTCTGAATGCTCTCTATGAATCCTCTTTGTTCTTTACTATCCTCAGTTTTGTGTTTGGAAGTAGGGACAGAAAACAATTTTCTGTGGCCACATAAATAGTCCCTTCTCTTAGGAGTCTTTTTGTTTGCAATCATGTGAAGGGAATGATGACCTGAAATTTCTCCTCAGTGCAAAAATTGAGAAAGAAAAACATTTTGAGTAATAAAGAACTGATTTGTAGGCTTGCTTGCAAGAATTGTGCTCATTCTCTCAGTTTATCAGACCTTTTCATGGGATTGTTTCTGTCTCAAAGGCATTTTCATGTAGTCATTTTAGATCTTGGTCACAACAAACTGTTTTTTTCTTGCCTATATAGTCAATTTCAGTAAACTTGCTCCTGTCCATAAGCAAATTTTTTTTTCTTAATTCCTCTCTTTTATTCTGAACTTAAAAAAAACAAACAAAAAAATATGAGAATTTCCATATAGCAAAAGAACATAAAAGAGAATTGTGTAAGAAATCATGAATCTCTGTTCCATGCTTCCAGTTTTTTTAAAGTATGTAATAAATTCCACATGTTACTCTCTTGCTTTTTTCATTCTGAATTTCCTCCTGTCATGTTTTGTGCATTTAAACAATGACAGCCTCTATTTTTTTGATATCACCATAGTTAACTCAACTTCTTTCTCAACCCTCTTTCTCACTGAAAACTGAAGAGAAAAAACAAACTTACAAAAAATAAGCATAGTCAAGAACAATTGATCTGCACCAGTAGTTGCATCTGCAAATGCACGTTTCTTCCTGCATCTTGATTCTATCAGCTTTCTGTCATAAGGTGGTAACATGCTTGACTGGTCAGTGCAATTATATATTCTTTCGAAGTTTATTTCTTTTTTTTTTTTCAATGGTACAGTTGTATTTGTATAAATTGTAGTGCTGGTTCTGCTCACTTCACTCTGAATCAGTTCATTTATTCAGTATTCTTTAAAATCCTCTCTTTCATCATTTCATGGGCAACTAGATGGCATATGAATCTGTGAAGCACTTGGAGTTAGAAAAACATGAGTTCAAATGTGGCCTCAAATGCTTGCTAGCTGTGACTCAGCCAGACTTTCTAGTGAATTGTAGACTATTGGCTTAATGACAGTTCAGATGGCCATAACTGAAATAAAAACTCAGAATAATAACAAATTAGAGTCCCAAGAGATTTTACCACAAATAAAATATCACCAATTTCACTAGCTTAGGACTAGATTTTATTATTTTCCTCATGTTGCAGTAACAGTAACATTAAGCACATTTAACCACATTTATTTATCCTTCATGTATAAATAAAAAAAAATCACATTCTGAGATTTCATGCATACAGTAAATACATGATAGTAGAATTAAAATCCAAGAAAAAAATTGGTTACTGTAAGCATAAAAAATAATCACATTCTGAGATTTCATGCATACAGTAAATACATGATAGTAGAATTAAAATCCAAGAAAAAAATTGGCTACTGTAAACCTCTAAAAGAATAGATATTTGTATTGCTTATTAACCCTTAGGTCCAAAATGAAATCTTTGAATCTAAGACTCTTTGTTATAAAGTCAGTTCAAAGATATAACTTCAAAGAGGCGATTCTGAGAAGATGGCCGAGTAAGAAAATTCCAAGCTCACAAGATTTTCCTTAACAAAAGAGATAAAAATGTGAGAGTACTAAAATAAATAATAGAAGGGGCACAACAGAAGTCCTCCTGGGACAATCAGAGAATATCTGAAGTAAAATTCCAGAAAAAGGTGAATACCCTGTGAAAAGTAAATACTTCCAAGTTAGGGAACCTTAAACAAAAAGTGACAAGCCCTTGGGTTAGCCAGGTTGGGACGTGCCTTGGCCAGAGACACAGGAACATTTACCCCCAGGATCCTAAGGGTAGTTGAGTATCTGAACCCTAGAAGATTGAGGGATCCTCTGTTGACAAGGAATGGCAGATGTAGCTGTGTGCAGAGATGGGGTGGAGGACAAGAAGGAACCAATATTTCCCCAGTGAGTGCAGAAGCAGTGGGGATATGAGGCACTTACAGGAGGCTAGAGGTGTTGGATTGGGTTCAGGGTCAGAGAGGTCCTGAAGTGGGATCTGAGGCCAGAGGCAGCATCTTCCACACCCCAGGACTAGAAGTGATTACAGAAAATTAAGCTATTACAAAAAAATGCATAGGCAAAGGAAAAAGAATCCAACCAAAGAGAGTTACTATGAGAATAGAGAAGACAGAGATTCATTTTTGGAGGAGGTTAGTGAAGCAAAGAAATCCTTTTCTACCCCCAAAGAGTAATGTCAAATTTTCATCTGCTGAAAAAGAATTCCTGGAAAAACTTTGAGAGAGGTTGAGGAAAAGCTAAAAACAAAACAAAACAAAATAAAAAAAGGAGCAAACCAAGAAAAACAAGATTATGAAAAGAGAGTCAACCAATTAGAAAAAAAGATCCAGAATATTAAGGAAAAAAATGACTCCTTGAAAATCAGAATTGGGCAAGGGGAAGCCAGAGAAGTCATAAAAAATCAAGAAATAATTAAACAAAATGTAAAGAATAAAAAAAAGTAGAAGAGAATGTGAAACATCTCATAAGAAAAACTTATTATTTGAAAGCTATGATGAAAAAAAGGAGTCTTGATACAGTAACACAAGAAAAAAATGAAAGAAAATTGTCCTGAAACATTAGAACAAGATGGGAAAGTAAACAAAAAAAAATCCCCTGATCACTGCTTGAAAGAAATTCTATGAGGAAAACCCACAGGACAATTATAGACAAATTCTAAAATCTCCAGTTTAAGGATAAAATAATATGAGCAACAAGAAAAAAAATACCAATTTAAATATGACAGTGTAACCATGAGAATCACACAAAACCTAGCAATAGCAACACTAAAAGACTACAGGTCTTGGGTTACTGTATATTGAAGAGCAAAAGAACTGAGTTCCCAACTGAAAATATCATACTCAGAAAAGTGAAGCATAATCCTGAATCAAAACAAATGGACATTTAATGAATTGTCAGACTTGATGACTTTGTTAAAAAAAAAAACAAACCACAACAACAAATTACTTAGCTTAATTGAAGATTTGACATACGAGAGCCAAGAGAAATACAAGGTACATACCAAAAACCAATTGCAAGGGACTCAATGTGGACAGAGTGTTTACTTTTTATGTTTGTAAAATGTAAAACATATGTCTGATTGTTATTAGTGATTGGGTAGTTCATAAGAAAGACTGGGGTAGATGAGCATAATGTGACTTAAAAAATAAAACTGTTCAGGACCAGCTAAAAGAGTAATTGTCTTATACAAATGAGGTGCTGAGAGGAAAGACTGATACAGAAGAATTAGATGGGAGAGGAGGTCTGGTAGTTCTGAAAACTATTTTCATCAGGAATGGGTTCAAGAGGTAACAACACATATATATTAGAAAAGTATGAAAAAGTCTTCTAAATTTAGAAAGAGATAAAACACTTAGATAGTAGGGAGAAGGGAGAGAATAAGGGAGAGTTCTGTAGAGGGGAAGGTTAGAGAATAAGTTAAAAGGGTATATGAAAGGGTACTTAGATTTATGGGAATGGGAGGACAAGGGAGGGATCATGGAGGGTGTAGGTTAAGTACTAGGAGGGCAAAGTAGTGGCTAGAAGTAGAGGAAATATGAGGGGCAAGAAACCAGAGATATGCACAAAGACAAAAAACAAAGATTAGGAGTAGAATCTCTTAGGGAAAGTATATGTATATATATGCATATATGTATATATATATTAATATTTATATACAAATTGCTTACACTTAATTGTAGTCTGCGGAGAACTGGGGAGAAAGTAGGAGGAAAGAACAAAGTGAAAAGTGTACAGTGGAGAACAAAAGAAAACCTACAAGGAAGCAAAGGAAAGATTGACAGCTTTTAACACAATGTGTAGTATTTAATATATAGGCTTTCTTGAAATTGACATTTATTGCTATATATTTTGGATCCTCTGTTATGTTTATGCACATGGCTTGTTTTTTTTTCTTTTCTTGTTTTATATTTTTTAAAATATTTCAAATTTATGTTTCTTTTTCTTTTCTTACATAATTGAGTTTTAGTGTTCAAGTCTAGAATTTAAAAAGATATAACTTAAAGTGTAATATTCATTAATAAATAAAATTTCAGAATTTTCATATTGATAGTCAAAGAATTTATCTGACAAAATTCACTCTTTACTGTTAGCAAACTTTTAAGTCCACTAATCTCTTTGGGAGTGGTCCCAGTTTCTCAATCTAATTACTTCAGAAATCACAAGATGATTTCAGCAGCTTTCTTTAGTTTATAAGATTTTATGACTTTATCTAAATTAAAAGTCACAAGGAATCTCACAAAGAGAACTTAAGAAGTCTTTGCTACTTCTATTTTCTCCAAATAGTAAGTTATTGCTATTATCCATTTTTGAAAAAAATATACTCAACTAAATATTGAAACATTTCCCATATTGTGTGATCAGCTAATTCATAATCTAACCACATCCAGATTAAAACAGAAATTACTTTCCAATGATGTAATTGCAGTACTCTCTGTGTATCATTTTTCAAGTTAACAGATAATAGTACAAATTCTCCAAAATCATAAAAGAAAAATTGGAACTCTATCAATAACTATAACAACATTATGGATTTTAAAAATATAAGACAAAACTTTTTGCCAGTCAAATACCAATTCATTTGAATGAATTTCTAAATTCTCTCACATAGAAAATCAAGATCTTTCTATTTGGTATTCCAATCAGATTCAAAATCCAGTATAATTACATTTAATATAATAATAATAATAACAATAATAAAAATGGCTAACTAACATTACATCGAATTTATTATGTCCCTGGGCCTATGCTAAGTACTTAACAAATATTATTTCATTTGATCCTCTCAACAGCCTTGGAAGGTAGTCTTAGTATCATCTCATTTTACAGACAAGTAAATAGAGGCAAACAAAGGAAGTGACTTGCTTAAGGTTACACAGGTAATATGTTTCTGAGACTGAATTTGAACTCAGGTTTCCCTGCAATAAGTATATTGCCTTAATGCCAAATATAAAATGTATTTACCACAATTATCCTAATAAGGGAACATACCTCACTGTAAAGGAAATCACATTGTGATTTAGTTTCAGGAAAAACTTTAACCAAATCAGATCTGGATTTATAATCACAAATTGATGACATTAAAAATCTCAATTCTCCCAAGGGTTATTACCTGTTAATTCCTCCAGTTTCAGAGCTCACTGTTTTCAATTAGTTCACTTTCAGAGATTCATGATGGAAGTCTCAGTTTTCCATCCCCCTCATTTTGAAACCTATGAGGCTCTAAGAATTGGCATATTCCCTTCTAATGGTCCTTTAAGGATAGATTTTTAGTATGCTATACTCACATAATTTCATGCTGCCAATTTATTTCTATAATTTCCGTTTGGTAAATGTTGTAACTCTATAGAATATTGTTTGACTGAAATTGTTAACAGACATTTCTCCAAAAAGTTTCTCATATTCTTACCTCAGTGGAATAAAAAACCTCAAATCTCCTTGCAAAACTTCAAACCCTTGACTTTCAAATCCTTTATTCATGGTCACTGCAAACAGACTCCAACTTTCTTTAGCTTTCCACCCATTCTTCTCTACTAACTTAAACTTTCTCTCCTGTGTTTTTGTTCTTCCAGTGGACTTTAAGGTTTACCAGCTTCATGACTGACTTTTAACACTTTGATTCCTCATTTCTCTTTACCTTTACTACTTACGTCCATTTCATCCATCATATTCTAATCTAACATTGTATTGAATTTCACTTTTCCATTATGCAATAAAATTATCATTACAATACAATAATACTACATTATACAATACAATTGCTGTACTTTTACTTCTTGAATAGTATAGTCTATTTCAATTTAGGTGACTTAGTCACTAGTTTACCTACATAATTAAATTCTGTACAAAGATTTTTAAGCTAAGCATCAGATATGCTTATTGTCTAGGAGGTGTAATTACCTTTTACTGGAACAATACATCTGTAGCCCTCCAGGAAGCAGGGAAGATAGCATGTGCTATTTACACTTGATCTTTATCCTAGTTGCAAACTACAAAAAAATTACAAAGATATTTGAATGATTAGAAGCATCTTTAACTCATACTTTGGAAATTTCCAGTAAAGATATTACATTTCACTTATAATTTTTAGTATCTAGTTTGTAATATCTCAAATATCTACAATATAGGAATAACAATGTCTTCCTTTTTCTTGTCTGTATCTCTGCAACTGCAATCTGGCCAGTTAGAGAGGATGAAAGAATCTCACAGCTTTGCTCCTTATCTTCCACTGAGAGTCTAAAAAAATGCCAGTGAGAATAAGTCCCTGCCTAACATTACAGATAGGTGGAAAAGTTGTTGTAAGTATAAGATTTCATTAATCTTTCCCACCCTTTCAACCTCCCTTTCTATGCTGTTTCAAAACAGTTTTTTATGGGTGACAAGATGTTTCCCTTCAAAATTCTCCAAGGTAAACAAGATCTGTGTGTGCTAGAAAATATCTGAAGTAGAAACCCCAGACAAAACTCATCTTTGCCTGCCAAATACAAGTTTCCTTTGCTTACAAAGAGTCATCCTAAGTGAATGAGTGTGGTATTCATCAGGATATCTGAGTGACTGCCGGTCAGTCAGACCAGCTATCTCATAAGAGTTGAGGAGAAAAACAGGAATAGAAAGAAAATAAGAAAAAGAAAAAGCTCTGCCAAAGGACCTCCAGTCTAATCTAACCAAATTTTTAGTCTGAAAAGCTATTTACCAAACCTTGGATAATCAAGTCAAGGGGATTATTTATTTGGCTAATTCTAACCCCACCTTAATATTTCCCTAAGCTAAAGCCAAGCTCAGTCTTTTAACTTTCTTGACACCTGTCATCAATGCCTGGACTGTGTCCAACCTGACCCCAAGGGGACACACCAAGGTCTCACTGCATTTGATGTGATCTCGTGTTGGTTAGTCCCACCCATGTTCAATCACAGAATCAGAGACTTATTCATTTTCCATAGTCTCAGAGTCTTTGGTTTTACTTGAGCAGTTACCAGGGAACCTCATTGTTGTTGTTCGTGAAAACAAATCCCAAAACCTGAAATAGTTTTTTTTAAAAAGAAATTTGTTAGACCATTTGGTAGAGGAGAGTGACCTGCAAAGGAGATATGACTCCCTATGATCCAGCCTCTGGAAGGTCTATGGTATATTAGGACTTAGTCAAGGGTGACCACACATATTCCAAACATACATAGTCAAGCACTTTTACCATGAGGGCAACTTGAAAACAAGTATATTGAAATGGATGTGAAAAATGTAAACACTCAATAAATTTTGGGTGAATCCAAAACATAATGCAATCCCCCCCAAAAGGTTAGCTGAATCCATTCCAAGTTTTGCATGGTATAAGCCAAAACAAAAATTCTTGGAGGATCCAGGACCTGGAGGAACACCAAATGGCTTGTAGTTGTCTTCAGCATTCATAGTTACTGAGATCAGGTACCATTTTGCTGTGGATAATGCATACTCACATGAAGTTGGATTTAAATAGAACAATAATTTTTTCTGAGTCATATAACATGTCATTTCTCCCCTCACACACAAGGGTCATGGACTTTCTAATATTAAGTCACATAATGGTTTTTTGAGGAGATTTCTACAGTGTAAATCTAGGAAGTTATGAAATTGTTGAGGTTCTTATTTTTCTCCCACTTCATATGTATAATTAAATCTAGATTACTCTGTATCTATGTTCATTAAGTTTTTAAGTTCCTTTGTTTCCTCTGTACTTCTACCAGTTTCCTTACAATCACTATTTTCATTTGAAGATCAGGGATTATTTTTAATCCTTTACATATTCCTATAGGAAGGCAGTTGACTCTTTTTAGGGGATATTGTTTCGAATAGTTGTAAATGTTTGACAAAAATATACACACTTACAAGAGGGAGTCTAATTTTCAATAGAAGATTTTTTTTCTAAGGGACATTATTTCCAGTACTATTACAAGCAGGTAGGATAAGGATGACCTGCATTTAAACTTCTAGTCTTTATCTATCTATCTATCTATCTATCTATCTATCTATCTATCTATCTATCTATCTATTCATTCATTCATTTATTTAATCTATCCATGTCTCTCTCTCTATCTCTCTATCTACCCATCCATCTATCTATCTATCTATCTATCTATCTATCTATCTATCTATCTATCTATCTATCTATCTATCTATCTATCTGTCTGTCTGTCTGTCTGTCTGTCTGTCTGTCTGTCTGTCTGTCTATCTATCTATCTACCTACCTATCTGTCCATCCATCTGTCTATCATCTATCTACAAACGTTTATTTTTGGTTTTCAACATTCATTTCCACAAAATTTTGAGTTCCAAATTTTCTCCCCATCTCTCCCCTCTACCCCAAAACGCCATGCATTTTGGTTACCCTTTCTGCCAATCTGCCCTCTCTTCTGACATCCCTCCCTTCCCTTATCCCCATATTCTCTCTTGCCTTGTAGAGCAAGATAACTTTCTATACCCCATTACCTGTAATTCTTATTTCCAAGTTGTATGAAAAAAACAATTCTCAACATTCATTCCTAAAACTTTGAATTCCTTCCTCTCTCCCCACCCATCCCCACTGAGAAGGCAAGCAATTCAATATAGGCTATGTATGTGTAGTTTTGCAAACGACTTCCCTAATAGTCATATTGTAAGAATAACTATATTTCTTCCCATCCTATCCTGTTCTCCATTTATTCTATTCTCCCTTTTGACCTTGACCCTCCCCAAAAATGTTTACTTCTAATTGTATCCTTCTGTTTGTCTTCCCTTCCTCCCCCCCACTTATCCCCTTTTCCTGTATGTTTCTGTAGTGTAAGATAGATTTTCATATCAAATTGAATGAGCATGTTATTCCTTCCTTAAGCCAAATGTGATGACAGTAAGCTTCACTTTTTCCCTTTCACCTCTTCCCTTTTCCACTCCATTGAAAAAACTTTTTCTTGCCTCTTTTATGAGAGATAATTTGCCTAAATCCATTTCATCCTTTCTATTCCCAATATACTCTCACCCCTTAATTTTATTTTTTATATATGATCCCTGCATATTTAAATCACCTTGTGCTCTCTGATAAATAAATATATGCACACACCACTATATATATATATATATATATATATATATATATATAGTTGTGTAATCACTCCAACTACCCAAATACTGAGAAAAGTTTCAAGAGTTACAAATATTATCTTTATCTTTCCATGTAAGAATGTAAACAGTTCAACTTTAATATATCCCTTATGATTTCTCTCTCCTGTTTACCTTTTCATGCTTCTCTTGATTCTTGTATCTGAAAGTCGAATTTTCTATTCAGCTCTGGTCTTTTCATCAAGAATGCTTGAAAGTCCTCTATTTCATTGAATGACCATTTTTCCCCCTGAAGTGTTATACTCAGTTTTGCTGGGTAGGTGATTCTCGGTTTTTATCCTAGTTCCTTTGACTTCTGGAATATCATATTCCAAGCCCTTTGATCCCTTAATGTAGAAGCTGCTAGATCTCGGGTTATCCTGATTGTATTTCTACAATACTCAAATTGTTTTTTCTAGCTGCTTGCAATATTTTTTCCTTGGCTTGTGAATTCTGAAACTTGGCTGCAATATTTCTAGGCATTTTCCTTTTTGGATCTCTTTTTAGGAGGTGATTGGTGGATTCTTTCAATATTTATTTTGCCCTGTGGTTCAAGAATATCAGGGCAGTTTTTCTTGATAATTTCATGAAAGATGATGTCTAGGCTCTTTTTTTGATCATGGCTTTCAGGTAGTCCCATAATTTTTAAATTGTCTCTCCTGGATCTATTTTCCAGATCAGTTGTTTCCCCTAAGAACTGCTTTTGCAGTATCCCATAAGATTTGGTAGGTTGTCTCATTATTGTCATTCTCTTGAATGAAGTTGTTGACCGTTTCTATGATTTCTTCTTTAACCCATTCCTTCTTTAGGATTAAATTATTTAGTTTCCAACTGATTTTTGCTTTATCTTTCCATGGCCTTTTATTACATATAATTTTTATTGCATTATGATCTGAGAAGGATGCACTGATTATCTCTGCCTTTCTGCACTGGACTTTGAGATTTTTATGTGCTAATACATGGTCAATTTTTGTAAATGTTCCATGTAGTGCTGAGAAAAAGGTATATTCCTTTCTATTCCCATTCCATTTTCTCCAAAGATCTATCATATCTACCATATCTAGAGTTTTATTTACCTCCTTAACCTCTTTCTTGTTTATTTGGAGGTTAGATTTATCAAGTTCAGAAAGAGGGAGGTTGAGGTCCCCCACTAGTATAGTTTTGCTGTCAATTTCTTCCTTCAACTCCCTCAATCTCTCCTCTAAGAATCTGGATGCTATACCACTTGGAGCATACATGTTTAGTAATGATATTGCTTCATTGTCTATGGTGCCTTTTAGCAGGATATAGTTTCCATCCTTATCCTTCTCAGATTAGATCTATTTCTGCTTTTGCTTAGTCTGAGATTAGGATTGCTACTCTTGCCTTTCTTACATCAGCTGAAGCACAATATATTCTGCTCCATCCTTTAACCTTTATCCTATGTGTATCCCCCCGTTTCAAATGTGTTTCTTGTAAGCAGCATATTGTTGGATTATGGCTTTTAATCCATTCTGCTATCCATCTCCGTTTTATGGGAGAATTCATTCCATTCACATTCACAGTTATGATTACAATCTGTGTATTTCCCTCCATCTTCTTTCCCACCATTTGTGCTTTTAGCTCTGCTGTCTCCCTTCCCCTCCTCACTAGTATTCACTTTTCACCACCTCCTCTTGCCGCCTTTCCCTCTTTCTTTTAGCCCCCCTCCCTTTAACTCCTCTTTACTCTTATTGCTTCTTCCCTCCCTTTTGCCTCCCTCCCCTTTCTTCCCCCTTCCTCTCCCACTGCTTATAGAGCTAGTTAGGATTTTCTACTTAAGTTTATTGTTCCGTCCTTTAAACAAATCCGATGAGAGTACCTCTCACACAATGCTCATCTCCCTCCCCTCTTTCCCTCTACTATGATTTTGTACTTCTTCTTGTGATGTAATTTGCCATTTTCTGCTTCCTCCTTTTCACACCTCCTATTACAATCCCTTCTCATACTTAAATCATATTTTTTATCATGATATCATTTACTTTATACCCGTTCCCCCTATGCTTATCCCTTTTATATTTCTTAATAGATGCACAGTTCTCAAGATAAACAGATATCATCTTCCCTTATAGGGAGGTGAACAACTTGCCCTCATTGAGTAGCAAGTTGTTCCCTCCCCCCCACTGTTTACCTTTTTATGATTCTCTTGAGACCTGCATTTGAAGATCGAATTGTCTATTAAGTTCTGGCGTTTTGGTCAGGAAACTCTGGAAATCCCTTACTTCGTTGAATGACTTTCTCCTTGCCTGAAATGTTATTCTGAACTTTGCTGGGTAGTTGATCCTTGGTTGCAGTCCCAGCTCCTTTGCCTTACGGAATATTGGGTTCCAATTCTTTCGATCTTTTAATGTAGAAGCTGCAAGGTCCTGTGTAATCCTGATTGTATCTCCTTGATATTTAAATTGTTTCTTTCTGGCTGCTTGTAATATTTTCTCCTTCACTTGATAGCTCTGGAATTTGGTAACTATATTTCTTGGGGTTTTGAGTTTGGGATCCCTTTCAGGAGGGGAATGGTGGATTCTTTCAATGACTATTTTGCCCTCTGAATCTAGTACTTCTGGGCAGTTTTCCTTGATGATTTCCTGGAAGATATTGTCCAGGCTCTTTTCTCTATCCTGGGTTTCTGGCAGGCCAATAATTCTTAAGTTTTCTCTTCTGGATCTATTTTCCAGGTCAGTTCTTTTTCCAATTAGATATTTTACATTTTCTTCTATCTTTTCATTCTTTAGATTTTGTTTGACTGATTCTTGCTGTCTCATTGAGTCGTTAGTTTCTACTTGCCCAATTCTAATCTTCATCAAATTGTTTTCTTCTGTTAACTTTTGTATCTCTTTTTCCATCTGCCCAATTTTTCCTTTTAAGAAGCTATTTTCTCCAGTTAATTTTTGTACTTCCTTTTCCATTTGGCCTTTCAGGAATTTATTTTCTCCAGTTAATTTTTGAACTTCTTTTTCCATTTGTTCAATTTTCCTTTCCAAGGAGATGTTCTCATCAGTGAATTCTTTCTTAATAATTTTAAAATCATTGGCCAGTTTATCTTCTATTTCCTTCTTCAGCTGTTCCAGAAGAGCTGCTTGTACTTGCGAGTAGTTCATAGTCCCTTCTGAAGTCTCAGATGGAAGTACGATCTCAGCTGTGACCTCTTTGGGGTTTGTGTTTTGGTCCTTATCCCCATAGAAAGATTCTATGGTTCTTTTGGCCCTCTTCTTTTTCCTGTTCATGATTTTGACTGAGTGTTGCGGCTTCGGGTTCTTTCAGTCAGAAGCTAGAGAACTTTTTGCTGAGCTGATGTGTGAAAAAGCTAAAAGCAGGTTTTTGTTTGGTGTTTCCCTGATCAGCCCTGAGTTTAGTTTGTTAAGTGTGGGGGAGGAGTGGTCTGGTCCCAGGAGATCTCAGCTGAATTGAGGCAAAGGCAAGCTCAGGAGCTGGTAATCCCAACTGCCCTATTGTCTTTCTGATTCCCCTGGACAGTTGAGGCATGCCTAGATGCTAATGCGTGTTCCCACCCCTCCTGGGGATCCTCTCCTGGCGCTGAGGCTTGCCTGGGTCCTAGTGCAAATTTTCTCTGCCCTGGGTCCTCTGTCCTTCAGGTTTGCCTCTGCCACTGTATGCGGAATCCCCCTTAGCTATTTTCCTCGTCTCAGGTGTTATGAGACTATTGGTCTCCTTCTAATTCTACTGATCTAGGATTTTTCTGGGGAGATATTTTATGGTTCTTTCACGGTCATCAAGGGGGAAGGAGAGAGCATTTACTGATCACTCCGCCATCCTGGCTCCCAGAAGTTCAAGTAACTGGCTTACCGAAGTTTGATCTTCGGGCTGAAGGTCTCAGGAGCTGCTGCACTGATATCTGGTGCTCTGCGGCTCTCACTGACTCGGTTTGGCTTGTCTCCCACCCTGGTGCCACTCCTCTGGTTCTGCCCGCCACTCAGGTTTCTCGGATCTCTCCTGCTCCGCTGCGCTGGCCGTGCTGCGCTGGCCGTGCTGCGCTGGCTGCGCTGCACTGTGTGCTGTGGGTTCACCCCCGCGGATCAGATCCTTCCCGTGGACCTTCCAGTCCCACCTGAGCTCCGAATCCGTCACCGTCTGTCTCCCACTCGATTCCGCACCTCCAAAATTTGGTCAGATTCTCCTTTCAGAGGTATCTGGAGGAGTTTGTCCGAGAGCTCAGGTGAGTCGCTGCTCTCACTCCTCCATCTTGGCTCCGCCTCGATTCCAGATCAGTTGTTTCCCAATGAATTATTTCACACTTTCTTCCTTTTTTTCATTCTTTTTTTTTTTTTGGTAATTTCTTGGTTTCTCATAAAGTCATTAGCTTCCATCTGTTCCATTCTCATTTTTAAAGAACCATTTTCTTCAGCAAGCTTTTGTACCTCCTTTTCCATTTGGCTATTTTTTTTTTAAATCATTGTTCTCCTCATTGGCTTTTTGGACCTCTTTTGCCAATTGAGTCAGCCTATTTTTAAAGGTGTTATTTTCTTCAGCGTTTTTTTGAATCTCCTTTAGGAAGTTATTGACTTGCTTTTCATGATTTTCTTGCATCTCTCTCATTTCTCTTCCAAATTTTTCCTCCACCTCTCTTATCTGACTTTCAAAATCCTTTTTGAGCTCTTCCAGGGCCTCAGACCATTGCATAGTTTTTTTTGGGGCCTCTGATGGTAAGCATTGTTCTTCCCATCCGAAAGGATCGAAGAAAATACCTATTGACCAGGAAAGTAAACTTCTGTAGTCTTATTTTTCCCCCTTTCTTGGACGTTTTCCCAGCCAGTTACTTGACTTTTGAGTCCTTTGTCAAAAAGGAGGTATACTCTGGGGGCCTGTAAGTTCTCAGTTCCTCCAAGGTGGCTCAATCTAAGGAGAGGAGTTTACTCTTCTCTTGGCCTGTGCTCTGGTCTGGGAGCTACCAAAGCTTTTCTGCCTAGGATCTGCAAGTAGAATTTCCTTTCCAGAGCCTCCACTAGCTCCACCACGCCAGCCAGTACTCTTCCTCACCCCCAGTCCATCACTCAGGACTGAGACCTAGATCAGCAGTTAAGTTCCCCCAAGGACTTTGGGCCCAGGGCTCCAAAAATGGACCCTGGTACTGTCATTGTAGCTACTTGTGGCTGTGGCTGGGGGAGGACTCTGATCCCTTCTCATTCAGGAGAAGAAGCTTTTTTTCACTGACCTTTGAAGTGTCTTGGGAGTTTGTGGGGAGAAGGATCTGAGAACTACCCCTGCTGCTGAGGATCGTGCCCCAGAGGTCTGTTCTGATCCTGTCTCTTCTATGCCATGAGACCAAGGCTAGACTGAGCTCCATGGGATGCTCTCTGCTCTGCACTCCATGCAATAGACCTTTTCTGTCAGACTTCCAGGCTACCTTGGACTGGAAATGTCTTTCACTCTGTCATTTTGTGGCTTCCACTGCTCTAGAATTTGTTTGAAGTAATTTTTTTACATGTATTTTATGGGCTGGGTGGGAAGAACTAGAGTATGTACATCTTTCTGTTCTGCACCTTGCCTAAACTTCTAGTTTTGTCTTCAATCTGGCCCACTGGTACCTTTTCAAAAGGCTCAGGACTCTGTAAGAGACACTAGACAACAAGCATAATTACCTTATCAGTATAAAACAATAAAAAAGGACCAAGTTAAACCTCTTAATATAAGTTTAAGCAACAGGTATCTTGTTCTGTTGATTTTGGTTTAGCTGTGTACTTCATGAAATTGTTTGGTTCCAGGAAACATTTTTCTTGTATTTCTTATCAAAGGAATATGTCCTGGACCACTGCCCATAAATTGTGTAGCTTGGTCCACTTACACTAAAGCAAACCCTTCCATCATCTTTCTAAGAAAGATTTGCAGAGGTGTTTTTGCTTTGTTTTAATTTTTTCCCCACTAGCCAGATTGCAAATTATTCATTGTTTCTTTTAGTACTTCCATAGTAATGAAGCTCATAGCTGTTTAGTAATGGGATATAGTATAATTTAATAAGGTCAAAAAAATTTGTATTGTTGTGATTATGTCATATTGTGAAAATTTTAAGGTGCAAAGTTTATATCAGGGTTATAAGAACAACATCAGATCAGTGTACCCATAACTCCTCTGAGGGTTTGAGCATTTCAATTTTCACATATAATCTGTTCTTTTAAAAATTTATTGTTTATTTTTAACATTAAAAAAACTTAAAGTTCCAAGTTTTTCCCTTCCTTGAGACCCTTTCTCATATATTGAGAAGGCAGGAAAAGGGGCATCGGTTATGCATGTGAAATCATGTAAAACGTATTTACATATTAGCCTTGTCACAAAAAAGGCAAGAAAAATAAAGTGATGCAATTATGCTTCAATCACTTCTCTTTCTAGAGGAGGAGTTTTCATCCTATGTCCTTTGGAATTGTCTTGGATCAGTATGTTGATCCGGATAGTTAAGTTATTCACTGTTGATTAACATGCAATATTTCTGTTACTGTATACATGATCAGAAAAAGAACCTAGAATTATCTTTTAAGAAATTATTTAGGAAAACCACATTGATATTCTAGAACCAGAGGGCAAAATAGAAATTGAAAGAATGTACTAATTTCTTCCTTAAAGAGATCCCAAAATGAAAACTCCCAGGAATGTAAATAGTCAAATTATATTACATTATAGCCAAATTGCAGAGCTCCCAAAATAAGGAGAAAATATTGTAAGCAACCAGAAATAAATTATTCAAATATTGTGGAGCCCAAGAAAGGATAACTCAAGATTTATCAGCTTCCATATTAAACAATTGGAAGTCTTGGAATATGATACTCCAGAGGGCAAAGAAGCTAGATTACAACCAAGAATCACCTACCCAGAGGAGCCAAGATGGTGGAGTAGAAAGACTCACGTATGCTAGCTCTGAACCCACAGCCCATATATTTTCTGTAAAAAGAACTCTCCACAAATTCTGGATCAGTGCAAGCTGCGCAGAAACACAGTGGAAGAGATTTCCATTCCAGAGAGCCCTAGAAAGCTGTCTCCAGGGGTCCGTCACACTCCAGACATGGAGCCCACCCCTGCGCTGCCCTGGCTTCGCGCCCAAGAGGAGCAGATCTGAACAGGCTGCATTTACAGAATCTCCGGTGGCTGCGAAGGTCTCTCCACTCACAGGCGCTCCAGGTCAGTGAGAGAGACTTCTGGGCTGGCCGAGAGGGGAGAGGGGTGTCTCCATGACTCAGACCCCCTCGGGAGGCAGCAGCAGAGGCAGCCACAGTCTGGGACTCCCGGAGCAGCAGGCAGGAGCTCAGGGCCATTACTGAAGATCTCTGCATAAACCCCCTAAGGGAACTGAGCCTGGGATGTGGCCCTGCCCCCACCACAGCACCAGAACTTAAGCTCACATTGAATAGCAACCACACCCACCACTGAAAGCCCTGATGCTGGGGAGCAGCATTTGAATCTCAGACCCCAAGCACTAGCTGGGTGGATCTAGGCGGGGGTGGACAGGAATCTCAGAAGTCAAGCAACTGGCTGGGAAAATGCCCAGAAAAGGGAAGAAAAATAAGACCATAGAGAGCTACTTTCTTGGGGAAGAGATGTTTCTTCCTCCTTTCATTCTGATGAGGAAGCACAATGCTTGCCATCTGGGAAAGATGTGGAGGCCGTGGTCTCTGTATGCCAGACATCCAAGGTGGATATTCGGTGGGCTCAGGCCATGGAGGAGCTCAAAAAGGATTTTGAAAATCAAGTTAGACAGGTGGAGGAAAAACTGGGAAGAGAAATGAGAGAGATGCAAGAAAAGCATGAAAAATGGGTCAATACTTTGGTAAAGGAGACCCAAAAAAATACTGAAGAAAATAACACCTTGAAAAATAGGCTCACTTAATTGGCAAAAGAGGTTCAAAAAGCCAATGAGGAGAAGAATGCTTTCAAAAGCAGAATTAGCCAAATGGAAAAAGAGGTTCAAAATCTCACTGAAGAAAATAGTTCTCTCAAAATTAGAATGCAACAGAAGGAGGCTAATGACTTTCTGAGAAACCAAGAAATCACAAAACAAAACCAAAAGAAAAAAAAATAGAAGATAATGTGAAATATCTCATTGGAAAAACAACTGACCTGGAAAATAGATCCAGGACAGACAATTTAAAAAATATGGGACTACCTGAAACTCATGATCAAAAAAAGAGCCCAGACATCGTCTTTCATGAAATTATCAAGGAAAACTGCCCTGAGATTCTAGAAACAGAGGGAAAAATAAGTATTAAAGGAATCCATCGATCACCACTTGAAAGAGATCCAAAAAGAGAAACTCCTAGGAACATTGTGGCCAAATTCCAGAATTCCCAGGTCAAGGAGAAAATATTGCAAGCAGCTAGAAAGAAACAATTTTAGTATTGTGGAAATACAATCAGGATAACACAAAATCTAGCAGCTTCTACATTAAGGGATCGAAGGGCGTGGAATAGGATATTCCAGAAGTCAAAGGAACTAGGACTCAAACCAAGAATCACCTACCCAGCAAAACTGAGTATAATACTTCAGGGGAAAATATGGTCTTTCAATGAAACAGAGGACTTTCAAGCATTCTTGATGAAAAGACCAGAACTGAAAAGAAAATTTGATTTTCAAACACAAGAATGAGAAGAAGCATGAAAAAATAAACAGCAAAGAGACGTCATAAGGGACTTACCAAAGGTGAACTGTTTACATTCCTACATGGAAAGACTATATTTTTAACTCTTAAACTTTTCAGTATCTGGGTAGTTGGTGGGACCACACACACACACACACACACACACACATACACACACACACACGTACACGCGTGCATGCACACACATATAGAGACAGAGAGCACCGAGTGAATTGAATAGGATGGGACCATAAAGAAATTACGGTAAACCGTGAGAGAGAAATGTAGTGAGAGGAGACAGGGTGAAATGGAATGGGCTAAATTATCTCTCATTCAGGAGCCAAGCAGGAGACTTTTTAGTGGAGGGAAAAAGAGGAGAGCTGAGAAAAAAGCATGAAGCTGACTCTCATCACGTTCGACTAAAGAAAGGAATAAAATGCACACTCATTTTGGTATGAAAACCTATCTTACAATACAGGAAAGTGGGGGAGAAGGAGATATAAGCAGGGTGGGGGGGAGGATGGAAGGGAGGGCAATGGGAAGAGGGAGCAATCTGAAGTCAACACTCTTGGAGAGGGACAGGATCAAAAGAGAGAACAGAAGCAGTCGGAGCAGGATAAGATGAAGGGAAATATAGTTAGTCTTACACAACACGACTATTATGGAAGTCATTTACAAAACTACACAGATATGGCCTATATTGAATTGCCTGCCTTCCCAAAGGAAATGGTTGGGGAGGGAGGGATGGGGAGAATTTCGAAGTTAAAGTTTTAGGAACATCTGCTTAGTATTGTTCTTGCTCCTAGGAAATAAGAAATACAGGTAATGGGGAATAGAAAGTCATCTTGCCCTACAGGACAAAAGAGAAGATGGGAACAAGAGAAGGGAGGGATGATAGAAGAGAGGGCAGATTGGTGATAGGGGAAATTAGATTGCTTGGTGTATTGGGGTGGGGGGAGGGGATAAAAGGGGAGAAAACTTGGAACCCAAAATTTTGGGATAATGAATGTAAAAAGTTAAATAAATAAATTTAATAAAAAAAGAAAAAAAAAGAATCACCTACCCAGAAAAGATGATTATAATCCATTGGGGAGAAATGTATGTTTAGTGAAACAGAACACTTCCAAGTTTCCAGTATATGATTGCAATGAAATACTATTGTGCGGTAAGGAATGAAGAGTAGAATACTTTCAGAAAAACCTAGAGACTTATATGAATTGATGTAAAGTGAAATGAGCAGAATCAGGAGAAATTTGTACGTGGTAGTAGCAACATTGTACACTAACTTGGCTATTCTCAGCCATATGAAGATCCAAGAACAATTCGTGATGAACAGTGGTATCCACCTCCAAAGAAGGAACTGAAAGAATTTGAATGCGGATCAAAACAATTTAAAAAAAAACCAAAACCTTTTTCTTTTGGTCTTTGTCTTTTACAGCTTGATTAATATGGAAATGTTTTACATGACTGCACATGAATAACTTATGTTAAATTGCTTGCATTCTCATTGAGGTGGGAAGTAGAAGAAGAGCATTTGGAATTTAAGAATTTTAAAAGATGAATGTTAAAATAGTTTTTAAATGTAGCTGGGGAAAATAAAATATTAAACATTAAAATAAATCAGGATATCACTTTTCATCTTTTATCAAACGGTAATGTCCGTGTGAGAAAATAAAATTGATATTGTCTCCACTTATCGAATTGATTTTGTTGTGTAATAGTGCCAACATTTTGCATGTTCTGTCACATTTCTTTGTCTCTGAGAAATTAAGAAGTTCAGATTTCTTCTCTGATTTAAATCGGTTTACAAGTTCATTTTTTTCTGCTAATCACTATTTTATCTTTGTGTCAAGGAAATGTTTTATCCTTGAAGGATGCAGGTGGATGCCAGAAACTTGGTCTGTTATCTCTGCAACACTGGATGTGCTTCAAGAAAATGTGGTTTGTTATCTCTGTGACACTAACTAGCTTTGCAGGTAAACATCACTAATGAGCTTTCCATAGTAACAAAATGGAAGTAGGGGTTGGTGCTAGCCCAACATTCCAGATTTCCAACCAATCATATTTTCCCCCACTTGAGGATGCTTCTAATTTAATAACAAATTTCTTTTTCCTAGTTATGATGCTATCTTCTAATTTTTGGATGGTTCTTTTATTCATAAAATAATATGTAAGTCCTAATTCAAGGTGTTTTGATTTGCTAATGAGATGAGACACCCCTTTATTGGTAAATGCTATCTTTACCATAATATGAAGATGCTCAGAGCTTTGTGCCTCCCTTTATCATCATTGTAATCACAGCACATACTTAATCCTTTTAATTAGGTCTATTTCTGCTTTTTCTTTTTTCTGAAATCATGATTGCTAACCCTGCTTTTGTTTACTAAGATGAAGCATAATAGATTCTGCTCCAACACTTCCTTATAACTCTATATGTATCTGTTTCAGGTGTGTATTTTGTAAACAATGTATTGTTGAATTCTAATTTCTAATCCATCATGCTATTCACTTCAGATCTATGAGTGAATTTATCCCATTCACATTCCGTTATGACTACTGGGTATTTCACTCCATCCTATTTTCTTCTGTTTTATTCTTTTCACTTTCTTTTTTATTCTGCCTTTCCTTAAACATTTGTTTTGCCTCTGACCACTGCCTCACTTAATCTGTCCCCCTTTTTAATCATTCCCCCCATATTTTATATCCAATTTGTCTCTTATACCCCTGTTATACCTAAGATATATCTATATCCTGTTATATCTAAGATATATCTATATCTATATATCTAAGATAGATTTCTGTACTCAACTCTGTGCATGTGTGTATGTGCATGTATATGTGTATTTTTCCCTCCTTGAACCAATTCTGATGAGAGTGAGGTTCAAGCATTGCCCATGATCTTCCTTTCCCATTTCCCCTCCACTATAAATCTCTTTCTTTTGTGTCTCTTTTATGTGAGCAAAATTGCCTATTCTATCTTTCTTTTTCTCCTTTTCTTTGTTACATTCCTCTTTGTCACCACTTCATTTTTTAAAGAGATCATTTCAGCATAATCAATTATCACATTCGCTGTCTGTATAAACTTCTCAGATTCCCTAATGATGATGTTCTTAGTTGTTACATGCATCTTCTTCCCATATAGGAATGTAAACAGTTTAACTTTATGATTACTCTTTCATTTTATCTTTTTGTATTTCCGTTGAGTCTTCTGTTTGGATGTCAAAATTTCTACTCAGCTCTGGTCTTTTCATTAGGAATGTTTGGAAGTGTCCTGTTTCATTAAATATCCAGGTTCCCTTCAATGAATTATACTCAGCAGAGGTTTGCAAAATGGGCAACACCACCCCCTGGGGGGGTGCTAAAATGGTCTGGGTCAGGGGTAGTTGTTGCCTCAGGTGCAATTGGGGGGCATTGAATAAAATAAGGGGGCAGTGGAAGCATAAAGAAAGAAGAAAAGATTAAAAAAATTTGAAAAACCATTCCTACATACTTCATCTGTTTCATAACAGAGTTAAAGTTGTAGTGATGATGTTGTTTTCCAAATATGCACACAAAATGCAAATTAGAACCACTCAGTGGTCAAATCCACTGACAGGTCTTAACAAGCCAGTGTTGGCAGGTGAATGAATTGCACCTTGTCTGAAAGTCCAGCATGCATTTGTAGGAATATGTGCATGTAATGACTTCTTCACAATAAAATACTACATAATTACATGTTGCAATATTGTGTCATCAAAATTTAAATTCAGGAAAAACCCAACAAAATTTACAACAAATTATTAAATTTAAGATATCTCATTTCAAAATATATATTTTATTGTTTTTGAAATGATGAAATTTTTTTTAAAAAGTTAAGGGTTAAAGAAAGTAGATTTCGAGGGAGGAGATGGAGTAATTTTTTTTGAAAAGGGGGCAGTAGGCCAAATAAGTTTGGGAGCTTCTGATATTTAGCTTCACTAGGTAGGTGTTTCTTGGTTGTAATTCTAGCTCCTTTATTTTCCATAATATCCTGTTATTTTAAAAAATTAATAAAAACAAAAATATTTATTAAGTACTTAATATGTTTCAGACACTTGACTAAACTCTGGGGTATGAATTAAAAAATGAGATAATCTCAGCCCTTAAGAAGCTTTCATTATTACATTGGGTGACAATACATATAGCACACTTTTGGCCAGGGAAGGGAGTTTTTATTTGGAGAAACAAAGGATTGTTGAGTATAGGATACTCTATGGACACATCATTTTCCAAGCAACAACTGGACTATTCAGACCAAAGAAAGAGGGGGTAGAAGGTTGGGGAATGCATGCCTATGGTCAGAGTTGATGGACAGAATGAATCTGTGGATGGAACGTGAATCATTGTCTGGTTTGGGACTGGCTTGTAATAGGGGGCCATTACATTCTTCTACTGGGATTGACTTCCACAATTGTTTTTAATGGTGTCCAAATTTCCTTTTTTTTTTTTTTTTTAAAGTATTTATTTTGGTCTTCAACATTCTTTTCCACAAGATTTTGAGCTCTAAATTTTCTCCTTTCTCTCCCCTTCCCCCCCCCCAAGATGGCATGCATTCTGATTACTCCTCCCCCCAGTCTGCTCTCCCTTCTGTCCCCCACCCCTCCCCCACGCTTTCTTGTAGGGCATGATAGATTCTCATACACCATTGCCTTTACATCTTATTTCCCAATTGCATGTAAAAACAATTTTTAACATTTGTTTCTAAAATTTGAGTTTCAAATTTTCTCCCTTCTTTCCTTCCCACCCACCCTTATTGAGAAGGAAAGTAATTCAGTGTAGGTTATAAATGTATACTTATGCAAAACGTTTCCATAATCATCATTTTGTGAAAGACTCCATCCTATCCTGCCTCCTCATTTATTCTATTCTATACTATTCTCTCCTTTGACTCTGTCCCTTTTCCCCCTTCTATTTTATTTATTTTTAAGAAATTCATTTATTTCTAGTTTTCAACATTCATTTCCATAAGATTTTGAGTTCCAAATTTTCTCCTCCCACACCATGCATTCTGATTGCCCCTTCGCCCAATCTGCCTTCCTTTCTATCATACTCCTCCTTTCCCTTATGCCCATCTTCTCTCTTTTCTTCCAGGGTAAGATAGATTTCTATACCCCATTATCTGTATTTCTTATTTCCCAGTTGAATGCAAAAACAGCTCTCAATATTTGTTCCTAAAACTTTGAGTTCCAACTTCTCTCTCTTCCTCTCTCCTACCTCCACTGAGAAAGCAAGCAATCCAATATAGGCCATACATGTGTAGTCATGTGAAAAGCTTCCATAGCAGTCATGTTGTGAAAGACTAACTATATTTCCCTCCATTCTATCCTGCCCCCCATTTATTCTATTCTCTCTTTTGACTTTGTTCCCAAAAGTGTTTACTTCTAATTACTTCCTCCTCCCATTTGCCCTCCCTTCTATCATCTTCCCCATACCTCACTTATCCCCTTCTCCACTACTTTCCTGTAGTGCAAGCTAGATTTTTCACACCAAAGTGAGTGTGCATGTTATTCCCTCTTTAAACCAAATGTGATGAGTGTAAGCTTCACTTTTTCCTTTTCACCTCTCTCCCCTTTACCCCTCTATTGAAAAAGCTTTTTCTTGTTTCTTTTATGAGAGATACTTTGCCTCATTCCATTTCTTCCTAATATATTCCTCTTTTGCCCCTTAATTTTATTTTTTTAATATTTTCCCTTCCTATCCAACTTACCCTGTGTCCTTTCTCTCTCTCTCTCTATATATATACATATGCATATATATGTGTGTGTATATATATGCGTGTGTGTGTATATATATACATACATATATACATATATATATATACACACACATACACATATATGCATATGTATGTATATAATCCCTCCAACTATCCAAATACTGAGAAAAGTTTCAAGAGTTACAAATATTATTTTTCAATGTAGGAACATAAACAGTTCAAATTTAGTAAGTCCCTTTTGATTTCTCTTTCCTGTTTATCTTTTCATGCTTCTCTTGAATCTTGTGTTTGAAAGTCAAATTTTCTATTCAGCTCTGGTCTTTTCCTCAAGAATACATGCAAGTCCTTTACTTCCTTCAATGACCATTTTTTCCCCTGAAGTATTATACTCAGTTTTTCTGGGCAGGTGATTCTTGGTTTTAGTCCTAGTTCCTTTGACTTCTGGAATATCATATTCCAAGCCCTTCATTCCCTTAATGCAGAAGCTGCTAGAGCTTGTGTTATCCTGATTGTGTTTCCACAATACTCGAATTTTTTCTTTCTGGCTACTTGTAATATTTTCTCCTTGACCTGGGAACTCTGGAGCTTGGCTAAAGTATTCCTAAGTGTTTTCCTTTTGGTATTTCTTTCTGGAGGCAATCACTGGATTCTTTTGATTTGTATTTTATCTTCTGGTTCTGGAAGAATAGGGCAATTTTCCTCGATGATTTCTTGAAAAATGATGTCTAGGCTCATTTTTTGTTCATGGATTTCAGGTAGTTCTATAATTTTAAAATTGTCTCTCCTGGATCTTTTATCCAGTTCAGTTGTTTTTCCAGTGAGATATTTCACATTGTCTTCTATTTTTTTCATTCCTTTGGTTTTGTTTTATAATTTCTGGATTTCTCTTAAAGTCATGAGATTCCATTTTCTATTTCCATTTCTGTTTTTTTTTCAATTCTAATTTTTAAGGAATTATTTTATTCAGTGAGCCTTTGGACCTAATTTTCCATTTGGCTATTTCTGTTTTTTAATACATTATTCTCCTTATTGGCTTCTTAGACCTCTTTTGCCATTTGTGTTACTCTGTTTTTTAATGTGTTATTCTTTTCAGCCTTTATCATGCTGTTGACTCATTTTTTCATGATTTTCCTGCATCACTAACGTTTCTCTTCCCATTTTTTCCTCTACTTCTCTTACTTGATTTTGAAAATCCTTTTTGAGTTATTCCATGGCCTGTGACTGATTGGTAATTTTCTGGGACACTTTGGATGTAGGAGCTTTGACTTTGTTTTCTTCTTCTGGTTGTATGTTTTGATCTTCTTTGTCATCAAATTTAGATTATATAGTCTGAGTTCTTTTACACTGTTTTCTCATCTTCCCAGTCAAATACTTGATCCTCTAACTCTTTGTTAAGATAGGACTCTGCTTACAGTATTTAGGGTGTCCTGTCCAAATGTGAGGGGTTTTGTGAGGCTGTTTGCAGATATACTTCTAGGGACATTTAAATTTTCAGCTCTTTCGAAGTCATATGATCAAAGGAGAGGTATTTCCTTCTTTCATGGCTTGTGTTCTGGTCTATGAGTGACCACAAGCACTCTTTTCTCCCTTGGAACTATGAGGACCATTCTCCCTCCACCACAGCCACAAGCTCTGCCATAATATTGCTCCTCCTTGCCCCAGAACCTTCCAGGACTGTGACCCTGATCCCAGGACAAGCAAAAGAAGAGAATCATGCTGGCAAAGAGATCCCTGAAAATCTCTTTTGATCTTCCTATTTCCCCACTGTCTGTGAGCCAGGAGCTCTGGAAGCAGCCATTGCTGTTGATGCTGCTGTTGCTGTTCCCACCACCACCTCTGCCACCCTGGGGCTGCCTCCAGACTGTGTTCCTCTCTCACCCAGGACTGATAAAGTTTTCCCACTGTCCTTCTATGTTGTCTTTGAACTTTGTGGGCCAAAAAGTCTAGAAAGCACCATAGCCATCAGTGATTTTGTCCCCTGTGACCTGTTCTGGCTCTGTCTGTGACAGTGTGGCCCATGCTGGATTGGGCCACTCCTAGCCTGGCATGATAGGCACTTCCTGTCAACCCTCCAGGTTGTGTTGGAATGGAGATTTGTTTCACTCCAACATTTTGTGGATTCTACAGGTCTACAATTTGTTTAGAGTAATTTTTTACAGGCATTAGGAGATGTTTGGGGGATAGCTCAAACAAGTCCCTGCTTTTACTCCCCCATCTTGATCCCTGACTTCCACTAGTTTTGAAATCCACCCCCTCCCCTGAGTATCCTGTTCTTAGCTCTCCACTCCTTTGACTTAGAAGCTACTAAATCTTCCATGATTTTTATTGTAACTCTGTAGTATTTGAATTGTACCATTCTGGTTGCTTACAATATTTTCTTTTTATTTTCTGAGCTCTGGAATTTGACTATGATATTCCTGAGGATTTTCATTTTGGATCTCTTTCAGGAGACAATCTGTGGTTTCCTTCCATTTCTATTTGCACATTTGAAGATATTGATATTGACAATTGAAGATATTCTTTTGTAATTTCTTAAAATATAATATATAGGTTTTTAGGTAGTCCAAATAATTCTTAAATTTTCTTTCCTCAATCTATTTTCTGTCAGTTTTTTTTTTCCAATGAGATGTTTTACATTTTCTTCAATTTTTTTCCCTATTTTTTTGACTTGTTTCTTGGAGTCATTAGTTTCCACTTGTCCATTTCTAATTTTTGGAATTATTTTCTTTAGTGGGTTTTTGTAACTCTTTTAAAAATTTGGTCAGTTTTGCTTTTTAAGGAGGTTTTTTTCCTTCAGTGAATTTTTGTGCTTCTTTTACTAAGCTACTAATTCTCTTTTCATAATTTTCTTGTATTAATCTCTCTTATTGTACCACTCTTATCTCTTTCTTTAAATCTTTCAGGAATTCTTGTTGGGCTTGAGTTTAATTAGCGTTTTTCTTTGAGGCTTTGTTTATGACTGTATTGCCTTCTGCATTTCTGTCTTGGTTTTCTCTGCCATTATAGTTTTTTATGTTCAAGTTTTTTGTCGTTGCTTTTGTTTACTCATTTCCTCAGCCTGTTTCTTTACTTTCCACATTATGTTGAAATTTGTATCTGGTTACCTGGGATTGGGTAGGTCTATTTGGTCTGCTATTTTCAACTAATTCTGTGTTAACTAAGTTTTTGGTTGTTGTAAGATGATGTTATCCTAGGAAAGATATGGACACTTCTTTCCTTCTCTACACTTTGTTCTTGACCCTACTCCTGAAGAAGCAGTGAACCTTTTTGCTTTAGAACTGCAACCAAGAACTCTTCATGGCAATAGAATTGCCAGTCAACACAAACTCCATCTAGTTCAGCAAAATATCCCCTGTAATCTCTTTCTGACTATTCATCCCACTTCCATACTGTCTGTGGACTGAGAGTTCCCAGCCCTGATACTATTGCCATCTCTGACATAGTGGCCTCCAAGGCCCCGGCAAGGGTTTCTTGCCATGCTCTGGGCTGACTCCTATTCTGGTCTTACAGACCACTAAAATGTTTCACTCTGACCTTTTCTTGACTCTGCTGCTCCAATATTAGAGTTGGGGAGCTATTTAACATTGTTTGGAGGGTAATGTTGGGAGAGTTCAGCCTCTGATGGGCCATATTAGTTCCGCTTAGTTTCTCATGAATACAGACAACTTTTTTCAAGATAATATCTTCTCTAATAGCTAGCATCTTTGAGTTTCCCATGCTATTGATTACTATGGTCATTTATTAGTGTGTGTTGTGTACCTATTCTATTCTCATGATCTGCCACTCTATTTCTTACTCGTGCCAGATTGATTTGTTGATTACTGCTTTGTTATAGAGTTTGAAATCTTGTACTGCTAGGCTGCTTTACTTCACACTTTTTTTCATTGATTCCATTGATATTGTTGATCTTTTGTTCTTCCAGATGAATTTTTGTGATTTTTTCTGACTTTATTAATAAAATTATTTTTGATAATTTGATATGGCATTAAGTAAATTAATTTAGGTAGAATTGCCCTTTTTATATTGACTTGTCTTTATTTGTGTGAAAAGTGTTGTGTTCATGCAGTTTTTGGGTTTGTCTTAGCAAGTAGACTTCCCAGTTTCTTATACTGTCTACAGGCATTTCAAATGGCATTTCTGGATCTTTTTTGGGTATTGAAATGTCAATGATTTGGCTTGTTATATAACCTACAACTTTGCCCAAATTATTAATTGTTTTACCTTGGTTTTTAGTTTGTTTTCTATGGTTCTCTATAACATCATATCATCTGACAAGTGATAGTTTTGTTTCTACATTATATATTTCAATTCCCTCTATTCATTTTTCTTCCCTTATTGCTATAGTTAACATTTCTAAAACAATATTGAACAATAGTGCTGATAATGGACAGCCTTGTATCATCCTTGATCTTACTGGGAAAGCTTATCCCCATTACAGGTAATGCTTACTAATGGTTTTTGATGAATACTAGTTAAGATTTTATGGAAAGCACCATTTATTCTTGTGCTTCTAATAGGAATAAGTGCTGTATTTTGTCAAGTTTTTTCTGCATCTATTGAGATAATCATAATGGTTTTTGTTATTTTTATGGTTAATTACACTGACAAGTTTTCCTAATATTGAACGAAGCCTTGCATTGTTATAAATTCCACTTAGTTATAGTTTATGATCTTTGTGATATATTGCTGTAATATCCTTGCTAGTATTTTATTCAGTTTTTTTTGAAATCAATATTCATTAGTGAAATTGGTCTATAGTTCTCTTTTTCTGTTTTTTTTCTCTTCCAAGGCTATTACCATCATGTCTGCATCATAAAAGAATTTTGGCAATACTCCTTTGCCTGTTTTTCCAAATAGTTTATATAGTAATAGAATTATTGTTCTTTGTATATTTTGCAGAATTCACTCACAAATCCATCTAATCCTGGGAAATCTTTCTTAGGGAAGTCATTAATAGTTAAATTTCTTTTTTAATATAAGGTTATTTGATTATTCTCACTATTTAACACAAACTGCTTGGAAAACTGGAAAATAATATGGCATAAACTAGGCATAGACCATCTTACACTGTACATCAAGATAAAGTCAAAATAGGTACATGATTTAGATATAAATACTGATACTATAAGCAAACTAGGAGAGCAAGGACTAGTTCATCTGTCAGAATTATAGAGAAGGGAAAAATTTATGACAAAACAAGAGATGGAAAACATTATGAAATGCAAAATGGATGATTTTGATTAAATTAAATTGGAAAGTATTTTTGTGCAAACAAAGTCAATGCAGTCAAAATTTGGAGGGAACCAGAAATCTGGGAAAGAATTTTTACAACTAGTGTCTCTGATGAAGGCGTCATTTCTAAAATATATAGAGAATTGAGTCAAATTTGCAAGAATAAAAGTCATTCCCCAACTGATAAATGGTCAAAGATATGAACGGGCAGTTTTCAGAGGAAGAAATAAAAGTTATCCATAATCATATGAAAAAATGCCCCCAATCACTGCTGATTAAAGAGGTACAAATCAAAACAACTCTGAGGTCCCACATCACAAGTATCAGATTGGCTAACATGACAAAAGAGGAAAATGATAAATGTTGGAAAAAATGTGGAAAAATTGGAACACTAATGCATTGCTGGTGGAGTTGTGAACTAATGCAACCATTGTGGAGTACAATTTGGAACTTTGCCCAAATGGCTATGCAAATGACTACATGACTATACTACCCTTTGACTCAGCAATACTACTTCTAGTTCTGTATCAAAAAGAGGTCATAAAAAATGAGAAAAGGGCCCACATGTACCACAATATTTATAGCAGCTCTTTTTGTGGTGACCAAGAATTGTAAATTTAGGGGATGTTCATCAATTAGAAAATGGCTTAACAAGTTGTGGTATATGAATATAATGGAATCCTATTTTTCTGTAGGAAATTATGAGCATGTGGAACTCAGAAAAATATGGAAAGACTTATATGAATTGATGTTGAATTAAATGAGCAGAACCAGGGGAAAATTATATATAGTAACAGTTACATTACATGATGAATGACTTTGGTATACTTAGCTCTTCAATACTTGATAAAAAAATGCTATCCACATCCAGAGAAAGAACTTTGGAGTCTAAATGTAGAAGAAAGCATATTATTTCCTCTCCTTTCTTTTGATGTCTTGTTTTGTTTCTTCTTTCTCTTGGTTCTTTCCATAAGTTGTAATTCTTTACATCATGACTAATGTGAAAATGTTTGATATGAATACATAAATAGAGCCTATATCATATTGCATGCCATCTTGGGGAGGGAGGCAATTTAAGACTGTAAAGTAAAAATAAATGACCTAATTATATATAAAAGAATATTGGACCTATTTCACATCATAGTAGCAAGACTCTTAGGATTTTCTGGAAGACTCTTCCACCACATAAATGGATTTATGGCTTCTACCAAATAATAATCCCAGTTTAGACTGTACTAAGGTGAAAGAAATTAACAATTAAGGAAGAAAGAATGAAGAAAGAAATAAAATTACATACACTTCCTCTACCCCATGAAGGAGTTATCATAAATAGAAAACAGAAGAAAAAGAAAAAAATCTTCTGGCAATGTAGCCTATTCTGGGTCCCACTTGAAAGAGTGAGGTTACTTGTTAAATGGTGGTTATCAGGAGGCACAGGTGATGAATGTGAATTCTACAAAACCTGAAGAATTCAGTAAGTCCAATGAGGATTACTTTTAGGCTGTGGAGAAGTGAGTGCTATTAGTTTATTCCTGACTATGCCTCGAATACTATGAGTTTCTCCCAGCCAGTATTCCCGAAACTTGGTAGAGAAGGCTGGTTCCAGGATTTTCCTATCACTGGCCCTAATAATTTATTAGTATCATAATGGTTAGTTAGATTGTAGGGTCAACATGATATTCATAGTGCCTATGGTGGCTGTGAATATCCTGGCACAGTTCTGAATTGTGAAATACAACAGATTCTCTACATGGAAGGCAGAACCAAACATTCATTCAGACAACAGAAAGTCAAATCTCAATACTACAAAGCCAAATATATTGTATCAACAAAATCTACACACAACAACAATGCAGAGGACAACACTATTCTCAAGCCTTCCCCATGTTAGGGCCTTTCCACAAACAAACACTCATGAGCCTAGCTGCTCACCTCCTCTTTATCCCTCATTTCTTACTGCTCTAACCAATTTCCTCTCAGCTCTGCTTTAGCTCCTCCTCTTCCTCTTCCACCCTTCCTGTTCCACTCATGTAGCAAACTCCTCCAACCACAGACTCCATGTGACTCAATCTTCCATGTGACCCATGCAGGTCACATGCATCCTTTAATGAATGGGAAAGATCTTCTCATTTAAATTACTATTACACTGATGTAGGGCCTCAGCCACCATGACGTTATGGTCTGGTCAACGTAATTTCATCAATATAGTGGTATATATCAGTGCCCTCAGAAAGAAAAGTTTCCTTTAAGTTTCTGCTTGCCATTATGTGGTGAAGAAGAGTTCAGGCAGCCCTAGCTGATTACAATGAGGATTCATTTTAATAGGGCCAGGTGGAAGAAACTCCCTGATTCAGCCATCTAAGAAGGGACAAAGGATAATTAAATCCCTATCTGGAGTCTTTAATTGATTTATCTGACTCAGTAGTACTGTCCTCAGAGTGCTTTTATATCTGTGCAACTCTTTGGCAGATGGTGTGTCAGTAATGACTACAGGATATCCTCAGGAGCCACTGCTGCAGTTACTCTTCAGGTTGCCGTTTGAACTTCTCCTGCAACTTTCCAGTTTCAAGGACTGTTGAAAACTCTCATGGTGAAAAGCCACCCACCTTCTCCTCCTTAATTGATGGAAATATCCCAGGAGCAATAATAGCAAAAATGGCATTTTTTTTAACTGCCAGTGAAATTTTTCAAGTTTCTTCCTCACTTAGGTTCTAATTCTCATGACCTCCCCGAAATGTAGCAAAATTTTAGAGACTACCCTAACACTTGTGTGTGATTTATTTATCTTTACCCTAATAAGTAGAATTTCTTTTACTTCATAGTCATTAGCTCCAAAAGTTTTCCATTAGCCTTCTTTGAATAGTCTTTAAAAATTGAGTTTTGTCTCTACTTGCTGAATGTACTGACCAATTTAATTTAAGTCTAATTCAATGAGAATGCAATTTCTGAAGGATGTTCAACCACAACCAATGTGCACTGTACTTGATATTTCTGTAGTTGCCCTGGCATCCCCCTCCAGCACCCACTGAACTAATTTCTATGCGTAGTCAGAGTAGAATGTTCCATTGATAATACTTCTCACATACCATTAAAAAAAACTTTGGCATAGGGACCCATAATACTATATCTTCCTATTTGTGGCACTCTTAAAGCAACCACAATATGGGCCATGAAGCCAGGTAGTCCAAATTACTGATAACTTTCTAGGGGTGAGATTGATTCAGGTCAGCACTCTACTAGTTCCAACTCAATGCTCACACAAAATGAGGCACCCATTGAACAGTACAGAACTGTTAGTTCAAGTTCCATGTTGGGATAAAATAAGGAACTATAGGTCATAGAACAGTTAGCAAAAGGAAGCTTCCTTAGCTGTATCATAGAAAGTCCATTTAACAGAGGTAAAATAGCACTTGCCTTTTATAGATAGGTCCACTCTCTTCTCCTAATTGAAATATATCTGATAGGAAGGGCAGCATAACACAAATTGTGTGTTCTTAGTACATCCACCAAGTCTAAAGGTCCCCAGACACATAGTGGGTGGATCCTTTATGCCCTTTGAAGAAAAAGAGGCTATGTCAGAATACTCAGGAAGCTGTATCTATGGATGTTCTATTTAAACTTTAACTTATTTTCAGGTCCTTTTGCTCTTTCAGTTTCTCTGAGCAATTTTTTTGAGGGAGTAAATGTTAGATGAGGAGAATATGAAAAAAAACTGAATGGGGCTAGTGATTGCTGGAATCGTCTTGCTCCCTGATTGTACTGTCTTTCATTCCTGGCTGAGCCTCTTAGGCTGTATTCCCTCACTATCTGAGATAGTCATTAGAATTGTGGCTGAAAGTAAGAAGGATTCCCAAATCCTGAAATATTCCCCCTTAAGAATGAATTGGGAAGAAGAATTTTTTTCCCAATGGCTTGAGTATTCAAACTATGTTAGGGAGCTCCTATGCCCATCTCTTCTATGGCCACTGGGGAGTGATGTGAATTTAAAGCAAACTACCTATTCCTGTCATTGAGAACCTTGGGAATAGTTAGTAACTTCTTGGCTCTATCCTACCATCAGGCAATTACAGATTTTGGCCTCAGTGACTAAATCTAATTATCACTAGGCATATAGATATTCTCTCTCCCTCCCACACATCTCCCATACGCTTTCCCTCCTTCCCCATTCTCTCCTCTTTCTTTCCATACATACGCTTTCTTCATGTGTAATATATGTGTGTGTATGTACATATTGGACAACTATGGATGGAGTGCCAAGTCTCATGTTTCTGAGTTAAAATCTCAGATACTTACCACCTCTGGGACCATGGGCAAGTAGCTTAATCCTGTTTGCCTCAGTTTTCTCACACACCATACATACATACATATGTGTGTGTGTATGTATGTATGTACATAATAGATATATCTTTATCTATCTACAAAGCCAAAAATGGAGCTTTTCTTTCACTCAGGATTCCATTTTATAGAGATTGAGGGAGATAAATGGATGTACACCTACACCCACACCCACATACATGTTGTGATGAATGAAAAATCTGAGAGACATACTTTCTGGGTAATCAATATTCAACTTGTTAGTTATGGCTAACAAATAATAAGATGAGGCCAGAGACCCTTTGAGAGTTTAAGTATCCTTGAGAGGGGGTGTTCCTGACTGGCAGAAATCAACTCTGATCAGCTAACAATTAATAAGACGATGAATATTATAATGAGAGTTAGTCTTATGCTAATAAGGGACTAGGGAACCTGATATTGATTATGTCCCTCTTAAACAAAAAGACTTATCTCTACCCAGACCATCCCAGCTTGTGGCACTGTAGAGGAAGGAATCTACCTTCATCCAAGCCACCTATATACGTAGTTGAACAATGAGCCGGAATTTACCTAGACTACACTCTTTACCCTTTATTCAGGATTAAGCTTTCCCAGTTGGATGGGGTCTCCCTCAAGATTGAGTAGAATGCTAACCCAATTTAATTATCAGCCCTGTCCTTCAGAGACTGCTTTGGCCTAGTAGAGAATGAGGAAATAGAAAGGGAAAAAACCTGGATACCCATGTTAATTGTTTATTAGTAATTATAATAATACACATGCTCTACATACATGTATTATGTATAAACAGATATGTGTACAGTGCCTCCTATGTAATTATGCATTTATATGACATATATGTAAATTGTCTTGCATGTAGAGTGTGTATGTCTATATATGAACTCATTACATACAAGATAATTTCAGGGAGGAAAGAAACTAGTTTTGTAAAGATCAGGAAATTATGTACAAAGTAGCACTTAAACTGTCTTGAAGGAAGTAAAAGATGTCAGGGAGAAGTGAGAATAAAGAGCATTCCAGGCAAGGTGGTTGGTTCATACCCACAGAGAAGCAGAATACAGAATGAATAGCAGAAGATAGAATGTTGTGTTTGAGCAACAATAAAAAAAATAAAAGCCAGTTTGTCTGGACTATAGAATTAGATTATAGTTTTATTGGACCTATGGGTAGTTTGGTGCCAGGTTTAAAGGGCTCTCAGAGTCATAGGAGGAGTTTATACTTTTATCCATGAGAAAAGAAGTCACCAGGTTTTTTAAAATACAGAAGTAATATGGTCAGACATACAAGTGAGTAAAAATCACTTTATTGGGTGTAAATGGATTGGAGTAGGGAGAAACTCAAGGCAGGGAAGATTGTTAGGTGGTTATTGCAGCAATGGAAGTGAGAGATGATGAAGGTCTGAACTCTTAGTGAAGTTAGAGTAGATGAAGGAAATATGGATGTGGAAACTAAGAGTTGCCAACTTTTTGGGTATATTATAGGGTTAAAAGAGTGAAGAATCAAGAATAATACTTGGATAACCTGGGAGACTAGAAGGATGCTGATGTCCTCAACAGAAATAGGGAAATTCATAACTGTAGTTTGTTGGAAGTCAGAAAGAAAATATCAAATACTGTTTTGGGCCAATTGAATTTGAGATGGGATATCCAATTTGAAATTTCCTCAAAGCAGCTGGAGTTAAGAGAATGGAGCTCAGGAGACTGATTGGAACTAGATATATAGATGTAGAAGTCAACTGCATAGAGATGAAAAATGAACCTATGAGAATTGATGAACCTATGAAAATTTCTCCTAGAGTAAGAAAACGTATAAAGAAAAGAAGAGGATCCAGGAGAGAACTTTACAGTTTATTCACAATTAGAAATTTAACTTAGCAAAAATTCATGAATTCTAGGAGGATAGATCATTTTAGTCATAATGCCTGCCATACAGAAAATTATTAGCAATGTTATGCATTATCTAGGATTGGGCACTGAACATCATCACCTTGTAATTTTAAACTTTAAGAATCTTGAACCATGATTAACATAATATAACCAACACAAACACAACAGAACTGGATTGCTTGGCATACCATCCTGCCATGCCATGACCATAATCAGGAAATTAACATTCAAATCTCAGGTCTGCTATTGACTATGTGACCCTGGAGAAAGTAGCTTAGATTTTGATAGTCTCGGTTTTATTATCAGTAAAACCAAAATCAAAATACCTTTATTAAGTACTTGACAATATTTTCATAAATAGAATCCACTATAAGCTTGAGAATTCTATGTAAATATGACTTTAGAGGAAACATGACATGGAGGAAAATCTCCATTTTTTTGTATAAAATTGAAGAAAATGATAAAATTGTGAATTTAGTTACTTGGGAACCATAATATAGTGCATCTCTGAGAAAATTAATTAAATATTTTCAAAATAATTGATCTTGAGGGGTGGAGTCAGGATGAATTGATTAAAGGTAACCCAGTTGAACTTTCTGACTATTCCCCTCCAAACAACTTTAAAATAATGCCTCAAATCAAATTTTGGAGAGGCAGAGCCCATGAAAGGTCAGAGTAAGACATTTTTATGACCTAAGTAAATTTAAGAGATCAGCAGAAGTCTGTGGCACCACGGAGGAGGTCTGTCCCAAGTCTGCACCACAGTGACAACAATAGTGGTCACAGCAACAGCAGCATCTTTGGCAGTTCTCAGTGCACAGATGGTAAGGGGCTCATACAATTAGTCAGAAAGACATCATAGGGGACACTTTGTGACCACTGGGTACAGATAGTACTAAGGCAACTCCATTGCTCATACACAGTTCTGGGGCCCAGTTTAGAGAAGAGAGGAGGGTTAGGGATGAATCAAAAGGGAACAGGGGCCCTGGTCACAGTTCCGAGGTAAAGATAATGCTAATGTTTTTAGCTATACGTGACCAGGAGCCCTTGCTAGGTAAAGATCAAAGTGCAGAGAAGAAGAGCAATTACCATGCATATCCCTTAGGATCACACCACATTGGAAGGACAAAATACTTGCAGACACCTCCCCCTTCCCCAGAACTAGTTCTGAAAATAGCAGCATGAAAAAAACTTGAGGTTTCTATCAGTGTTTACTCATCCCCTAGGTTAGCAATGCCCAACTTCATAACATTCTAAGTCAAGAAATAAGCTGGAAAAGTGAACAAACAATAACAGCAACAAAAAAAGAACTTGACCACGTAAAACTCCTGTTGTGTTTGTTCTTCATTTTCAAAGAGGACCATGACATCAGACAAATGATGACATGACTTTCACTTTGCTTTGTGTGAGGGAAAGCTGTGCAAAAGTCACCAGTCTCACTTTCTTCTCCTGAATCATCTGAATCCAGTAACCAGATATTTATCAGGATGACTGGAGACAGCCCAGGATGCAATAGGAGACCTTGGGGTTTTAGGCTAAGTCCTTTTCAGGTACTCACTTAAAGTGAAGTAATGCCTCAGTGAATAGACCTCTTTAAAAGGTAGTCAGGGGGGATGACCCATTTAATAGAAAAGAGAAAATAAATAGATAAATCAGGCTGGGAGAGGCAGAAACCTGAGGGTTGTTATTCGAGGAGAAACTGTTACTATAGACATTCACTCTAAGCCAGAGGGGTCCAAAACCAGGAGGTTGGACAGGGACCCTTCCTTGTTCAATCCATGGGCTTCAGAGTGCAATGAGTCTAAAGTTTTAGGGGAGACAAGAAAGACAGAGAGAAGGAAGAGAAGGGAAAGAAAGGAGCTACTCAGATAGCTAGGTCCCTATTTAGGCATCTCAATCTACTCACAAGCTGTATTCATCCTTCGTTTTCAAAGAGAATCATGACATCAGATGACATGACTTGCACTTGACTTGTTTTGAGTGAGGGAGGGCTTTGCAAGGACCCCAGCCTCATTTTCTCCTCCTGAGTCATCAGTAGTAGTCATATAAAGCTACTATTGTGGCAGGGAAGAACAAGATAGAATGAGAAAACTGTTTCAAACAAGGCCTCAAAGAAAAACGTTTACTGAACCCAAGACAAGTAAGAATTCCTGGAAGAGTTAAAGAAGGAGATAAGAATGGTAGAGGAAAAACTAGGAAAAGAAATGAGAATGATATAATAATTTTATGAAATGAGAATTAATAACTTGGTAACTTGGTAAAAGGCACAAAACAATACTGAAGAGAATAGCACATTTAAAAACAAAATTGGTCTAATTGTAAAAGAGGCACAAAAATTCACTGAAGAAAAGAATTCCTTTAAAAGCAGAATTGGTCAAATAGAAAAAATAAAAATAAAATCTCACTGAAGAAAATAATTCCTTAAAAATTAGAATTGGGCAAGTGGAAGCTGATGACTCCATCAGATATAAAGAAATAATAAAACTAGTTATGTGTCTTTAGGTAAGTCACTTGAATTTTTTGGGCCTATGGCAACTCTCTAAGACTGCAATTTACAGCTGACTTCTTCCATTTTCCCCAGGCTATCCCGAATGTCTAGAATTCTCTCACACCTCGTTTCTACTTCCTGGCTTCCCTGGCTTCCTTCAAGTCCCAGCTAAAATCACACATTCTTGAAGAAGCCCTTCCCAATTCCAATATTTCTAGTGACTTTCTTATGTTGATTATTTCTAATTTATCTTCTCTGTACTTTGTTTGCTTGTAGTTACTTAAGCTTTCTCCCCCATTAGATTGTAAGCTTCTTGAGAGCAAGTACTGTCATTTTATTCTCTTTGTGTTATCAGTTGACAATACCTTCAACTCCTCACAGGAGCAATAATAATAATGGTAATAATAATACTAACCTCTAATATTTATCTATAACTTTAAGATTTGCAAAGTGATAATAATATCATCACAATTGAGATCCAACAATGTATATATATGTATATGCCTATATGTGTGATATATACAGATATATACATTCACACACACACATACTGTAGTAGGAAGAGGCAAATGGAAATGGAAAGTCTGGTCAAGAACTTTAAGAAAAGTACCAATCTTTCCTTTTGCTAACAAACTTTTGCCCATTTTGACAATCATTTGTTCTGAGGAAGTGGTAGAAAATATAGAGTAAGAGGGACAAGCATCATTAATTTAGAAATAAGAGTGGACTTAAGGAATATTTAGTCTAACCACCTCATTTTTGCAATATAGAAAGCATAATCCCAAAGGAAGTTAAGTGACAATAACATAATGAAGACCATAGCCACTTTTCAAGTCCAAGTCATTTGACTACAAATTCAGTATGATTGTTTTTTCATAGCACATTGCCAACTAATACACTAATGAACCTCATTATTATTCATTAAGAAGAATGAGTCAAGAACCTGGGAGCCAAGGTGGAGGAGTAAGAAGTAAGTTGTTCTCACTCTCCCTTCTAGACCTCTAAAATACCAGAAAATATCACCACAGGAAAAACCACGGAGCAGCTGAGCCAGCAGAAAGATGGGATGCAGCAGTCTTTTAACCAAGGAAACTTGAGGGATTAATGGGAAAGGTCCCTCTCACTCTGGTGGAAGACGAGCTATACGGGACGTGAGGCATCCTAGAAAGACAGTGGTAAGCCCCAACTTGGCAAACCAATGGGAGATCCTGGGTCCCAGGTGGTGGAGGAGGCAAGTGCCAACACCAACACCTCTCAAGTGCCTTGGCACAGGCAGGGGAACTGGTAGATTCCAGCAGTCAAACCTTTCAGTGGTTCAGCTTAACTGGAAGCAAAAGTCAAGTTGGGCAGGCAACCTTCAGCATCCAAACCTTCCAATGCTTCAGAAGAGCTGTCCTCGAGGGGACAGACCTCCCTCCACCCTGAGAGCTTAAGTGTTGCTGACCCTAGCTCAGCAGCAGGTAAGCTAACAGACCCCTACTGCCTCCAGCTGCCAGCACCTGAGGGTCGAGCACACAAAGCCAATGACCAGGTTCCAGTAAAAGAAGTTTGGGTCAGTGCTCCAGCAGGAGAACTCAACTTTATTATTTAAAAAATTCTATAAGCTAATTTTTAGTTTTCAACATTTGCTTCCACAAGATTTTGAGTTCCAAATTTTCTCCCCATCTCTCCCCTCTGCCCATTCCAAGACATCATGCATTCTGATTACCCCTTCCCCCAATCTGCACTATCTTCTATCACATCTCTCCCTTCTCATCCCCTTCCCCTCTATTTTCTTGTAGGAAAACATAGATTTCTATACCCCATTGCATGTACATCTTATTTCCCAGTTACATGTAAAAATAATTTTTAAGATTTGTTTTAAAACTTTAAGTTCCAACTTCGTTCCCTTCCTCCCTCCTACCCCCACTGAGAAGGCAAGCAATTTGATGTAGGTTATGCACGTGTAGTCACTCAAAACACTTCTATAACAGTCATGTGGTGAAAGACTAACCATATTTACTTCCATCCTATCTTGTCCCCAATTCATTCTATTCTCTGTGTTGACCCTGTGCCTCTTCAAAAATGTTTCCTTTTATTTTACCCTCTCCTCCCATTTGTCCTCCCTTCTGTCATCCCTCCAAACTTATCCCTTTCCCCCCACTTTCCTGTAGTGTAAGATAGATTTTAATACTAAATTGAGTGTTCATGTTATTCCTTCCTTAATCCCAAACTGATGAGAGTAAGGCTCACTTAATCCCTTTCATCTTCTCCTTCTTTACCTCCATTGAAAAATCTTTTCTTGCCTCTTTCATGTGAGATATAATTTACTCCATTCTATTTCTCCTTTTCTCCTTCTCCCAATATATTCCTCTCCCACACATTAATTTTAAATTTTGGATATAACTTCTTCGTATCCAACTTACCCTGTGCCCTCTCTCTATGTATACAATCCCTCTAAGTACCTTAATATTGAGAAGACTTTCAAGATTTACAAATATATCTTTCCATACAGGAATGTAAATAGTTCACCTTTAATAAGTCCCTTATGATTTCTCTTTCCTGATTACCTTTTTATGCTTCTCTTGATTTTTTTTTAATTTTATTTTTCATTTTTAACACAGTTTATAACAGAACAAAACAATTCAAACTTTTGGTTAGGTGATACTTCTTTTTAAAACATTTACAATATGGACCACAAAATAAATTTTTTTAAGCATTAATCAACAGAGACACAAATAATATTTATGTTGCTAACTCCACAAGCTCTTGACCTAATTGTCTCCACAGTATTACTAAGAATTAAAGGACTCCAACTTATTATTGTTGGTGTAAAGTCCTATGCCTAATAGCTTAATTTTAGACTTAACCTCAGATGTTCCCCTACCAATAATCTATAATTGAATAGATCTGCTATTAAGCTTACAAATCCTTTGACCATAGGAAATTGCCACCAAGTGTAGGGACATTGCAGGGATACAATATCTCCCCAACTTCATGTCATTTACAGGCAAGATTGGATTGTCCACTTGCATTCAGTCAGGCTTAAAGTCTGCTAGGTGTCAATGGGGAAATTGAGTCAGGAGAATCCTACCTCAGCCCAGGCTGAACAGCTGCTCTCCCTCCTTTCCCATTAGATCACCTTTTGCAGTTTATACCAACATCTCATTGACTTACTGACATCACGGATTGGAGGCTCAGATCACCTTTCTTGCTACCCATACCTGGAGTTAGACTCAGAAGAGCAGTCACTTAATAGTCCCATAGCATCTAAAAATGGCAGGTTCCAATAAACAGGTTTCAAATATGATTATAATTTTACTTTGGCTAAGGAACATCTTTTGAGGCAAGTCAAGAGGCTTATATGCTTTTCTATACATGTTCTAGTTCCTGATTAAATAGCAATCGTAAAATCAAATTTACCATTAAAACCTTAACTTTTCCATCAATGCCAAATTTTACCTGAGGCTACCTTTCTCTAGGAAATTTAGACTGAAATTCTTTTCTCCAAACTAAAGATGCCATTGATTTATTCTCAGCAATTAATTCAGTCACTTGTTTTAATACTAATTGCTTTTACATCACTTTGCAACATGTCCAATTTTTCTCCCCATCACTCCCCTCCCCTGCTTCCTAATACTTTGCTTCTGATTACTCCTTCCCTCAATGTAACCTTCCTTCTATCACACTCCACCCTTTCCTTATCCCCATCTTCTCTCTTTTCTTGTAGGGCAAGATAAAATTCTATACCTCATTCCCTGTAGTTCTTATTTCCTTTTATTTGCAATAAAGACTCTCAACATTTGTGCTAATACTTTGAATTCCAATTTCTCTCCCTCCCCGCTCCCTCCCCAGCCCCACTGAGAGGGAAAGCAATTCAATACAGACTAAATATGTCTTCTTTTGCAAAAGACTTCCATAGTAATCATGTATAATACTAATTATATTGCCCTCTGTCCTACTCTATCCCCGCTTATTTTTCCCCCACAATTGACCTTGTCCCTTCTCGAAAGTGTTTATTTCTAGTGACTCCCTTCTCCCATTTGCTCTCCCTTCTATCATTCCCCTCACCCCACTTGTTGCCTACTCTCCTATTTTCCTGTGGTGTGATATAAATTTTCGTATCTAATTTAGTGAGGGTGCCATTTCCTCCCTTGGTCACATGTGAAGAGAATAGCTTCATTTTTCCCCTTTCCCCTTCTCCTTTTTCTCCTCCATTGAACAATATTTTTCTTATCTCTTTTATGAGTTATAACCTGCCTCATTCCATTTCTCCCTTTCTCTTCCCGGAATTTTCCTCCTTCACCCCTTAATTTTTTTTATTTTATATTTTGTGTGCACATATCATCTCTTCTGATATAACACACCCTGTACTCTCTATCTATATATTTATATGTGTGTGTGTATGTATGTACAATCTCTCCATCTACCCAAATACTGAGAAAAGATTGAAGAGTTAAAAGTATTTTCTTTCCATGTAGTAATGTAAACAGTTCAGCTTTAGAGAGTGTTGGAGGATTTTTCTTTCCTCTTTATCTTTTCATGTTTCTCTTGATTCATCTTAGGAAGTCAAATTTTCTATACAGATCTGGTCTTTTCCTCAATATGAATGATTGAAAGTCCTCTATATCATTGAATGACCATTTATTCCCTTGAAATATGTTCATATTTGCTGGACAGGTGATTCTTGGTTTCAATCCCAGTTCCTTTGACCTCTGAAATATCCCATTCCATGGTGAAGCTTCCAGATCTGTATTATCTTGATTGTATTTCCACAGGACTCAAATTATTTATTTCTAGCTGCTTGCAGTATTTTCTCCTTGATCTAGGAACTCTGAAATTTAGCTACAGTATTCTAGGTGTTTCTCTGTTCATGTCTCTTTCAGGAGGTGAATGATGAATTCTTTCAATATTTATTTTGCCCTCTGATTCTAGAACATCATGGCAGTTTTCCTTGGTAACTTCATGGAAAGTAATGTCTAAGTTCTTTTTTTGATCATAGTTTTCAGGTAGTCTCATAATTTTTAAATTGTTTCTCCTGGATCTATTTTCCAGGTCAGTTGTTTTTCCAATGAGATGTTTCACATTATCTTCTATTTTTTTCAAATTTTTGGTTTTGTTTTCTAACTGCTGGTTTAACTCATAGTCATTCATTTCCCTGAACTCAGTTCTCTCTTTCAACGAATTATTTTGCTCAGCAAGCTTTTGAACCTTCTCCTCCATTTGACTAATTCTGCTTTTTAAAACCTCCTTCTCCTCATTGCCTCTTTGGACCTCTTTTTCCAATTGAGTTAGCCTTTTTTAAAAGATGTTATTTTCCTCAGCATTTTTTGACTCTCCTTTAGTAAATTGCTAACTTGTTTTTTAAGGTTTTCTGTTGCCTGAGTCCAATTTAAGTTCCCTTTGGAGACCTTGGAGGTAGAGGCCTTACCTTCCTCTGACAGTATGCCTTGTTCCTCTTCATCTGAAAGGATAGGAGGGGACACCTAAGAAAGTTATCTTCTATGGTCTTATTTTTTCCCCCTCTTTGGGCATTTTCCCAGCCAGTTACTTGACTTCTGAGTTTCCTCTCCACAATCACCTTGCCTCCAGTTCCACCAAGCCAGCACTTGGGGGCTGAGATTCAGATGAGCTGCTCCAAAGCCTCAGGGGCTTTAGCCAGGGGCAGGGCTGCTATTCAGTGGGTGATTAAGATCAATTGCTCAGGAAGGGGCAGGGCTGCCACACAGAGTTCATTTCCCTCAGGGGCTTTCTGATGAGACCTTCAACCATGGATGCAGGCTACTACCTGCTTTGGGACCCCCATCTGATGCTGCCTCTACTGCTGCCACCTGAGGAGGCCTGAATTATGGGGACACCATGCTCCATTCTAGGCCAGCTGAAAAGACCCTCTCACTGACTTTTGGCACCTGTGGGTTGAGCGATCTGTGTTGCTGCTGGAGATTGTTTCCCAGAAGCTTGCTTGGATCTGCTCCTTTCAGTGCTGTGTGGCCAAGGCGGGGCTGGGCTCTACTCTGCGTCTGGTGCCCAACAGACCTTTCCCCTCGGTCTTTCAGGTGTCTCTGGGATAGAAATCTCCTCCACTCCATTGTTCTGTGGCTTCTGCTGCTCTAGAATTTGTTGAGAGTTCTTCTTTACAGGTATTTTATGGGCTGTGGGGTAAGAGCTAGCATATGTGTGTCTTTCTACTCTGCCATCTTGGCTCCACCCCAGCTTCTCTTGATTCTTCTCTTTGAAAGTAACATTTTCTATTCAGCTCTGGCATTTCATCAGGAATGCTTGAAAGTCCACTATTTCATTGAATGACCATTTTCCCCCCCTCCAACTATTGTACTCAGTTTTGCTGGGTATGTGATTCTTGCTTGTAATTCTATCTCCTTTGACCTCTGGAATATCAAAGCCCTTTTATCCCTCAGTGTAGAAGCTGCTAGGTTTTACGTTATCCTGATTGTGATTCCACAATACTTGAATTGTTTCTTTCTGGAAGCTTGCAATATTTTCTCATTTACCTGGGAGCCCTGGAATTTATGTACAATATTCCTAGGAGTTTTCCTTTTGCTATCTCTTCAGGAGGCAATCTGTGGATTATTTCAACGTCTATTTTACTCTCTGGTTCTAGAATATTAGGGCAGTTTTCTTTGATAATTTCATGAAAGTTGATGCCTAAGCTCTTTTTTTTTATCTTGGCTTTCAGGTAGTCCAATAATTTTTAAATTGTCTCTGCTGGATCTATTTTCCACGTCAGTTCTTTTTCCTGTGAGGTATTTCACATTGCTATTTTTCATTCCTTTGATTTTGTTATAATTTCTTGATTTTTTATAAAGTCATTATTTCCATCTTCTCCATTCTAATCTTTAAAGAATTACTTTCTTCAGTGAGCTTTTGGACCTCCTTTTCCATCTGACCAATTCTGCTTTTTTTTCTCCTCGTTGGTTTTTTGGATCTCTTTTGCCATTTGGGTTAGACTAATTTTTAAGTTATTTTCTTCATCATCTGTTTGGGTTCCTTTTAGCAAGCAGTTGATTTGTTTTTCATGATTTGCTTGCGTCACTCTCATTTCTCTTCCCATTTCTCCCTCTACTTCTCTTACTTGATTTTCAAAATCTTTTTGAGTTCTTCAATGATCTGAGACCAATTCATATTTTTTCTTGGATGCTTGGATGTAGGAGATTTGACTTTACTGTCTTCTTCTGTTTGTATATTTTAATCTTTCATATCACCAAAGTAAGATTCTATAGACTGATGGGGATGTACTCTCAGACACATGATCCCTTCACAATCTGTGATCCTAGGTCTCTAGAAATAGCTACTTCCATTGCTCCCGCTGTTTCTGGGGCTGCCACAGGCTCCTCTGCCCCTTCTTCCACCTTGGGACTGGGACCAAATCACTCTAAGCTCTTACACAGATACAACAGTTTTTACACTGACCTTCCAATTTGTCCTTGGTGTTTTGAGGTTGTTAAGTCTGGAAATTTCCACAGGTAGGAGAGATTCATTCCCTCTCACTCTCCCACAGGCCTAGTCAGATTCTGTCTGTGCTGGGGCAGCTCTTGCTGGACTGCACTATGCTTCCAGTGTTGGGCAACAGAGGCTTACCAGTGACCTTCCAGTCTGTCTTGGGCTGGAAATTTGCTCAACACGGTCATTCTGTGGGTTCTGCAGCTGCAGAATTTTTAGAGTCAATTTTACAGGTATTTGCCTGGGCTGGTGGGAAGGGGAAGAGCTCTAGCAAGTCTCTGCTTCTACTTGGCCACCTTCACTCTGCCTGCCCCCCTCCCATGGTACAACTTTAAAAGCCAAGAAATAAGTAAACATCCAGAACAAAAATCCAAAAGAGAAAATGGACATAGATTTCTTATCATGGGGACAGGGAAGATCAAGGAACAAATTCAGAAGAGGATAACATCGTCAGTATTCTCCAATATGATACCTCAAAGGGGAATATTATCTGGTTTCAAGCCCAAAAGCCTTCTTGGAAGAGTTCACGCAGGATTGTAAAAGTCAAATAAGAGAGGTAGAAGAAAAATTTGGAAAAGAAATGAGAGCTATGCAAGATAGAATCAATAATTTGAAAAAGGAAAGGCAAAAATTGACTGCAGATAGTATTCTTAGAAATACAACTGGTCAAATTGGAAACAAGTACACTGAAGAAAACAACTGCTTAAAGAGTGTAATGAACCAAATGGAAAACAAGGTACAAAAGTTGACTGAAGAAACAACTTGCTAAAAATTAGACTGGGGTAAATGGAAGCCAATCACTCTATGAGACATCAAGAATGAGTCAAATAAAAACAAAAGGTTAAAAAATAGAAGAATATATAAGACAACTGGACCAGGAAATATAGTTCTGGAAGAGATAAATTTCAGAAGTATTCATGTATCTGAAAGCAATGATCAAAAAGAGCCTGGACAGCATCCTTCAAGACATCATCAAGCAAAACTGTGCTGATATCCTAGAATCAGAGGATAAAATAGTAATTGAATGAATCCATTGGTCACCTCCTGAAAGACATACCAAATTGAAAACACCAAGGAATATTGTATCCAAATTCCAAAATTACCAGGTCAAAGAGAAAATACTACACATAGCCAGAAAGAAACAAATTAGATAACGTGGAACCCCAGTCAGTATTATGCAGGACCTTGCAACTTCTACATTAAAATATTGGAATTTGTGGAATACTATGTTCTATAACCTAAAGGAGGTGGGATTGCAACCAAATATCCACTAGCCAGAGAAACTGAGCATACTTTTTCATGGGAGGAGATGTAAATTCAACAAAATAGGAGACTTGCAAACCTTCCTGATGAAATGACCAGATCTGAAATTTGATCCTCAGATACAAGACTTGAGAGGCATAAAAGGCAAACAGGAAATAAAAAAGCAACAAGTTATTATCAGACAGGATTTCTACCAGAAAGACTGGGATGGTCTAATATCAGGAAAACTATCAGCATATCTTACCATATCAACCACAAAAGTAACATAAATCATATTATCGAAATAGATGCAGAAAAAGTATTTGACAAAATACAACACACATTACTATTAAAAACAGTAGAGAACATAGAAATAAATGGAATCTTCCTTTAAATAATAAGTAGCATCTATCTAAAACCATGAGTAAGCATTATATGTAATGGGGATGAGCTGAAAGCATTTCAGTAAGATCAGGGGTGATACAAGGATGTCCTTTATTACCCCTGTTGCTCAATATTGTACTAAAAATGTTAGCTTTAGCAATAAGAGGAGAAAAAAAAGCTGAAGGAATTAAAATAGGCAGTGAGAAAACAAAGTTCTCACTCTTTGCAGATGATATGATGGTATACTTAGGGAATCAAGTTAAAAAACTACTTGAAATAATAAAACAAATTTAGCAAATTTGCAGGATGTAAAATAAACCCACATAAATCATTAACATTTCCACATGTTACTAACAATGCTCAGCAACAAGACATAGAAAAAAATTCCATTTAAGTTTTCTGTAGACATTAATAAATATTTGGGGGTTTGCCTGCTAAAACAAACTCAGAAATTACATGACAAAAATTAGAAAGCACTTTTCACACAAATAAAGTCAGATCTAAACACTTGGAAAGATATCAGCTGCTCATGGGTAGGCTGACCTAATATAATAAAAATGACATTTCTGTGTAAATATAAATCAAACTACCAAAAATTATTTTATAGAGCTAGAAAAAAATATACCAAAATTCAACTGAAAAAACAAAAGGTCCAAAATCTCAAGAAAGTTAATGAAAAGAAATGAAAGGGAAAGTGGCTGAGTTGTACCAGATCTTATATGTATTTTAAAACAGCAGTTGTGAAAACTACTTCGTACTGGTTAAGAAAAAGAGTGGTGGATCAGTGGAATAGGTTAGGTACACAAGACACAGTAGTCAATGACTGTAGTAGTAATCTACTGCTTGACAAACCCAAAGTCTTCAACTTCTGAACTAAGAACTCACTATTTAGCAAAAGCTACTGTGAAAACTGGAAAACAGTATGGCAGAAACTAGGCATAGACCAACGACTTACAGCCTGTACTAAGATAAAGTTAAAATGAGTATGTGATTAGACATCAAGGCCAATACTATAACCAAATTAGAAGAGCAAGGAATAGTTTATCTCTTACATTTATAGAGAAGTGAAGAATTCACGACCAAACAAGAGATAATGATCATTATGAAATGCAAAAGGGATTACTTTTGATTACACAAAATTCAAAAGTTTTTGCATAAACAAAGCCAACGTAACCAAGATTTGATGGGAAGCAGAAAGCTGGTAAACAATTTATACAGCATGTGCCTGTGATAAAAACCTCATTTAGAAAATATATAGAGAACTGATTCAAATTTATAAGTCATTCCCCATTTGATAAATGGTTAAAGGATATGAATAGGCTGTTTTCTGAGGAAGAAATTAAACTTATCTATAGTCATATGAAAAAATGCTCTAAATCAATATTGATTAGAGAATTGCAAATCAAAATGACTCTGAAGTACCATCTCATACCTATGAGACTGGCTAAAGAGAAAAATGATAAATGTTAGAGAAGTGGGAAAAATGGAATACTAAAGCATTGTTGATGGAGTTGTGATCTAATCCGACCATTCTGGAGATCACTTTGGAACTATGCCCAAAGGGCTATAAGTATGTGCGTATCTTTTTACCCAGAAATACCACTTCTAAGTCTGTATCCAAAAGACATCATAAAATAGGAAAAGGACCCACATGTACAAAAGTATTTATAGCAACTCTTTTTGTGGTGGGCAAGAATTGAAAATTGAAAGAATGTATCAACTTGGGAATGGCTGAACAAGTGACAAATGAATTTATGGAATGCTATTGTGCCATAAGAAATGATGAACAGGCTGATTTCAGAAACCCTGGAAAAACTTCATGAACTGATGCTGAGTGAAATGAGCAGAAGTAGGAGAACATTATATACAGTTACAGTGTGACGACTAACTATAACAGACTTAGCTTTTCTAAGCAATGCCAGGATCCAAGACAACTCCCAAGGACTCATGATGGAATATGCTATCGAATTACAGTGAGAGAACTTGGAGTCTGAATGCAGATTGAAGGATACCTTTTGCTCTCTTTTTTGTTGCTGTTTTGTTTTTTTTTCTTTCTTTTGGTTCCTCCCATTGGTTTAAATTCTTCTTTTTAATATCACTAATGTGAAAATATGTTTAATATAAGTATATATGTAAGCCTTGTATCACATTGCATGCCATCTTGGGTTGAGAGGAGGAGAAAATTTAGAATTCGGAATCATATGGAAGTGAATGTTGACAACTAAAGATAAATTAATTTATTAAAAAAAGGCAAAAAGGAGAATAATTCCCAGGTATTTGTTATTTTCCCATAAGATAGACTAGGAACTAATTATTTCTAACTGAAATTCATATATTCAGCCCAGGAGTCTATGGATTTGATGAATTTTTCTTAAACTAATTGTTCTAAATATTTCAACAATAATCCAATATGTCACTGCCACTGATGATAATCATATCGGTTGAGTTGACAAACTGGTACAGACACAAAAATTATTGGTATAATTCTCCTTTTGTATGCATGTAATTAAGTAAACTAATAAAGTGATAGCCAAACCAATAGTAAGTCATTTGTAAAGATGGATTTACTGTTGTTGAGTTATTTCATTTCATGACCCCATTTGGTGCTTCATTGTAAAGATACTTGACCCCCCTTTTCCAGTTCATTTTACAGATGAAGAAACTGAGCCAAACAGGGTAAAGTGACTTTTTCAGGGTAAGTGTCTGTGACCAGATTTGAACTGATTTATTGTATAACTTACAAAGTGCATTCCTTGCACAAACCACGTGAGGTGCTGAAACTGTGGGTATGGAATCTTCTTTTTACAAGACCAGTGAATTTTCACTAGCATTTGTCACCCTGAAATAGACTGACAAGCCTGAATAGCTCTTTGGGAGTTGATTCTCCTAGACTTAGTGTTACAAATAGTTATTGAATTGAAACTGAAATGAATTTTAGAGGTAATCTAGTCAAATGTTTATATTTTATAGATGTGAGCAAACCAAGGTACCAAAAACTTGTGACAACTTAAAGTTACAAAGCCAGTTAGTGGCAAAGCTAAGATTATAAGGCTGGTTTTCTGACTCCTAAATTGACATTTTGCCATCTGTTATAGCTAACTGAATATATGGTATTATGGCAGGCACATGTCACCACAAATGACATTCTAACTTCATCAATAATAGTGAGGTAAAATGACACTGGTAACAGTGTGGAGAACTTCTCTTAGCTGTATCATTAGCCAGAAAAGTGTACTTTCTCTTAGCTAATGATCAATGTGCAGGTTACAATGCTCATTCCTTGGTCATCAATCTCTTCTACACCTTACGCAGGGAAAGTAATGTGTGCATTTAAAAACCTAACACCATTTTGATTTGTATCACTGGATATCACTCGATTGGAATCACTGGTATCAAGAAGTATTCCTTTTTCTCATCTTCATCATTTTTATGTGTATGTGTGTGTATATATATATATGCATGTGCATATGCACCTATGCATATATGATTAGCAAAACTTTGCCTATCCCTGATTTACACAAAAATATAGAGAAATATAAAATTTCCTTAGTTGATATATGTTTTTAAATACAATGGGATTTGCTCTTCTATAGGATACACTCAGAATGGTTTTTGAAAGTATTTTACTTATCTTTGCTTTTCTGTTGTCTCTCAGCTCCTCCCACTGTGCGGATTGTACATTCAGGTTTGGCATGTAATATTGAGGAGGAGCGCTATTCAGAGAGAGTCTACACTATCCGAGAGGGAGAGACTTTGGAACTGACCTGCCTGGTGACAGGCCATCCACGTCCACAGGTGAGTCCTGAATAGTGACAAAGGAAATTCATTAAGAAATTTCCTAGGGAATTTTTGGACTCTTGTTGTAGTGCATTTAATTAAGTTTTATTTGCATACACATGTGCATGTGTGTATATGTGTGTGTGTGTGTGTGTGTGTGTGTGCACCTGATATGTGTTAGGCACTGAGCACTGGTGATATTAAGGTCAAAATGAAGTAGTGCAACAGTATCTTATTTCAAGGAACTTGCATTCTATTTAAAGAACTTATATGAATTCGTAGACAAAAATATTGTTTAAAACACATTAATTTCTAAGATGTGGATTTTGGTGTTTACTGATTCCTACTGTTTCTTCTAGTATAATTTATTTGCTGTTAAATGAAAACTCCCCAGTAAACCAAAGAGATCACAAAATTAAAAATTAGGGTCTGGGAATCTAATGTTCTTCTTCATCTCTTCATCTTGTATGGATACAAGTGAAAAATGTTGTTGTCTACTGGTCATCTTTAGCTCTTGCTAAATAACCAGTCTACCATTTTTTCCCATGGGTGGGGGAATGAAACAAGTGTTTAGTAGTGCCTACAATGTGCCAAGTGTAAAGTGTTAAACACTTTACCAATTATCTCTTTTGATTTTCACAGCACCCCTTAAAGGTAGGTGCTATGATTATCTCCATTTCACATCTGAAGAAACTGAGGTAGACAGAGGTTAAGTAACTTACCAAGGATCACACAACTAATAGGTGTCTGATGTTGTATTTTAACTCCAGGACCATCAGTTTATCCACTGTGCCACCGAGCTGGTGACATCCCTTATACATTGTCTTTGTACAAGTCTTGGTAATCTGTTTCATACCTCTCCATATGCAGTCATATATCATTTTTAGACTTTTGGTACCTCACTCTTTTGGTTACCCTCAACTTTACTTTTTCAGAATCTGTTGTATTATATGATTTGAAAGTACACAGAATAACCAGAAGAATATTGTTTAAAAGATGGGTTGTTACTCCTCCGGTATATTTTTTTTCCCTTTTTGCTCAGCTCTTGTTCACTTGCAGTGCTTAAGCAATATTTCTATATTAACAGATAAGTTCCTTGTGTCATCCAACAAACTTTCATAATCTGAAAAAAGGCATTCACCGTACATTTATTTTTTCCCATGTGGATAGTTAGAAATTTTTTTCAGTAATTATAGATCTTATTGAGAAGATTCTGCAACATCCTGTGATGATGTAATAAGCACAATATGATTCCCAAACAGGATACTTTGTAGTACATCATCTGTAGGAAATTCTTCTTTCACTGGGTTCTGCACAGAACAGTCTCTATTAAAGAAGAATATAGTACCCCGTTTAATGTTTTGCTTAATGCCAATAATCAGAGGATCATTGAACAAAGTATCTCTGATGTCACATTTTTCAAGGAATCTTGCATGGTTTTGACATACACATGGGAGAGCTTTTAAAGTAACATCTTGTTTTTATTAAATCTATACTTTTCAAAATGAGGAATTAATTATCATAATGGAATTTCACATCTATCATTCATTCACATTTCATCTTTCATTTACTTGAATGATCATAAATATATGCACTACTACAGAATAGCATTTATGAATACTTTGTCATTCCTTTTCCTTACTTTCACCAAGGATTCCTTCAGTGTGTTGATTATATTTTAGAGCTAAATTTATTATGATCTTAGATAAATCATTGTAAAAAATATGTGATGGCTATTTCTTATGTGAGGCATTCAGATGATTTAGTGGATAGAGTTTTGGGCCTGGAGTCAGGAAGTCCTGTGTTTATATTTGGCTTCAGATACTTACTAGCTGTGTGACCCCGGGAAAGTCGCTTAACCTCTGTTTTCCTTAATTTACTGGAGAAGGAAATGGCAAACCACTCCAGAATCTTTGCCAAGAAAACCCCAGTGGACAGTATTGGCATGCTGTGGTCCGTAGGGTCATGAAAAGTCAGACATGACTGAACATCAACATATTCTTTTAATAATAATAATGATGGCTAACATTTTTACAGTGCCTACTCTATACCAGGCACCTTGCTTAATGTAATTATCTCACTTGATCCTCACAACAACTTTGAGAAATTGGTGCTGTTATTATGCCGATTTGAAAAATGGTGAGAAAACAGAGGCAAACAGGGATTAAATGATTGTGGTTACACAGAGAGTTAAACGTGAGACCAAATTAAAACTCCTGTCTTTCCTGACTTTAGGCCCAGTGTCTAAACTTTATGCGTTTAAATCAGTAAATTCATTTAAAAAATACTTTAGTAACAGAAGTGAAAGCTGAGAATATATCTCAAGGTATAAGACTCTCAAGAAAATAAAACACCAGATGCAGAGAAAAGACTGGATATAAAGAAAATATTCCTTAATTTTTATTTAAATAGTATAAATCACGGAATCATTTAGGATAATTTTATTCAGTGATTTTGCTCTTAATGATAAGATCAATCTGATATTCCTTTCTGAAGATGATATGCTATTAACATATTATTATTATAACATATTATTAACATATGTATTAAATACTAGAGCATTACAAATCTTCCTATATGAGTTCAATAATCATTCAAAAGTGCTCAGCTTATCTAAAGAGAAACAAAACAAAGGTTGTGGTTGAAGTATTCATAGGAAGGAGTAGGGCATTCCATAAAGTTAGTATATTAGTATAAAATGATACAGATACATACATGGTATATATGTATTTCTCTATTATGTATATGTACATATCCACACACACAAATATATGATATATATACACACACACATATGTGTGTGTGTGTTCTAAAGCAATATTGCTTTTGAAAGGTATATCTTTGCTTGGCAAGTAAGTAAAGTACTTGCTGACTATTGTAATTTTTAAGCTATTTTGATCTTTTTGTTATGGCAATGCACATTTACACACACAGGCATGCATACATCTGTCTTTCTGTTTATCTATACTTCTAAATACATGCATACATATATGCATAAATAGGTGTATATACATATGCACATATACATACATGTAGATGCGTATATGTATATCTATATATCTAGATATGTATGTATATGTGTGTATATGTGTATGCATATATTTGTATATATGCATACACACATATATGCATGTATATATATATTTAGAAGTATAGATAGATAGTTAGAAAGATAGATAGATGCATGCATGCACACCATACACACACACGTGAAACAACACTAAATAGTGATTATTTGTCTTTTCCCCAGGAACCCTGAGGGTCTTTTCCCTTTTCCTCCCAGTTTGATTTTCTTTTCTTTTCTTTTCTTTTCTTTTCTTTTCTTTTCTTTTCTTTCCTTTTCTTTTCTTTTCTTTTCTTTTCTTTCCTTTCCTTTCCTTTCCTTTCCTTTCCTTTCCTTTCCTTTCCTTTTCTTTTCTTTTCTTTTCTTTTCTTTTCTTTTCTTTTCTTTTCTTTTCTTTTCTTTTCTTTTCTTTTCCTTTTTTTTATTAAAGGGGCCATCCCTTGAGCAACTACTTAAAGAAGTCTATTCATTGAATGAGTGTATCTCACTCAAAGTGAGAATGCTATAAGATCTTAGCCTGAAAGGACCAGAATCTCACATTGAATCCTGCGCCATCTCCAGGCATCCTGATGAATATCAGGCCACTGGACCCAGATGGCTCACGAAAAGAAAGTGAGGTTGGTGACCTTGCACAGCCCTCCCTCGCTCAAATCAAAGTCAACTGCAAGTCATGCCATCATTTTGTTGTCATGGTCCTCTCCGAGAAGGAAGGACAAACACTACAACAACATACACGAAATTTCATACGTCTTAGATAGTTTATCCAGTGATTTTGGTCTTCTTAATGGTGAGATTGTCCTCAAAATCCTAATGAGGATAGTATGTTGATTGTATTAAATGTCAGAATTAAGATAGTGAGATGTTTCTTATTTGGAAAAATGTACATGGCTCTCAATTACCTATGACTTCTCTCCAAATCAAAGGCTTATTTTTTAAAAGCACTGTTACTTCTACTGACACTATGTGGCTATAAAGCACAGATTGTCAGACCCACAGCTGCAGGTAGCCCAAAGGGCAGCAAAGAGATTCATTATGAGCACAAGAATGAGATAGATTACCAATGAAGAAGTACGCAAAAGTAGAGTAAAAAAGTGATCAAAAAGCAATTGGATCAGCAACATCATATGATGATCAACTATGAATGACTCAACTCTTCTGAGCAGCACAGTGATCCAAGACAAGTACAAAGGACTCATGAAGGAAAATGCTATCCACCCATATATAGCTAAATAACTCAGATCGAAACATATTTTTTCATTTATTTTATGCTTTCTTGTATTTTTTCTTTTGATCTGTTTTTTTCTTTTACAACTACGACTAATATAAAAATATTTTTACACGATAGCACTCTATAAATTATATCAAATTGCCTACCAATTTCAGAAGAGGGGAGGGAAAAACATTGGAACTCAAAATATTGTAAAACTGAATGTTTAAAATTTTCTTGACATGTAACTGGGGGGAAAATAAAATACTATTAAAAAAAGGAATTGGCATAGTAGTGGAGAAAGAAAGAAGGATTACCCATTTGCCCCATTAATATTCACACCATATCAAGAAATCTAAAGGAAGTCCTGTAATATGTTGAAATTCCTGTTGAGGATTCATGGAAGGACATGAACAAGAGTTCCACTGGATTCAAAGATTGTAACGGGTTAATACTGGCGCAATTATAAGGGGTATCAACACTAAGGAGATCACCAAAACAAAGGTGTAAACATAGTACAATTAGGAGGAATTGTGGAAACTTCATGGATTGTATCTTATCTTTACTTTCCCAAGTTAAGTAACATCATAATTGGAATAATGAATTTTTAACCAAGAATGGAAGTAAAAAGTATTGGAAGAGAGGAGCTTCAGTCTGCGTCTACTCCTTCTCAGGTCACTGTTGAGGTCTTGGAAATTTGGTACAATAGAGGAAGAAGAGACATAGACTTTTTCATGTGGTTCAATGTGGGTTGATAACCTGTATTGTTAAATGCAATGTGTTTTTCTTGACTTAAATTAAATTGTTAATTATTAAATTAGAACTCATGATTTCCTTTACCTTATGCTGATGTCCAACTGTTAGAAAATGGCAAAAGCAGAGGAGGAGGAGGAGGAGGAGGAAAGAGATAGAGAAAGAGAAAGAGAGAGAGAGAGAGACAGAAAGATAAAGAGAAAAACAGAGACAGAGAAACAGAGACAGAAACAGAGACAGACAGAGCAGAATACTTGTTTCTTGTCTTTAATATGTCATAACTTAAGGTTGAATGACCTTGAACAAGTTTTTAAACTTTGTTTATTTTTTCCTTCAGTGGAATCTAAACCCATATTGCATCACTAGGTCAAAAGGTGACCTGTGAGATGCTATTAAAAGACCAAGCTTTGGATGAATCAGTGTGATTTAAATAAATTGTCAACTACCCAGGCAGTTCCGATATTTCACTCTCCTGATCTGATGCTAACTTCCTATCCAGACTTCTCTTTTAATTGGCATTCTTGATTGTTTCAGTCCCTTAAATGTTGGTGCTTGACTTCCCAGTACCACTTCCACTTGATTTTAGTTTCTACTTGCTGTTTTAGATCCCATTCTCTTTCTTTCAGAGAAACATCATACATTCCCCATTTTGGTATTTTCATACATCCTAGTACATGAGATATCTGAGCAAGGCAGTGACTAGTAGCTGTTGTCATGGAGTCAGGGAGACCTGAGACACATATTAGCTGTGTGCTGGTGAGCAAGTGTCTCAACATGTGTTTTGGTTTCCTCAACTGTAAAACAGGGAAAATAGCACCTGCTTCTCAGGGTTGTTGTGAGGATCAAATAAGATAATATTTATAAATCATTTAAAATAATGCCTGGTACCTAAGAGATGCTTAATAAATATGTCTTTCCTTCCTTCCTTCCTTCCTTCCTTCCTTCCTTCCTTCCTTCCTTCCTTCCTTCCTTCCTTCCTTCCTTCCTTCCTTCCTTCCTTCCTTCCTTCCTTCCTTCCTTCCTTCCTTCTTTCCTTCCTATTGATCCTGTCTTGAATGAACTAAAAACAACGTTCTGGGCAAAGACTGACTCAGGTTAGTATGGTTGTTTAGGCTCGAAACTAAAACAAAATGAAAGTTGTAGACTTTTATCATTTAACAAATAAGTTTAATTAACAACAACATGGAAAATTGTCAAGTTGTCAACGTGGCAGGGTCAAGATGATGGAATAGCTGGAAGAAATGCTGCCTACATCTCCCACCACATCTCTTCTACAAAGATATAGAAAAGAGAACAGATAAAATTCTGATCATAAAATCCAAGAAAAAAAAACCCATGAATAATTTTTTTCCAGCCCAATTTGGTTTAGGGTGATAAACAGAGATATTTGTAGGCAAGGAGGAATGGATCTCATAAGGAGGATCCTGAACTTAGAGAATTTCAAGATCCAGGGATTGAAAGAGGGCCAAGACTGGGTACCAGGACAGGAATCACTGAGGCATAAAGAGTTGCTGGGGGATCTCTGAACTTCCACACAATGTAGGAATGATTACTCTCTGGCAGCTCTGCCTCTCATTACCCAGTTCTACATCTGGATGAAGATGGAATTTCACTTAGGGGTGGTAGAAAGAATTAGTAATAACCATGGTCCCTAACTGGTACTTGCTAAGAAGTGGAGTAGATTAGGTACATAATATAAAGCAGTAATGACAATATTAACCTAGTATGAGATAAATCTAAAGATCTAAGATTGTGTGACAAGAACTAATTATTTGACAAAAATTGCTTAAAAAACTGGAAAGTAGTTCGATAGAAACTAGGTATAAACAATATCTTATACTGTAGACTAAGAAAAATAGGTACACGATTTAAAGATAAAGGGTGATGCCATAAGCAAATTAGAGGCACATGGAATAAATTATCTGACATAGCAAACTCTCATAACATTAAATGTGAAAGATTAAACAATGCAATAAATCAAAAGAATGACAAATTTGATAAGAAAACAAGACTTTAAAATCTGTTGCATATAAGAAATATATTTAAAACCTCTGAAATTATCATCATGCTACCTGGCAAAGCAAAAACAAACACTAAAAAATTAATAGGATAAACAAGGAAAGGAACTATAAAAAATAAACCAGCACTATCATAAAATACATATATTCCAAATGTTTTAGCATCCAAATCCATAAGGAGACCTTAACTGAGCTACAAAAATGTATAAAAAGTAACACATTTGTGACAGAAGATATTAATGTTTCTCTCTCAGTTTGGATAAATCTAACAGAAAATTAAGCAAAAGAGAAAATATGGAACTGAACAAATTGGATTCTCTAAAGCTAAAGGACTTATGTGTCTTCTAAATAAGATTGCAAACACACACACACACACACATATATATATATATATATATATATATATAGTATGGATATATATATGCATATATATATATATATAAAATGTGTGTATACACACAAATACTTATGTATATACATGCACACACACTCAACATGCCAACCCAAATGAAAGCCTTGCAATAAAGTCTTAAATGGTTCAAAAGGAAATAAAAGGGATTTGTAATTATGTGAAAAATAAAATTATGAAACAACATACCAGAATTTCTGCAATGCAGCCAAAGCTCAGGAGGGAAGACATATCCCTACCTTATGTATACATTATATATTTGTATATGTATATGTGTATATGTATACAAACACACAAATGCACATCAGCAAAATAGAAGAGACAACATGCCAAAATTTATGAGATGCAGTACTTAATAGAAAATTTGTATCTTTAAATGCTTACATCGATAAAATAAAGAAAATATCAAGCAATTGGGCATGCAACTAAAAAAAAGCACTAGGAGTGAATTAAAAATCCCCAATTAAACTCCAAATTGAAAATTCTAAAAATCAAATGAGATTAGTAAAATTGAAATTAAAAAGCCATTGAATTAATAAATAAAACTAGAAACTGGTGTTATAAAAACAGTAAAATAGATAAATCTTCGATTAGTTTGAATAAGCAAAGAAAGAAGAAAAGCAAATTATTAGAATAAAAAAATGAAAAGAATGAATTCATTCCCAATGAGGATAAAATTAAAGCAATTTTAGGGCCTATTTTGTCCAATTATATTCCAAGACATCTACAATTCAAGCGAAATGGTTGAATGTTTACAAAAATATATCTGATCAGATTAACAGAATACTTGAATAACCCCATCTTAGAAAAGAAAAATTGAATCAGCCATCAATGAGTTTCCTAAGAAAAAATTCCTAGAAACAGGTGGATTCACTAGTGAATTCTACCAAATATTTAAAGAATAACTAATTTCAATAATATATGAACTATTTGGGAAAATAGGAAAAATTTAATAATACAAATATGACTCCAATATCAAAACAAGGAAGAGCAAAACTACCAGGAATTCACAACTACCAGAATGAGGTACTGTGAATAGCTAGAATGAAAGAATTGATTATCATGTAATCACAGTCATGAACACACAAGATTTAGCAGCCATCTCACAAATAAATAAAGAGAAGGCATAGGATCTCACATTGTAACCAAGAATAAACTGATTATAACCTTCTTTTTGTTAATAATTAATTTATTTTTAGTTTTCAACAATCACTTCCATAACTTTTAAATGTTTCCCCCTCTGTCACCCCTTTCTTCCCATGATGGCATGCAGTTTTATAAGGGTTCTACACATACATTCTTATTAAGCACATTTTCACATTAGTCACCTTGCATAGAAGAATTAAAACAAATGGGAGCAACCATGAGAAAAACCCAAACAAAACAAAACGTAATACAAGAAAAAATATTTTGAGTTCCAGCTCTGTAGTCGTTTCTTTGGATATGGATGACATTCTGCATCAAGGGTCCTTTGGAAATGTTTTAGGACTTGGCATTGCTGTGAAGGGCCAAATCTATTATAAACAGTTCTCACAAGCTGTGGCTGTTACTGTGTATAATGTTCTCCTGGTTCTGCTCATTTCATTCAGCATCAGTTGATATAAATCTTTCCAGGTTTTTCTGAACTATCTGTTCGTCATTTCTTATAACAAAATAGTATTCCATTACATTCATAAACCACAACTTGTTCAGCCATGCCCCAGTTGATGGGCATCCCTTCAATCTGCAGTTGTTGGCCACCACAAAAAAGTTGCTTTAAATATTTTTATACATTGAGTCTTTTTCCCATTTTATGATTTCTTTGGAATACAGTCCTAGCAGTGGTATTGCTAGATCAAGGGGTATGCACGCTTTTATAGCCCTTTGGGCATAGTTCAAAGTTGCTCTCCAACATGGTTGGATCAGCTCACAACTCCACCAATGAATTAGTGTTCCAACTCTCCTACATCTTCTCCAACATTTATCATCTTCCTATTTTGTCATATTAGTCAATCTGATAGATTTGATGTGGTACCTGAGAGCTGTTTTGATTTGCATCTCTCTAATCAGCAGTGATTTATAGAACTTTTAAAATGACTATATATAGCTATAATTTCTTCCTCTGAAAACTGCCTGTTCATATCCTTTGACCATTTATCATTTGGGAATGGTTTATATTCTTATAAATTTGACTTAGTTCTTTGTGTATTTTAGAAATGAGGCCTTTATCACATAAACTATTTGTAAAAATTCTTTCCCAGTTTTCCACTTCCCTCCTAATTTTGGTTGCATTGTCTTTGTGCAAAAGCTTTTCAATTTGATGTAAACAAAATTATCTATTTTTCATTTTCATAATGTTCTCTATCTCTTGGTAATAATTTCTCTATTCTCCATAAATATGACAAGTACAGTATTCCTTTCTCCACTAATTTGTTTATAGTATCAGCCTTTATACCCAAATCATATACCCATTTGGACTTTATTCTTGTGTACGGTGTCAGGCATTGGCCTATGCCCAAATTCTGTCACAGTATTTTCCAGCTTTCCAAGAAATTTTTGTCAAACAGTGAGTTCTTATCTCAGAAGCAGGGGTACTGGGGTTTTTCAAAAAAATAGGCCGTTGTAATCATTGCTTACTCTGTCATGTGTACCTAACCTGTTCCACTAATCAACTCATCTATATCTTAGTCAGTACCAATTGATTTTTGTGATTGCTACTTTATAATACCATTTAATATCTGGTATGGCTAGGCCAACTCCCCTAGCAAGTTTTTTCATTTATTCCCTTGATATTCTGCACCTTTTGTTCATCCAGATGAATTTTGATGCAATTTTTTTCTATCTCTATAAAATAAGTTTTGGTAGTTTGATTGGTATGGCATTGAATAAGCAAATTAGTTTAGGTGGAGTTGTCATTTATTATATTACCTCAATCCTAATCATAAGAAAATTATGCTTTTCCAATCATTTAGATCTGAATTTATTTGTGTGAAGTGTTTTGTAATTGTGTTCATATAATCCCTGGATTTGCTTTGGCAATTTACTCCCAAATATTTTATAATGTCTGTAGTAACTTTGAATGATATTTCTCTTTCTATCCCTTGCTTTTGGGCTTCGTTAGTACTACATAAAAATGCCAATGATTTATGTGTGTTTATGTTGTATCCTGCTACTTTGGCAAAGTTGCCTCCTTCACTCAAAACAAAATCAAGTGCAAGTTATGTCGTTGTTATGATGTTATGTTCCTCTTCGAAGAACATCCTTCATGGACAGATGCAATGCTTGCTGATGTTTTTAGGTAGATATTGTTTATTATTTTGAAGAAAGCTCTATTCATTCCTATGCTCTCCAAAGTTTTCTATGGGAATGGGTGCTGTATTTGCTCAAAAGCTTTTTCTACATCTATTGAAATAATCATATGATTTCTATTAGTTTTGTTTTTGATATGGTAAATAATGCTGATAGTTTTCCTGATATTGAACCATCCTTGAATTCATGTTATAAATCTTACCTGACCATTATGTATTATTTGCATGATAAGTTGCTGTAATTTTTTGCTAATATTTTATTTAACATTTTTTCATCTATATTGATTATGGAAATGGGTCTGTAGTTTTCTTTCTCTGTTTTGGCTCTTCCCAGTTTAGGTATTAGTACCATATTGGCATCATAAAAAGAATTTGGTAGGACTCCATGAATTTTCCCAGATAGTCTGTATAGTATTGGAATAAACAGTTCTTTAAATATTTTTTACAATTTGCTTGTAAATCCATCTGGCCCTGGAGATTTTTTCCTAGGGAGTTCATCGATGGCTTGTTCAAGTTCTTTTTCTGAGATGGGGTTATTTAAGTATTTTACTTACTGTTCTTTAAATCTCAGCAATTTATATTTTTGTAAATATTCATCCATCTCACCAGTATTGTCAAATATGTAAGCATCCAATTGGGCAGAGTAATTTCTAATCATTGTTGTAATTTCCTCTTCATTAGAAGTGAGTTCATCCTTTTCATTTTTGATACTGGTATTTTTTTTAAACCAAATTGATCAAAGGTTTACCAATTTTATTTTTTTTTCATAAAACCAGTTCTTAGTTTTATTCATTAGTTCATTTTTTTAATTTAAATTTTATTAATCTATCCTTTGGTTTTCAGTTTCTTCTTTTTCTAGCTTTTTCAATTGCATGCATCATTTTGATCTCCTTTTTCTCTATTTTACTCATGTACGCATTCAGAGATATAAAACTTCCCCGAAGGCCTGCTTTTGCAGCATCCCATAAGTTCTGGTAGGTTTTCTTGTTATTGCCATTTTCTTGAATGAAATTATTGATTTATGTCTATTATTTGTTGTTTTACTCACTCATTCTTTAGGATTGAATTATTTATTTTCCAGTTAATTTTTGATCTATCTTTCCATAGCTCTTTATTACATGTAATTTTTATGGCATCATGTTCTGAAAAGGATACATTGACTCTGTGCTATGTACCACTGAGACAAAGGCTTATTTCTTTCTATCTCCATTCAGTTTTCTCCAGTGGTCTATCATATCCACTTTTCCCAGAATTCTATTCATCTCCTTAACTTCCTTTTTGTTTATTTTGAGGTTAGATTTATCAAGTGCAGAGAAGGAGAGGTTGAAATCCCTCACTAATATCGTTTTGCTGTTTATTTCTCCATGTGAGTTCCTTACCTTCTCCTCTAAAAATTTGGATATTATACCACTTGGCGCATATACATTAAGTAGTGATAATATTTCATTGTGTATGGTGCCTTTTAGCAGAATACAGTCTCCTTTCTTATCTCTTTTGAATAGATAGATTTATTTTTGCTTTTTCTGAGATTAGGATTACTACCCCTGCTTTTTTTTTTTTTACATCAGCTGAAGCAAAATATATTCTGCTCTAGGTTTTTACCTTTACCCTGTGTATATCACCCTGTTTCAAATGTGTTTCTTGTAAACAACATATTGTAGGATTATGGTTTCTAATCTGTTCTGCTTTCAGCCTCTATTTTATGGGAGAGTCCATTTCATTCATAGTCAAAGTTATGATTACTATTTATGTCTTTCTTTCCATCCTATTTCCCCCTTGTTTATGCTTTTATTTCTCCCTTCTCCCTCCCCCTCCTCAAGATTTTTCTTTCGATAATTCTGCCCTCTTTTCTATCAATACCCCTCCGTTTTCCTTTACTATTTCTTTCCTTCCTTCTAACCAACCCATCCCTTTCCTCTCCCCTTTCCCCCACTACTCTCTGAAAGGCACGTTAGATTTCTATATTTACTGAGTATGTTGTTCTCTCCTTGAACCAAATCAGATGAGCATAAAGTTCGAATAATGCTTTTCTCCCTCCCTTCTTTCCCTCTCTTATAAAAAGTTTTTGTGCCTCTTCATGTGATGTAATTTACCCTATTCTACCTCCTCCTTCCCTTTTTTGCATTACAATCCCTTCACATGCTTTAATTTCATTTTCTATCTTCACATCAATTAGTTTGCACCCACTGTCTTTACCTATGTATATTCCTTTCTAATGTAATAATAAATATACAATTCTCAAGATTAACAAGTACCATCCTCAGATATAGGGATGTAAATAGTTTGCCTATACTGAAAACAATTTTTCCCCCATTTACCTTTTCATGCTTCTCTTGAATCTTGTATTTGAAGATCCAGATTTCTATTGAGCTATAGCCTTTTTATCAGCAAGGTCTGAAAATCCCTCATTTCACTGAATGTCTGTCTCCATGCCTGAAATATTATCCTCAGTTTGGCTGGGTAATTGATCCTTGGTTTTATTCCAAGCTCATTTGTCTTATGGAATATCTCATTCCAAGCTCTCAGATCTTTTAATGTAGATGCTGCAAGTCCTATGTGAGCCTGACTGTAGTTTCTTGATATTTGAATCATGTCTTTCTGGCTACTTACAGAATTTTCTCCTTGACAAGATAGGTCTGGAATTTGGCAACAATATTCCTTGGTGTTTTCAATTTGGAATCCCTTTCAGGAGGTGATCAAGGGATTCTTTAAATGATGGTTTTGCCCTCTGTATCTAGGACTTCAGGGCAGTTTTCCTTGATGATTTCTTTTTTTTTTTCATCATGGCTTTGCACGGGACCAGTCATTCTTAGATTTTCTCTCCTGGATCTATTTTCCAGATCAGTTGTTTTTCCAGTGAGATATTTTACATTTTCTTCTATTTTTTCATTTTTAGGTTTTATTTGACTGATTCTTGATGCCTCATAGAGGCATTAACTTCTATTTGCCCAATTCTAATTTTTAAAAACTTGTTTCTTCAGTTATCTTTTGTACTTCCTTTTCCATTTGTTCAATTTTTCCAGGTAAATTTTGGACCTTCTTATCCATTTTGCCAATTTTACTTTTTCATGAACTCTTACCTTCAGAGAATTCTTCTTTTTCATTTTGTCAATTGTATTTTTAATACCATTAGACAATTTTTCTTCTACCTCTCAAATTTGTTTTTTAAAATTTCTCTTGAGCTCCTCCAAGTGTGCTCTTTGGTCTTGAGACCAGTTTACATTCTTTCTTGAGGTTTTAGATGTGAGTACAGTGTCAATGCTGTTCTCTTCTGAATCGGTATTTTGATCTTCCCTGTTCCCATTCTATTTTTTTTTCCTGCTCATGGTGTTTGCCTTTTCCCCTGCTTTTAAAGTGGATCTCTGCTTCTGGGGCACAGAGGGTTCTGTCCCACATTTCTTATGCTGGGAGTTTGGAGCCTGGTTTCTGGCTTTTTGTGTTGTGGCCTCTGGTTCTTTCAACCCGAAACTATATAATACTAAAACTTACCTGGTGTTAAACTGGCTGGTGTGTGCCAAGGCTGAGGTCATGTGAAGTCTTCCTAAGTTCCCCCAGGGTTACACTAAAGTCATTGGTGTGAGATATGGGAGCAGGGTGATCTGGTGACTGGAGGTTTCCTCCTCCCCCAGGGCTCAGCTAGAGCACAGATAGGTTCAGCAGCTGGTGGACCCTGTCTGTGCTTGTGTTTGCCTAATTACCCTGCATGTGCTAAGGCACGCATGGAGTCCTGTGTTGGTGCTTACTTGGCTACACCCTCTGGGGCTCAGGATCTTTTTTTAAAGTTTTTATTGATATTTTTTGATTCTTACATAATTACAATTTTCCCAGGTATCCTTCTGCCTTCTGAAGAGACATTCTAGACGACAAAGAGTACTTTTAGAGAGTCAAAAAATTTCAATACAATTGATCAATATATTGAAAAAAATTGGAAACCTTCTGGGTGTGTAGTATCTGTATACCTCCCACCTCCATGAAGGGATGGATTGGGAGTGTCCTTTCCTATTTCTTCATTCAGAACATATGTGATCTTTTTAATTCTGTTACATTCACTTTTGATTTGTTGGTGTTTGTCCTTTCCATTTATATTGCTGTAGTCATTGTGTAGATAGTTTTCTTTGTTTTGCTTTTTTCAGTTTTCATCAGTTCAGATAGATCTTCCCAGGCTTTTCTATATTCATCACATGTATCTTTTCTTATAGCACAACAGTATTCTATTCCATTCCATCCACAGCTTGTTTAATCATTCCCCAGTCGATGGGGAGCCACTTTGTTTCCAGTTATAAGCCATCACAAAAAGTGCTACTGTAAGTATTTTGGATAAATTTTCTACTTTTATGTAGGATATCACTATTCTTCCAATCACCCAGGCCTGAAATTTAGATATCCCCCTTGACTCATCACTCTTAGTCACCCCACATATCAATAAATCTCTTTCTGAATATTGTTAGTTCCACCTTCATATGCACCCCTTCTGCCTTGCACTTAATGTGGGCCCCCATCACTTTCTGCCCAGGCTGCTGAGATGCTCTGCTGGTTGGTCTGTCTGCCTCAGATGTCTTCTCTCTCTTTTTTCTTTTTTTATGTTTATTTATTTATTTTTTATTTTCAACATTCATTTCCACAAAATTTTGAGTTCCAAATTTTCTCCCCATCTCTCCCTCCCCACCCCACAATGCCTTGCATTCTGATTACCCCTTCCCTCACTATGCTTTCCCATCTATCAAAGCCCTCCCTTCCCTTATCCTCATCTTCTCTCTTTTCTTGTAAAGCAAGATAGATTTTTATATCCCATTACCTGTGTTTCTTATTGCAAAATCATTTCTCAACATTCATTCCTAAAATTTTGAGTTCTAACTTCTCTCCCTTCCTTCCTCTCCACCAATTCCCATTGAGAAGGCAAACAATTCAGTATAGGCAATATATGTGTAGTTTTACAAAAGACTTCCATAATAGCCACATTGGGTAGGACTACCTATATTTCCCTCCATCCTATCCTGCCCCCATTTATTCTATTCTCTCTTTGGACCTCTTCCCTCCCCAAAAGTGTTTGCTTCTAATTACTTCCTCCTTCCATTTGCCCTTCCTTCTATCATTCCCCCCCCACTTGTTCCCTCCTCCCCTACACTTCTGTAGTGTAAGATAGATTTTTCATACCAAATTGAGTGAGCATGTTATTTCCTCCTTAAGCCAAATATGATGACAGTAAGCTTCACTTTTCTGCTCTCAGTTCTCCCCCCTTTTCCCCTTCACTGAAAAAGCTTTTTCTTGCCTCCTTTATGTGAGATAATTTGCCCCATTCCATTACTCCCTTTCTCCTCACAATATATTCCTCTCTCACCCCCTAATTTTATTTTTTTAGATATCATGCCTTCTTATTCACCTAATCCTGTGCTCTATGCTTCTCTCTCTCTCTCTCTCTCTCTCTCTCTCTCTCTCTCTCTCTCTCTCTCTCTCTCTCTCTCTCTCTCTCTCTCTCTCTGTATAATCCCTCCAACTACCTATATTCTGAGAAAAAGTCTCAACAGTTTTAAATATTATCTTTCCATGTAGGAATGTAAACAGTTCAAATTTAGTAAGTTCCTTATGATTTCTCTTTCCTGTTTACCTTTTCATGCTTCTCTTGATTCTTGTGTTTGAAAGTCAAATTTTCTTTTCAGCTCTGGTCTTTTCATCAAGAATGCTTGAAAGTCCTCTATTTCATTAAATGACCACTTTTTACCCTGAAGTATTATACTCAGTTTAATGGGGTAGGTGATTCTTGGTTTTAATCCTAGTTCCTTTGACTTCTAGAATATCATATTCCAAGCTCTTCGATCCTTTAATGTAGAAACTGCTAGATCTTGTGTTATCCTGATTGTATTTCCATAATATCCAAATTGTTTTTTTGTAGCTGCTTACAATATTTTCTCCCTGACCTGGGAACTCTGAGATTTGGCTACAATATTCCTAGGAATTTCTCTTTTTGGATCTCTTTCAGCAGTGATCAGTGGATTCTTTCAATATTTATTTTGTCCTCTGATTCTGGAATCTCAGGGCAGTTTTCCTTGGTAATTTCATGAAAGATGATATCTAGGCTCTTCTTTTGATCATGACTTTCAGATATTCCCATAATTTTTAAAATTGTCTCTCCTGGATCTCTTTTCCAGGTCAGTTGTTTTTCCAATGAGATATTTCACATTATCTTCCATAGTCTTATTTTCCCCCCTTTTGGGGGTATTTTTCTAGTCAGTTTCTTCAATTTTGAGTGATTTGTCAAGAGGAGGGTGTATTCTGGGGACCTCCAAGTTTTCAGTTCTTCAAGGTGGCACAATCAAGGGAAAGGAGTTTACTCCTCTCCTGGCTTGCACACTGGTCTGGGAGCAATCAAAAACTTTTTTGCCCAGAATCTGAGAGTAGAGTTTCCTCTCCACAACCACCTCAAAATCCACCACACCAGTGCTCTTCCTCATCCCAGGGCTGGGATCAGTGCTGATTCAGAGCAGTGCTCACTTATCCCAGGAACTTTAGGGGGAGAGCTCCCAATAATGGCTGCTGCCAGTGGTCCAGACTATGTTCTCTTCTTACCTAGATGAAAAAGTTTTCTCACTGCCCTTTGAAGGTGTCTTTGGCATTTATGAGCAATTCTGGGAACTATTGCTGCTGGTGGCTCCCTGAAGCCTATTCCAGGTCCTGTCCCTGCTGCACTGAGTGGTCCAGTCTGGGCTGCGCTCTGCTCAGCACCCAGTGTGATATGCCTTTCCTGTCAGCATTCCAGGCTGTCTTGGGCTCACAATCTCTTTCACTTTGTCATTTTGTGGCTTCTGCTACTCTAGAATTTGTTTAGAGTCATTTTTTACATGTATTTTATGGGCTATGTGGGGGAAGTTTTACAGGTCAGTGTTTCTACTCCACCATCTTGGCTCCACCCCCATGTATTACTCTTTTTATGATAAAAAGACCTCAGAAGTCTTCTCACTGCGGTCCATCTTCCTTGAAGTTCATCTCTCAAGTTGAGTTTTCTAAAGTTCAGATCACTCAGGCTCAGGATCTTTTTCTTGTCCACTTAAGTGGTTCTTGTTGGAACACTTCCAGTCCTATGCTGGACCTCTTCAGCCACAGCACAAGGGACTCTTCCCACTTGTCTCCTAGTCTCCAGACCTAAAAAACTCTTTACACCTTCTGCTGGCTCCACTTATCTAGGATCTTTCCTGGGGCAATATTCTCTGGATTTTCCAAGTTTAACAAGGGAAGGGTGAGACCACTTGCAGTTTGCTCTGTCATCTTGACTCTCAGAAGTTCAAGTAAATGACTTTCAGACATTTAGTCTGTGGGAAGATCACCTCAGGAGTGGCAACTCTTGTTACTGTGGCCCCTGTGCTTCTATCTCACTCAGTTCCATTGGACTCTTGTCCTGGGTTGATCTGCTTGGAAATCCACACTGACACTTTTGATTTAGTCCATCTTTCCTGCTCTATTATCTGCTTATAACCTTAATGTGGAAAATGGACCCTCAATGAAGTAGAAGACTTTCAAACATTCCCGATGTTAAGACCAGAATATTTGTTATATTAAACATATACATTAAAGCAAAGCATAAAAAGTAGACATGAGTAAAAATTTTAAAAAGGTAATAAGCAAGTTTAAAAGTTTTGTATTCTTATATAATGAGAAAATGAATACAACCTCTTGGAACTTTAACATCAGGGATTCCATAGGGAGTCTTAACTGTAAGGTTGGGTATTATTCTATTATGTTTGGATGATGTCAAAAGAAGAGGAGAAGAGTGGAGAAGAGGAATGTGTTGGTAGAAGGAAAAAGAGAGAGAAAATAGAGGAAATTATCTCTAATAGTTACAGTGACCAAGAATGAGTTTATACAGCAGAAAGGGAAGGGGATAACTCTTAATCTTCACTCTTATCTGAACTGATTAAAAGAACAAAACATACATTTACACATATTTGGGCAGAGAAATGTATATTACCAAACAGACTAATATGAGGGAAAGGGAAGTTAAGAGAAAAATGAGGGTAGATAGCTAATGTTCAGCAATCTCTTAAAGAGGAATGAGGAAAGAAAGAGATGGAAAAATATAGAATAGGATTATGAAATCATAGACAGCAAAAATGTGAATGTGAATAATGATGAATATGAATTTGAATATGAATGTGAATGGGAAGCTCTCACCCATAAAAGAGAAGAAATAAGAGAATGCTTTAGAAATAATACTCCAACAATATGCTATTTATAAGGAATAGACTTCAAACAGCAAAACACAGAGACTTAAAATAAAGAGGTCAGAATATATTATTCTTTAGCTAAAGTAAAAAAGAATCATGGCAGGAATCATCATCTTAGACAAAGTAGTAGGATAAAATTGGTTTTATATTTCTCTTTTAGAGATAAACCTTATAAATATATTTTGCTAGAAGATACCATAGAAGCTAAAAGAATATCAGTACTAAATACATTGCAAACCAAATGAGATAGCACCTGTATTATTAAATAAAAGTCAAATGAGCTATAGGAGAAAGTAAACAGTGAATCTATAATAGTGGGGGACCTCAATTTCCTTAAGAGGAATCTAGGTGGTTCAGTGGATAGAGTGCCAATCCTGAAGTCAAGAAGATTCCTCTTTCTGAGCTCAGATCTGGCTTCAGACATTTATTAGCTGTATCAGTCTGGAGAAGTCACTGTCTGTCTAAATTTCCCCATCTGTAAAAAGAGCTGGAGAAAGAAATGGCAAGCCACTTCAGTGTCTTTGCCAAAATAAAATAAAACAAATAAATAAAAAAACACAAATGAGGCCACAAAGAGTCAGAAATGACTGAAACGAATGAACAGGAACAATCAATTTGCTTTTCTCAGACCTAGATAAATTTAACTTCCCCGCCCCAAAGAAAAAGAACAACAAAACAAAGAAACATAATTAAGAAGATGAATAGAATTTTAGAAAAGCTAGATACACTTGTTCTCTGGACTATGTTAAATAAGAATAGAAAGGAGTAAACCTATTTCTTGGCTACTCATGGAAACTTCACAGAAGTTTATCATGTATTAGGGGAATAAAAGTTCCACAAATGCAGAAAAATTAAAATGTCAAAGGTACCATTTTTGAATCACAATGCAATAAAATGACATTACATAAATGACCTTTTCAGAATGTATTAAAAATGAATGGAAACTAAAGAATTTAACCCCAAAGTATAGATGGCTCAAAGAACAAATCATAGAAACAATTAATAATCTTAAGATATAACAGAAGTGGTGTAATGTAGCCAAAACTGTACTTATACCTCTAAATACATACATCAGTGAAATAGAGAAAGAACATATTGACAAATTGGGCATGCAACTAAAAAATAAAAAAAAAGACCTAAAAATCAAAATTAAAAAAACAAACATTAAATTACAAATCTTAAATATCAAAGGATAAATTAACATAGTATGAAATACTTGACAGTGCTTTAATTGAAAAGATATGTGTGTGTGTGCGTGTGTGTGTGGGCTTGTTGTGTTGATTCTATGATCTACAAAATCCTGAGGAGAAAACAGAAATAAGGTGAGAATGGGTTACTTTCTTGAATTACATTGTGTTCTTTTATGAGGAAATCCCCCAAATGGGGGTTTATCTGTGAAATCTGTGGGGAAATGGAAGTTATTTAGCATTTTGAAAGGTTGTTTCCTGCGATAGCTGAAGAGAGACAAAAAGGAAAGACTAATTTGAGTAAGATGTTTTCTCTAGTTCATTAAAAAAAATAAATAATAGTAATCTAGAGAGACTCTCTAGATAATCAATGAATAAACATGAACTTACAAGTTTATTAATGAGAAATAATTTACTGGTCTATTCTAATGTTTCTATAGAGTCCAGAAATTAAAATTAAATATAAAACAATGAGCCAAGTTGCAAGCTGAACATGGTCGACCTATGAGTGCATGTGATCTGATCCCCAAATAACTTTCTACGCATGGGGTTGCCAACTACCTTTATATTTGTGTGTCTCCCTTGAGAGACTGCTTCCTTGAGAATAGGGTTATTTCACTTATATCTTTGTATGCCAAGCCCTAGTAATGTTTCCAAAACAGAGAAAGTTCTTAATAAGTGCTTATGGTTTCATCATTTATTTTAATCTTGGTATTGTTTCATCTCTGCATACTACACCTCTTGCGACTTACTCTCCCAATTGCTACTTGTGCTGACTGGTCAGAGAGCAGCTGATTATTCTCCTCAAGAGTTCTTTTTTTTTTTTTAACATGATAACTTTATTATGTATTTAATTTTTTTAAATATAAATTTATTTATTTAACTTTTTACATTGATTTTCACAAAATTTGGGGTTCCAAATTTTCTCCCCTTTTCTCCCCTCCCCCATCCCAATACACCGAGCATTCTAATTTTCCCTATCGCCAATCTGCCCTCTCTTCCATCATCCCTCCCTTCTCTTGTCCCCATCTTCTCTTTTGTCATGTAGGGTCAGATGACTTTCTATTCCCCATTACCTGTATTTCTTATTTCCTAGTAGCAACAACAATACTAACCAGTTGTTCCTAAAACTTTGAGTTCCAAATTCTCCCCATCCCTCCCTCCCCACCCATTCCCTTTGGGAAGGCAGGCAATTCAATATAGGCCATATCTGTGTAGTTTTGCAAATGACTTCCATAATAGTCGTGTTGTGTAAGACTAACTGTATTTCCCTCCATCCTATCTTGCCCCCCATTGTTTCTATTCTGTCTTTTGATCCTGTCCCTCCCCAAGAGTGTTGACTTCAAATTGCTCCCTCTTCCCATTGCCCTCCCTTCCATCCTCCCCCCAACCCTGCTTATCTCCTTCCCCCCTCTTTCCTGTATTGTAAAATAGGTTTTCATACCAAAATGAGTGTGCATTTTACTCCTTCCTTTAGTCGAATGTGATGAGGGTAAACTTCATGTTTTTTTCTCAGGTCTCCTCTTTTTCCCTCCACTAAAAAGTCTCCTGCTTGCCTCTTGAATGAGATATAATTTACCCCATTCTATTTCACCCTCTCTCCTCCCACTACATTTCTCTCTCATCGTTTACCTTAATTTCTTTTAAGATATGGTCCCATCCCATTCAATTCACTCTGTGCTCTCTGTCTCTGTATGTGTGCATGTGTGTATGTGTGTGTGCATGCACACGTGTACGTGTGTGTGTGTGTGTGTGTGTGTGTGTGTGTGGTCCCACCAACTATCCAGATACTGAAAAGTTTTAAGAGTTACAAATATTGTCTTTCCATGTAGGAATGTAAACAGTTCACCTTTGGTAAATCCCTTATGACTTCTCTTTGCTGTTTGCTTTTTCATGCTTCTTCTCATTCTTGTGTTTGAAGGTCAAATTTTCTTTTCAGCTCTGGTTTTTTCATCAAGAATGTTTGAAAGTCCTCAATTTCATTGAAAGACCATATTTTCCCCTGAAGCATTATACTCAGTTTTGCTGGGTTGGTGATTTTTGGTTTGAGTCCTAGTTCCTTTGACTTCTGGAATATCCTATTCCACGCCCCTCAATCCCTTAATGTAGAAGCTGCTAGATCTTGTGTTATCCTGATTGTATTTCCACAATACTGGAATTCTTTCTTTCTAGCTGCTTGCAATATTTTCTCCTTGACCTGGGAATTCTGGAATTTGGCCACAATGTTCCTAGGAATTTCTCTTTTTGGATCTCTTTCAGGTGGTGATTGATGGATTCCTTCAATACTTATTTTGCCCTCTGTGTCTAGAATCTCAGGGCAGTTTTCCTTGATAATTTCATGAAAGATGATGTCTAGGCTTTTTTTTTGATCATGGCTTTCAGGTATTCCCATAATTTTTAAATTGTCTCTCCTGGATCTCTTTTCCAGGTCAGTTGTTTTTCCAATGAGATATTTCACATTCTCTTCCATTTTTTCATTCTTTTGGTTTTGTTTTTTGATTTCTTGGTTTTTCAGAAAGTCATTAGATTCCATCTGTTCCATTCTAATTTTGAGAGAACTATTTTCTTCATTGAGCTTTTGAACCTCTTTTTCCCTTTGGCTAATTCTGCTTTTGAAAGCATTCTTCTCCTCATTGGCTTTTTGAACCTCTTTTGCCATTTGAGTGAGCCTATTTTTCAAGGTGTTATTTTCTTCAGCATTTTTTTGGGTCTCCTTTAGCAAGGTATTGACCTGTTTTTCATGCTTTTCTTGCCTCTTTCTCATTTCTCTTCCCATTTTTTTCTCCACCTGTCCAACCTGATTTTCAAAATCCTTTTTGAGCTCTTCCATGGCCTGAGCCCAATGAATATCTCTTTTGGGTGTTTGGGGTACAGAGACCTTGACTTCTTTGTCTTTCCCTGATGGTAAGCGCTGTTCCTCATCATCACAAGTGAATGGTGGGAACATTGGTTCCCCAAGAAAGTACCCTTCTATAGTCTTAATTTTTTTTCCCTTTTCTGGGCATTTTCCCAGCCAGTTACTTGACTTCTGAGATTCCTCTCCAACCCTGCCTAGATCTGCCCAGCTAGTGCTTGGGGTCTAAGATTCAAATGCTGCTCCCCAGCCTCGGGGCTTTCAGTGGCCAGCGTGGCTGCTATTCAGTGTGAGCTTAAGTTCTGGTACTCAGGTGGGGACAGGGCCACCTCCCAGGCTCAGTTCACTCAGGGGCTTTATGTGGAGACCTTCAGTAATGGAGTGGAACTCCTGCCTGCTCCGGGAATCCTGGGCCGCCACTGCTTCTGCTGCTGCCTCCTGAGGGGGCCTGAGTTATGGAGACACCCTGCTCCCCTCTCGGCCAGCCCAGAAGTCTCTCTCACTGACCTGTAGTGCCTGTGGGTGGAGGGACCTTCATGGCCGCCGGAGGTTCCATCCCTGAAGCCTGCTGAGATCTACTTCTCTCAGCTCGCATGGCCAGGGCAGCTCTGCATCCCGTGGGTGACGGACCTTTGGGGTCAGTTTTTCAGGGCTCTCTGGAATGGAAATCTCCTCCCCTCCATTGTTGTATGGGTTCCACTGCTCCAGAATTTGTGGGGAGTTCTTTTTACAGGAAATTTATGGGCTGTGGGTTCCGGAGCTGGCATACGTGTGTCTTTCTGCTCCGCCATCTTGGCCCCCTTTATTGTATATTTTAAAATCATAGCAACTTGTAAATAATGGAGTTGAAGTTTTATATGGAATCATCCTTTTTATTATACTATATTATAGAAATACTTGTTTTATTCCATAAATAAAAAATAAAATAAAAATTTTTAAGAAGCTAGCTCTTACAACCTATGATTTACAAGGTAAATATTACCTCTAGTCCAGACCCACCAGCAAGGAACTTTAAGTTCAAATAGACCACAGTTCATTCTGAGAATCCTAACAGCAAAAGGATAAAGTTCTTTCTTTCTGTATCTTAATGTCATCATCTGGGGATAACATTTCAAGAAAATTTCTAAAATTAAACTTACATATCTTCAGTTTTCACATATGTTGGTAGCATCATGCCTTCACACAAATGTCTTTGAGAGATATTTTGAATACCAGATATGGAACAGATTGTTCTCTACTACAGAACCTGAATAAAATGCATAGGATCCAGGCACTTATAAACTAATGTAAGAAATGTGAAACAATCTAATAGCCCGTTACCCTCATTAGAGGGTAACATAAAAGGGAAAGAAACACAATACTGATTAATTATCAGCCATTTGCCTCACAGAGTACCCTAGAATCCAGATATAGAGGTCCAACAGCCTCAACTCAGGAACAACAATCACTCCTTTCATGCTTTTCTTGATTATTGTGTTTGAAAGTCAATTTTTCTATTCAGTTCTGGTCTTTTCATCTTGAATGCTTGAAAGTCCTCTGTATCATTGAATGACCACTTTTTCCCTTGAAGTGTCATACTCAGTTTTGTTGGGTAGGTGATTCTTGATTTTGATCCCAGTTCCTTTGACTTCTGGAATATCCTATTCCAAGTCCTTCAATGCCTTAACACAGAAGCTTCCAGATCCTGTGTTATCCTGATTGTATTTCCACAATACTTGATTTGTTTCTTTCTAGCTGCCTGTAATACTTTCCCCTTGACCTGGGAACTCTGAAATTTGGTCACAATATTTCTATGAGTTTCTCTTTTCAGATGCCTTTCAGGAGGTGATCAGTGGATTCTTTCAATATTTATTTTGCTCTCTGGTTCTAGGCAGGGCAGTTTTCCTTAATAATTTCATGAAAGATAATGTCTAGGCTCTTTTTTAGATCATCACTTTCAGGCAGTCCTCTAATTTTTAATTTGTCTCTCCTGGATCTATTTTCCAAGCCAGTTGTTTTTACAATGAGATGTTTCACATTATCTTCTGTTTTTTCAATCTGTTGTTTTTGTTTTGTAACTTCTTGGTTTCTTGTATAGCCATTAGGTTCCCTGAATTCCACTCTCATTTTTAAAGAACCATTTTGTTCAGTTAGCTTTTGAACCTCCTTTTCCATTTGGCTAATTCTTCTTTTTAAAGCCTTTTTCCCCTTATTGGCTTTCTGGACTTCTTTTCCAATTGAGTTAGCCTATTTTTAAAGGTGTTATTTTTCTCAACATTTTTTTTATTCTCCTTTAGCAATCTTCTGACTTGCTTTTCAAGCTCTTCTGTGACCTGAGCCCATTTCATACTCATTTTGGAGGTACCGGAGGCAGGGGCCTTTCTTTCCTCTGACAGTATGCATTGTACTTCCTCATTTGAAAGGATGGAAGGAGATACCTGTTCACCAAGAAAGTAACCTTCCATGGTCTTATTTTTTTCCCCTTTTTTGGGCATTTTCCCAGCCAGTTACTTGACTTCTGAATCCTTTGTCAAGAGAAGGGTACTATTGATCCTTCTCACCACAGGACCATGCTCAGGGCTGAGATTCAGATCAGTTGCTCAATCCCCTAGTGGCTTTGGGTGGGGGGGTGGGGCATCACTCTCAGCTGAGGTTCAGATTCCTTGCTCAGTTCCCCCAGAGAGTTTAAGCTAAGCTGCATGGACAATGAACACAGGCTGCTTCCATCACCCCTGTAGCCTCCTGTCACCTACTGCTAGTGCTGCTGCTGCCAATGCTGCCTTCTGAGACCAGTGCTGGGGGGACCCTGCTCCCCTCCTGCCCAGCTGGGAAGGTCTTCTCACACTGACCTTTGAAGCTTTTTTTGGTGCTTGTGGGTTGAGGGGTCTGGGATTCTCTCTGCTGGGGATTCTGCCCTGGAGGCCTGTTCAATTCTGTTCCTCCCCATGCTGCGTAGTCAGGGCTGGGCTTTGCTCCACTCAGTACCCCATGGGATAGACCTTTCCTGTCTGTGTTGGAGGTTATCTTCAGCTGGAAATCTCTTTCACTTTGTTGTTCTGTGACTTCTGCTGCTCCAGAATTTGTTGACAGTCATTTTTTACAGGTATTTTGTGGGCTGTGGGGGAAGCACTAGAATATATGTGTCTTTCTACTCCACAATCTTGGCTCTGCCCCCTCCTCTTCAAGAATTGTAAAGGAAACCCTAAGAGATTCAGGGTCTAACACCGTAGCTTCTAAGACTCCATCTTTTGCCCTCTCCATTTGGCAAGTAGAATGCTATTAGATTTTTTAGAAAGGGAGTGTTTATTGAGAAGTTAGAACAAGACTAGAAGTTACTGAAAAATTTTCTCTAAATTGGAGAAATTATCTTTTCTGTCAAATACAAGATCCTTGGGAATAGTGGGTTCAAATTTAAAGTGCAAAGGTAGTCAGGTACAATGGACAGATTGTGTGGGACTAAGAGGTACTTCAGTACTGCTATCACTAAAGTTCTTTTCTCCCTTTATGGAATCTACAGGAACTTCTCCTTTGATGTAGCTCTCTCCTGGGCTTCAATGATTAATGTCTTTCTAGAGTCTCTAGTTGCCACTTCACACTATCACCAAGGGTCATGATCTCTGAAGATCTCTGTGCTTAGGATTTTCCAAATCCATCTGAAAGTGTTTCCTTTTCTGTCAAGTGAAGTGAATATTGTCTTAATGTTGTGCTTGTTTTACTCTTGGAAAATAATTGGAAAAGAGAGGGAGGAAATAGGAAAATCTGCATGCTGTCCACAACAAGAAGGAAGTTTTTTGAAACTGAGAAAATCACCCATTCCTTTGTAGGTTACATATCCCAGGAAATCTCCTATTTTTAGGAGATAACAGGGATATTAATTTCTGATTGAGCACACATAGCATGTTGTTGTTGAAGTCCTTTTTTCAGTTGTGTACAATGCTCCATTACCTCTTCTGGAGTTTTCTTGGTAGAGATACTAGAGGGGTTTGCCATTTCCTTCTCCAGCTCATTTTTCAGATGAGGAACTAAGGCAAACATGATTAAATTAATTGCCCAGTGTCACACAGCTAACAATGTATGAGGTCAGGATTTGAACTCAGGAAGATTAATTTTCTTGACTCCAGGCCCAGCACCATGCCACCTAGCTGCGCCTCACCTAGCATACAGGTGTATGAATACTTATGTCTTTCACATGACTGTAAATTCCCTCTTCTTTATGCAATATTACTTAGAACTTGGCTTGCCAATATAAAATGCCTCCTTCAAATCAGTGTTTCCATAATCTATTCTATTGGAACAATGAAATAAATTCTTTTTGCGTCACATGTGCAATAGAAATGATTAGCACTCTGCAAAGTGGATAGAACACATTGTCTTGCCTTTTTAAAACATAACTTCAAAGTAATGACTACATTTTAAATATCATCAAATTGAACATTAATGGTACTGTTAAAACTAAATAAAAAAAGGAAATAAGTTGCTCTTTGAAACAGCATTTTAATTTGACACTTAAACATTCTAAAGTACCACTGAACAGAAACTCTGCAGCCTCAGAGTCTCTTAAAAAATTTCAAATTCCATTAATGGAGATAGCCTCATGCTATGTTTTCAATATTTCAGCAGTGTCAGTAAAAGTAATCTAGTCAAGATCAATAATCACTACCATAGGAATATATTTGCTTAAGTATTTTATAATAAGAGGGTTTAATCCAAAATTTGCAGCTTGTCATAATTCCTATTGTTGAAACATATAGAAAATAAAAGTCTTTAATAGACCTGGCACAAGTTGTGAAGTATATTTGTTGTTGGAATTAAATTACTGCCACTGTAATGATACAAAATGAACATTGTGGTACTTAGGAGTTTGATGGTAAAGTTCTTGGAAAGTAGAATAAATCTATCTATCTATCTATCTATCTATCTATCTATCTATCTATCTATCTATCTATCATTCATCCATCCATCCATCCATCCATCCATCCATCCATCCATCCATCCATCCATCCATCCATCCATCCATCCATCCACCCATCCATCCATCCATCCATCCATCCATCCATCCATCTATCTATCTATCTATCTATCTATCTATCTATCTATCTATCTATCTATCTATCTATCTATCTATCTATCTATCTATCTATTCACACACACATATTTAGCATAGAAAGACTGAATCTCCATCCTAATCCAAAAACTTTTTGGCTGGTGTGGGGTAGTGAACAGGAATCTGTGTTGGTTAGGAATTTATTGTTTTTATGGACCTTTGGAGATTTATTTATGATACTTAAAGACAAGTCATGTCATCATTTCTCTGATGGCATGGATTTCTTTGGCAACGAAGGATGAATACAACATCGGTGAGTAGACCCAGCTGCCTGAATGGGAGCCCAGCTAGTTGAGTAACTCAGCTCCTCCTCTCTTGTCTGTTTCCCCCTCCTCTTCCTTTTCTTCTCCAAAAGAAAGTAAATTTGGATGGCCAGAAGATGCCCAGTCAACTTGGGTTTTACTGGTTAGATTCCTTTCCCTTCCCTTCCCTGAATGGCGTTTACCTCACCTTAAGTGAGTTCCTGAGTAGATCTTGACTTAAAGGGGCCAAGGTCTCCCATTGTATCCTGGGTCATCTGCAGTCATCCTGATAAATATCTGGTCACTGAATTCAGATAGCTCCAAAGAAGTGAGGCTGGTGACCTTGCACAGCTCTCCCTTATTCAAAACAAAGTCAAGTGCAAGTAATGTCATCATTTCTCTGATGGCATGGTCGTCTTCAGCAACGAAGGATGAGCACAACTTAAAGCAATTTACACCAATTTAGTTTTGATAAATTCCAATTTTAAAGATTTTTTTTTGCTTTAAGGTTGAATAAGAAAGAAATATCTGTCACTTTAGAGGTTTCCCATTAAATGAAATGAAATTCGTTGAAGTTTAGTAATAATATTTTTAGCATCAGAGTGAATTCCAAGCTGTTTTTAATAAAGAGAAATACTTTCAGGAAGAAATCTTTTACTAAAAATCTTTTGTGTTTATGTGTAAGTAAAGCTTTTTTGTATGAATTTTAGAAAGCCTGATAAATTTATTTGTAATTCAATTTAATTGCAGTAATTTGATGCTATTGGTAACAATTGTATCTAGACCTACTGTGATTAGTGAGATTTTGTTGTTTGAGGAGAAAACATATTTTGAGACCCTGAATATTCTTTTTTGAGTTTCATTTTTAGGTTTATTGTGTCCTTGGACCAGCTTTAAATAGGAGCTTTAAGAAAAACAACAGGAGTCAAGCTGCTCAAGGGCAGTGACATCTGAGATCTAAGACTACTGATTATCTGTCCATGGGAATAAAGTAGGGAGGTTAGCTTGGCAAAGCTAAGATTGGATTCTTCTTAATTCATTTTCCAATGCAAGAAATCTGTCAATATGTTTCCATATGCTAGGCTACTTATACTGGTGTAGTCCTTGAGGACCTGTACTGATGCTCTAATAACTGTGGCCTTGCTTATAATTCTCAGAACAAATTTCTATTATCAGGGTAGACAAACAGTGAAAGTATGTTATCACACTACTGAATCTAATAGTTACTATATGAATATAATTAGACAAAGGTAGATAAGTCTGTGAAACAAAGAAGTGAATTTATTAAATTGTGAGACTCTTTTGTTTTTGTTTCAAAGAATAGGATTTCAGTAAAATCAGTTGTTTTAAAGGAGAGTAGTAAATTATGAGCTATAATGTGTTACCTTGATGGGAAATCTGATTTTACTTACGTTTATTTAATCTGGGATAAGATCCTGTGTGAAGAACATGAGGTGAATGCAAACTACTTAAGAGTCACCTTAACGATGTTTCCATTGTTTAAAGGGATCTGAGAACAGTAGTCTCTATTTATGTCCGTTTGGACATGATTAATAACTTAACGTCTTTTCCTATAGACAACTTTTCATGTAATCTTTTTTCTGTATACAATTTGAAATTATTATATTTACACATTTCATTTCAAATCTTGTTTGTTAGTAAGCATCTTAAAGCAAAATCATTTATGTAATATTGAACTTAGGGACAAAAATTATCTATTTAGCATGTATACTAGTTATAGCAAGATATTTCATGATTTTCAGTGATGAATCTTATGCTTTTATCAATGTGAAATCATAATGAATACTTGTTATCTAGGAAATATGATCCTTGAAAACTGAATCTATTCAAAGCTGTAATTATTGGATTTGCTATTTTTGACATTATGGGACTATAATTGATATTTTCCTGAGTTTGACTCCAGGTATAATTAAAAAGGAACGCAGTTAAGCCAATGATCCGTGATGTCAGTAATACTATGGGGTTTACATTCCTGAATTGCAGGTAGACTTCTTCTGGGAAAGTTTGAGAGAATGATGCTTGGCATGATTGGGGTGTGATTCTGCTCACTCAATTTATCCATTATAACATTTCCACTTGAATGGAAAATATCCCACGTGGCTGACTTTTAAAGCCTATCACAACAAAATTGGCTATCAACATAATTTTGGCTGGAAGTGAACAGAAGGTTGGGAAGCGTTATTCCCTGTGTTCCTGATCCTTCTTTTATGCCAAGTTTCTATAATCATGTTAGGTGATACATAGTGAGATGCAGGTGCAAAATTTTAGCTATTTGGTCAAGAATTTTAGTCCTTTCTATAATCCAAACAACTAGTTAATTATTTAACTTTGTCATCTACCTGTTACTAGTGGTATATCCCTTTGTAAGATAAGGTCCCTTAATTTCTCACAATGAGATGGGGATAATTAGGGAAACCAGGATAAAATTCTGTTATTTAATGAAGTTAATATCATAACTGTCTCAATTCTGTGTTAATGAAAAGAATAGCAGTACTTTTAGCTATCTTAAAAGAAGAATGTCTTATGGTCTATCTTATAAATGACATAAAGATATTTTGTCACAGGTTGCTCATTTGAGTATTGATAGAAGTTGAAAATGTTTTGTTACAAATAATTTACTTGATATGCACTGTTATGAAACTGATTATTCTGAAGTTAATCTCGCAACAATTAAACTAATTCAGTGTTGCATTAGAGTCCGTCTTCTGATAAAAAAAATCTTCTGTTATTAATTCCTTAGCAGAATCTTATCCTCCTAATGTGGGAATGAACAATGCAGATTATAAAAATAGTCTTCTAATTTTATGTTTATACCGGAGTTTTCTATATCTATCTGTCTATCTGTCTGTCTATCTATCTATCTATCTATCTATCTATCTATCTATCTATCTATCTATCTATCTATCTATCTATCTATCTATCTACCTACCTACCTATCTATCTATCTATCTATCTATCTATCTATCTATCTATCTATCTATCTATCTATCTATCTATCTATCTATCTATCTATATCAGCATGACAATTGACCAACCTAAAAATGCAAATTCTCTGGTCTAAAATGTCCCAAATTTGATTCTTTAATAATAGAGACACAAGGTTTGAGCTAACTTTCACTTATTAACTTGGTTATTGGCAACATAGATTTAAAATTGTGTTCAGACCAGTTTTGTAGGGGATTTTTAAAGGAAAAGAGGATCTCTATAAGGGATCTGAACAGGAGAACTGCTCTGAAACCACATCTAGACCACAGGACTGCATCAGATGTTTCCAGAGGAACGGAGGATTGTAGGGGAGGAGACATCTATAAAATGCATAGTTCTGTTACATTTTTTTCTTTCTGCTTTTTATCTACAACGTATCCTTATCAAAGGGGATTGCTCCCTTTGATATTGTCAAAGGGCTTGTCCTTCTTTCCCTTTTCCCCTCCTATAGTTAGAAACCCTTCTTGAAGTATTTGTCATATTAGTTTGTGATCCAGTGTGGAGATTATGTCTTTCAATAGAATCAAATAGAGGAATCAGAGAAATGATTATTATTCGGGGAACCCAGATTTTTTTCCTCCTGTTCTATTTCCTTGTCCAATCTGTCAAGGAAGATTCTCCTTTTTTCTGAGTGGATCAATTAGCTCAGGCTTGGGGAGGGGGATATAGATTCTTTATATTGCCGTGTGTGTGTGTGTGTGTGTGTGTGTGTGTGTGTCTGTGTTCATGTGCACACAGAACCAATTAAATTAGCCATATCAGATAGAAAAGTTTGCAAGGCCTTTAAAAATTTACTCAATATTGTTTTCTCCCTTTGCCTTCTACAGCATAAATTCAATCTGGTATAAGATATATCACTTGAAATCAAGAAAATGATTACATTCTGGAAAACCACACAGATGGAACATGTGGTAGTTTACTTAAATCCCTGGAACAGAGGTGAATAATCTACTGTCTTGAGGCTACATGTGGCCTTCTGGGTCCTTGGGTGTGACTGAGTCCAAGTTTTGCAGAACAAATCCTTTTATTAAGGGGATTTGTCCTGTGAAGTTTAGATTCAGTCAAAATGCCTCACTTGAAGAACGAGAGGGCCACATGTGGCCTCAAGACTGCAGGTTCCTCATCCCTGCCTTAGGAAAACGACACTGTTCAATTGCTATAAACCTACACACTCTCCAAATGTGTGTATCTATGTATATATGCATATATATATATATATATACATATATGCATATGTATATATGTATGCATCTATCTGTAGGTATATATCCTCAGATGAAACTCACTCTACCTCAAAAGCAGGCTGGAAAATTGCACCCCCATTTCCTATTTATTCAGTAGAATTCTACAACACAGCAAGTTCTTACACTGAGTTGATAAGAAAATATGATTAGATGGTTCTAAGAATCCTCGTAAGTTTAGAAAGGAGATTTTACAAGATCTTTTCTTTGTACCTTTTTCCACACATTACTAAAATTAATTTTCCTTTATCGATACTATATAAATACTTGATAGGTTTTAATATCATAGCAATGACTTCAAATAACTTAGTTAACAATTTTCACAAATGATGGCCAAATAGTTTTAGATGAAACTTCCTCTTAAATATAGGCAAAATCTGGAGCTTCTTAGTTTCAGTATTTCAGAATATTACTGCACGAGATCAGAAGTTAAAATACTTTAACACTTTTCCATCCCCTCTTTTAGCATTTTGTAAAGGTATAATTCTAATATAACAACATCCAAATTATAAGAGAAGTTGCTTTTCTAACATCATAGAAGATATAATAGTTTACCTAATTTCAAAATATAAGAAAATTTAGAAACATGACACAAACCTAAACACGATCATATATTTGCAACTTGAAACAAAACACAATACCAGTAAAGTGCTCTCAATTCAGGTGAATGTGCTTTCCAATTGCAGAAAATCATTCCATCTTATCACTTTGTATTGTATATTGATCACATCTAAAAACCCATATAAAGTTATCAAGTATGAAACAACTACATCTAATAATAAAACAGTTCATATTCATATAGCATTTGCTCTGTGCCAAGGTTTAGCATTAAAAACAGATATATGGACACAAAATATAGAAACTTGTGTGTATAAAATTTAATTATTAGTAAAAAGACAGTCAGATCACAGCCAGTCCTAACATTCCTCTCCCTGTGAAGAACTCTCCGTATGAGCCCAGGATAGTTGAGAGAGTTTGTTTCTTTTTTGTTAATAATCTAGGGTATAAGACTCTGATCCATTAATTTGGTTGCCATAACTGCAGCATTTAAAAAATTCAAGAGACATATTTCTGGGCAACTAGTCATTTTATTAATAATACCAGCATTTTTGATAAATGATCAGTGACATTTGATTACCAAAGACAACCATGTGGGTAGCTTCTCAGTTTATATGCCCTTGAAAGAGGAGTGTTCCTGAGGGTGCCAATCAACACTGATTAGTTTACAGTTAATGAGAGGTGGACTTTACAAAGAGAAATGAGCTCACTCCATTGAGGGACTGAGAGTTACATCATATCATGCCTTGACAGAGAGACTATGCCTATAGCCAGACTATAGGCAATATAGACAAAGAATCTATATCCCCTACCCAAGCCTGAGCTGGTTGAGTGGAGTAGCAATATCCAGAATGAAGAGAATCTTAATCCTATCTTTCATCAGTCCAGTCCTTGACAGATTGGACAAAAAAGATAGACCAGCAGGGGGAAAAACTAGGGTCTCTCTAATTTTAATAATTAGCTGTTAATATTAGAGATAAATGATAATTTCTTTCCTTGAAAATGTAGAAACTGACAGAGCCATATAACAGAGATGGGAAAAGAAAAGAGGAAGGCAAATGAGATCTTTCCTCTGCCCTGAGAAATTATGTCATATGATTCCATGACTGATGAGAAGAAGGGTGAAGTGGTTAGGTGACAGGAGGATGTAGGAAGCAATATGAGGAAGTAGCCCCACTTACTTCTGCTGCTTAGGTAGGGGAAATGGACACCGAGATCAAAAGAGTCAGTAAAAGTATTATACCAGTCCTATACAACTTATTCCAGTTCATTAGAAATTATGAAGCCAGAGAAATTTCACAGTTAAAAAAGAGAAATTTTTTTTGAGTTCTCTCTGTATGTGAAAGGCAACAAAGTTTTGTATGATATCTACTATTGTGTACTTGGCAGTATTCAATATATCTTTTTATGTGATCTGATGGTGAGCATTGTTCCTCTTCATCTGAAAGGATGGGGAGAAAATACCTGTTCACCAAGAAAGTAACCTTCTATAGTCTTATTTTCCCCCCTTTTTTGAGCATTTTCCCAAGCAGTTACGTGACTTTTGGGTCCTTTGTGAAGAGTGGGGTACCCTCTGAGAATCTGCAAGATTTCAGTTCCTCCAAGGTGGTACAATCAAGCTTGTACACTTTTCTGGGAGCAAGCAGAGATTTTTGTGCCCAGAATCTGAGTAATAGAGTTTTGTCTTCACAACCACCTTGCCTCCAGTTCCTCCAAGCCCACACTGAGGGCTGAGATTCAAATAAGCTGCGGGGGTAGGGTCACCATCAGTGTGAGATATAGATCAGCTGCTCAAATCCCTCAGGAGTATCAGGCAAGGGCAGGGCCTCTACACAAGGCCAAGGTAAGAATGAGCTGCTCAGTGCCCCCATGGGTTTTACGATCCAACAATGGATGCGGGCTGCTATAGAAGCTGCTGCCGCCTGCTCGATGAGACCTCTGGCTGGAGCTATGGGAAGGCCCTTCTCCCTTCTCTGCCAGCTGAAAACAACCCTCTCACTGACCTTTGGTGCCTGTGACTTGAGAGATCTGTCAACCGCTGCTACTGCTACTGCAACTGGGGATGCTGTGACTGGGGATTCCTCCTCTAGGTGTGCTCTCATCCTCCCAGAGCCCCTGCACAGCCAGGGCTGGGCTGGGCTCTGCTCCACATCTGGTGTGACAGACGTTTCCCATTGGCCTTTCAGGTCACACTGGTCTGGAAGTCTCTTCCACTCTGTTGTTCTGTGGCTTCTGCTGCTCTAGAATTTTTTGAGAGTCTTTCTTTACAGGTATTTCATGGGCTGTGGGGGAAGAGCTAGCAGTATGTTTGTCTTTCTACTCTGCCATCTTGGCTCTGCCACGCATTATTTCTTTAAAGATGATCTCTAGGCTCTTTTTTTGATTCTGATTTTCAGGTAGACCAATAATTTTTAAATCATTTGTTCTTGATATACTTTCCATATCAGCTGTTTTTCCAACGAGATATTTTACATTGTCTTCTACTTTCCTCATCTTTAGGTTCTGTTTCTTACTCATTCATTCATTCATTCATTCCTTTATTTATATATTTATTTATTTATTTAGCTTTTTACAATCACTTTCACAAAATTTTGGGTTCCAAATTTTCTCCCCTTTTAACCCCTCCCCCACCCCAATACCCCAAGCAATCTAATTTTCCCTATCTCCAATCTGCCCTCTCTTCTGTCATCCCTCCCTTCTCTTGTCTCCATCTTCTCTTTTCTCCTGTAGGGCCAGATGACTTTCTATTCCTCATTAACTGTATGTCTTCTTTCCTAGTAGCAATAGCAATATTAAACATTTGTTCCTAAAACTTTGAGTTCCAAATTCTCCCCATCCCTCCCTCCCCACCCATTCCCTTTGGGAAGGCAGGCAACTCAATATAGGCCATATCTGTGTAAATTTTGCAAATGTCTTCCCTGATAGTCGGGTTGTATAAGACTAACTGAATTACCCTCCATCCTACCCTGCCCCTCATTGTTTCTCTTCTGTCTTTTGATCCTGTCCCTCCCCAAGTGTTGACTTCAAATTTCTCCCTCCTTCCTTTGCCCTCCCTTCCATCATCCTCCCCCTTGCTTATCTCCTTCTCCCCCACTTTCCTATACTGTAAGATAGGTTTTCATACCCAAATGAGTGTGTATTTTATTCCTTCCTTTAGTCAAATGTGATGAGGGTAAACTAATTGTTTTTTTTCTCAGCTATCCTCTTTTTCCCTCCACTAAGAAGTCTCCTACTTGCCTCTTAAATGACATATAATTACCCCATTCCATTTCACCCTCTTTCCTCCCAGTACATTTCTCTCTCACCATTTACCTTAATTTCTTTTAAGATATGGTCCCATCCTATTCAATTCACTCTATGCTCTCTGTCTCTGTATGTGTGTGCATGTGTGTATGTGTGTGTGCACCCATGCATGTACATGTGTGTGTGTGATCCCACCAACTACCCAGATACTGAAAAGTTTTAAGAGTTACAAATATTGTCTTTCCATGTAGGAATGTAAACAGTTCACTTCTGGTAAGTCCCTTAAGACTTCTCTTTGCTGTTTACTTTTTCATGCTTCTTCTCATTCTTGTGTTTGAAAGTCAAATTTTCTTTTCAGCTCTGGCAATTTCATCAAGAATGCTTGAAAGTCCTCTGTTTCATTGAAAGACCATATTTTCCCTTGAAGTATTATACTCAGTTTAGCTGGGTAGGTGATTCTTGGCTTTAGTCCTAGTTCCTTTGACTTCTGGAATATCCTATTCCATGCCCTTCGATCCCTTAATGTAGAAGCTGCTAGATCTTGAGTTATCCTGATTGTATTTCCACAGTATTGGAATTGTTTCTTTCTAGCTGCTTGCAAGATTTTTTCCTTGACCTGGGAGTTCTGGAATTTGGCCACAATGTTCCTAGGAGTTTCTCTTTTTGGATCTCTTTCAGGTGGTGATTGATGGATTCTTTCAATACTTATTTTGTCCTCTGCTACTAGAATGTCAGGGCAGTTTTCCTTGATAATTTCATGGAAGATGATGTCTAGGCTCTTTTTCTGGTCATGAGTTTCAGGTAGTCCCATAATTTTTAAATTGTCTCTCCTGGATCTATTTTTCAGGTCAGTTGTTTTTCCCATGAGATATTTCACATTCTCTTTCATTTTTTCATTCTTTTGATTTTGTTTGGTGATTTCTTGGTTTCTCATAAAGTCATTAGACTCCATCTGTTCCATTCTAATTTTGAGAGAACTATTAAATTCAGTGTGCTTTTGAGCCTCTTTTTCCATTTGGCTCATTCTGCTTTTGAAAGCATTCTTCTCCTCATTGGCTTTTTGACCCTCTTTTGCCAATTGAGTGAGCCTATTCTTCAAGGTCTTGATTTCCTCAGCATTTTTTTGGGTCTCCTTTACCAAGGTATTGACCCGTTTTTCATACTTTTCTTGGATCTCTCTCATTTCTCTTCCCAGTTTTTCCTCCACCTGTCTAACTTGCTTTTCAAAATCCTTTTTGAGCTCTTCCAAGGCCTGAGCCCACCCGCCACCCCCCTGGGGTGTCTGGGGTACTGAGGCCCCGCCCTCCACGTCTTTCCCTGATGGCAAGAATACGTCCTCGTCCTCGCCATCAGATCCGAAGGTCGGGATCATTTGCATTTGTTGGAAAAAACTCTCTATGGTCTTATTTTTCTTCCCTTTTCTAGGCATTTTCCCAGCCAGTTACTTGACTTCTGAGATTCCTTTCCACCCCCGCCTGGATCCGCCCAGCTAGTGCTTGGCCTCTGAGTTTCAAATTGGCGCTGGCGTGGGGGCAGAGCCGCCTCCCAAGCTGAGTTCCCTCGGGGGCTTTATGCAGAGACTTTCAGGAACGGAGCGGGTGGGGGCGGTGTGGGGGGCCCGCCTCCTAGGCTCAGTTCCGTCAGGGGCTTAATACGGAGTCCTTCAGTAATAGAGCAGGGTGGGGGCAGGGCCGTCTCCCAGGCTCAGGTCCCTCAGGTTGCAAAGACTTCCAGTAATGAAGATCCTGCCCGCTGCCGCTGCTGCCTCACCCTCCACCCACTCCTCTGCCTCCGCCGCTTCCTGCCCCGCGTCTCTGCCGCTGCTGCTTCCTCCCGAGGGGGCCCGAGTCACGGAGATGCTCTGCTCCCCTCCCCTATCCCAGCTTTCTCTCTCACTGACCTGTAGCTTCTGTGGGCGGAGGGACTTTCCCGGCTGCCGGGGCTTCTGTCTCTGAAGCCTGCCTGGGTCAGCTTCTCTGGGACCGTGGCCAGGGCAGCGTTGGGGTGGGGTCCACTTTCCAGGGCGCGACGGATCCCAGGGACAGCTCTCCAGGGCTCGCTGGAACGGAAATCTCTTCCCCTGTATTTATGCACCCCTTGCAGTGATTCAGAATTTATGGGGATCTCTTTTTACCTTAATTCTATGGGTTGTGGGTTCGGAGCTCGTAAATCTGCGTCCTTCTACTCCGCCATCTTGGCTCCGCCCCCGATTAAACATTTCTAGGTTCTGTTTTATAATTCCATGATTTTTGATAAATTTATTAACTTTCATTTGCTCTATTCTAATTTTGAAGCAATTATTTTTTTCAGTGAGCTTTTGGACCTACTTTTCCATTTGGCCAATTATTTATTTTTAAAACATTCTTCTTCTCATTGGCTTTTTGGACCTCTTTTGCCATTTGGCAAAAGGTTATTTTCCTCAGCATATTTTGGGGTTTCCTTTAGCAAGCTGATGACTCATTTTTTTGTGATTTTCTTGCATCACTTTCATTTCTCTTCCCAGTTTTTCCTCTACTGCTCTTACTTGATTTTCTTTTTAAATTTATTTTTTTATTATTTTTTTGGTTATTTTTATTTTTTAATGTTTATTTATTTTTAGTTTTCAACATTCATTTCTACAAAATTTTGAGTTGCAAATTTTTTCCCCATCTCACTCCTTCCCCCAGGTTGAGTCATGTGGTAGCCCCTATTTACTGTTGTGCTTCTACTTCTGGGTTGAAATTAGTGTTGTTTTTTTTTTTTTTAGGGAAATTAATTTTTTAATATAATATAAATGCACACAAGGATACAGTCGAAATGATGAGTTACCTGAAATACTCAGAATTCAGAGGATTGTAGAGATGAGAAATCACCGCCTTAACAATCCCTTATGCAGGCATGCATACACACACACTCACCACCACCACCCTTCTTCACCCATATTCCCTTCCAATTCCCTTCTAGCCTTTCTAGAATACTTTCTCTGCCATGGTGGCCTATCTTAGAAATCTTGTAGGTTTCATCTTCATGCTCTCCTTGGGTCTTTTCGCCTACCCCTGGCAGTGGAGGATGTAGGGGAATCCATCTTTCTGCTTAGTCATCCATGTCCAGATCAAATTCAGGATACAGCTCCTTGGTACACCTCTAATGCTGACTAATTTTCCCATTAACATCTGGCCCACATCTTTAATATCATTGTACTCATGGAGCAGGGAAATATTGTCTTCCAACTCAGACACAACATACCCTTCAGCCATCAACTGGGAGATCTCGGGATCCAAAATGTCTCTCTTTTGCTTTAGTGCTTGGATTTCTAGTCATAGGAAATCCTCCCTGGTCTCATCAGCATGGCCAGATTTGGGAATAAGCGCTGGGGAGCGAAAAGCTGCCAAATGGCATTTGGAGAATCCCAGTCGTGCCCTCCGGAGGCTCGGGGTCCCAGGCTCCCCTCCCGAGGGTCTCTGCAGCACGCGGGGCTCCAGGGCTGCAGAGGAGAAGAGCTGCGGCAGGCCTGAGGCTCACCCCCGGACCAAGAAGAGAGAACTCTTGAGGAGCCCAGGGCATCGGCGCCAGCTGCCACTTCCACTTGGGTCCCCCCCAGCCACAGCAGCTCACTACGGAATTCTCCATCGCGTATCCTGCGCAATCCCAGCCGGGCCTCAGTCCCCACATGGCCCCGACCCACCAGCACAGCAGCACCCTCCACCAGCCCTGACCCCGCTGCCCACCCTCCCGTTCCAGGACATCACAGGTCCCTCCTTCCTACCTCAGGCCCTGCACCAGCAATACTTCCTCCAGCAGCTGCTCCTTGAGGCCCAACATCGAAGGCTGATCTCACACCCCAGGGATCTCAGTGTGGATGCTGGTTTCAGCCACACTCAGTTCCAGGTTCGGCCCATCCCTCAGCACTATCAGCATTACCTAGTGATGCCTCGAATGCACCACTTTCCCAGAAACTCTTCTTCCACGCAGATGGTCGTCCATGAAATCAGAAATTACCCTTATCCCCAGCTTCACTTCCTTGCTCTTCAGGGACTGAATCCAAACAGACATACATCGGCAGTGAGGGAAAGTTACGAGGAGCTACTTCAGCTGGAGGACAGACTGGGTAGTGTGAGTCGAGGAGCTGTACAAAACACTATTGAGAGGTTCACCTTCCCCCACAAGTACAAGAAGCGAAGAAGGCAGAGGCAAGAAGGAAGATGGGGAGGAGTCAGACACAGATGAAAAATGATCGATTTGTCTGTTTATGCTGGAGGATGGAGAAGATGCGAGGCGTTTACCCTGTATGCATCTCTTCCGCCAACTGTGTGTCGACCAGTAGTGGCTCGCCATGAGCAAGAAATGCCCCATCTGCCAAGTGGACATTGAAAAACAACTGGGTGCCGACAGCTGAGGTGACAGTCCGTCTGGCAGATGCCCCACTTTCCTTCACCAGGTCCCCTGACGGCCATAGCCCTTGCAGCCAAACTTTGCCTTCTGAGCCATTTGATTTAAAAGAAAAGCCTACAAGCACATTTTGCGGAATGAGGAATTGGTGGTATCAGCATCAAAGGGATAGGAAGGAGGTTCCACCCAACCCTAATGGTCACCATCCCACGTGCCATGCATGGGGCAGGGGCCATTGCCCAGCCAGCGAGGCGGGAAGGGGGGGCCCATGCTGCCGAGGATTTAGATGTGATCTCGAAGGTACTAGTTGGATAGTCTGGCCCCTCAATCCTGTCCTTGGAAGGAATGTATATGTATATACCTGTCGACTATGTAGAAACCATGTAGGGGTCTCTAGCTATTTCTGTGGATGGCAACGGGAGCATGTTAGCTTAAGAAAAAAATGTGTGTGGTGCTCTAGTCATCTTGTGGTGGACATGTTGCTATTACCGAATTTGCACCAAAAAAAACCAAAACAGCGAAAAAAAAAAGCCTTGCATTCTGATTATCCCTTAACTCAATATGCCCTCTCTTCTATCACACCCCTCCCTTCCCTTATCCCCTTCTTCTCTCGTTTCTTGTAGGGCAAGATAGGTTTTTATACCCCATTACCTGTATTTCTTATTTCCCAGTTGTATGCAAAAACAATTCTTGACATTCATTCTTAATACTATGAATTCCAACTTCTCTCCCTTCCTCTCTCCCCAGCCATCCCCACTGAGAAGGCAGGCAATTCAATATGGGCTATATATGTGTAGTTTTGCAAAAAAAATTCCATAATGGACATGTTGTGTAAGACTAACTATATTTCCCTCCATCCTATCCTGCTCCCATTTATTCTATTCTCTCTTTTGATCTTGTCCCTTCCCAAAAAAGTTTACTTCTGTTTACTCCCTTCTCCCAGTTGCCCTCCTTTCTACCATCCCGCTCACCCTACTTGTTCCCTTATCCCCTACCCTTCTGTAGTGCAAGATATACTTTCATACCAAACTGAGCGAGCATGTCTTTCCCTCAAGCCAAATGTGAGGAGAGTAAGCTTCCCTCTTCCCCTCTCACACTCTCCCTTTTCTCCTCCACTGAAGAAGCTTTTTCTTGCCTCCTTGATGAGTGGTAATTTACCCCATTCCATTTCTCCCTTTCTCCTCCCAATATATTCCTTTCTCAACCCTCAATTTTATTTTTTAAATGTCATCCCTTCTTATTCAACTCACCCTGTGTTCTCTGTCATTATGTGTGTGTGTGTGTGTGTGTGTGTGTAATCCCTCGAACTACTCAAATACTGAGATAAATCTCAAGAGTTACAAATATTATCTTTCCATGTAAGAATGCAAACAGTTCAACTTAAGAAACTCCTTTATGTTTTCCCTTTCCTGTTTATCTTTTCACACTTCTCTTGATCATTGTGTTTGAAAATCAAATTTTCTATTCAATTATGGTCTTTTCATCAAGAATGCTTAAAAGTTCTCTTTGTATTGAATTATCATTTTTTCCTCTGAAGTATTATACTCACTTTTGCTGGGTAGGTGATTTTTAAAATTTTAATCCCAGTTCCTTTGAATTCTGGAATATCATGTTTCAAGCAGGCTCTTGACTTGCTTTTCATGATTTCCTTGAATCACTCTCATTTCTCTTTCTACTTTTTCCTCCACCTCTCTTACTTGATTTTCAAAATCCTTTTTGAGGTTTTCCATGGCCTGAGACAATTGCATATTCATTTTGGTAGTTTTGGACTCACAATCCTTGACTTCCTCTGATGTTATGCTTTGCTTTTCCTCATCTGAAAGGATGAAAGAAATTACCTTTTCACCAAGAAAGTAACATTCTATCTTCTTATTTTTTTCCCTTTTTGGGCATTTTTCCCAGCCAGTTACTTGAGTTTTGAGACCTTTGTTGAGATGAGGGTGTATTCTGGAGACCTGTAAGTTTTCAGTTCCTCCAAGGAGGCGCAATCATGAGAGAGCTGTTTACTCCTCTCCTGACCTGCAAACTATTCTGGAAGTAACCAAAATCTCTTCTTCTCAGAATCTGCAATTGAATTCCCTCACCACAACCTCCTCCAGCTCCTGCCAGTACTCCTCCTCACCCCTGGGTGGAGCTCAGGGGTGAGAATGAGGTCAGTGGTACAATTTTCCCAGGGACTTTAGACGGAGTTCTCCCAGGGATGCCACTCAGTGCTGAGATTCAATCAGTCCTTCAGTTCCCCTAGAGGCTCGGGGTGGAGGGCTGTGAAAGTAGCATCTGCCCCTTTAGTGCCTGCTGCTGGATGTCCACCCCACACTCCCCTGTCCTGGATGAAGAAGCTCTCCTTTGAAGCTGGTTGTGGAGTTTGTGGGTTGATGAATCTGGTAACTGCTGCAGGTGGTGTTCTGAATACTGTTTTGGGTCCTGTCCTTGCTGCTCCGAGGTGATCTGCACTCCATACTGCTCTGTGCTCCAGACACTGCTCTGTGCTCCACATGCTGGTCTCTCTTATTTGATTTGCAAAATCCTTTTTGAACTCTTCAATGACCTGAGAACATTTCATATTTTTCTGGAAGGCATTGGATGTAGAAGACTTGATCTTGCTATCTGTCTCTGGTTGTATACTTTGATTGTCCTCCAGTTGTATGCTTTGATCTTCCTCTGGTTGTATGCTTTGATCATTTGCATCATAAGAAAACACCTTTTATCAAGAAAGTAACCCTTTCTCCTCTTTGGTCATTTCCCCACTCAATTACTTGAGTTTTGAGCTCTTTGTTAAGCAGAGGGTATGCTGCTCCAAGTTCCAGGGGTTTTGTGCAGTTGTTTTTAGAGATATCTCTAAGAACCTGTAAATTCTCAGTTCCTCCAAAGTGATATGGTCAAAAGAGAGACGTTTGCTACTCTCCTGGTTTGTACTGTGGTCTGTGAGCATTCACAAACACTCTTTTTTTGCCCTGAATCTGAGAGCAGGATTCCCTCTCCACAACTGCCACTAGTTCTACCTTACCAGTGCTCTTCTTCACCCCAGGACTGCCTCCCCCAGGGCTACCACTGAGATCACCTGCTGGATTGCTCCACTGTTTGTAGGACAAGAGCTCCAGAAGCAGCTGCCTCTGCAGCTGTGACTACTGCTGCCCTGAGTCTGTGGCTGAAGCTAGACTTGACCATTTTTCTCTCTCACCTGAGTAAGAGGGCTTTTCCATTGACCTTTGAAACTGTCTTTGGTGTTTGTGAGTTTAAAAGTCTGGAAACCACTATAGCTGCCAGTGATTTAGTGCCCTGAAACCTACTTCAGTCGTGTCTGTGACCATACTGAGCTGTGCTTAGCTCTGAGCTCAATGCAGTAAACCCTGATTGTCGGCCTTCAAGATTGTCTTAGGCCAGAAATCTGTTTCACTCTGTCATTTTTCGACTTCTGCTGCTCTAGAATTTGTTTACAATTCCAGAAACAATGAACTTGTATCTCATTTTTCCACACTCTTTCCAACTTTTGTCATTTTCCCTTTCTATCATTTTATTTTATTTTTTCATTTTTATTTTTTTTGTGTGTGGATATCATCTCTTTTGATTTAACACACTCTGTACTCTCTATATGTGTGTATGTGTGTGTATGTGTGTGTGTGTGTCTCCAATCTCTCCATCTACCCAAATACTGAGAAAAGATTTAATAGTTATAAATATTTTCTTTCCCTGTAGTAATGTAAACATTTTAGCTTTAGAGAGTCTTTTATGATTTTTCTTTCCTGTTTACCTTTTCATGCTTCTCTTGATTCTTGTCTTGGGAATTCAAATTTTCTATATAGGTCTGGTCTTTTCCTCAGTATGAATGATTTAAAGTCGTCTATATCATTGAATGACCATTTATTCTCTTGAAATATTATACTCAGATTTGCTGGGTAGGTGATTCTTAATATCAATCCCAGTTCCTTTGACCTCTGAAATATCCCATTCCAAGCCCTTCAATCCCTTAATGTTGAAGCTGCTGGATGCTGTGTTATTCTCCTTTTATTTCCACAATACTAAAATTGTTTATTTCTAGCTATTTGCAGTATTTTCTCCTTGGTCTGGGAACTCTGAAATTTGGCCAGAATATTCTTAGGATTTCTCTGTTCAGATCTCTTTTAGGAGGTGATTGGTGGATTCTTTCAATACTTATTTTGACCTCTGGTTCTAGAACATCAGGGCAGTTTTCCTTGATAATTTCATGGAAGATAATGTCTAAGCTCTTTTTTCTATCATGGCTTTCAAGTGATTCCATAATTTTTAAATTATTTCTCCTGGATCTATTTTATAGGTCATTTGTTTTTCCAATGAGATATTTCACATTATCTTCTATTTTTTCAAATTTTTGGTTTTGTTTACTAACTGCTTGGTTTAACTCATAGTCAATCATTTCCCTGAATTCAATTTTCTCTTTCAACGAATTATTTTGTTCAGTGAGCTTTTGAATCTTCTCCTCCATTTGACTAATCCTGCTTTTAAAAGCCTCCTTCTCCTCATGGGCTTTTTGGACCTCTGTTTTCAATTGAGTTAGCCTCTTTTTAAAGCTGTTATTTTCCTCAGCATTTTTTTGATTCTCCTTTAGTAAACTGCTAACTTGTTTTTTTTTAAGGTCTTCTATTGCATGAGCTCAGTTTAAGTTCCCTTTGGAGGCCCTGGAGGCAGAGGCCTTGACTTCCTCTGACAGCATACCTTGTTCTTCCTCAACGGAAAGGATGGAAGAAGACACCTGTTCCCCAAGAAAGTAACTGTCTATGGTGTTGTTTTTTCCATTTTTTGGGCATTTTCTCAAACAATTACTTGACTTCTGAGTTTCCTCTCCACAACCACCTCATCTCCAGTTCCACAAAGTCAGCACTTGGGGCTGAGATCCACATGAGCTGCTCCAAAGCCTCAGGAGCTTTAGGTGAGGGTCAGAGCTGCTATTCAGTGTGAGATTAAGATCAGATGCTCAGGAGGGGGCAGGTCTGCACACAGGGCTCAGTTCCCTCAGGGGATTTATGGGGAGTCCTTCAATAATGGATGTGGGCTACTGCCTACTTTGGGAGCCTGATCTGCTGCTGCTTCTACTGCTGCCACCTGAGGAGGCCTGATTTATGGGTACACCTTGCTCCCTTCTTGGCCAGCTGAAAAGACCCTGTCACTGACCTTTGGTGCCTGTGGCTTTAGGGATCTGTGCTGCTGCTGGAGATTCTGTCCCTGAAGCCTGCTCTAATCTGCTCCTTTTGGTGCAGTGTGGCTAAGGCAAGGCTGGGCTCTGCTCCACATCTGGTGTGTGACAGACCTTTCCCCTCAGTCTGGGTCACTCTGGGATAGAAATCTCCTCCACTCCATTGTTCTGTGGCTTCTGCTGCTCTAGAATTTGTTGAGAGTTCTTCTTTACAAGTATATTTTGGGCTGTGGGATAAGAACTAGCATATGTGTGTCTTTGTACTCTGCCATCTTGGCTCTACCCTCCCCTTCTCTCATTTTAGCCAATCTGATACATATAAAATGTTACATCAATGTATAACAAAGCCTATATTTCAATAAATCCTAAGTGAAAATGGTTCAGAAATTTTAGCATTAGATAGCAAAAGAAAGCCAAGAAGAATCTATCCATCACTTCCTGAAAGACTATGATTCAGTTAATCTGAAAATATTTAATAATGAAACAGCATACATAGTATCTGTGGATAGATAAGCATCAGATGCCTGTACAGTTAACAAGTATTTTCACTGTCTCCCTTTTCTCCCAGAGCTCAGTCTTATCTTTGTCAGAGAGAAGTCTGGTAACTCCAACATCTAAGTTTCATGATGCTCAGAATTTCTCTGGTTCTCAGTTACTTTCTTTCCATTCCTTACAGAATTATCAAGTTACTCACATCCTTATTGTTGGCCTTGCTCATTTCATATTCAGCTTCAATCATCTTTGATTGAATCAATCATCTTTGATTGATTTAAGGAGGTAAATAAGGCCCTGCCCACCAATTCAATACCGAAGTGTCTTTACCTAACAAAGGTAAGTATTTTTAAGTGTGTAGTGTAATTAATGGAACCTCAATCTTACAAGAGAAAAAAATACATTTGGAAAGAAGGAAAGAAAAAGAGTGAAGTAATTTACTATTACTCATAATGTTTATGAGAACAAGAGGTAATTGCCATGGGGAAAGGAATACAGGGAGAGGGCAAATCGTAAACCTCACAAAGATAATAAGAATAACGATAAAATATGCCAAAACTTTTGACAACCAGCCAAAACAAAGCTATAGGAGCAAAGAGCTAGAAGCTCTGAGTGGATACACATTGATTTCTCATCAAATTGTGCTATATGAATGGAATGAGATATTATTGCACTAAAATAATTGTCAAAAATAACAATAAAATAATGGATAATTATTTTCCTATTCAGATATCATAATTTGCACAATATGCATAATATGCATATTTGATACGACTATAAATTGTGAGCCAATTGTTTCTAAAAGCTGTAAGATAAATCTAAGTTTACAGAATTGTATTATGTATGTGGTTCTGCAATTTATGTTGCTACTTGAGTATTTAAAAATTCAAAGTACAATTTTTGTAAAGTAAAACTTTTAAAAAAGTTCTTTGACAAACTTTAAATCCAGTGATCCTTTAAGTACTTTCCTCTGAAAGTCAAAACTCACTAAAGTAATTATAAGAATTTATTTATAGGTCTTTGAAAAATATGTTATATGTCATGAAGTTCCAAAGTAATGTTTTTATTAAGCTTTGAACAGTTTCTGTTTGCCAAAAGTAAATGGGAATGACTGGGAAAGGGAAGGCAGAACTTTGTAGTATTAGAATTTATTAACAACCTCAAACTTCTTTTCTTATTCTGTTTCATTCCTTCTGGATGGTGCCTTCTCTTCTCCTTTAGTAATCTACTGTGCTCTTACTGTCTAGCTTTTCACATCCCTTTAATTTCCCTGTAAAAATAGAAATAACTATTTAAATGAAAAAATAATTTTAAGTGTAGACCAGACTGGACTGGTCTCTAGCCAGTGGATGGCCAGAGCCAAACACACCAGGCCAGATGCAGATGAGTCAAGGGTCAAATAGCAGTTTAATTTCAGAGTGAGGAAAATTCTTGCAAGTGGAAGTCCATAACAGATGAACCTTGAAGTCCCCAAAGGGTTTTGCAATCCACTCAGGAATAGGGACTTTCTTTAGAGTACAGGAGTACACACCCAAATGTTTGGCTGTGGGAACAGTTTGAAGGACCTAGTAGGAACCCTTAGAGAAAATTCCTTGCATCAATCTTTGAATCTCAATTTCTGGTCATCATAATATAGGTGCTTAGTTGAGAGTCTCTAAATAACATAAAGAGATGATCCAATATTCCAGCTACATAGGGCTCTATTCAATCAATGCAATAAAGTTTTTATCACTGTTCTCATAATTGTATAATTACATTAAGTCAGGTACAGATCATACTACTTACGAGTCTCAATAGACTAGTTCTGAGAAGGAAAATTTACATGTCACCAGGGTAACCAAGAAAACTTGAAACGTCTTAAGACAAACGACCAAAGCAAGACAATAGCTATTACTAATATTAATTGATATTGAGTCTCCTTGTATTCTAGGAACCCATTCTCAATATTCATTTAATCAACACATTTTGCGTCCCAGATGTCTTATGTAGTTATCTAGTCCCTAGATATCTTTTCTTAAACAATATGTTTATTTTTAGGACAGCTCTAAAAGGGGCTCTGTTTCTCTGATTACAAATCTAGAGGTTCTTAGATTATTCTGACAATATAATTTAGTAAAATCATTTACATTTGCTTCTTCAGTATTGAAACTTCAGAGAATTTCAGATTATATACCATTTGAAATTTCTGTCCTTACCTAAATTCTAATATAAGCATCTTTAAAAAAATTATGAGCTACTTTTCTATTTCTTAGCCAATGCTAGATAGTTTTGATAATTATGGCCTTGTAATATAATTTAATTATGGCCTTCTAATGTAGTTTAAGATCTTGTACTGCTAAAAGTAAAATTTCCTTTCTTTATTTATTAGTTCCTTCTAATGTGTTTTGTTCTTAATTTTTACTATATTGGCCTTGCCTACCCATGAATAATGCATATTTTTATAGTTATTTATATCTGACATAGTTCCTGGGTTTCTTTTTGCAGATATTTTTACCAGATATTTCATGCTGTTTATAGTTATTTTAAATGAGGGTATCTCATCTTGCAGGGTTGGGTTTTTTTTGGTCATACATCTATAATTATTAATTATTTCAACTAACTTTTTAGTTGAATCTTTGGAATTTTCCAAGTATAACAACATATTATCTGCAAAAAGAGATATTTTTATTACCTCATTCTCTATTATCATTCCATCTATTTTTCTTTCTTGTCTTATTGCTATTTCTAGGATTTGCAATAGAGCATGGAATAACATTGGTGACATGTTTATTTTTCTTGAAACTTTTAATAAATTAATTTATTTTTATTTTTAGCATTCATTTCCACAAGATTTTGAGTTCCAAATTTTCTCCACATTTCTCTCTCCTCCCCCATCCCAAGACACCATGCCTCCTGATTACCCCTTTCCCCAATCTGCCTTCCCTTCTAGCAAACCCCTCCCGTTCCTTATCCCCATCTTCTCTTTTCTTGTAGGGTGAGATAGATTTCTATATCCCCTTATCTGTATTTCTTATTTCCCAGTTGCATGCAAAAACAATTCTCAACATTCGTTCCTAAAACTTTGAGTTCCAACTTCTCTCCTTTCCTCCCTCCTATCCCCACTGAAAAGGCAAGCAATTCAATATAGGCCATACATGCGTAGTCATGTAAAAGACTTCCATCATAGTCATACAGTGAAACACTACCTATATTTCCCTCCATCCTATCCTGCCCCTCATTTATTCTATTCTTTCTTTTGACTTTGTCCCTCCCCCAAAATATTTGCTTTTAATTATTTCCACCTCCCATTTGCCCTCCCTTCTGTCATCCTCCCCACACCTCACTTACTCCCTTACTATCCTGTAGTGTAAGATAGATTTTCATACAAAAGTGAGTGTACATGTTATTCCCTCTTTAAGCCAAATGTGATGAGAGTAAGCTTCACTTTTTCCCTTTCACCTCTCGCTCCTTTACCCCTGCATTGTAAAAGCTTTTTCTTGCCTCTTTTATGAGAGATAATTTGCCCCATTCCATTTCTCCCTTTCTCCTTCCAATATATTCCTCTCTCACCCCTTAATTTTACTTTTTTAGACATCATCCCTTCTTATTCAACTCACCTTGTACTCTCTCTGTGTGTATATATATATATATATATATATATATATATATATATATATATATGTGTGTGTGTGTGTGTGTGTGTGTGTGTGTATGTATGTATGTATGTATATATTCATATATATATGTGTGTGCATGTGTGTGAGATCCCTCCAACTACTCAAACAATGAGAGAAGTCTCAATAATTACAAATCTTATCTTTCCATGTAAGAATGTAAGCAGTTTAAATTTAGTAATTCCCATATGATTTTTTATTTCCTGTTACATCTTCATGCTTCTCTTGATTCTTGTACTTGAAAGTAAAATTTTCTATTCAGCTCTGGTCTTTTCCTCAAGAATGCTTGAAAGTAATCTATTTCATTGAATTTTCCCCTGAAGTACTGTACTCAGTTTTGCTGGGTAGGTAATTCTTGGTTTTAGTCCTAGTTCCTTTGACTTCTGGAATATAATATTCCAATCCCTTCTGTCCCTTAATGTAGAAGCTGCTAGATCTTGTGTTATCCTGATTGTATTTCCACAATTCTTGAATTGCTTCTTTCTGACTAATTGTAATATTTTCTCTTTTACCTGGGAACTCTGAACTTTGGCTACAGCATTCCTAGGTGTTTTATTTTTTGGATCTCTTTCAGGAGGTGATTGGTGGATTCTTTCAATATTTATTTTGCCTTCCAGTTCTAGAATATCAGAGCATTTTTCCTTGATAATTTGATGAAAGGTGATGTCTAGGCTCTTTTTTAATGAGGGCTTTCAGACAGTTCCATAATTTTTGAATTGTCTTTCCTGGATCTATTTTCCAGGTCAGTTGCTTTTCTAATGAGATATTTCAGTTGTCTTCTATTTTTTCATTCTTTTGATTTTGCTTTGTAATTCCTTGCTTTCTTATAAAGTCATCAGCTTCCATCTGCTCCATTCTAATTTTTAAAAAACTATTTTCTTCAGTGAGTTTTTGAACTTTTCCTCTCCATTTGGCTAATTCTGTTTTTTAAAGCATTCTTCTCCTCATTGCCTTTTTGTACCTCTTTTGCCATTTGGGTTAGTCTATTTTTAAAGGTGCTTTTTTTCTTCAGCATTTTTTGGAGTCTCCTTTTGTAGACTCTTGAATTACTTTTCCTGATTTTTTTGTATCACTTTCATCTCTCTTCCCAATTTTTCCTTCATCTCTCTTACTTGATTTTCAAAATCCTTTTTGAAATCTTCCATGGCCTGAGACCATTGTATATTTTTTGGAGGTTTTGGATGCAGGAGTCTTGATTTTTATGCCTTCCTCTGATGATATGCCTTGCTCTTCCCTATTTGAAAGCATGGAAGAAAATACCTGTTCACCAAGAAAGTAACCTCTTATATTCTTATTTTTTCCCCCTTTTTAAACATTTCCCGAGCCAGTTACTTGACTTTTGATTCCACTGTCAAGTGGAGGACATGTTCTAGGGACCTGTAAGTTCTCAGTTCCTCCATAGTGGCATAGTCAAGGGAGTGGAGTTTACTCCTCTTCTGGCCTATGCTCAGTTCTGGGAACAAATACAAGGACTCTTCTGTCCAGGATCTGCAAGTAGGATTCTTTGTCAAGAGTCTCCACAAACTCCACCAGCCAGGGTTCCTTCTCACCTCAGGACTGCCACTGAGTGTTGAGATCCAGATCAGCAACCTAATACCCCAGGGTCTTTAGGCCAAGGGCTCCTAATATTGATGCTGCTGCTGCCTGGTGCCAGGACTAGGGCAGGATCCTGCTCCTTTCTGAACCAGGTGAAAGAGCTTTCTCACTGACATTTGAAGCTGTTTTTTGTATTTGTGAGTTGAGAAATCTGGGAACTGATGCACCTTCTCGTGATTCCTTCCCCTGAAGCCTACTCTGGTCCTGTCCATGCTGTGCCTCACAGCCAAGGCTGAGTTACGCTCTGTGGGTTGCACTCTGCTCTGAGTCTGATGCAATAGACCTTTCCTATTGGCCTTCCAGGCTTCCTTGGAGTAGAAACTTCACTCTGTTGTTTTGTGGCTCCTGCTGTTCTAGAATTTGTTTAGAATCATTTTTTAAGAGTGTTTTATGGGCTATGGGAGGAGACCTATAGCAGGTACATCTTTCTACTCTGCCACCTTAACTCCACCCTCCGGTGACATTGTTTTATATCTGATCTTATCAGGAAGACTTCTAGCTTATCCCCATTACAAATAATAGTTTCTAATGGTATTAGATATGCATACTTTTCATCAATTTAAGGAATAACCCATTTATATACCAATATTTTCAAATTTTAAAAAAAAATTTGTATCTATTAATGTAACCATAATTTTTCTGTTGTTATTGATGTAATTAAGTATGCTAATAGTTGTGTTAATCCATCTTTGTATTCCTAGTATAAATCCTACTTGGTCATCATATACAATCTTAGGTAGTATTTTATTTAGGATTTTTATATCAATATTCATTAGTGAAATTGATCTATAATTTTCTTACTCTGTTTTTCCTCTTCCTGATTTTAAATATCAGTATCATATTTGTTTCATTTGACAGTACCCTTCTTTGAATATTATTCTAAGTGATTTATTTAATATTAGAATGAGTTGATCTTTAAATGTTTGATACAATTCACTTATAAATTCATCTCGTCCTGGTGCTTTTTTCTTAGCATACTCCTTATTCATGTCTTGTTCTTCTGCTTTTAATATTATTGGACAGATACTATAAAAATGGGAAAACAATTTCACCTTCTTTACCATTATCAGTACATTTCATGTGCAAAATCCAATTCTGAGAACTTATTACTAAAACATAACCAAAGTGTGAATTTCTATGATCAATCAATTTTGGAAGCCAATCATTTGCATCTATGTATAGTTCTTAGAAAAAGTCTAATTATGTTGCTTTTCTCAAACTTATTTTCTATTTAATTTGAAAACTTTCACATTACGTCTTTGTCTTATTACTTTGTCTAATAATTTCCCCCTTAGGAGGATATTATCTCTATGTTATAATTACCACAAATTTTAAGATGCTTATAATTTTCATCTTCTTGTAGTAACTCAGAGATGTTCCAGTATCAATCTATTATTTAATAGATTTGTTACTAATAAAAATTCTTGGTTGTAAAAATTTTTTACAAAAAGAAAAAAGTGGAACATAGTTATAACAATGCTGTATATATAACCGAGGGAAAAATTCTCATGGCTCTGTTTGACTCCAGGCACGAGTCATATTTGACAGCCAATCATGTAATCACAGGGAATTAAAAGCAAGGCTCAGCACTAAACAGATGGGAAAATTTCCTTTTCGGTAATGAAATAGTACAATGGGGAAATAGAGTCAGGAGAATCCTACCTAGTCTGTGCCAAGTTCATCCACAAAACTTTATTGAGACACAGACATCTCTCCTTATCAGTTCCCAGTCTGTAGCCCATACCATTTTCTACTATTGGTGTCATGACAGTTCAGACAACTATCCTTGTAAACAAACTCAAAAAATAACAAACTCCAGTCCCAAGAATTTTTCCTTAAATAGCAAAATTTTGCTCCTCACAATGTAGAGCTTTAATATATTTCCTGACATTTCCCTGACAGTTAACATTTCATTTATCCTTTACACGTACATTAAAACTAATCATATTCTGGGGCTTCAGACATACAGCAAATACCTGATACTTGTCTCATTAATATGATGAAACTACACCTTTAAAACACCCTACACACTTTCATAAAAGCCAAGAATTTCCAAATAAAATTTACTATTATATGTGATTATCTGATTTATTACAAAATATATTTCAGTAAATATTTAAGTTTTCAAATACTTATTTTTATCACAAACTTTGCAAAACCAAATTCATGTGCAAGAGCATCCAGATTAAAAAGTTTTGCCTAATAGCACTTCTGTTACAATGGTCTCTCAAATTTCACAACATAACAGAATTTAGAAATACTATAATAACACAAACAATAAATTTGAGATCACATCATCATTTGCATTTCCAAATTATGTCATATAACAATCATTGATCTTATTACCTTTGGCATTTAAAGTCACCTTAGAGTCATCAGATATGGCATAATTATGTTCATTTAAAGAAATAACAATAATATAGTGCTTAGGATATGCTGGTTATTATATTAAGTACTTTACAATCATGATATTATGTTGATCTTCACACTCTGGGAGGTGGGTACCATTTGATTATTTTTTCTCTTTACAGATCAGGAAATTGGGGCAAGTGGATAAGATAACTCTTCTAAGATTACACAGCTAATAAATTTCTTAAACTGAAACAAAGAAAGGTGAACTCACCAAGATTAAAAGCTGGTGGACAAGGTGGGACCTTGTACTGCCATGTTAGTTCCTCCCAGGGGCACCAGAACCTTCTTAGGCAAGAGCTGTTGTGGGCTGGGCCTACACTAGAGACACTGACTGGGCTTTGGAGGACATGACTGAAGTCACTGGATAGAGAATAGGAATTTCAGGGGCTAGTGTGGCTCTTGCTAAGACCTTCTCATGAGTGGCAGTCCGTGGTGGCAGGGCAAAGTGGATTCTGGCTGTGGGGCCTGATCCCCCACACTCCAAGAGCTGCAGCTTTGGGGCCTAGTTCTACCTGGGCTGGGGTAACTGCAGTTCTTGGGGTTGAGTGGGCAGGAAATACTGCACCTGAATGATACCCCTGACTTGTTTAGAGGGGTGAGCTGCAGGACACCCAGGTACACAGGGCCATGGAGACCCCTGCCAGTAGGGGATTCCACCTCAGTTGCTAACTCCCCTCTACCAGGGGGGATCTAGGCAATGACTGCATGGCTGCAAAGGCAGACCATAATTCTAGTTTTACTACATTTTCCCATCTTTTTTTCCTCCAACACCTATGTTAGGGAATCTGATCTGAGATGAGAGGGGTTTAACATAAGTTATTTATTTATAGAATCAGTAGTTAATAAACATTTACTAAGCACATTGTATGAGCTATGTACTGTGCTAAGTACTCGAGATACAAATAAGAACAGAAAGAATGTTGCTTCTCTCAAGAAATTTGCAATCCAATGGAAGAACACAGTACACAAAGGGAAGCTGTAGGGGGTAGGGAGTGAGACTGCCAGAGTGTACCCTACATAAGGGCAGTCATGACAGAGTCTGCAGGAAGCAGAGTAGTCCATGAAAAATGAAGTTAATTAGGAAGTTCTGAGCCATCTATGAAGGGAAGCTTTTAACAGGAGTTTGCTACTCTACAGTATTGCCTTCAGAGTGGAAAGGCAACTGAGGTTGTGCTAAGAAGGTATCGAGTATCAAAACTATATCATATTGAGATGTCAAGTGATGAAGTTATTCTAGGGGAAGACATGAAGTTCCTAGGCTCACAACTAAGCAGAGCTGTTGCTTAGATAGATAGATAATAGATAGATATTGGTATTTTTGTTCCTGTTAAGCAAAATATATAGGTCTATAGATATATAGGTAGATATTTACATGTATACATATGTAAATACACACAAGTAAGTATATTACACATAAACATATATGTGTGTGTGTGAGTGTATGTGTATGTGTGTATAGTCTATCATTGTATATCTCTCACAAAGTTATTTGCAATTTAAATTGTAGTTTTCATGATGGAATTCAACAATTCAATAAAATAAGTTGCTAGTCTATGCAATGAGTTGGTCTTGACATTGAATATATAAAGATATAATTTTCCGGGGGTAAAATATACATTTCAGTGGTTTCAAAGGGGTGGAGCCAAGATGGTGGAGTGAGTCCACAGACTCACTTTAGCTCTACCACAAATTCTTTCACATGCCTCTAGGAAGAGAGTCTGAACAAATTTTGGAGTGGCTGAATCCATTGAGAGACAAGAGTGTGGAGGATTTCCAGGTCAGAACATCCTGGAGGGTTGATGGCAGGGATCTGTTGTGCAAGGTTGAGAGAGCACAGAGTGCATAGGCTGCATCAGAGTAGACCCTGTCAAAATGGAGCTGAGCAGGAACTGCCAGGGTGGACTCAAGCAGTGCGGATTCTCAATAATATCACCACAGAAAGGGAGTCCAGCAGAGCTGAATGAGAGAGAGTCCCAGGACTTCGCAAAAAGCAGCAGCCACTCCTAGGATTATAGATCCATGGATTGAAGGTTTGGAAATCATGTTCTTGAACTTTGAGGAGACTAGATGTCAGAGTAAACTACAAGGACTCTCACCTTTCCCTTGTTGACCTTGAAAAACCCAGAGAATACTGCCCCAAGAAAAATCTTGGAATAATGGAATCAGTCAAAGGGGTAAACAGACTCTCAGCTCTGGAGAATAGGGATATCTTCAAGGAGAGTCCCTCTTGCTGTGGCTGAAGGCAACCAGTGCAGGACTCGAACTGTTCCAGAAAGCCCCACCTCAGCGAACCAAGAGGCAATCCGGAGCCCCAGGGGGGCAGGGTGGAGCTCACCAGTGCCAAAACCATGACCACAGGCATGCCTTAGCATCAGGCAGACACTAATGTAGATGTGGGTTCACCAGCCACTGAGTCTGTCTGTGTTCTAGCTCAGGGGAGGAGGAAACCTCCTGCAGCCAGATCACCCCTCACACTGTGAGCTTCAGGATAACCCCAGGGAAACTCAGATAGACTTCACCTGGCCTTGGCCTTGGCACACACCAGCCAACTCAGCCCCAGGTAAGCTTTGGCATTATAAAGCTCATAGTTGAAAGAATCATGGGTCAAAACACACTAAGACTCAAGTTCTCAGGACGCAAAGTGTGGAACACAGCCCTCTGTGCCCCAGAAGCAGAAATTCACTTTAAAAGCCAGGAAAACTGCAATTATCATGAGCAAGAAGCAAAACAGAAAAGCAAAGATCATAGAATCTTACTTTGGGAACAAAGACTAAAATATGAATTCAGAAATGGACAGTATTGAGAATGTACTCACATCTGAAACCTCAAAAGGGAATATGAACTGGTCTCAAGTCCAAAGAGCATTCTTGGAAGAGCTGAAGAAGGATTTTAAAAGCCAAATTAGAGAGATGAAAGAAAAATTGGCCAGTGATTTTTAAAAATGCAATAGAAAAAATTAGAAAAAATCACTGAAGAGAACAGCTCCTTAAAAAGGGAAAATGAGTAAACAGATAACAAAGTACAAAACCAAACTGGGAAGTTTAGAGAAATGAAAAAGGAAGTATAATACCTAACTGGAGTAAATGACTGTTTAAAAGGAACAATTGGAGAAATGGAAAAAGAAGTGCAAAAGTTAATTAAAGAAAGCAATTTATAAAAATAAGACTTGGGCAAGTAGATTCTAATGACTCTCTGAGACATCAAGAATCAGTCAAACAAAATCTAAAGAACAGAAAAAGAAAATGTAAGATATTATTTTGGAAAAATACCTGACTTGGAAAATAGATACATGGGAGAAAATCTAAGAATGATTGGTCTAATGGAAAGCCACAATGAAAAAAGGAACCTGGGCAATATCTTCCAAGAGATCATCAAGGAAAACTGGTCTGAGGTCCTAGATCCAGAAAGCCAAATAGTCATCAAAAGAATCCACTGATCACCTCCTAAAAAAGATCCAAAATTGAAAATGCTGCAGGATATTGTTGACAAATTCCATAACATTCAAGTTAAGGAGAAAATACTGCAAGTAGCTAGAAAGAAATGATTAAAATATCAAGGATTTACAGTCAGGACCACCACAGAACCTTGAAGATTCTATATTAAAATACTGGAGGGATTGGAATATGATATTCTCTAAGGCAAAGGAGTTTGGATTCCTACCAAGGATCAATTACTCAGAAAAATTGAGCATAATATTTCAGGCAAGGAGATAGACATTCAATGAAATAAGGGATTTCCACATCTTCCTGATGAAAGGTCCAGAGTTCAATAGAAAATTTGACCTTCAAATACAAGCCTCAATAAAGGCATGAAAAGGTAAGCAGGATAAAAAAACAAAAACATGTTATTCAGTATGGGAAAACTGTTTACATCCATATATAGGAGGAAGATACTTTTTAATCTTGAGATCTGTATGCTTATTTTGACATTTAATAGGGATATACATACATAGAGGGAGTGGATATAAATTTACTGATGTGATGATAAAGATGTGATTAAAGGGTGTGGAGGGATTGTAATGGGAAAAGAGGAAAAGAGGAGGCAGAAAATGGTAAATTACATCAAAGGAAGAGGCACAAAATCATATTATAGTAGAGGGAAAGAGGGGAGGGAGATGAGCATTGTTTGAGATTTGCTCTCATCTGATTGGGTTTAAGGAGGGAACAGCATATTCTGTTAAGTATAAAAATCGAACTTGCCCTATAGGCAGTAGGAGAGAAAAGGGGAAAGAAAAAGGAGGGGAGATTAAAAGAAAGGGGAAAAGTAGTAAGGAAAAAGGAGAATAAAAGGGAGGGAGACTGATAGAAGGGAGGGAAATCTGAGGAAGGCCATGGTCAAGAATAAAAGTCTTGTGGATGGGAAGGGAGAAGGGAGAAATAAAAGCATAAATGAGGGGAAACAGGATAGAGAGAAAGACACAGGTAACTGTGAATGTGAATGGGATGAACTCTTCCACTTACTTAGGTCTGACTTTAATTGTGTGAAAAATGTCTTGTAATTAGTGTTTATATAGTCCTTGGGTATGCTTTGGCATGCAAACTCCAAATATTTTACTGTGTCTGCCGTAGCTTTAAATGGGATTTCTCCATCTATCTCATGTTGTTGGGCTTTGTTACAACTACATAGAAATGTGGAATGTTTGTGCGGGTTTATTTGTAACTTGCAACTTTGCCAAAGCTGTTTATTATTTCAAGTAGATTTTACTTGAATCTCTGGGATTCTCTAAGTATATCATCATATCATCTACAAAGAGTGATAACTTAGTTTCTTCTTTGCCTATTTGTTGAGTTGGCTGGTGTGAGAATGCAAAGGGCAGGTGTCTTTTTTATCTTTTTGTTTTGTGTTTCCCCGGGTTAGCTCTGGGGCTATCTTGTTAATTGTGGGGGATGGGTGGTCTGGTCACAGGACATCTTCTTAGCTGAGCTGGAGCAAAGGTAAGCTCAGGGGTTTATGATCCAGGCTGCCCTATTGTCTTCCCATTTCCCCTGAAGCAAGTCTGTGCTCCTGGTATTGGTGATTGCAGGGCTCCATCCTCCTAGGGCTCTTCTCCTTCTGGTTTGCCTCTGCCACAGTATGAGGAATATTCCTTAAGAGTTTTCCTACCCTCACCTGCTATGAGACTGTTTGTCCCTTCTGCTGATCCTACTGATCCCAGAATTTTTCTGGGGAAGGGTTTTATGGTTCTTTCAAGGTCACCAAGGGGAGGGGGTGAGGATTTGCCAATCACTCTGCAGTTTTGATTCCCATAAATTCAAGTCAGTGACTTACTAATCTGTGGGCTGATAGTCTGAGGAGGAGCTGCTGCTGACACCTGGGACTCAACAGCTGTAATTTGCTTGGCTCTGCTGATTTCCTGCATTGGGCTGCCACTCTGCTGTTCCACCATACCGCTGCTGCCTCAGGCCACAGGGGGCTATCCTGCTTGGCCGTGCCATGGTGGTTCGTGTTGTACAGTATGCTGTGGGCTTTTCCACCCTAGAACAGATCCTTCCTGTCGACCTTTCAATCTGTCCTGCTCTGGTGAATCTGCCACAGTCTGTCTTCTATTGTCTGTCTTCTATTGGATTCTGCACCTCCAAAATTTGGTTAGATTCTCTTTCTAAAGGTATCTGAATGAGTTTGTCTAAGAGGTTAGGGGAGTAGTTGCTCTCACTCCTCAGTCTTGGCTCCATCTCTGATCTCTTCCATAAAATGAAGGTGGATAGCAGAATGGATTAAAAATCATAATCCAACAACATGTTGTTCACAAGAATTACATTTGAAACAGGAATATACACAGCTTGAAGGTACAAGGTTGGAGCAGAATATATTATGCTTCAGTTGATGTAAAAAAATGGAGGGGAAACAATCCTGATCTTAGACAGAAAAAGAAGAAACAGATCTAATCAAAAGAGATAAAGAAGTAATCTATACCCTGCTAAAAGGCGCCATACATAATGAAGCAAATCATTACAAAGCACATATGCACCAAGAAGCATAGCATCCAAATTCTTTGAGAAGTTAAGGAAGCTACAGGAAGAAATTGCAAAACTGTACTCGTGGGGGACCTCAACCTCTCCCCATCTGAACCTGATAAATCGAGCCTTAAACAAGAAAGAAATTGTGGAGGTGAATAGAACGCTGGATAAGGTAGACATGGTAGATCTCTAGAGAAAACTGAATGGAGATAGAAAGGAATATACCTTTCTCTCAGCTGTACATGGCACGTACACAAAAACTGACCTTGTACTAGCACATAAAATCCATACGGTCAAGTGCAGAAAGACAGAGTTGATGCATAATGCAATAGACATTATATGTAATAAAAGGCCATAGAAAAATAAAGAAAAAATTAATTGTAAATCAATTCTAAAGAATAAGTGGGTTAAACAATAAATCATAGAAACAATCAATAGCCTTTTTCAGAATAATGAACAGTAATGAACAACAAGGCAAACTACCAGAACTTACAAGATGCTGTGGAAGCATTTCTTAGGGGTAGTTTTATTTTACTTTTTTTATTTTTTAAATTATTTTATTTGTTTTCAGTGTTCCACAATCACTTCCATTTAACTTAGATTTTTTTCCCCTTCCTTCCTCCTCCTTTCCCCTTACCTCCCTCCTTCCTCCCTGAGATACCATGCAATTTTATATAGATTCTACACATACATCACTATTAAATAAATTTTTACCTTAGTCATGTTGCATAGAAGAATAAAAATGAATGAGAGAAATCATAAAACAAACCAAAATGTAACACTAAAGAAAATGATCTGCTATATTCTGTGATCAAATTCCATAGTTCTTTCTCTGGCTATGGAAGGCATTTTGACTTTAGAGATCATTGGGAATTTTTTAAGTCCTTGCATTGCAATGAAGTACTAAGTCCATCAGAGAAACTTTTTGAACAATGTGGTTGTTGCTGTGTACAGATTTCTCCTGGTTCTGCTCCTTTTGCTCAGCATCAGTTCATATGGGTTTTTCCAGGTCCCTCTGAAGGTTCCTGTTCATCATTCTTATAGCACAATAGTATTGCATTACATTCGCATACCACAACTTGTTCAGTCATTCCCCAATTGATAGGCATCACCTTGATTTCAAGTTTTTGGGCACCACTAAGAGAGCTGCTATAAATATTTTTGTACATGTGGGACCCTTTCCCATTTTTATGATCTCTTGGGGATACAGTCCTAGATGCGGTATTGCTGGGTCAAAGGGTATGCAAATTTTTAGCCCTTTGAGCATAGTTCCAAACAGCTGTCCAGAATGGGTGGATCAGCTCACAGCTCCAGCAACAATGAATTAGTCTTCCAACTCTCCTACATCTTCTCTAATGTTTATCATCATCCTGTTTTATCAGGTCATGTTTGTCATGATAGGTGTGATGTGGTATCTTAGAATTGTTTTGATTTGCATCTTCCTAATCCACAGTCATTTAGAGCATATTTTCATATGACTATAGATAGCTTTAATTTCTTCCTCTGAAAACTGCCTGTTCATACCCTTTAGACCATTTCTTGTATATTTGACTCAGTTCTCTACATATTTTAGAAATGAGGCCTTTATCACAGACACTCTTTGCTCAAATTCTTTCCCAGTTTTCTGTTTCACTCCTAATATTTGTTGTATTGGATTTGTTTGTGCAAAAACTTTTCAATTTAATGTAATCAAAATTATCCATTTTGCACTTTGTAATGTTTTCTCTCTCTTGTTTACTCAAAAATTCTTTCCTTCTCCATAAATCTGATACATGGTACCTTGCTCCACTAATTTGTTTATAGTATTAATCTTTACACCTAGATCATATACCCATTTGTACTTTATTCTTGTGGATGGTGACAGGTATTGGTCTATGACTAGTTTTTGCCACAGTTTTCCCAGCAATTTTTGTCAGACAGTGAGTTCTTATCCCAGAAGCTGGGATCCTTGGGTGTATCAAACAGTAGATTGCTATATTCATTCACTACTGTGTCTAGAGTATCTAACCTATTCCACTGGTGTGAGATTCTGTTTCTTAGCTGGTAGCAAGTGGTTTTGATAATTGCTGCTTTATAATACAATTTGAAATCTGGTAGAGCTAGGCCACCTTTCGTAGCATTTCTTTTCATTACTTCCATTGATATTCTGGACCTTTTGTTCTTCCAGGTGCATTTTGATATTATTTTTTTCTAGCTCTACAAAGCAATTATCTGATAGTCTGATTGGTATGGCACTGAATAAGTAAATTAATTTAGGGAGATTTCTCGCTTTTATTATATTGGCCTCGGCCCACCCACAAGCAACTGATGCTTTTACACTTACTTAGATCTGACTTTATTTGTGCGAAAAGTGTTTTGTAATTGTGTTCATATAGTCGCTGTTTTTTTTTTTTTTGGCAGGTAGACTCCTCAATATTTTATAGTGACTATCATAGTTTTAAATGGAATTTCTCTTTCTATCTCTTTCTTTTGGGTTTCATTAATAATATATAAAAATGCAGAAGTTTCGTGCGGGTTTATTAGGTAACCTGCAACTTTGCCAAAGCTGTTTCTTATTTAAGGTAGTTTTCTATTTGATTCTCTGGTATTCTCTAAGTATATCATCAAATCATTTCTAAAGAGCGATAACTTAGTTATTTCTTTGCCTATTCTAATTCCTTCAATTTCTTTTTCTTCTCTTATTGCTACAGCTAATATTTCTAGTGCCATATTTAGTAATGGTAATGATAATGAACATCCTCATTTCACCGCTGATCATATTGGAAATGCATCTAGCTTATCCCCATTGCATATAATGCTTGCTGAAGGTTTTAGTTAGATACTGCTTATTATTTTATGGAAAACTCCAGCTATTCCCATTTTCTCCAGCGTATTAAGTAGGAATTTGTGTTGTATTTTGTCCAAAGCTTTTTCTGCATATATTAAGATAATTATGTGGTTCCTGTTAGTTTTGTTGTTGATCTATAATTTTAATAATTTTCCTAATATTGAATCAAATCTGCATTCCTGGTGTAAATCCTACCTGATCATAATGTATTATTCTAGTGATAAGTTGCTGTGTTATTTTTGCTAAAATATTATTTAAAACTTTTGCATCTCTATTCATGGGAGAAATTGATCTATAATTTTCCTGTTTTGGCTTTTCCTGGTTTAGGTGTCAAAACCATATTTGTATCATAAAAATAATTTAGGAGGACTCTTTCTTCCTCAATTTTCCCAATTAGTCTATATAGTATTGGAATCAACTATTCTTTAAATGTTTGATAGAATTCACTTGTAAATTCATCTGGTCCTGGTGATTTTTTTCTAGGGAGTTCATTGATGAATTACTCAATTTCTTTTGTTGTGAGTTGGGGCTATTTGTGTACTCTTCTGTTAATCTGAGCCATTTATTAATTTCAAAATCATCATTCATCTCATATAGATTGTCGAATTTATGGTCATATAGTTGGACAAAGTATTTTCTCGTTGTTTAAATTTCCTCCTCTTTGTAGGTTAGTTCACCCTTTCATTTTTGATATTGGTAATTTGTTTTTCTTCTTTCTTTTTTAATCAAGTTGAACAAAGGCTTATCAATGTCATTGGTTTTTTTCATAAAACCAACCCTTATTTTTAATTATTAGTTCAATAGTTTTCTTAATTTCTATTTTATTAATCTCTCCTTTGGTTTTCAGTATTTCTGATTTGGCATTTACTTGCAGATTTTCAATTTGTTCTTTTTTGAGCTTTCTCTGTTGCATGCCCAAATCATTGTTCTCCTGTTTCTCTATTTTATTCATGCTGATATTCAAAGATATAAAACTTCCCCTAAGAACTACTTTTGCAGTATCCCATAAGATTTCATAGGTTGTCTCACTGTTGTCATTCTTTTGAACGAAGTTGTTAATTGTTCCTATGATTTCTTCTTTAACCCACTCCTTCTTTAGGATTAGATTGTTTAGTTTCTAATTAAATTTTATTTTATATTTTCATTACCTTTGGTTGCATATAAGTTATATTGCATTATGATCTGACAAGGATGCATTGACTATCTCTGCTTTTCTGCATTGGATTGTGAGGTTTTTATGAGCTAGTACGTAGTCAGTTTTTGTATATGGCCATGTACTACTTTCTATCCCCAATTTTCTCAGAGATTTATCATATCTGCCTTATCCAGAGTTCTATTCACCTCCTAAACTTCTTTCTTGTTTATTTTTAGGTTAAATTTATGAAGTTCAGAGAGGGAGAGGTTGAGGTCCCCACTAGTATAGTTTTGTTATATATTTCTTCCTTTAATTCCCTGAAATTCCCCTCTAATAATTTGAATGCTAAACCACTTGGAGCGTGTATGTTTAATAATGAAATTACTTCGTTGTCTAGGGTGCCTTTTTAGCAGGATATAGTTTCCTTGCTTATCTCTTTTGATTAGATCTATTTGTGCTTTTTCTTTGTCTGAGATTAGGATTGCTACCCTTGCTTTTTTACATAAAATGAAGTACAAAATATTCTGCCCCAACCCTTTACTTTTGCCCGCAATTTCAAATGTGTTTCTTGTAAACAACATATTGTTGGATTATGGTTTTTATTCCATTCTGCTGTCAGTCTCAGTTTTGAGGGACAGTCCATCTCATTTACAGTCACAGTTATGATTACCATTTCTGTCTTTCCTTCCATGCCCTTTCCCCTTGTTTATGCTTTTAGTTCTCCTCCTTTCCCCTCCACAATAGTTTTAAATTTTTACCACTGCCTCCCCCAGTCTTCCCTCCCTTCTTTCTGTCCTTCTCCTTTTAATTCCCTTTTCCCTTCCTACTTCTTTCCTCCCTTTTAGCCTTCCCTCCCTTTTCTTTCCCCCTTCCATCCTACTTCCTTTAGAACTAATTGTATTTCTATGCTTAACTGATTTTGTTGCACTCCTCTTGAATCCAATGAGATGAGAGTACCTCTCAAACAATACTTGTGTCCCTATCCTCTTTCCCTCTACTACAATAGAGCCTCTTCCTGTGATAGAATTTATTTTTTTTCTGCCTCATCTTTTTCACATCTTCCATCACAATCCCTTCACATACTTTAATCACTTTTGTTATCATCACATCATTTAATTTATACTCATTCCCTCTACCTGTGTATATCCCTTTTATCTTTCATAGTAAATATACAATTCTCAAGATTAACAAGTATCTTATTCCCTTATAGGGATGTAAACAGTTTGCAAATACTGTGTAACAAATTTTTTTCCCCTCTTTACCTTTGCATACCTTTATTGAAACCAACATTTGAAGATCAGATTTTCTATTGAGTTCTGAACTTTTCATCAGGAAGATCTGGAAACCCCGTATTTCACATAATGTTCATCTTTTTGCCTGAAATATTGCGCTCAACTTTGCTGAATAACTAATTTTTTTATGTAATCCAAGCTCCTTTGCATTACCAAATATCTTTTTCCAGTTCCTTCAGTCTTTTAATGTAGAAGCTACAACATCCTGTGTGATCCTGACCTTAGCTCCTCGGTATTTGAATTGTTTCTTTCTGGCTGTCTACAGTAATTTCTCTTTCACTTGATAGCTCTGGCTTTTGGCAACCATATTACTTGGTGTTTTTAGTTTGGGGGTCTCTTTCAGGAAGTGAACGGTGGATTCTTTTGATGACTATTTTGTTTCTGAGTCTATGACTTCTGGGCATTTTTTCTTGATGATTTCTTGGATGATATTGTCTAGGGTCTTTTTTCTTGTCATGGCTTTCTGGTAGACCAATCATCTTTAGACTTTCTCTCCTGGATTTTTTTTCCATACCAGTTGTTTTTCCAATTAGGTATTTTACATTTTCTTCTGTCTTTTCATTCTTTAGATTTTGTTTGACTGATTCTTGATGTCTCATAGATTCATTAACTTCTACTTGCTCAATTCTATTTTTTTTTGGATTGTTTTCTTCAGTTAATTTTTTTTGACAATTAGATTTTATTTTATTTTTTTAATAAATTTCTTTATTTAACTTTTTACATTCATTTTCACAAAATTTTGGGTTCCAAATTTTCTCCCCATTTGTCCCAAATCCCAATACACCGAGCATTCCAATTTCCTCTATCACCAATCTGCCCTCTCTTCTATCGTTCCTCCCTTCCCTTGTCCCCATCTTCTCTTGTGTCCTGTAGGGCCAGATAACTTTCTATTCCCCATTACCTGTATTACTTATTTCCTAGTAGCAAGAACAGTCCTCAACAGTTGTTCCTAAAACTTTGAGTTCCAACTTCTCCCCATCCCTCCCTCCCCACCCATTCCCTTTAGGAAGGCAGGCAATTCAATATAGGCCATATCTGTGTACTTTTGCAAATGACTTCGATAATAGTTATGTTGTTTAAGACTAACTATATATCCCTCCATCCTATCCTGCTCTCCATTACTTCTATTCTCTCTTTTGATCCTGTCCCTCCCCAAGAGTGGTGACTTCAAATTTCTCCCTCCTCCCATTGCCCTCCCTTCCATCATCCTTCCCACCCTGCTTATCCCCTTCTCCCCCACTTTCCTGTGTTGTAAGATAGGTTTTCTTACCAAAATAAGTGTGCATTTAATTCTTTCCTTTAGTCGAATGTGATGAGAGTAAACTTCATGTTTTTCTTTCAGCTCTCCTCTTTTTCCTGCCACTAAAAAAGTCTCCTGCTTGCCTCTTCTATGAGAGATAATTTGCCCCATTCCATCTCTCCCTCTCTCCTCCCAATATATTTCTCTCTCAAAGCTTCATTTTTTAAAGATATGATCCCATCCTATTCAATTCACTCTGTGCTTTCCGTCTCTCTCTGTGTGTGCATGTGTGTGTATGTGTGTGTGTGTGTGTGTGTGTGTGTGTGTGTGTGTGTGTGTAATTCCACCAACTACCCAGGTACTGAGAAGTTTCAAGAGTTACAAATATTGTCTTTCAATGTAGGAATGTAAACACTTCAACTTTAGTAAGTCCCTTATGACTTCTCTTTGCTGTTTACTTTTTCATGCTTCTTCTCATTCTTGTGTTTGAAAGTCAAATTTTCTGTTCAGTTGTGGCCTTTCCATCAAGAATACTTTGCAGTACTCTATTTCATTGGATGACCATTTTTTCCCATGAAGCATCATACACAGTTTTGCTGAGTAGGTGATTCATGGTTTTAATCCTAGTTCCTTTGACTTTTGGAATATCATATTCCAAGCCCTTCGATCCCTTAATGTAGAAGCTGCTAGATCTTATGTTATTCTGATTGTATTTCCACAATGCTTGAATTGTTTCTTTCCAGCTTCTTGCAATATTTTCTCCTTGACCTGGGAACTCTGGAATTTGGGTACAGTATTCCTAGAAGTTTCTCTTTTTGGGTCTCTTTCAGGAGGTGATTGGTGGATTCTTTCAATATTTATTTTGGCCTCTGATTCTGGAATATCAGCGGTTTTCCTTGAGAATCTCATAAAAGATGATATCTAGGCTCCTTTTTTGATCATGGCTTTCAGATATTCCCATAATTTTTAAATTGTCTTTCCTGAATCTATTTTTTAGGTCAGTTGTTTTTCCAATGAGATGTTTCACATTGTCTTTAAGTTTCTCATTCTTTTGGTTTTGTTTTGTGATTTCTTGGTTTCTCATAAAGTCATTAGCTTCCGTCTGCTCCACTCTCATTTTTAAAGAACTATTTTCTTCAGTGAATTTTTGAGCCTCCTTTTCCACTAGACTAATTCTGCTTTTTAAAGTGTTCTTTTCCTCATTGGCTTTTTGGACCTCTTTTGCCAGTTGGATTATCCTATTTTCAAAGATGGTATTTTCTTCAACATTTTTTTCAGTCTCCTTTATCAAGCTGTTGATTCTCTTTTCCTGATTTTCTTGCTTCTCTCTTATTTCTCTTCCCAATTTTTCCACCACCTCTCTTACTTGATTTTCAAAACCCTTTTGAGCTCTTCCATGGCCTGAGACCATTGCATATCTGTTTTAGAGGTTTTGGATGTAGAAATCTTGACTTCCTCTGATGGTAAGCATATTTCTTCCTCTTCCAAATGGATAGAAATAAATACCTGTTAACCAAGAAAGTAACTTTCTATCATCTTATTTTTTCCCGTTTTTGAGGCATTTTCCCAGTCAGTTCCTTGACTCTTGAGTCCTTGGTCAAGAGCAAGTTATCTCCTGGGGACCTGTAAATTCTCAGTTCCTCCAGGGTGGGAGAGGAGTTTATTCCTCTCCTGGCCTGCATGCTAGTCTGGGAGCAACCAAAAACTTTTCTGCTCAGGATGTGGGAGTAGAATTTCCTCCGTATGACTCCCTCCAGCTCTACCATGTCAGCACTCTTCCTCACTCGGGGCCTCTCTCAGAGCTGTGATTCAGAGCAGCTGCTCAATTCCCCTAGGGGTTCCAGGCAGAGGGCTCCAAAAATGGACGCTGCACCTGCAGTGGTGGCAGCCCTGTGGCAAGACCGTGATTCTCTTCTGCGTGAAGGAGTTTTGTCATTGACCTCTGAAGCTGTCTTTGGCATCCATGGGTCAAGCAATCTGGGGACTTCTGCCTCCCGGTGTCTCCCTGAAGCCTGTTCTGGGTACTGTCCCCTCCCCTCTGTGCCATGGGGACCAGGTGATGCAGCCTTTCTGTCAGCCCTCTGGGCTGTCCTGGACTAGAAATCTCTTTCACTCTGTCGTTCTGTGACTGCTGCTGCTGCAGGATTTATTCAGTCATTTTTTACAGGCATTTTATGGCCTATATGGAGGAGCTTCTACAGGTCCATCTTTCTACTCTGCCATCTTATCTCTACCCATCATTCTCAGTTTTCTTCATTTCTTTCTTTTTTTTTAATTTTTAACACAGTTCATATCACATAAAACAATTCCAACTTTTGCTCATATGATAGTTATTTTAAAGCATTTACAATATAGACCACAAATGATTTTTTTTAAACATTAACCAACTGAGACACAAATAATAACTGTGTATGCTAACTTCACAAGCCCTTGACCTAATTGTCTCCACACTGTTACTAAGAATTAAAGGACCCTGACTTATTCTTGTTGGTCTAAAGTCCTAAGCCTGTTAGCTTAATTTTGGGCTTAACCTCAGATGTTCCCCTACCAATAGTCTATAATTTAAACACATCTGGTATTAAAGTTACAAATCTTTTGACTACAGGAAACTGCCATTATGATAGGGACATTGCAGGGAAAAAATATCTTCCCAACTTCATGTCAGTTTCAGGCAGGAGTAGATTGTCAACTTGCATTCCATCAGCCTTAAAGTCTGACAGGTGTCAGTGGGGATATTGAGTCATGAGAATCCTACCTCAGCATGGGCTGAACAGTGGTTCTCCCACCCTTCCCATGAGAAGGGTGCAGTTCATACCAGCATCTCACAGGCTTACTGGCATCATAGATTGGAGACTCAGACCACCTTCCTTGCTATACCTATCTGGAGTTAGACTCAGAGGAACAGTCAGATAATAGTCCCATAGAATCTTGAAATAGTAAGTTCCAATAACCAGGTTTCAGATATGACTATAATTTCACATTGGCTAAGGAACATCTTTTGAGGCAAGTCTTAAGTGGCTTACGTGCCTTTCTATACATGTTCTAGTTTCTGATTAAATAACAATCATAAAAATCAAATTCACCATTAAAACCTTAGCTTTTCCATCAATGGCAAATTTTACCTGAGGTTACCTGCTTCTAGGAAACTTTGACTAAAATTCTTTTCCCCTAACTAAAGATGTCTCTGATTTAGTCTCAGTAATTAATACAGTCAATTGTTTTAATACTAATTGCTTTTACCTCACTTTGTAACATGTCCAATTTTTTCCCCATCTCTCCCCTCCCCCATCCCCAATACCTTGCATTCCTATTGTCCCTTCCCTCAATGTACCCTTCCTTCTATCACACCCCACACTTCCCTTATCCCCATCTTCTCTCTTTTCTTGTAGGGCAAGATAGATTTCTATACCCCATTGCCTGTGTTTCTTATTTCCCAGGTTTATGCAATAATAATTCCCAACATTAGTTTCTAATACTTTGAATTCTAACTTCTCTTCCTCCTTCCCTCCCTACCCATCCCCACTGAGAAGGAAAGCAACCCAATAGAGACCAACTATGTGTTGTTTTGCAAAAGACTTCCACATTAATTATGTTGTGTAATACTGACTATATCACCCTCCATCCTATTCTAACCCCCCTTCCTTTTTTATTCCCTCATTTGACCTTGTCCCTTCCCAAAAGTGTTTATTTCTAGTTATTCCCTTCTCCCGTTTGCCCTCCCTTCTATCATTCTCCTCACTCCACTTTTGGCTTCCTCCCCTACTTTCCTCTAGCTTAAGATAGAATTTCATACCAAATTTAGTGAGGCTGTTATTCCCTCCTTAACCCATATGTGAAGAGAGTAAGCTTCACTTTTCCTTTCTCCCCTTCTCCCTCTTCTCCTCCATTAGACAAGATTTTTCCTATCTATTTCTTGAGTTATAGCCTGTCCCATTCAATTTCTCCCTTTCTGCTCCCAGAGTTTTCCTCCCTCACTCCTTAATTTTAATTTATTTTGTAGATATCATCTCTTATGATTCAACACAACCTGTACTCTCTCTCTTTCTCTCTGTGTGTGTGTGTGTGTGTGTGTGTGTGTGTGTACAATCCCTCCACCTACCCAAATATTGAGAAAAGTCTCAAGAGTTACAAATATTTTCTTTCCTTGTAGGAATGTAAACAGTTCAACTTTAGAAAGTGTTTTATGATTTCTCTTTCCTGTTTACCTTTTAAATTGTCTCTCCTGGATCTATTTTCCAAGTCAATTGTTTTTCTAATCAGATACTTCACATTATCTTCTATTTTTTCAAACTTTTGGTTTTGTTTAGTAACTGCTTGGTTTATCTCATAGTCATTCACTTCCCTAAACTCAGTTCTCTCTTTCAACAAATTATTTTGTTCAGTGAACTTTTGAACCTTCTCCTCCATTTCACTAATTCTGCTTTTTAGTTCTCATTGGCTTTTTGGGTTTCTTTTTCCAGTTGAGTTAACCTCTTTTTAAAGGTGTTATTTTCCTCAGCGTTATTTTTGTTCTCCTTTAGCAAGCTGCTAACTCACTTTTCGAACTCTTCTATTGCCTGAGCCCTATTTAAGTTCCTTTTGAGGACCTGGAGGCAGGGGCAGTGACTTCCTGTGACAGTATGCCTTGTTTTTCCTCATCTGAAAGGATGGGTGGAGACATCTGTTGACCAAGAAAGTAACCTCCTATGGTCTTATTTTTTTCCATTTTTTGGGCATTTTCTCAGGCAGTTACTTGACTTCTGAATCCTTTGTCAAGAAGATGGCCCCATTTCCCCTCCTCTCCCCAGAATTGTGTTCAAGGCTGAGACTGAACTCAGATGTTCGCTTTCCCTGGAGCTTTGGGTGGGGGTGGGACTGTCACTCAGGGCTGAGGTTTAGATCAGATGCTCCCTACCTCCAGAGACTTTAAGCTGAGCTACCTGGACAATGGACCCAGGGTGGTTCCTAGTCACTGTAGTTGCCTGCAGTCTGCTGCTGCTGTTGCTGCCATCACCTGGGGCTATTGCTCTCATTCCCCTCTTGCCAGATGGGAAATCCCTCCCACTCTGACCTTTGGAGCATACTTTACTGCTTGTGGGTTGAGGGATCTGGGACCCTCCCTGCTGGGAATTCTGTCCCAGAGGTCTGTTGAGGTCCTGTTCCTTCCAGTGCCACATAGCTTCATCTGGGCTCTTCTCCGTTTAGCATCTTGTGAGATAGACCCTTCCTGTTGGCCTTCTGGGTTACTTTTGCCTGGAAAACTCTTTTGCTCTGTTGTTTTATGGCTTTTACTGCTCTAGAATTTATTAAGAGCTGTTTTTTATAAGCATTTTGTAGACTGTGGGTGAAGCACTAGAGCATATGTTTCTTTCTACTCTGCCATCTTGGCTCTGCACCTCAGTTTTCTTCATTTCTAAAACAGGGACAATAATAGCATCTACTTCATGGGGCTGTTTGGAGGATCAAATGAGATACTATGTGCAGTGTTTTGCAAACCTTTAATTTTTGTATAAATTCTTTCTATTCGTCCTACTTCTTGTCACTTTGAATATATATGATGTATGAATTATGTCCTATGATATAAGGTAATCTTAGCTTAGTTTCTGCCTGATTCTTTCCCACTGTTTCCATATTTTTGCCAGATAAAGAATTTTTTGCTCAGTAATGGAGGTTTTCCAGGTTATTAAATACTGGGTTAATGATTTCCATGGTTTCTGAATCTTCCTGAGTCTGTTTCATTGATTGCCTTATCTATTCTTAATACCAAATTTCTTTAAAGACGTCTATTGCAAAATGCAATTTGAAATCTGGAATTGCTACTCCCCATTTAGCGTTTTTTATTTTCATAAATTTCCATGATATTTTATATCTTTTATTTCTCAAAATTAATTTTGTTATTTTGCACAATTTCTAAAGTAGCCAATATGTATGATTGGCATAACATTACAGTTTAAATTGGCTTTGCTTGGATTGTCATTTTTATTACATTAGAATTTGTCCAGCCATGGCTACTAAATATTGCAAATTGCTTAGATTGTTAATTTTGTCTTTCAGATATGTTTTCATAGATATTCCCAAATATTTTATGGATTTTAAGTTATTTTTAATAGAATTTCCATTTCTATCATTGAATCTTGTATTTTAAATTATTATACATAAATTCTATTGATATTAATTTATATTTTGTAGCCTGAAAACTTACTGAAGAAACCGTCTTTATTAGGATTTTTGAGGGCATTCTTCTCTTTCTTTTGTGTTCTCTATTTTAGTAGCATAGAGTTGTGCCCTAATTTTTAATTTTTCTCTTATTTTTTTGTGATTTCACCTTGTTTGTACTTTGTTGATTATATTTTCTGCCTTTATCTATTTGATAAGTTTGGCTAAATATTCATAAATATTTTTATTCTAATCAACGAATTGGTTTTCAGTTTTATCGTTTCTATACCTTTTTGCTTCCATTTACTGTGTTTCCATCTATTTGTCCTGTAATTTTAATATCTACTGTTTTTTGGTTATTTTAGGTTTATTTGATGACTTAAAGTTGTTTTATATAATTCGTAAGCACATCATTAATCTTTCTTCTTTCTACTTTGTCAGTGTATGTTTTTCAGTATATAATTTGCCCCCAAAGACTGCATCAGTTGCATGTCAAAAATTTTGGTATTTTGTTTCATTATTATCACTATCTTTCACAAAATAATTAATTGTTTCTGTATTTGTTCTTTGATCCCCTCGTTATTTAAGATTTTTCTGTTAGGTATTCATTTGTGTCCACATCTTATTTGTGACCCTGAACTAATTAATATCATTATTGAATTATTAGAAAGATGTAGTTACTATTTCTATCTTTTTACATTTATTTGTAATATTTGTGTTCCAATACATGGTAAATTTTTAGAAAATTTTCGAGAGGCCTGAGATATATGTAAATTCTTTAACAGTTCCATTTAAAAGTCAGCAAGCATCTTTTAGATTTTAGGTTTTCAGTGTTTAGACCTATATTTTTCTTTTTGTTCACCTTCCTTTTGTTCATCACTATATTTGTCTATAGTTGAGAGACATTTTGCTATTAACTTTATCTTGTTGAAATTTAGTTAATTTTACCTTTGGAAATTTAGTCACATGTTCATGTTGTTTTGCTCATATACTTTCTTATGTATTCTTTCCATAATGTACTTTCTTGTCTATCTCATTATATCCTGAATTTTAAATTTTGCATTGTGTGATATCATGATTGAAAATTTCACTCTGCATTTACATGATACATAGTAATTTTTGTTAACAGCCTTACATGTCTGTCATGTGTATACTTTTTTTTTGGATATGTTTACTGTAAATAAGAGATTGTGAAAAAAAATTTTTCTGTAACTTATTAAATTCACAGGATGGTTTGACCAATTCACATTTAAATAATGAGAATAATGTTTATGAGTGCTTTCAGGTGTCTAATATAGTTTTTTTAGTGAATTAATTTTTTTGTTTTTCTTCTGTAGTAATAGTACTTTTTCTCTTCAGTTATTTTTGTCTAATCTACTTTAAGACAATCCTATTTCCATGGGCTCTCTTCATCTACTACTCAACCTTTGCTCCATTTGTCACACTGTTTTTTAGTTAAGAAATTTTACTCACATTAATAATTCCTTTTTCTTTTTTCCTTTTATAGTTATCTTAATCTCTTCTTTTTCCCCTTTCAGTTAAGTAATTAAGTAAAATTACTCTTCATTTGTTCCCTTTCAACTAACATTTAAGTTTTTCTGTGCCTATTTCTAAAAAAATTATCTTATTTCTTCATTGTTTCTTTTCCCTGTCTTGACTTTTATTTGCTATATATATTGCCCCAATTGTCCTTTATTTTCTATTAATTGTCTGTGTTTGTCATGGAATTAAATCTTCTTTCTAAAACATCTATTTTGTGTTCTCTTCAAGTTTTTATGTCATTTCCTTGCAGATATTGTCCTTTACCCCTCTCCCTTTCAAATTTTTTTCTGTTGTGCTTCATTTTTAGAAACATAAATTTTGACAGGTAAAGAGAGAATATAATTATTTTCCATGTCACTGATTGTGCAGTTCATTAAAACTTTTTGTCTACTCCAATATATTTTTTCTTCATTTATCATGAAATATTCTTTCTGGATCCATAAATTCTTTTGGGTTTTAATTTTCAGAAAGAGCTTTGGTTCTTTTACTCCTTATTCAGGACATTGTACATGGAGGCACAACACTTACTCAGTGGTCTCATGAAGCACTACATTTCTGGAGATTATGCCATCATAAGGCCTCCATCTCCTGTTACAATCTCTCTTTCCTCCCATGCAAACCTTTTTTAGTGACATTTCTTCTTACTTCTGAATCAGCATTTTTATTTTATTTCTTTCCCCTCCTCTTTCCCAGTCTCCCTGTAAGTTTCTTTTCTTCCCAAGACACTAAGGAAATTGTTTTTCCTTCATTTCTTTCTATTCTGGATTAGGGCACATCACAATTCCTTCTATCATTTCTATCTCCCTTTTAAAAAATATTCCTTCCCATTTTGTAGTTTATATCCACTAAAAAATTGAGTTACCTTGAGACTTAGAATTCTGAAGATGGTTTAAAGTGCTCCAACTCTATTTCTCCACTTCCCATTTTTCCATTTATGTTATGCTCTTGTCATTGTCTCTCTGCACACTTTTGGAAAGAAAACTTTCAACAATCCCTTAGTCAATATTTTTGTTGTTTTTGATATTTCTCTGTCTGTATTTTCTTGAGTAACATTTACTTACCTATGCCTTCTACAATTGCTATTTTTTTTTGCTACCTTTCTTGTACATCTTGCTACATTCCTATATTTCTTATACATCTCTTATCTGGTGTGTGTGCAAAGCAAATAATCTGTTCCTATCTGTCCTTTTTCATTTTTTGTAATAATACTTCAAATATCTATTGAAGATCCATGTTTTTATTGGTGATTAAATTCAAGTTTGTAGGGTATATTATTTTGAGTTGCATATCGAGCTTCTATGTTTGTTAGCACACTTCATTAAATTGTCTCTGGAATTTTTTTTTTGAGTATAGAACAGTTCTGTGTTATTTAAATTACCTTTCCTTTCTATTTGAAGTTCTTCCTCCTAGTCATTTTCAAAAGTTGTTTTCCTTAGAATTGGAATTACTAAATTTATCCACCATGTGTCTTGGAGCTTGTGGCATAGCATTGCTTTGTTTGTTAATTTTTTGAGACACTCTGTGGATTCTTTTTAATTGGCACTTTGTTTTCTGTGCTAAGTTCTGAATAGTTTTCTTCCATTACTTCTTCATTAGTGTTGAGATTTTTGACTTGTGTTTGTTAGAGAGAATAATAAACCTCAAATTGTCACTAATGCATCCTTCCTTTTATAGCAACATGTTTTGTTGACAAAGAGGCTATGTTTTAACCTGAGTCACACCATTCTCTGAAAATATGTTTAATGTTTTAACCTGACCTTTTGCTTCTCATCTTTAATGCTCTCCTTCACTTTTGTTTATTTGCATTCCCAAACTTTTACTTTTTCGTGTCTTTGTTGCTATTTACCTTTATAGATTTTTTTTTTGTTACTTTTACTGTGCTGGCTAGAATTTTCACAATGCTTGTTCCTCTCCTGAACCATTAAGAAATGTACTATTGTGGTTCTGTAATCACTGTGTCTTCTTTGTTATCAGTTATTGAGGCACATCACTCCTCAATCACGCTGCCTTGGAAGTACTAAAAACTTATAGGCCCACAGAACTGGCTATGGAAATAGTGGGACATCTACAGACAAGTTAGTCCAGCTTCAAAATAAAGTAAAAAACAGATAATTAGACTGGAAAAATAAACAAATAGAAACAACAAAAAGAACCTTACCATAAGAAGTTATTAAGGTGACTGAAAAACTCAAGACAAAACTGAAAAGATAATGATTTGAAAACATCTGCAAGAAAGGCCTCAAGGAAAAATGCAGATTTTAATCAAACCCAACAATAATTCCTAGAAAAGCTTAAAAAAGGAGGAAGAGAAAAAAATAAAGAGAAAAAAGATTAAAAACATAAAAAAAAGTAATAGAGGAAAAATTAGAGAAAAAAATGATAGTGATTCAAGAAAATTTGAAAAGAGAATTTATAACTTGGTAGAAGAGGCACAAAAATGCTGAAGAAAATAAAATCTTCAAAGAGGAATTGGTCAAATGGTGTAAGAGGTACAAAACCACAGTGAATAAAATAATTATTTAAAAATAAGAAGAGACAAAATGGGAAAAGTGGTACAAAAGCTTCCTGAAGCAAATAATTTGTCAAATATGAGAGTTGGGTAAATTGAAGCTAAGAAAGTGATGAGACATCAAGAAATAATGAAACAAAATGAAAGAATGAAAAAATAGAAGAAAATGTGAAATATAAGAAAAGCAACTAGCCTACAAAATAAATCAGGGAGACACAATTTAGGAATTATTGGGCAACCTGAAAGCCATGATTATTATAAGAGCTCAGAAAAGGATTCTGGTAAGACAGTGGATTAGGTCAGAAAATTCCAAGTTCTCAAGGTTTTCCTCCACAAAAGAGATAAAATAGCTCCTCAAGGCAAACATAAAGTGCTAAAAAAATAAGAAGAGGGGAAGAACAGGGTTCCCCCTGGACAACTGGAGAAGATCTGGAGAAAAATTCCTAGAAGAAATTTGACCAATGTGAGAAGTAAGCACCTCCAACCTAGGGACCTCTTAAAAAACAAGCAGCAAGCCCTGGGGTTAGGTCACTTGGGAGGCTGCTTTGGCCCCAGTTAGATGAATTTTTGTCCCTTGAACAGTGAGGGGAGTTGGGTGTCTGAGCTGGGGAAGATCGAGGACCTCTACTGACAAGAACACCAGACCTCATTGGGCTGAAGAGATGGAGCGGGGATGAGAAGGAAATAGCACATGACCAATGAGTAAAGAAATGGTGGACTGTGAACTTACAGGAGGTTGGAGAACTTGATTTGGATTTAAGGTCAGAACAGAGAACTGAAGAAGAATGTGAGGCCAGAGGCACCATCCCTCACACCCTAGAACTAGAGGTGATTACAAAAATTTAAGCTATTAAAAAATGTACAGGCAAAAGAGAAATAATCCAACCATAGAAAGTTACTGTGGGAATATAGAAAACTGGTATTCATCCTCATTAGAGGATAGTGAAAGAAAGAAACCCTCTTTTATCACCCCAAAAGAAGTCAGAGAACTTAAGAAAAACATTTTAAAAATTAGATGGCAGAGATTGAAGAAAAACTCTAAAAAAGAACAATCAAAGAAAAACAAAAAGATTATGAAAAGAAAGTCAACCGATTAGAAGTCTTAAGAAAATGACTTTAATATCAGAACTGGACAAGGGAAGACCAGTAAAATTATAAGAGATCAAGAAAAGTAAAAGAAAATGTAAAGAATGAAAAAATAGAAGTGAATGTGAAATACCTCATAAGGAAAACAGCTGATATGGAGAACAGATCAAGAAGACAAAATGCAAGCATAATTGGAATAACTGAAAGCTATGGTAATAAAAGAGTCTTGGTAAAATAATGCAAGAAATAGTTAAAGAAAAATGCCCCCAAAGCATTAGAAAAAGAGAGGAAGAAGAAATAGAAAAAAATTTACTGATCAAAACTGAATGAAATCCTATGAGGAAAAACCACGGGAATATTATAGTCAAATTCTGAAACCCTCAAGTAAAGGATAAACTATTACAAGCAACAAGAAAACAAATTTACATATGTGGTACCACCATTAGAATCACACAAGACCTAGCAGTGGCAACACTAAAAGATTACAGGTCTTGCAACTTTATACATAGAAGAGCAAAAGAATTGGATTTCCAGATTAATGGAAATTGAAGGATAAGTGAGAAATCCTTGGGAGGATAATGGAGGGATCTTTAGAGGGGAAGGTTGAGCGAATAGGTCAAAGGGTTGTATAAACAGGTGTTTAGATTTATGGGAATGGATGGATAAGAGAGGAATCATTGGAGGGGGGATAGGGTAAGTAATAGGTAGCCAAAGTAGCAAATAAAAGTATATTAGAGGAGTCAGAAGGGATAGAAAATAAGAAATATGCACAAATGTAGAAATAAAGATTAAGGGTAGATTCTGTTAGGGAAAGCATATGTTTATGTGTATGTGTGTGTGTGTGTATACACATATATGTGTATATATATATCTGTAACTAATTATATGTGTATGTACATATCTACATATAAATATAACTGTGCTTAGTTTTAGCCCGCAGAGGCTTGGAAAGGGGGAAAAATGACAAAGTACAAAGTCTACAGCAGAGAACAAAAAAAAAAACCCACAAGGAAGCAAAGAAAAGATGGAAAGTTCTAAAATCAATACACAGTATTTAATATGCAGGCTTTCTTGAATTGAAAATTGATTGCTATATGTTTTGAATTCTCTCATGTTCTGCTGTATCCATGACATTTATTTTATATTTGTTTTAACATTTAAGTTAATAATATATTTTTCCTTTTCTTATTATTTTTTAAATTTTAATAAAATATATTTTGTTTTGAGGGAAAAACATATAAAGACTCAGGAACCTTAGAACTAGTGGGAAAATAGAAATTGAAAGAATCCTCTGATCAAAGTCTGAAAGACATTCTATAGTGAAAACTCTCAGAGTGATTACAAATTTTGGAGTTCACAGATTAAGGAGGAAATGTTGAAAGTAGTCAGAACAGAAGTAAAATGCCATGCAACTAGTCAGAAGCATACAAGATTTACTAGCTACAATGACAGGGAGTGGACAGCTTGGAATTTGATATTCTAAAAGGCAATGGAACCAGGATTGCAACAGAGAATAATCTACCCAGAAAAACTGAGCATAATCCTTTGGAGGTTGGGGGGAGGGAGATGGATATTTAATGAAATAGAAGACTTTCAATATTCACGATGAAAAGACTGGATCTAAACAGAAAATTTGTTTTCAAATACAAGACTCAAGATAAACATATAAAGGTCAACATAAAAGAGAAGTCATAAAGAACTCAACAAGGTTAAACTATGTATTTTCTTATAAAGGAAGATGATACAGATATCTCCTAAGAAATTTACATTTTTAAGGTAGTTGAATAGACTCTAGAAAAGAGAATGGCAGTGAACCCATTATGCTGATATGATTTTTTTAAAAATGAAGAGGCAAATGAGAAAGAGAGATTCATTTGGGAGAAGGGAGAGGAAGAATGGAAAAATACATATCACATAAAAGAAGTGCATCAGGAATATTTTATGCAGTGAAGAGAAAAATGGGGAGAGAGTTGGAGACACTTAAACTTTACTTTCCCTCTCATACATTACAGATATAAATTGTGTGTTTGTGTGTGTGTGAGTGTGTGTGTGTGTGTGTGTGTGTGTACATTCACAGAGTTGGGCAAAGAAATTCATCCTACTGAAAAAGGAAGTAGTGGGTAGAATGGACTAAGAGGAAGTGGATTAGTAGAGAAAATAGATTAAGAGTTTCACTGGCACAAAACACTTATTTCTATTTAAATTGGAAACCATGGGAATGAATGAACTCTTTCTTAAAATGCTAAGTCGTAACTATCTAAAATCAAGAGCAACCACTATTTGTAAGGATAATAAATTATAAGTTGTTCCAAGAAGTAAAGCAAGAATTTGGTTCATCTTCATGATTATTAATCAATATTGTACCAGACAAGATAGCTATAGCAATAAGGCTATAAAAAAAAGAACTTGAAGGAATAGCAGATGTGATGAGAACCCTAGAAAATCAACAAAATCTAGTCAAAAGACCTACTTTAGCAAAGTTTCAATATTATTAATTAATCCACATAAACCATCAGCATTTCTATATATTGCCAACAAAAACTAGCAGAAAGAGATAGACAAATTCCATTTAAAATAATAATAGACAATATAAAATTCTTGAAAGTCTACTTGCCAAGTAATACCCAGGAAATATATGAACACAGTTATAAAACGTTTACATGAATAAAGCAAAACTAAAAATTGATGAAATAATATTTTCTCATGGATTAGTTGAGCCAGTATACTAATTACAATTCTACTTAAATTGAGTTACTTTTTCAGTGCCATGCTAAACCGCCAAAAATTATTTTATAAAGTTAGATAATGTAATGAAATTCATCTGGAAGAACACAAATTCAAGAATATCAAAGGAATCAATGAAATATAATAACAAGTAAGAGAGCTTAGCCCTATCAGAGTTCAAACAAAGTGGCAATCAAATAACCTGGTACTGGCTAAGAATAGAACGAAGGATCAGTGGAATAGATTAGATAGACAACATACTGTAGTAAATTAACATTAATCTAGTGTTCTATAAGCCCAAAGAATCAAGATTTGAGAGCAAGAATTCACTATTTGACAAAATTTGTAATTTATCAGAAAATAGACATTGACCAACATCTCACATTGCATGCCAAGTTAAGGTAAAAATGGGTACAGGACTTTGTCATTTAGGATTGTATAAGTAAATTAGGGAAAGATGGAAGCAGTTTACCTGTCAGATCTATGAATAAGGGAAGAGTTTATGATCAAACAAAAGATAGAGAGCATAGTGAGAAGTAAAATGGATAATTTTGATTTCATGAAGTTAAAAAAAAATGTTTTTGCACAAGCCAAACCAATGCAATAAAAATTAGAAGAAAAGTAGAACATTGTGAAAAAAAAAACGTTGTTTTTCATATAAAGGCCTCGTATCTCAAATATTTAGGAAACCAAGTTGAATCTATAAAAAATAAATGTCATTCTGCTATTGTAGAAGTATATGAATAGGGTATTAGTTATTGGGAAAAATCCTCTAGGTCACTAATTACAAAAATGAAAATTAAAACAATTCTGAGGTACCACCTTTCAACCCTCAGATTGCCTAACGTGACAGAAAAAGAGAACAACAAATGCTGGAGGCAATGTGGAAAAATGGGGACACCAATGTTGTTCACCAGATGAACAGATCCAATCATTCTGCAGAAAATTTTGGATTTAAGTCCAAAGGGCTTGTCCCAGTAATACCACTACTAGGTTTGTATCTCAAAGAGATGAAAGAAAAGAGAGAAGAACTTATTTGTACAAAAATGTTTAGAGTACTTTTTTTAGTGGTGACAAAGAAATAGAATTTGAGGGGATGTCAACCAATTGTGGAATGGATAAATAAGTTGAATTATATGATTATAATGGAATGATATTAGGTTAAATGAAATAGTGAAGAGGATGGTTTCATAAGAATCTTGAAGAATAATATGAATTAATGCAAAGTGAAGTGTGCCTTCACAGTACATAGTAACAATCACCTGTGAAAAACTTAGCTACTCTAACCAACAATATAATCCAAGACAATTCCACAGGGCTCATGATGAAGAATGCTATCCACCCCAGAGAGAAGACATGAACTCTGAAGGCAGACTGAAGTATACTTTTTCCACTTTCTATTTACTTTGTCAATGGGTGAAGTAGCGACTAGAGGGAAAGAAATATTTTCAAAGTCAAAATTATAATTTTTTAAAAAAAGTTAAATTGAAATTACAGAGAAAAACTGCCCAGATATCTTAGAACCAAATGGCAAAATAGAGATTGATAGAGTCTGCCAATCACTTTCTGAAAGAGATCCTCAAATTAAAACTCCCAGGAATAGTATAACCAAGTTCCAGATCAAGGAGAAAATTCTGCAACCAGACAGAAACAATTCATTTATTTACTTTCTATTTTTTCCACCATTTATTTATTCATTCATGAATATTTCTTAATCACTTGCAGTCAGAGAATATTGGATATTTATTATTTTAAAAATATCTTAGATAACATCTAGTCCCAGGGTCTCAACGACAGGGTGATATTGTATTACATCTACTGTATTCTCTTCTATTCTTGGACAACTTCCCAAAATATCTTATACATCTCTTTGTTCAAGCCAATATGCCTTTAGCCTTTCCTTGGCAGCAAATGGACTCAGGGAAGGACCGACTCCCAAATTCTTGTTTTTTTTGAGACAATCAGAATGAAATGTATTGCCCAGAGTCACACAGTGTAACAGCAGGGAACCTGGCATACATAAGAGGACCTGCTACATAGTTTCTTAGATGTGCTTTCCTAAGAGGAAAGCAACTTTTGAGGGGTCAACAATCCATTTTAATCAAGCACATATATCATTTACTCGGCACTCTGAACTTTAAAGAAAATACAAACAGAAATTAAAAGCAGAAATTACGAACAGAAAGACCAACAGACAAGCCTTCCAACTGTCTGACCACAGACAATACATATATCATTATCAGAAAGAGAAGCACCAATATCTGGGTTTTCAAAGTTGGGGGGCTTCTTAGCACCAACTAAAATTCTCATCTGGCATCCAAAGCTTCCTCCAAAAAATAAGCCCCAAAGTAAAACCTCACCTCAGAGTATATATGCACTTTTCAGAGGGGACAATTCTCATGACCCAGTGCCTCATTACAAATTAACAAAAGGTATCTGAGTCCTATGAATGGGCAGGGAAGATCCTTAACTCTTCCATCCACCCATCATTAACCTAACATTTACATTAAACACAGCTAGTAAGTGCCTGAGGCCAGATTTGAACTCTTGTCTTCCTGATTCCAAGGATGCTGCTCTATCCAACGTACCACTCAGCTACCCTTATTCAGGTTCTTTCTTTCTTTCTGTTTTAATTGAATTTATTTTCAGTTTTCAACATTCACTTCTACAATATTTTGAATGTCACATTTTCTCCCCATTGCCCCCCTCCCCCCACTCCAGGAGAGTATGTATTCTGATTACCCTTTCCTCTAATCTGCCCTCCCTTCTAACACCCCCACCAATCTGTTAGCCCCTTCTCTTCTATTTTGCTGTACAGTAAGACAGATTTCTATGCTCCATTGTCTATGTGTGTGTATATATTTTATTTCCTAGTTGCAAGTAAAAACAATATTTAACATTCATTTTTAAAACTTTGAGTTTCACATTCTCTCCTTCCCCCTCCCCACCTACCCTCATAGATACAGCAGACAATTCAATATAGTTTATACATGTGTAGTCATGCAAAATACTTGCATAACAGTCGTATTGTGAAAGACTAACTCGATCCTGTCCTGCTCTCCATTTATTCTGTTCTCTCCTTTGAGCTGTCCCTCTACCAAAGTGTTTGCTTCTCCTTACTCTTTCTGCCAATATGCCATCCCTTCTATTATTTCTCCTCTTTTAACCCCTTCCCCTCTGCTTTCCTGTAGGGTAAGATAATAGGGTATGTTATTCCTTTCTGAAGCCAAATCCAATGAAAGTGAGCCTCACTTATTCCCTCTTTCCTTTCCCCTATTTGCCTCCATTGTAAAAGTTCTTTCTTGCCTCTTTTATGTGAAATGATTTACTACATTCTCCCTCTTTCTCTTTCCTTTCTCTTTCTCCCAGTACATTCCTCTCAACACTCAATTTTATTTTTAAGAGATCATCCCTTCACATGCAGCTCACTCTATGCCCTCTTTCTGTTTATCTCTATATATGTGCACATACATGCACACATGTATACATACACACATCATTATATATGTGTGCATGTATGTACATTTTATATATTTATATATACATATATATGTGTGAATATATGTATGTATATGTATGTGTGTGTGTGTGTATATATGCACACATACACATACAATTTTTTTTGTCCAATTACCCTAATCCTGACAAAGGTCTCATGACTTACAAATAATCTTTTCATGTAGGTATGTAAACAGTTCAACTTTAATAAGTCCCTTATTGTTTCTCTTTCTTCTTCTAAATATATTTTTTATTTTATTATTATTATTTTTTAATGTTCTACAATCACTTCCTTAAAATTAAGATTTTATCCCCTCCACCTTTCCCCCACTACCCCCCTTCCTCCCTGTGACAGCATACAATTCTATATAGGTTCTACATATACTTTCCTATTTAGTACATTTTCACTCTAGTCATGCTATGTAGTCGAACTAAAATAAATGGAAGCAATCATATAACAGATTGTTTCTCTTTCCTGTTTACCTTTTCATGCTTCTCTTGATTCTCATATTTGAAAATCAAATTTTCTATTCAGCTCTGTTCTTTTCAACAAGAATGCTTGGAAGTTCTCTATTTCATTGAAATTCCATTTTTTTCCCCTTGAAGTATTATACTCAGTTTTGCTGGGTAGGTGATTCTTGGATTTAATCCTATCTCCTTTGATCTTTGGAATATCATATTTAAAGTCCTCCATTTCCTTAGTATACAAGCTGCTAAATTTTGTGTTTACCTGTTTGTGTTTCCACAATACTTGAACTGTTTCTTTCTGGCTGCTTGTAATATTTTTTCCTTTACCTGGGACCTCTGCAATTTGACTAAAATATAACTAGGAATTTTCCTTTTGGGATCTCTTTCCAGAGGTGATTGGTGGATTCTTGGCATTTCTATTTTACCATTTGATTGTAAAATATCAGAGCAGTTTTCCTTGGTAATTTCCTGAAAGATGATGTTTAGGTTCTTTTTTTGATCATGGCTCTCAGATAGACCAAACATTTTTAAATTATCTCTCCTGGATCTATTTTCAAGGTCAGTTGTTTCTCCAGTGAGATACTTCACATTGTCTTCTATTTTCCCATCCTTTTGGTTTTGTATTATAAATTCTTGATTTCTCATAAAGTCATTAGTTTCCATTTACTCTATTTTGATTTTGAAGGAATTATTTTCTTCAGTGAGGTTTTGGAACTCATTTTCTATTTAATCCATTGTGCTTTTTAGGCAGTCTTCTCCTCATTGACTTTTTCAATCTCTTTTGCTATTTCAGTTTGTCTAATTTTAAAGGTATTGTTTTCCTCAGCAATTTTTGGGTCTCCTATATCAAACTCTTGACTCATTTTTCATAATTTTCTTGTATCACTTTCACTTCTCTTCCCAATTTTTCCTCTACTTCTCTTACTTGATTTTCAAAATCCTATTAGTACCCTTCTATAGCCTGATATCAATTCATGTTTTTCTTTCAGGTTTTGGATGTAGGAGTTTTGATTTTGTTGTTTTCTGGTTGTTCCTTTTGATCTTCCTTGTCACCAACGATGTAAGAAAATGCCTTTTCCCTGAAAAGTAAGAATCTATAGTCTGTTTTCTCTTCCCCCATTTTTTCATTTTCCCCTTCCAATCACTTAAATTTTGAGCTCTTTGTTAAGTGGAGGGCCCCAGAAGCACCTACCATGGGGCTGGGCCTAGAGTTGGGCTGGGCCTGAGGCTGGGGCTGGGTCTGGACCATGCTCCCCTCTCTGTCAAGTGAATGACTTTTCCCACTGACATTCAAAACTGTCTTTCGTGTTTGTTCACTCAGAAACCTGGAAAAAGTCGCAGTCAACAACAATTCAGTCCCCTAAAACCTGCTCCAGGCTTGTTTGTGCTGGTGGAGCCCACACTGAGTTTTGCTCCATTCCCAATATGGTGTGATAGGCCCTTTCTGTTGGCCTTCCAGATTGTTATGGGCTGGAAATTTGTTTCAGTCTGTCATTTTTTGGCTTCTTCAGTTGTAGAATTTGTTTACAGTAATTTTTACAGGTTTTTTTTGGGGGGGGAGGTTGATGGGAAACAGGTTGCTACTTCTCTTCTGTCATCTTGCCTCCAATCTAAAAAGAAACAATTTCAATAAAGCCACAATTCAGATCTCACACAATTTAATAACCATCCCCTTAAAGAAATGCACATCTTAGAATATGTTATTCTGGACAATGACTAAGAATAGCCTAACAGCAAAACTGAAGGTCATCCTTCAGTAGGACAAAATGGATATCAAATGAAATTGATAATTTTGAAGTATTCTTGATGAAAAGAGAATCATAAAAGTGAATATTGAAGAAAAATCATAATGGATTAATATTAATATTGTATTCCCAAAGAGTAAAATGATTCATGGAACCACTAAGAATTTTATCATCCTAAGTGCAATATACATATGTGTGTGCACATAAATACACACACATAAATAAATTAAAACTAGATATGTAGATTAAAACTAGATGTAATTGGTATAGCCAACTCCTTGGGTGAAAAATTTTCCTGTGCTAATTCAGATTTGTACATTCTGTGAAACTTGTATTTTTATAAAACTTTTCAGACAAGTGAAATTTAGGTGTCCAACCTCAGGTCTGTAACATTATGTTGTATCTCTGCTACCTTTTAATTTGGCTTTGCATTATGAAATCAAAATTTTGTAATGAAGCAAATATTAAGATTTAAAGGAATTTGGGTGTGTTCTTTTTACTTTTGAGTATTTTCAATTCTACTTCAATTTTTCACTTAAAAATACAGACAGGCATTTTTTTTTTTTACTGTTTATTTACTTTTAGTTTTCAACATTCATTTCCACAAAATTTAAAGTTCCAAATTTTCTCCCCATCCCTTCCCCTACCCCATAAAGTCTTGTCTTCTGATTACACCCTCCCTCAATATGTTCTCCCTTCTATCACATCCCTCCCTTCCCTCATCCTCATCTTCTCTCTTTTCTTGTAGGGCAAGATTGATTTCTGTACCACATTACCTATATTTCTTATTTCCCAGTTGTATGCAAAAACAATTCTCAACATTCGTTCCTAAAACTTTGTGTTCCAACTTACCTCCCTTTCTTCTTCTCCATCCATCCCCACTGAGAATGCAAGTCACTCATATATATGTGCAGTTTTGCAAAAGACTTCCATAATAATCATGTTGTGTAAGACTAACTATAGTTCCCTCCATTTTATCCTGCCTCCATTTATTCTATTCTCTCTTTTAACCTTGCCCCTCCCTAAAAGTGTTTACTTCTAATTACTCCCTCTTCCCATTTGCTCTCCCTTCTATCATCCCCCTACTTGTCCCTTTCTCCCCTACTATCCTGTAGTGTAAGATAGATTTTCATACCAAATTGAGTGAGCATGTTATTCCCTCCTTAAGCCAAATGTGAAGAGAGTAAGTTTCACTTTTTCCCCTCCCTTCCTCCCTTTTCTCCTCCATTGAAAAAGCTTTTTTTTGTCTCTTTTAAGAGAAATAATTTGCCCCATTCCATTTCTCCCTTTCTTCTCCCACTATATTCCTCTCTCAACCCTGAATTTTATATTTTTAGTTATCATCCCTTCTTATTCAGTTCACCCTGCACTCTCTATGTATATACATATATATGTATACACACACATATGTATATATGTATATGCATGCATGCATGTGTGTGTGTGTGTGTGTGTGTATAATCCCTCCAGGTACCCAAATATTGAGAAAAGTCTGAAGAGTTACAAATATTATCTTTCCATGTAGGAATTTAAAAAGTTCTACTTTAGAAAGTCCCTTATAATATTTATTTCCTATTTACCTTTCCATGCTTCTCTGGATCCTTGTGTTTGAAAGTCAGATTTTCTATTCAGTTCTGGTCTTCTCATCAAGAATGCTTGAAAGTCCTCTATTTCATTGAATTACCATTTTTTTCCCTGATGCGTTATACTCAGTTTTTCTGGGTAAGTGATCTTCTGTTATTTTTAAAAGAAAGGAAGGAAGGGAATGAGGCATATACAAGGGAAGAATTAAGGAAGAAGATAAGGTAAGATTTACTATTTCTTGGAATTGAGATATGTGAGAAGAAGAATACTCAAACATTGAGAAAGGAGAAGGAGATCAAGTTTGTGTAAACTAGGCACAGAAAGTTTAATATAGATATAAATACATATATTCAAAGTTTGATGTAATATATTTTGCTACATTAACAAGAATTGTGAGCATTACAAGGAAGTAAAAATGTAAATTACTACAACTATTTTGGAGAATAATTTGGAATTATGCAAATAGAGTGACTTAAAAGTCCATATCATTTGATTTAGAGATTCCATTTCTAGGCAGGTACCCAAAGAAGATCACAGATAAAAGCGAGGCTCTATCAAAACTGAAGTATTTACAGTACCACTTTCTGTTGTACTGAAGTACTAGAATCAAAATAGATGCCCATAAGTTAAGGAATAGCTAAAAAATTGTCCTATATGAATGTAACTATTATGCTATGAGAAATACTGCATAATGAAGTATACATGCATTAAATACATAGAATCTGGTACTAAGTAAAATAAACAGAACCAAGAAAACAGTATATCCAGTGTCTATTAAATAAAAGTAGAAAGAATAAGTACAAAAGCAATGTTGCAAAATTTCAAAATAAGTTTGAACCTAGAGAAGAAATGTTAGAAGAAATCTTCCCCAGCTCCTTTGCAGAGGTGGAGGTCCATGGGTGTGGAGCATTACACAAAATGTTAGGCTTTTTCTGATCTAATGATAGATTTTGCTAAGTTTTTTTCTCACTTTCTACACTTGCAACTTTTCCCTCAAGTCTTTGTTTTAAGAGATGGGGCTCTTTGAGTGAATGAGGCTATAGAAGAAAATTTAATCAATTCTAAAATTCTTCTCTTTCATCAGCTTTTCAAAAATTAATAGTTAATTTTTTTCAGTTTTTTTTACAATCACTTCCAAATATTTTAGATTTTTTCTTCTTTCTCTCTCCCTCCTTTCCCTTTCCCTCCTTGAGACAGCATGCAATTTTGTATAGGTTCTGCACATACATTCTTATTAAATACATTTTTATCTTAGTAATATTGCATAGAAGAATTAAAATGAATGGAAGAAACCATGAAAACAAAACAAAACAAAACATAACACAAGAGGAAATGGTCTGCTTCATTCTGTGATCCAATTCCATAGTTTTTTCTCTTGATGTGGAAGGCATTTTGCCTCAAGACTCCACTGAGAATTTTTTAGGTCCTTGTATTGCTGCGAAGGTTGTGCTGTGTACAAAGTTCTCCTGGTTCTGTTTCTTTCACTTGGCATCAGTTCATATAAGTTGTTCCAGGCCTCTCTGAAGTCCTCCTGTTCATAATTTCTTATAGCATAATAGTATTCCATTACATTCATATATATCACAACTTGTTCAACCATTCCCCAATTGGTGGGCATCCCCTTGATTTCCAATTCTTGGCCACCACAAAGATAGCTGCTATAAATATTTTTGTATGTGTGGGACCCTTTCCCATTTTTATGATCTCTTTAGGATACCGTCCCAGAAGTGATATTGCTGGGTCAAAGAGTATGCACATTTTGTAGCCCTTTGGGCATAGTTCCAAATAGCTGTCCAGAATGGCTGGATCAGTTCACAATTCCACAAACAATGACTTAGTGTTCCAACTCTCCCATATCTTCTCCAACATTTATCATCTTACTGTTTTGTCATGTTAGTCAATTTGATAGGTATGATGTGGTACTTCAGAGTTGGTTTGATTTGCATCTCTCTAATCAATAGTGACAGAGCATTTTTTCCTTATGACTAGAGATAGCTTTAATTTCTTCCTCTGAAAACTGACTGTTCATGTCCTTTGACCTTTTATCAATTGGGGAATGACTTGTATTCTTGTACATTTGACTCAGTTCTCTATATACCTTAAAAATAAGGCCTTTATCACAGACACTAGTTGCAAAAATTCTTTCCCAGTTTTCAGCTTTCCTCCTAATCTTGGTTGCATTGAGTTTGGTTGTGCAAAAAATTTTCAATTTAATGTAATCAAAATTATCCATTTTGCCCTTCATAATGTTCTCTATCTCTTGTTTGATCAAAAATTTCTCCATTCTCCATAAATCTGACAAATACACTATTCCTTGCTCCCTGAATTTGTTTATGGCATCAGTCTTTATATCTAGATCATGCATCCCTTTGCGCTTTATTCTTGTGTATACTGTCAGGGATCAGTCTATGCCTAGTTTCTGCCACACTGTTATCCAGTATTCCCATCAGTTTTTGTCAAATAGTCAGGTCTTATGCTAGAAGTTCAGGTCATTAGGTCTATCAAATAGTGGGTTGCTATTTTCATTGACTACTGTGTCTTGAGTATTTAACTTATTCCACTGATCTACTTTATTATTTCATAGCCAGTACCAAGTGGTTTCGATGATTGCTGCTTTAGAAGACAATTTAAGATCTAGTGGGGTTAGGTCACCTTCCCTAGCATTTCTTTTCATTGGTTCCCTTGATATTCTGAAGCTTTTGTTCCTCTAGACGAGCTTTGATTTTCTTTTTCTAGCTCTAGAAAATAATTATCTGGGAGTTTGTTTGGTATGGCACTCAATAAGTAAATTAATTTAGACAGGATTGTCATTTTTATTATATTAGCTCGGTCTTCCCATGAGCAACTGATATTTTTCCACTTACTTAAATCTGACTTTATTTATGCAAAAAGTGTTTTATAATTGTGCTCATATAGTCACTGAGTTTGTTTGGGCAGGTTGACTCCCAGATATTTTATTGTGTCTACCATAGCTTTAAATGGAATTTCTCTTTTTTTCTCTTGATGTTGGGTTTTATTAGTAATATATCAAAATGCAGATGAGTTATGATTTATGTGAGTTTATTTTGTAACCTGCAATTTTGTCAGCATTTTTTATTATTTCAGGTACTTTTATCCTTGATTATATGGGATTCTCTAACTATATCATCCTGTCATCTGCAAAGAGTAATAACTTACTTTCTTCTTTGCCTATTCTAATTCCTTGAATTTCTTTTTCTTCTCTTATTGCTAAAGCTAACACTTTTGGTACCTTATTTAATAACAATGGTGATAATGGACATTCATGTTTCACCCCTGATCTTATTGGAAATGCATCTAGCTTATCCCATTACGTGTTATGTTTGCTGATGATTTTAGGTAGATACTGCTTTTTATTTTATGGAAGGGTTTGTTTATTCCTATGCTGTCCCATGTTTTCAATAGGAATGGGTGCTGTATTTTGTCAAAAGTTTTTTCTGTATCTATTGAGATAATTATATATTTTGTTAGTTTTGTTTTTGATATGATCAATAATGCTGATAGTGTTCCTGATATTGAACCAGCCTGATTTCTTGGTATAAATCCTACGTGATCATAATGGATTATTCTCATGATTAGCTGTTGTATTCTTCTTGCTAACATAATATTTAAAATTTTTGCATCTATATTCATTAGAGAAATTGGCCTATAATTTTCTTTCTTGGTTTTCCCTCCTCCTGGCTTAGATATCAGAACCATATTTATATCATCAAAATAATTTGGTAGGACTTCTCCAATTTCCCCAAATAGTCTATATAGTATTGGAATTAACTGTTCTTTAAATGTTTGATGGAATTCATTTGTATATCCTTCAGGCCCTGGAGATATTTTCCTAGGGAATAAATTGATGACTTGTTCAATTTCATTTTCTGAGATGAGATTATTTAAATATTCAACTTGCTCTTCTGTTATTCTGGGAAATTTATATATTTTTAAAATATTCATTCATCTCATTTCAATTGTCAAATTTATGGGGATATAGTTGGGCAAAGTAATTTCAAGTTATTGTTTTAATGTCCTCCTCCTTGGAGGTGAGTTCACCCTTTCCATTTTTGATAGTGTTAATTTGGTTTTTTTCTTTTTCTAAACAAATTGAAAAAAGGTTTATCAATTTGATTGGATTTTTCATAAAACCAATTCTTACTGTCATTTGTTAGTTCAATAGTTTTATTAATTTCAACTTTATTAATCTCTCCTTTGGTTTTCAATATTTCTAATTTGGTATTTACTTGGGGATTTTTAATTTTTTTTTTTTTTTTAGCTTTTTCAGCTACATGCCCAATTAATTGATCTCTTCTTTCTCTATTTTATTCATATAGGCGTTTAGTTATATAAAACTTCCTCTAAAAACTGCTTTTGCAGTTTGCCATAAGTTTTGGTGGATTGTGTCATTATTATCATTCTCTTGAATGAAGTTGTTCCTATGATTTATTGCTTAACACACTCATTCTTTAGGATTAGATTATTTAGTTTCCAATTAATTTTTGGTTTATCTTTCCATGGACTTATTTACATATAATTTTCATTGCATTATGATCAGAGAAGAATTCATTGACTATCTCTGCCTTTCTGCACTGGATTTTGTGGGGTTTGTGTCCTAGAATGTGGTCAGTTTTTATATATGTGACATGAATTGCTGAGATAAAGGTATAGTCCTTTCTAACTGCATTAAATTTTCTCCAGAGATCTGTCATATCTACCTTATCCAGAATTTTATTCACCTCCTTAACATCTTTCTTGGTTATTCTGAGGCAAGATTTTTCAAGTTCAGAGAAGGGGCGATTGAGGTCCCCCGCTAGTATGCTTTTGTTTTCTATTTTTTCCTGTAACTCTTTTAACTTCTCCTTTAAGAATTTGGATGGTATATCAATTGGAGCATATATGTTTAGAAATGGTATTTCTTCATTGTCTATAGTGCCTTTTAGCACGATATAATTTTCTTCCTTATCTCCTTTGATTAGATCTACTTCTGCTTTTGCTTTGTCTGAGATGAGGGCTGCTTTTTTTTTTTTACATCAAATGAAGCACAACATATTCTACTCCAACCTTTTCCCTTAACCTTATGTGTATCCTGTCATTTCAAATGACTTTCTTGTAAACAGTATACTGTTGGATTATGGTTTTTAATCCATTCTGCTATCTGCCTCCATTTTATGAGAGATTTCATCACATAACATTCACATTCACAGTTACAAATGCTATCTGTGTCTTTCCCTCCATTCTCTTTCCCCCTGTTTGTGCTTTTAGTTTTTCCTTTTCCTTTCTCCTCCACAGTAGTTTTAGTTTTTTACCACTTCCTCCCTCAATCTTCCCTCCCTTCTTTAGGGCCTCCCTTTTACTCCCCCTTTCCCTTATTACTTCTCCCCTCCCTTTTAGTCTCCTCTCTTTTTTTTTTCTCCCTTTCCCCTCCTACTACCTATAGAACTCTTTAGATTTCTACACTTAACTGAGTTTGTTGTTCCCTCCTTGGGCGAAATCAGATGAGATTAATCTCAAACAATGATCACCTCCATCACCTCTTTCTCTTCATTTTAATATGTTTTTTGTGTCTCTTCCCGTGATGTAGTTTACCCTTTTCTGCCTCCTCCTTTTCACATCTCTCGTTACAGTGCCTTCACACCCTAAAATCACATTTTTATCACCAGGTCATTTAATTTTTATCACTCCATCTATGTATTTCCCATTAAATATCATAATAAATATACTGTTCTCAAGATTAACAAGTATCATCCTTCAACAAAGTCTAAACAGTTTGTTTTTGTTGAATAACAGATTTTTTTCCCCTTTACCTTTTTATGCCTCTCTTCAGAGTTGTGTTTGAAGATTCAATTTTCTATTGAGCTCTGGCCTTTTCATCAGGAAGCTCTGGAGATCCCTTACTTTATTGCACGTCAATATCCTTCCCTGAAATATTATGATCAATTTTGATGGTTAATTGATCCTTGGTTGTAGTCCCAGTTCCTTTGCCTTATGGAATATCATATTCCAATCCCTCTAGTCTTTTAATGTAGAATCTTCAAGGTCCCGTGAGAACCTGACTATATCTCCTCAATATTTGACTTGTTTCTTTCTGCCTGCCTGCAATGTCTTCTCCTTCACTTGTTAGTTCTGGAATTTGGCAACAATATTCCCTGCTCTTTTCAGGTTGGGATCCCTTTCAGTAGGTGAATGGTGTATTCTTTTAATGAGTATTTTGCCTTCTGGATCTAGAACTTCTGGGAAATTTTTCTTGATGATTTATTGGAAGATACTTTCCAGGCCCTTTTTCATGGATTTCCAATAATTCTTAGAGTTTCTCTCCTGGATCTATTTTCCATGTCAATTGTTTGTCCAATGAGATATTTTACGTTTTCTTCTAGTTTTCATTCTTTAGACTCTGACTGATTCTTGATGTCTCATAGCATCATTACCTTCTACTTGCCCAACTGTAATTTTTAAAAGATTGTTTTCTTCAGTTACCTTTTACATTTCCTTTTTCCATCTGCCCCATTGCTCCTTTTAAGTAGTTACTTTCTCCAATTAGTTTTTGTACTTTCTTTTCCATTTGTCCAATTTTCCTAGTTAGGTTTTCCTTTTAAATTCTTCCATGATTTCTTTTTCTCATATTTTAAAAATCTTTCACCAGTTTTTCTTCTAATTCTCTAATTTGCCTTTTTAAATCTTTCTTATTCTCTTCTAGGGCTTGAGACGAGATCATATTCCCTTCTGAAATTTCAGGTGGGAGTACAGTCTCAATGCTTACCTCTTTGGAATTCATGTTTTGGTACTTGTACCCATAGAAAGATTCTATGATATTTTCTTTTCTAGTCTGATTCTAGATGATCACCCTTTTCTTGGTTTTTAAAGTTGATTTATGCTTCTGGGGCATGGGGTCTCTGTCCCACCTTTCTTGTCCTTAGAATTTTAGACTTTGTATATTGTGGCCTGTGATTCTTTCAGCTAGGAGCTAGTGTGCTGCAACTTACCTGGTACTTAGCTGGCTGCTGTGCCAAAGCAGAGGCCAGGTGAAGTCTTCTGAATTTTCCTTGAAGTTATCCTAGAGCTAGCTCCATTAAGTGAGGGGGAGGAGGTGTCTGGCTGAAGGAGGTCTTCTCTCCTGAGCTAGAGCATAGGCAAGTGCAGCTTTTGGTGAACCACATCTGTACTAGTATCTTCCTGATTCCCCTGGCTGTTGGCATTTATGGGCTCTACTCCCTTGGACCTCCGGATCTCCTCCAGGTTCTGTGAAGTGAGGATCTCTGGGAGAGCTTCCATGCTGCACTGCTCCCCTTCAGCCACAGCAGGAGGGACCCCACCTCTTTGAGATTTTCCTAGACTCGTGGGCTGAGAGACTGTTTAACTCTTTGGTTGATCCCGCTGTACCAGGATTTTTCCTGGGAAAATATTCTCCTGGTCTTTCAAGGTCAACAAGGGGAGAGATCAACTGATCACTCTACCATCTTGGCTCCTGGAAGTTCAAGTATGTGACTTACTGACATTTAATCTGCAGGATGATAGTCTTGGAAGTAGCTGCTGCAGTTATGTTCTGTGGTTCTCTCTTGTTCACTTCCACTGGACTTCTGTTCTGGGCTGATGTGTTTGAGAATCCACAGTGCTGCTGCTGCTTCAGACTGGCCAGAGTTTCCTGCTTGGCTTTTCTCTGACGGGGTCCATGCTGGTACAGTCTGTGTGCTGTATACTCCTCCAGCCCTGTGCAGCAGATCCTTCCCATCGACCTTCCAGTATGTCCTGGGTTGAATGTCTGCTAGGCTCTGTCTCTGATTGTGTCCTGCCACTCTAAAATTTGTTAAGATTCACTTTTTATAGGTACATGAAGGAGTTAGCCTTACATTTTATGTGAGTACTTTTTCTCACTCTTCCATATTGACTCCACCCCTTTATCAACTTTAAAAAAAAAGCTAGTCAAAAATTTTGTAACATTTACAAAAATTTTCTTTCTTTCTTTCTTTCTTTCTTTCTTTTTTTTTTAAAATCCTGTATCTTCATTCTTCTTCCTCACTTAACATACTACAACTTGAAAGAGATCAAAGTGTAGAGGAATTCTTAAGGGGTTCTTTTCTCCTTCACATTTCACTTAATTTAATTTCAAGTACTTTTTCAGTTACATGTAAATCACATTTTAAACCATCTCTTTCCTATCCCTTCCTTTAAAATATTAGTAATTTTGTATGTTATAAATGTGTGGTCATGCAAAATATTTCCATAGTAGCCATATTGCAAAACAAAGCAGACTAAAAATAAATAATAAAGGTAAAAATGTTGCTTCATTCTGCATTCTTTGTTCTTTTTCTGTAGTTAGGTATCATTTTTTCATGATGAATCCTTGAGGATTGTCCTTAGATCATTGCATTGTTGAGAATAGCTAAGTCATTCACAGTTGATTATTGTACATTATTATTGCTAGTATGTTCAGTGTTCTGGTTCCTTTCATTTCACTTTGCTTCAGTTCATGTAACTCTTTCCAGGTTTTTCTGAAAACATCCTGCTCATCATTTCTTGAAGTGCAATAGCACTTCATTACAATCACATGCCACAACTTGTTTAGCCATTTGCCAGTTAAGGTTAATTTCCTTAATTTCCAATTCCTTGCCACAAGAAAAAAAGAGCTCTTATAAGTACATTTTGTATAAGCATTCTTTTACTTTGATCTCTAGGAGTTTAGAGCTACTAGTGGTATTATTGGGTGAAAAGGCATGCCAAGTGTTTTTGTTTGTTTTTTTTTTTAGCACTTTGGACATGATTCATAACTGTTTTCTCAAAATATTAGAGCAGTTTACAACTCCATCAGTGCTGCATTAGTGTCTCTATTTTTCCACATCCCCTTTAATATCTGTCATTTACCTTTTCTGTTATGTTAGCCAACAAATTAGTGTCATGTGCCACCTCATATTTCTTTTAATTGCAGAGTTGATTTATAGCATTTTTGTATGACCATAGATAACTCTGATATTTTCTTCTGAAAACTATTCTGGCAATTTATATACTTTAACATTTTATCATTTGGGGAATGACTCATATTCTTTTAAATTTGACTCAGTGCTTCTTGAGAAATGAGATCTTTAGTGAAACTTCTTGTAAATTCCACTACCTCCTTTTCCTGATTTCCTTCTAATCTTGGCTGCATTGTTTTTGTTTATGCACAATCATTTTTTAATTTGCAGTTATCAAAAATATCCATTTTCATCCTGTAATGCTATCTTTCTTTTACTTTGTCAGAAATCCTTCCATTACTTATAAATTTGATGGCTAAAATATTACTTTCACCTTATTTTGGTCTATGGTATGAATTTGTGGTCTATGTCTAGTTGTTGTCAAACTTCTTTCAAGCAATTTTTGTTAAATAGTGATAACTTGTCACAAAATCTTGGGTCTTCGGATTTGTCTAACCCTTGATTAGTATTGTCATTTACTACTTTGTGTTGTCTACCAATCTATTCCACTCATCCACCATTTTCTTTCTTTCTTTTTCTTTTTTTTAATCTTTTAAAAAATTTATTTATTTATTTAACTTTTTACATTCATTTTCACAAAATTTTGGGTTCCAAATTTTCTCCCCATTTATACCCTCCCCCCACCCCAATACACCAAGAATTCTAATTTTCCCTATCACCAATATGCCTTCTCTTCTATCATCCCTCCCTTCTCTTGTCCCCATCTTCTCTTTTGTCCTGTAGGGCCAGATGACTTTCTATTCCACATTAACTGTATTTCTTATTTCCTAGTAGCAACAAAAATACTCGACAGTTGTTCCTAAAACTTTGAGTTCCAAATTCTCCTCATCCCTCCCTCCCCACCCATTTCCTTTGGGAAGGCAGGCAATTCAATATAGGCCATATCTGTGTAGTTTTGCAAATGACTTCGATAACAGTCGTGTTGTATAAGACTAACTGTATTTCCCTCCATCCTATTCTGCCCCCCATTGTTTCTATTCTGTCTTTTGATCCTGTCCCTCCCCAAGAGTGTTGACTTCAAATTACTCCCTTCTTCCATTGCCCTCCCTGCCATCATCCCTCCCTCCCTGCTTATCTCCTTCTTCCCCATTTTTCTGTACTGTAAGACAGGTTTTCATACCAAAATGAGTGTGCATTTTACTCCTTCCTTTATGTGATGAATGTGATGAGGGTCCGAATGTGATGAGGGTCAACTTCATGTTTTTTTCTCAGCTCTTCTCTCTTTCCCTCCACTAAAAAGTCTCCTGCTTGCCTCTTAAATGAGATATAATTTACCCCATTCCGTTTCACCCTCTCTCCTCCCACTACATTTCTCTCTCACCATTTACTTTAATTTCTTTTAAGATATGGTCCCATCCTATTCAGTTCACTCTGTGCTCTCTGCCTCTGTGTGTGCGTGCTTGTGTGTATATGTGTGTGCGTGCATGCATGTACATGTGTGTGTGTGTGTATGTGTGTGTATGGTCCCACCAACTACCCAGATACTGAAAAGGTTTAAGAGTTACAAATATTGTCTTTCCGTGTAGGAATGTGAACAGTTCACTTTTGGTAAGTCCCTTATGACTTCTCTTTGCTGTTTACTTTTTCATGCTTCTTCTCATTCTTGTGTTTGAAAATCAGATTTTCTTTACAGCTCTGGTCTTTTCATCAAGAATGCTTGAAAGTCCTCTGTTTCATTGAAAGACCATATTTTCCCCTGAAATATTATACTCAGTTTTGCTGGGTAGGTGATTCTTGGTTTGAGTCCTAGTTTCTTTGACTTCTGGAATATCCTATTCCACGCCCTTCGATCCCTTAATGTAGAAGCTGCTAGATATTGAGTTATCCTGATTATATTTCCACAATACTGAAATTGTTTCTTTCTAGCTGCTTGCAATATTTTCTCCTTGTCCTGGGAACTCTGGAATTTGGCCACAATGTTCCTAGGAGTTTCTCTTTTGGATCTCTTTCAGGCAGTGATCGATGGATTTCTTCAATACTTATTTTGCCCTCTGTTTCTAGAATCTCAGGGCAGTTTTCCTTGATAATTTCATGACAGATGATGTCTAGGCTATTTTTTTGATCATGGCTTTCAGAGAGTCCCATAATTTTTAAATTGCCTCTCCTGGATCTCTTTTCCAGGTGAGTTGTTTTTCCAATGAAATATTTCACATTCTCTTCCATTTTGTCATTCTTTTGGCTTTGTTTTGTGATTTCTTGGTTTCTCAGAAAGTCATTAGCCTCCATCTGTTTCATTCTAATCTTGAGAGAACTATTTTCCTCAGTGAGCTTTTGAACCTCTTTTTCCATTTGGCTAATTTTGCTTTTGAAAGCATTCTTCTTCTCATTGGCTTTTTGAACCTCTTTTGCCAATTGAGTGAGCCTATTTTTCAAGGTGTTATTTTCTTCAGCATTTTTTTGGGTCTCCTTTAGCAAGGTATTGACCTGTTTTTCATGCTTTTCTTGCATCTCTCTCATTTCTCTTCCTAGTTTTTCCTCCACCTGTCTAACTTGATTTTCAAAATCCTTTTTGAGCTCTTCCATGGCCTGAGCCCACCGGACATCCCCCTGGGATGTCTGGGATAGCGAGGCCCCGACCTCCACATCTTTCCCTGATGGCAAGCATTGTACTTCGTCATCAGAAATGAAAGGAGGAAGAAACATCTCTTCCCCAAGAAAGTAGCTCTCTATGGTCTTATTTTGCTTCCTTTTTCTGGGCATTTTCCCAGCCAGTTACTTGACTTCTGAGATTCCTCTCCACCCCTGACTAGATCTGCCCAGCTGGTGCTTGGGGTCTGAGATTCAAATGCTGCTTCCCAGCCTCAGGGCTTTCCGCAGTGGAATTGGCTGCTATTCAATGTGAGCTTAAGTTCTGGTGCTGTGGTGGGGGCAGGGCCGCCTCCCAGGCTCAGTTCCCTCAGGAGTTTTATGCAGAGACCTTCCATATTGGAGCTCCTATCTGCTCGGGGAGTCCCAGCCACCACTGCCTCTGCCACTGCCTCTGCCGCTCCCTCTGCTGCTGCCTCCCAAGGGGGCCCGAGTCATGGAAACACCCCGCTCCCTTCTCGGCCAGCCTATAAGTCTCTCTCACTGACCTGTAGCGCCTGTGGGTGGAGGGACCTTAGCGGCTGCTGGGGATTTCGTCCCTGAAGCCTGCTCGGATCTGCTCCTTTGGGGCCGTGTGGCCAGGGCAGCCCAGGGGTGGGCTCCGCTTTCTGGGGCACAACGGACCCCTGGGGACAACTCTCCAGGGCTCTCTGGAGCGGAAATCTCTTCCACTGTTTCTGTGCGCCTTGCAGTGATCCAGAATTTGTGGGGAGTTCTTCTTACAGGAAATTTATGGGCTGTGGATTGGGAGCTAACATACATGAGTCTTTCTACTCCACCATCTTGGCTCCTCCCCCATTTTATTTCTTAAAACCAAATTGTTTTAAGCACTACTATTTTTTGTAATATGTTTTGAGATCTTATACTGGTAAGTCACATTCCTTCACATTTTAAAAAATTTATTCCCTTGATATTTTGATCTTTTATTCCTCCAGATAAACTTTGTTATTATTTTATTTAGCTATATAAAATAATTCTTGGGTAACTAGATCAGCATTGTACTGAATAAGTTAATTATTACAGGTAGAATTGTTATTTTTGTCCTATTGGTTTGACTTACCCATGAGCAATTAATATTTCTCCAGTTGTTTAGGTCTGACTTTATTTGAGTGAAAAGCATTTTGTAATTGTGTTTATATAGTTCCTGAGTTTGCCATGCCAGGAAGACAACAAAGTATTTTACATTGTTGGTAGTGATTTTGAACATAATTTCCCTCTTTCTTCTTGATTATGTTGATAGTATATAAAAAGGTTGATGATTTATGTGAGTTTATTTTATATCGTGAAACTGTTAAAATTGGTATTTTTTTCCACTGATTCTTTAGGGATCAGTAATTATATCATCTTATGATCTGCAAAGAATGATAATTTTATTTTCTCATTGTCTATTTTTATTCTTTCTGTTTTTATGACTTGTCCAATTGCATTTCTAATCAAAATTAGCATTTCTGGTCAAATATTGGGTAATAATTATGATAATGCACATACTTGATTTAACTCTGGTCTTATTGGGTAGACTTCAAATTTATTACCATTATAGAAAAGGTTTCTTCTTGGTTTTAGATGGATAATACCATTTACTTTTATGCTTTCTAGTGTTTTTTAAAATATGAATACATGTTGTATTTCATCAAAAGCTTTTCCTGAATCTACTGCTGTCATAATTTTGTTTTTGTTTTTGTTGTTGGTATGGTTCTTGCTGATTAGAATTCTGATAGTTTTCCTAATATTGATCCAGCCTTGAATTTCTGATATAAACCCCACTTATACTACATGAGTTTTATGATATATTGCTGTAATCTCCTTTTCATAATTTGATTTTAAAATTTTACATCATATTCATTTAGCAAATTGTCATATAGTTTTCTTCTCTGTTTTTGTTATTCATGGCTTAGGTTCCAAAATCATATTTGTGTCATAAAAAGGATTTGGTAGGTCTCCTACTTTGCTTATTTTTTTCAATAGTTTGTATAGCATTGGGATTAATTGTTTCTAAAATGTTTGATAAAATTCATCATCTAGTCCTCTGAATTTTTCTTAGGGAACTTATTGATGTTTTTTCAATTTCTTCCATGATATGACAAATTAGGTATTCTGTTTCCTCTCCTGTTAATCTGGGCACTTTACATTTAAATAAAATATTCATCCTTTTCATTTGTATTGTCAGTTTTAATGTTATATAATTGGGCAAAATAACTTCTAATAATTGTTATAATTTCATTTTTATTGTTTTTGCATTCACTTTTTTCATTTTTAATACTGGCTATTTGGTTTTCTTTTTAAAAAAATTAACTTTTTTTTGTTTTATTGTTTTTAAATATAAATTTAGTGCCTAGTTTTATTTATCAGTTTAATGTTTCTTTTTCTTTCGGTTTTATTAATCTCTTCTTGATTTTCAGGATTTCTTTTGGTATATAATAGGGGATTTAAAATTTTTGTTCTGATATTTTTCAGTTGCATGCCTAATTTATTGACCTTATTTTTTTTTTATTGATGAACTCTTTAGAGATATAAAATTTTCCCTAAGTACTGCTTTGACTGCATCCCACAAATTTTTGTATGCTGTATCATTGTTGTCATTCTATTAATTCTCTTAAATTATTGATTATTAATCTTAATGGCATGCTCAGTGATTTGATGTATATAATTTATTATTGAAATTTCTTCACTGCCCATGATGTCTTCTAGCAAATTTGTTATCCTTGATTCATTCTTTTAATTAAATATATTTGTTGCTTTTGCTTTCTCTGATATCATGAGTGCTGTTCCTCCCATTTAACTGCAGCAAAAGCATAATAGATTCTGTTCTAGTCCGTTATTTTAACTCTTTTTTGTCTCTTTGTTTCAAGTTTGTTTCTTGTAAACAGCATATTTGCCCCCATTCTCTCTCTCTCTCTCTCTCTCTCTCTCTCTCTCTCTCTCTCTCTCTCTCTCTCTCTCTCTCTCTCTCTCTCTCTCTCTCCATCTCTCACCTATCCCTCCTCTAAAGTTTGTTCTGCTTCTAGCCTTCCTTTATCTGCTCTGCATACATATACTCTACTTCCTGAACCAATTAGTTGAGAATGAGGTTCATGCATTGCTTACTCCCTCTTTCCCCACCATTTTCCCCTTCACTGAAAAAAGTCTCTTCCTTGCATAATTCTTTATTGTGACATTATTTACCTCATTTTTCTCCTTCTCACTTCTCTTTGGCCATCCCTCTTTCTCATTCTTTCATTATCTTTTACATCATTCCACTATAATCAACGCACTCTGATGCCCTCTTTCTATATGGAATCCTTCTGACTGCTCTTAAAATTATAACATTTTTAGAAGTAAAATGTATCATCTTCTCATATAGAAATGTAAACAGGTAAACCTTATTGATTTCACTTTCATGTTTACCTTTTTATGATCTTGAGTCTTGTATTTCAAAGTTAAAATTTCTATTCAGCTCTGGCCTTCATTTTTCCAAATTGATCTTTGCTATTAATTTGTGCACTCTTTTTCCTTCAATTCTAATTTTAATTGTTTGATGAACTTATTTATATATTAGTCATTTCTGTGGAAAATAATACTCCACCTTAGGATTGAGTATTTTAATCATGTAAATTTTCATCAAAAATAAATATCTGATAGATGCTCTTTTTCTGCTTATTTCTCTCTTTTTCTGTTGATTCAAAGTTTTGCACATTTTTCTGAATTTCTTATAGCTTTCATTCCTTATAGCACTCTTACATTCACTTGTCTCAGTTATTTTCCATCCATTCTTGTTTTTTGAATGATTTTATTCCCAGTTCTTTGACACTACTCTGAGTACTACCATGGATATTTTGGTATATAAGGGACTTCTGTTTTTGTCCTACTTCCTTGGGGCATAAGCTCAATAGTGGGCATCATTATTTCTTGCATAATTTTAAATTGATATTCAAAATTTTTATATCTCTTCCATCATTGTGCTTTACTCTTGACTCCAAACTTGTCTATTTTTTCTTGACTTTGACAATTTGAAAGGTGAAAACTGAAACTTAAGAGTTATTTTAATTTACTTTTCTTTAAATCATGATATTTGAAGTATATTTTCATATCACCATGTACAGGTAGATATTATTTTTTAGAAGAGTTATCTTCTGACCACTTATAAGGGAAGAGCTTTTGTTATTATTTGTGTTAATTTCCTATATACCTTGTATATCAAGCTTTTTATCCATGATACCGAACAAAAATATTTGTCAAATTATATTTGCCACTTTATTCCATTATCATTGATTTTATTAATGGAAAAACTACTTAGTTTTTTAAACTAACAATTTATTTTCCTCAAATTCCATGTAAAATTATTTTTAACATTCATTGTTTCTTTTTAAGTTTTGAGTTCCAAATTCTATCCCTCCTTCTTTTGCTCCCCTCTTTCCTAAGAAAATAAGCAATCTGGTATAGACCATACATGTAAAAACCTGTAGAAACATTTTCATATTAGTCATTATATGCAAGAAAACTCAAACAAAAAATAAAGTGAAAATTACTATGTTTCAGCTTTTACACAGACAATATCAGTTCTTTCTCTGGAGGCAGATAGCATTTTTCATTATGAGTCTTTTGCCATTATTTTGGATCATTCTGTTTCTGAGAATAGCTTTTCTTTCTTTCTTTTTTTTGGATACTTGCTCAGATCAGATGGACCAAAACAGCAGGAAGTGCCTCTGACAGATTTCAAGATTCCAGTGTCTTCAATGAGACTTTGAGGATTACAAATATTCAAAGACATCAAGGAGGCCGATACTACTGTAAAGCAGAAAATGGCTTGGGATCTCCAGCGATAAAATCAATTAGAGTGGATGTGTACTGTAAGTAAAGAGCTAAGAAAGCTTCTTCTTACCATTTCTTTACAATTTTAGGAGCAAATTATTTAAACAACCATTAATGTCATCTTGCTCTTTCCTTTAAATGATATAAATTCTGCATGAAAACATCTTTAAGATAGAGCACAGTGACAACTCAATTAAGAAATCTTTAAACAGCATGAAGTAGATACGTAAGCAGTTTGAAATATCAAATTGAGACATGTGAGTTTACATGGAGAAGTTAACACCTCAATGTTTCACAAGTCTCTAAGACCTTAGGTTATAGATGTGGTAACTTGGAATTTCCTACATTGAAAAAAATCACAGGTTCAGATCTCTTCTATCCCACTCCCATAAAAAAGGTTTAAATACATATATATGCAAATGAATGAATGAGTAAATACTTTAGCTAAGAAGAAGGAACCACAGAGTTCATGAATTCTAGCACCCTTGTTTTACAAATGAGGAAATTGTAACCCTGAGAGATTGTGTCTTCATGGACATCGCACAGCTAGTAAAGAGGCAATATTCAGGGGGGGTGGAGCCAAGATGGCGGAGTAGAAAGACTCACGTAGGCTAGCTCTGAACCCACAGCCCACATATTTCCTACAAGAAGAACTCCCCACAAATTCTGGATCACTGCAAGGTGCGCAGAAATACAGTGGAAGAGATTTCCGTTCCAGAGAGCCCTGGAGAGCTGTCCCCAGGGGTCCGTCGCACTCCGGAAAGTGGAGCCCACCCCAGCGCTGCCCTGGCCCTGGCCCCAGAGGAGCAGATCCGAGCAGGCTTCAGGGACGGAATCTCCGGCTGCCGTGAAGGTCCCTCTGCCCACAGACGCTAAAGAGGCAATATTCAAACCCAGATCTTCTTGACTCGAAGTCCAGTATTCTATCCACTATATCACACAGCCTTTCAAGAGTTTATCACTCATTATAAGTTTTACCTGCAGCTTTATTGGCTGTTAAGTTACACACATACACACACATACCAACACACACACATGTAACATTAATACCCGACTTATGCTCTACTATACCTCCTTGAAAGGAACCACCAAAGGCAAAATTGGAAACCTTCATCTTGTCTTTTGTATTTAACATCATTTTTCTCATCCTTATTCTCTCTTCATGTGTGGTACTTCACCTGAGAAACAAAAGCAAAATGGGAAGGATCTTATAATTTTAGATTAATTGAGTGAAACTCGTTCTCATTCAGACAAAAATATAACCTGTTTTGAGCTTTTGAAGTTTGTTTTTTCTCTCTTTTGTGACATCTATATTTTTGTTTTCTGCCTCATTAAAACATTTTCAAACAAAAGTAAACAAGAGAGAAAGCATAAGCTATGCTATCTTTTCCCTTCACATGTTCCACATTTCCCTGGTTCCCTCATTAAATTAAATTGGCAATGTGGCTTCTTGGTACAAGAGCACTTATGGTCTTTCGTAGTTAAAGTTTCTTGAAGGTAGAAATTGACTCACTTTTATATTCCTTCCACCCAATCCCAGCTCCTAGTATAATGCCTGGCAGATAGCAGATATTTAATAAATGCTTGTTGATTACTTGATTGATTCCAGAACTCATAATCTAGCCTTCCCTGTTACAGTTTCTCCCACATGCCCTTCTACTACCCCAATTTTTTCCCACACACAGGAAGTCCAACTACCTTCACCATTTAACCTAATCCCCATCTTCTTTTCTGCACTCAGAAGTTCAAATACTCATAGGAGTGACTTGAATATAGGGCCTCTTATCTCCTCCTCCATTTTGCTTGACTGCAGGGATTATATTTGGACTTTTGTTGTGTTCCCATTACTTAGCACAATGTCTGGCATCTAGTCGTGCTTAATAAATGCTCAATAAGTTGACAATAAAATCTAGGTGTGGCTTAATTTGGATTCATTTTAATATTTTTAAGTTTTTTCTGCTGTAACTGTCTTTACCTGACAATACCTTTTCTTTTTTGACAGTTTGGAAACTCTTTTTGTCCCATTTCATTTCTACATTGGTGAACAAAGCTTTAACGAAAAATAATACCTGTAGGGGATTAACATAAATTTAAAAGTGCTCAGAAATCAATTCTCAAGATACCTTGAGTGAAAATTTTTAAAAGTAGGAACAAGTTCACAAGAAGGTGCATTTTTTTCAAGAACAAAAAACGATAAGCAAACATCAATTACCCCTTCATGTAGCTACTTTATGAGAATGATTTATACATACATTGGTAATTATTTTTAGTGAAAATAAAAAGAAAAGAACAGGATTTTCTAAGCTATTTTCTATAGTGAAACAATCTTTATATTCACACAGCTGACTGAGAAGCATAAACATACTAATTATTGATTTCAGAATGCATTTGACTTGATGATAAACAGAGCTTTGAAAATTTCTAACCAAGCATGTGGCATTAGTGGATAGTGTGCTAGACTTGAAGTCAGGAGAACCTAGGTTCAAACCTTTATGCTCACTAACGGTGTAACTGTGGGCAAGTCACTTAACTTTTTTGAGCCTCAGTTTTCTCATCTGAAAAATGAGGATGTTGGACTAGATGACCTTTAAAGGATATCCTTTCTTTCTCTAAACCTACAATCCTTTGATCTTTATCCATCAAAATCCTATACATTTTCTTTTTAGGTGTGATTTATAAGTTGCATTGTCTGCACAGATATTAATGTAAGCAAGGAGATCTGTTTTTGCCAAAGGGATGTTAATGTTACCTCATCTTTTGGATAATGTTTTAAGGCATTCTATTTATGTCCTATATTTTTATATTCCTTAAAGGACACTTGAGCATATCATATTTATTTTGTTTTGTTTTGGTGATGAGAAACATGGTTTCATGTAGGGATTGCTGGATTTTGCTCATACGTGAATAAGAAAAATCAACTGTTAAATTTTCAGTGTGAGCATTTTTGCACTTTGGACTTTAGCAATCATTACAACCATTTCTTGATTTCTTGTTTTGTTGATTGTTTAGGCTTACCAAAGTGATGGAGAACATGTTAAAAATTCAGATTAAACTAAAAAGTGTGACATGTGTACTTTTCACTGAACTAGTTTACCAGCTCAAAACATTTCCCAGTACAACTACTGGATCCATGGCTTTATTGATGTAGCTACTCATTCTGCTTTCTTTTCCTGTACTATTCTTATCCATGTCTTCCCCCATAGCCTAAATTTAAAAATCTATTAGACATCTTGGAATTCTTAACCTAATTCTTTTTTTTATGAATCTGGGATATAGAGCTTCTATATTTGACCTCACAGCTTGGTTTAGAGAATTCACAGGAAATTAGTATTCGGAAACTAGTACAAACATGAATTTTATTATTAAACAGCACAGCAAACAAGTAAGCAAACAAGAAACCCTACACATGCAATACAGACAGAATTTTAGCCACACAGATGCAAAGAAACTACATGCAGAAGACATGTACAGGGTCAAAGATCTCAGTAGTAGTACATTCTCAGAAAAGAGTTCTAAAGGATGATTTTTATAGCTTAAAATTGGACTGGATTGAGGACTGTTAATCAAAGTCAGGTGGGAAAAAGCCATTCTTAGACTCAGATTTGGTGGGGAAATTCTCTGTGCCACTTATCTGATACATGCCTCAAGTGGAATGAACTTCCCTATGGGGATGAGATAAAGATTTGAATAGGCAATCAGAGATTCTAGGAATAGGTGTGGCTCACAGTCTACTACAGTTGGCCATGTGTCCCATTCAGTCAGGAGCTGTGATTACCACTGCTTGACACAGGATCAGAATGAGATAGTAGAAAAAAGATAGCAGAAAAGTACAAGCTATATACCATGTCTAAATATTTTATGGCATTAGAACCACTTAATCTAAGCAATTCCATATTAGAGGCCTATCATTAAAAAAGCAAATAATGTCTTTCAAAAATCACAATGATCACTAGGAACCAACCTCTCTCTTCTTTCTCATTCTTAAGGTTTTAGTATTTTTCTAGTCATTCATGTCCTTGGTGATTTTTATATCACCTCAAGCTCAGATTATCTCTAGTAAAATGTGCAACCTATTTCCAACATGTGTTTTTACAGCAACTTACAATTTTTTCTTTTCTAAGATTCTAGAGTTCTATCATATTCTTTTGTAGCCCCTGTGTCATACTTCTTCAAATTGAATTTGCACATTTGCACTTTGCCAGCTGGTAATTGTTTCAAAGAGTCTGTGGTCAGATCTCCTACTGTTATTTACAAACTTAAAGTTGGTTTGGGGCAGCTAGGTAGTGCAGTGGATAGGCCACCAGTGCAGGAGTCAGGAAGACCTGAGTTCAAATCTCACTTCAGATACTTGATACTCACTAACTGTGTGACCTTGGTCAAGTCACTTAACCCCAACTTCCTCATCCTGGGTCATCTCCAGTCATCCTGATGAATATCTGGTCACTGGATTCAGATGGCTTCAGAGGAGAAGTGAGGCTGGTGACTTGCACAGCCTTCTCTCACTCAAAACAAAGTCAAGTGCAAATCATGTCATCATTTCTCTGATGGCATGGTCTTCTTCGGCAACAAAGGATGAACACACACATAAACTTGCGTTAAAGTCTCACATAAATTTACAAAGGGTTCATTGGAAGAGGGAGCACAAACAAGGAGTGAAGCACATATATAGGGCACATATGTAGCCAAGACTACATACTCTTCAGGTACTAAAATTTCTTTCTCCTCTGTAGTTTCCTAAGAAAGTCCAGTCTTTGGTTATAGCATTTCTGTTGGAGCGTAGCTTAGATGAACTCCCAGAATTAATTCCTCTGCATAGACAAACCCTCAATTGCCAGAGCTGTATTATTCCTTGGGTTCATAGCCAGCTCTCTTTTTTCTTCCAGAAGTCCTATTCTATCAAGCATTTTTAGTCTTGAGTGACTCCCTCTCTCTATGTGTGTGTCTGTAGTTGGATTTTTACATTGTACCTTCACATCTCTTGAATTGACTCCCCAACTGTTGATTCAAAGGACTTTCCCTGAGCAAGTAGCTCTGCTGACAGATTGCATGACATATAGTAATGGAGGGAGAAAACATTCTCCTGTTTCTCTCCTACCCAAAGAAGTAAATATCTGAGTTCTTCCTTGACTGCTGACTCTCATTTTGACTATTTTCAATTTTTCAAGCCCTGGTCATCTGACCCAGATTTGGCTCAGCTGTTTAAAGCTGTAAGAAGGATGGTCAATTTTCATCCAAGTTAATGAGCTGATTCCTCATTTTGAGAATCAGAGAACAGTATGAAGTATATACTTTATAAAAGAATTACTTACTGTTAACATTTTGTTACCATGTCAACTCCTCACCATCTGAAACAATATCCCAGGGCTATATCAATTGGCAGTGATGAAGAAATAATAGCTATTCTCTATCCTTTTCCTTTTCCCATTATTCCCTTCCCCTATCAAACACACATAGAAAGCACAACTAAACCTCCTTTCTGCTCTTTGAGCATGGCAACTCATCACATGATTTTGTGTCTTGTCATTGGTTGTTTTACATAACTGGAATACTCTACATCTTGACCTCTGCTTTTTGACTTCTCTCACTTCTTCAAGACCCAGTTCAAATCTTACCATGTATAGAAGAACTTGCCCAGTTCTTTTCCCTGCTAGTGTGAACCCTTTGACATTACCTCCTATTTACGTTGTTTATACCTTGTTTGTACATAGTTGTTTTCATGTTGCCTCCCCATTAGAATGTGAGCTCCTTGAGAACAGGGGACCACGTTTTTGTATTTCTTTTAACACCAATGTTTAGCACAGTGATTGGGATATACCGAGAACATAATAAATGATTATTAACTAATTAAATCTCACTAAAGTACCATTCATTGAATACTATATTTGGTTTACAGTTGCTAAGAACATGGCCCTGATCCACCACTATACCAAAACAGGAAACAAATACTTATTAACAAGTTACTATTACAAAAGCATGTTTATTCCAAGACTTTGAAATATGTATAACTTCTATTAAAGTGTAACATGAGTAAATATAGGGTGTAGAATGTATTCAGGAAGTACCAATACCTTTGTTGTGATGGCTGTTGAGCCCTTCTCAAGGCTTTTTCCACCTTTGGTGTCCACCTGTTCCACCCAAATCTCAGCTGCATCTCCAAGGAGCTGCAGCATATGCAGTGGCCACAACCTGTTAAACGTTTACATTTAGGCAAATGGGCCAAATAGGTTGAGGGTAACAAAGGGGTCTCAAACTCATTGGTGAGTTAAGGGAGTGTCTACCCCAAGCATGTGAATAATTGCCCTGGTGAAAGGTAGATGAGAACAATTTGTTCCAACTTCCATGAAGGAAGCTGAAGCCGGTGATGTGGAGTGCTTAGAGCCTGGTTAGACACCAAAGATGTCAAGGTCATCCACTACATCCCGAACCACTGCAGCCATCTTGACTCGGTTCTGTCACTGGAATATGATGAATCTGGAGGAAAGAGTGAGGCTGACGACTTCGTGAAACTCTGCCTCACTTAAATCCAATTATGCACAAATCAAAAACATCACCCATGCCATTTTATTATTATACCTCAAAGTCCTGCGGTGTCAGGAAAGTGATGAAGCATCAGGTGCAGATACAGTGGGAGCTGTACGCAGATGAAATTCAGTTTTATGCTCTAATAGTAACCACCCAAAATGCTTTTGTGATTCTCTGAAAGCTATTTATGGAGTAAAAGCCTATGGTGCATCACAACTACTTAGTGCTCATGAAGCCACATTGATTAATGATAAGGATATGATCCTAGAGAGATGGGATGAATACTTGCATGGTGTTCTCAACGGGCCATCAGCAATCAATGCTGAGGCCACTGACCGTTTACTTCAGCCTGAAGTCAATCCCTCCTTGGTTAACCTTCCAACTGAAGAATAGTGTTTGGGTGGCATTAAACTCCTTTCGTATGACACAACACTTAGTACTAGTTCTATTCCAGCTAAGATTGACAAAGTAGGGCTACAATTGCTCATACAAAAGCTGACTGAAATTTTCCAGGTTATATGGCAAGAGGAGTTTATACCCCAGGATTTCATGGATTCCTCCATTGTCCATATCTATAAAGGTAAAGAGAACAGATTGTCCTGTGGCAATCACGGGGGTCTCTCTCTTAATAATTGGTGGCAAGATTCTTGCTAAAGTCCTCCTTAATAGGTGGAAACTTCACCTGGAAGATGATTATATACCTGAGAGCCATTGTGGTTTCAGAAAGGGCTGAGGAACAGTTGATATGGTGTTTGCTGCCCAACAACTCCAAGGTCAAAGCCAGGAGCAGAATAGAGGTCTGCACACAACCTTTGTAGATCTGGCCAAAACCTTTGACACTGTTACTCGTGAGGGTTTATGATAAAGTATGTCAAAATTTGGTTGCCCAGAGAAGTTTATCAGCATTGTATGTCAATTTCATGCTGGCATGTTTAACCTAGTTCTGGATAGTGGACAATGTTCTCATGCATTTCTGGTAGCCAATGGAGTGAATTACATCTGTGTTCTTGCTCCTATGCTTTTTAGCATGATATTTTCAGCCCTGTTGTCAAATGTTTTCAATGAGGATGAACATGACATCAAGGTCAACTCCCATATTGATGGTAAGTTCTTCAATCTGTAAAGGCTACAAGCCAAGACCAAAGAGGAGAGAGTGTTGGTCCATGGTTTCCTGTTGGTAGTGTACTTTGGTGGTGTACTTTCCAGGGATAAACACATTTACAATGAAGTTGATGCATTGGGAGAGAAGAGGTATTATAGTGACTACCAGCCTGAAGGTCTACAGATTTCTCCTTATCTCATTGTTTTATGCCTGGGAAACATGGACAGTCTACCAGCACCGTGCCAGGAAACTGAATCGCTTCTATTTGAACTGTCTTAGGAAGATTCTGAAGATCACCTGGCAGGATAGGGTACCAGACACTGAGGTCCTTGCTCGAACTAAACTGCCAAACATTCAAATTATGCTTCAGAGAGAGCAACTCTCATGTGCTGGTCACGTTGTTAGAATACAAAATGTGTGCTTGCCAAAAAGACTATTTTATGGGGAATTCACATGGGGCAGGCAATCACATGGTGGACAGAAGAAGCGATACAAGGATACTCTCAAAGTCTCTCTCAAGAACTTTGGATTTGATTGTGCTATATGGGAAATACTGGTACAGGACCACTTAGCATGGCATGCCCACGTCAGAAAAGGTTCTGTACTCTTTGAGCAAAGAAGAATTGAAATAGCACAAAGGAAACATAGGATGAGCAAATTTGGAGTAACCACCCCAAATGTTCACACGGACTATCTGTGCCAATCTGTGGTAGAGCATTCCGAGTTCATATTGGTCTGATCAGCCACAGTCGGGCACATTGAAACTTCACTTTACATGGTGATGTCATTTAGGTCCTCTTTGAAAGTGGACAGCCACTACCAACATCACCACCCTGCCACCACCAACAATATGATGCCTTGAAGTCTGGGTATAGATGGTACTTCTGACCCATGCTACGTGAGCAAAAGAGTTTCATAACCTGGAAGTTCCTTGAATAAATAAAATCACAATAAAAGGCAATCCTTAGTTTTTGAAATATAGGAAAATTCTGGCATATTATTCCTGCCACTTGATCACATATTCTTATGTGTTAAATAAGGGTTATTTTTTCAACTGGTAGTGAAATGCTGAACCCGATCTAAAGTGATAAATTGGTTTTGCTTTATTAGTAGTGGTAGCAGTAATATTATCTCATTCTTCTCATCTTACTCTGTGGAATTTTGATAGAATAGTTGCAAGACAAGGCACTATTCTTTCATATTTAGTATTCTGCCGATTTTAATCAGGTGAATAAACTAGGTACATTTTTGGTAATTACATAAACAAGTATCGAAATATCAACATCATTCTTGTTGTAGGCTCACTGAAAACATCTTCAAGAAAATTCTAGTAGGGGATAAGACAATATGGATGACATATACCCTATCCCTTCATGGTTTGATTTCTTCTGGAAGGTCATCATACTTGGAAAGATTTTCATTCAATAAAACTTGAAGATTGTGTTATTTGGCATGATGATACAAATGAAAACACTCTATTTTAATTTGTATGGATTAATTTTATGTTCAAGTGATTGTGGGTATTAGTTCTAACCGCAATGCTGTTCTTGTTCCCATAGTTTATTTGTGAATTTAAATTTGCTTGAATTTATTAATTTGTTTTCAGTTTTCAACATTCACTTTTTCCTCACTTCCCCTCCATCTTCCTTCCTCCCCCTCCCTCTGAAAAACAGAATGTAATCTGATGTGGACTCTACACATGGATTCCTATTAAACACATTTTCACATTAATCAAGTTGCATAGAAGAATTAAATTGAATGGGTTAAACCATGAAAAAACAAAACAAAACAAAACGTAACATAACGAAAGAGAAAATAGTTGGCTTCATTCTGTGTTCCAACTGCATAGCTCTTACTCTGAATGTGGATGGCATTTTGCATCACGAGTCCTTTGGAAATGTTTTAGATCTTTCCATTGCTGAGAAGGGCTGATTCTATCAAAACCAGTCCCTTCACACTGTGGCTGTTACTGTGTATAATGTTCTCCTGGTCCTGCTCGTTTCTATCAGTTTATATAAGTCTTTCAAGTTTTTCATTTCTTATACTACAGTAGAATTAAATTATATTCATATACTATAACTTGTTCAGCCATTCCCCGATTGATTGGCATCCCCTCAATTTGCAGTTCTTGACCATCACAAAAAGCTGCTATAAATATTTTTGTACATGTGGGTCCTTTTCCCATTTGTATGATTTCTTTGGGATACAGCCCTAGAAGCAGTATTGCTAGGTCAAAGGGTATGCACATTTTTATATTTCTTTGGACATAGTTACAAACTGATCTCCAGAATGGTTGGATCAGCTCACAGCTCCACCAATAATGAATTAGTGTTCCAATTTTCCCACATTTTCTCCAATATTTATCACTTTTTTGTTTTGTCCTGTTAGCTAATCTGATAGGTGTGATGTGGTATCTCAGAGTTGTTTTGATTTGCATCTCTCTAATCAATTGTAATATTCTCTATCTCTTGTTTAGTCATAAATTCATCCATTCTCCACAAATCCAGCAAACAAACGAATCTTTGCTCCACTAATTTGTTTATAGTATCAACCTTTATAGCTGGATGGTGTACCCATTTGAACTTTATTCTGGTATATGGTGTCAGGTGTTGGTCCATGCTATTTCAGTCACACTACTTTCCAGTTTTCCCAGGAGTTTTTGTCAGACTGTGAGTTCTTATTCCAGCAGTTGGGATCCTTGGGTTTATTAAAAAGTAGGCTGTTATAATATATGACTACTGTATCTTGTGTACCTAACCAATTCCACTGATCTACTCTTTTTCTTATTCAGTACCAAGTGCTTCTGATGATTGCTTCTTTTTTAAAGTTTTTCTTTTAAATTTTAAGTTATTTTGTATTCAGTTTTCTACAATGACTTCCATATATCTTAGATTTTTTTCTCCTCATTCTCTCTCCTTCCCCCTCCCTCTACACTCCTTCTTCAAGGCGGTGTGCAATCTTATATAAATTCTACCCATGTATTACTATTAAATACATTTTCACCTTAGTCAGGTTACATAGAAGAATTGAAATGAATGGGAGAAATCATAATATAAAACAAAACAAAACATAACACAAGAGAAAACAGTCTTTTTCATTCTGTGATCCAATTCCATACTTCTTTCTCTGTTTGGGGAAGGCATTTTGCCTCAAAAGTCCATTAAGAATTTTTTAGGTCCTTACATTACTGTGAAGGATGAAGGCTACCAGAAAATTGCTTCCTTTTAAGCCAATTTAAGATCTGGTATGGCTAGGTCACCTTCCTTAGCATTGCTTTTCATCAATTCCTTTGATATTCTGGACATTTTGTTCTTTCAGATGAATTTTGTTATTATTTTTAGCTCTATGAAGTAATGTTTTGGTAGTTTGAATGGTATAGCAATAATAAATTAATTTAGGTGGAATTGCCATTTTATTATATCAGCTTGGCCTACCCATGAACAAGTGATGTTTTTCCAGTAGCTTAGATCTGACTTTATTTGTCTGAAACATATTTTGCAATTGTGTTCATATAGTCCCTGGGTTTCTTTTGGCAGGTAGACTCCTAAATATTTTATAATGTCTACAGTAACTTTAAATGGGATTTCTCTCTCTCCTACCGTGGAGCTTTGTTAGTAATACATAGAAATGCAGATTATTTATGTGGGTTTATTTTACAACAATTTTGCTATAGTTACTGCAACTTTGCTATGGTTGTTTATTATTTCAAGTAGTTTTAGGTTTGATTCTCTAAGTATAATATCATATCATATCCAAAGAGTGGCAATATAGTTTCTTCTTTGACTATTTTAATTCCTTCATTTTTTTCTTCTCTTATTGCTAAAGCTAATATTTCTAGTACCATATTGAATAACAGTGGTGATAATGGACATCCTTGTTTCATCCTCAATCTTATTGGAAAGCACTTAACTTATCCCCATCATATATAAAGCTTGCTGATGGTTTTAGGTAGGTGCTACTTATCATTTTAAGGAAGGTTCCATTTATTCCTATTCTATCAAGTGTTTTCAATAGGAATGGGTGTTGTATTTTGTCAAAATCTTTTTCTTCATCTATTGAGATATTCATATGGTTTCTGTTAGTTTTCTGGTTGATATGATCAATTATGCTGATAGTTTTGCTTAAATTGAAACAACCTTGCATTCCTGGTGTAAATCCTACCTGATCAAAGTGTAGTGTACCTGGTGAATTGCTGTAGTCCTTTTGATAATATTTTATTTAAAATTGTTTTGGGGTGGAGCCAAGATGGTAGAATAATAGCATGGACTTGCTAGCACTTTCCCCAAACCCAGCCAGATACCTGTAAAAATGAGTCTAATCAAATTGTGCAACTGCAGAACCCATAGAATGGAGAAGAGAAGCAAATCTCCAGGCCAGGATAGCCTAGATAGTGGCTTGAAAGTATTTATTACACCAGTGCTGTCCACCGTGGGCCATGCTAGCACAGAGGGGACCTGAGCAGCCCTGGGGGTAACTGAATCTCGGGTACCTAAGGATATTTCCAGGCTTCACGATCCCAAAACACTGAGGACAAATTGGAAGATCAGTGGAAAAAAAAACTGTGGTATTTGTGTGATAGAGTGGTGAGACCACAGCCCCTGGGTGTGGAGGGGGTGGAGGAGTCTGCAGAAGAGGAGCCTGTGGCAGAAACAGTAGGGGCAGGAGCAGCAGCAGCAACAGCGACTGTTTCTGGAGGTCTAGGCCCACAGATTGTGGATGAATTGAGTGGCTGGAAGTACAATTCTCACCACCACTGCGAAGCAGGGAACTACCATGACAAAGAGGTCAAAAGTCAAGTAAATAGCTGGGAAAATGAACAAAAACCAGAAGAAGAATGTGACTATAGAATCTTATTTTGGTGCCAAAGAATCCCAAAGTATACAAACAGAAGACAAAAAAGTCAAACTTTCTACATTCAAAGCCTCCAAGAAAAATATGAATTCAGGGCAGAGGCAAGATGGTGGAGTAGAAGGACAAGGATGGAACTGCTCTGATCCTACCCTCACAGTCCATCAAATACTTGTAAAAAGTGACTCTAAGCAAATTCTATAGTAGCAGAAGCCATAAAACGACAGAATCAAAGAGATTTCCAGGCCAAGACGTCCTGGAAGACCCACAGAAAAGGTCTCTCACACCAGGCTCAGAGTGGAACACAGCCCAGGCCTGGCCCCCTGGAATGGCTTGTACAGGACTGGAGCAGGCTTAAGGGTCCCAGAGTTCTTAAACCACAAATGCCAAAGATAGTTTCAAAGGTAAGGAAGAAATCTCTATCACATGGGTGAGAAGGGAGCAGGGTCTGGCCCTAGCCCTGGATCCAGGGTGGCAGCAGCCACTGTGGCAGCAGTGTCCACTTTTGGAGCCTTCCACCTAAAGATATTGGGGGAATTGAGCAGCCTATTTGAGTCTCAGTTTTGAGTGGCAGTTCTGTGGTGAGGAAGAGAGCTGGCATAGTGGAGCTGGAGGCCATTGTGGCAAGGGAATGCTACTCATAGATCCTGGGCAGAGAAGTTTGTGGTTGCTCCAAGAACAGAGCACAGTCCAGGAAAGGAGTAAAATCCTCTCCTTTGATTGTGCCACCTTGGAGGAACTGAGAAATTACAGGTCCCTAGACTATACCCTCCACTTGACAAAGGACTCAAAAGCCAGCTAACTCTCTGGAAAAATGCCCCAAAAGGGGGAAAATAAGACTATAGAAGCTTGCTTTCTTGGTGAGAAGGTATATTCTTCCATCCTTTTGAATGAGGAAGAACAAAGCACACTGTCAGAAGAAAAAATTTTCAAAATCAAGTAAGAGAGGTGGAGGAAAAATTGGGAAGAGAAATGAGAATGATGCATGAAAATCATGAAAAGCAAGTCAACAACTTGCTAAAGGAGAACCAAAACATGCTGAAGAAAATAACTCCTTTAAAAACAGACTAATCCAAATGGCAAAAGAGGTCCAAAGAGCCAATGAGGAGAAGAATGCTTTAAAAACCAGAATTAGCCAAATGGAAAAGGAAGTTGAAAAGCTCACTGAAGAAAATAGTTGCTTAAAAATGATAATGAAGGAAGGAGTGCAGCTCAGCCCAGCGTGAGGAGGGCAGCCACGTCTAGAGTGAAGAGTGCATCCCAGCCCATTGTGAGAAGCGCAGCCAAGCCTACCAAGAGGAACACAGCCAGGCCCAGCCTCGAGTGGAGTCCAGCAGGCACAGGACATGGAAAAGGTTTCAGTGAGGCACCGGGAGCAGTAGTTCCCAGATTGCTCAACCCACAAATACTACATACAGCTTCAAAGATCAGTGGGAGGACTCCTTCACCCAGGAGAGAAGAGTGCTGTCTGGACTTCCAGCAACAGGGACTGTAGCAACAGCTTCCATTTTTGGAACCTTCCTCCTAGAGTCCCTGGGGGAATTGAATAGCTGATCTGAATCTCAGCCCTGAGCTTGGCCTTGGGGTGAGGAGGAGCTCTGGTGTGGTGGAGTTGGAGGTGGTAGTGGTGAGGGAATGCTAAATTGCAGATTCTGGGCAGAAAAGTTTTTGGTTCCTCTCAGACTAGTGTTCAGTCCAGAAGAAGAGAAAACTCGTCTCCCTTGATTGTGCTATCTTGGAGGAACTGAGATCTTACAGATCCCAGAGTATACCCTCATCTTGACAAAGGACTCAAAAGTCAAGTAACTGGCTCAGAAAATGTCCCCCCAATGGAGAATAAATAAGACTATGTAAGGTTACTTTCTGAGTGAACAGGGTATTTTCTTCCATTCTTTTGGATGAAGAAAAATGAAGCATAACATCAGAGGAAGTCAAGGCTTCTGCATCCAAAACCTCCAAAATAAATATGCAATGATCTCAGGCCATGGAAGACCTCAAAAAGGGTTTTGAAAATCAAGTAAGACAGGTGGGGGAAAAATTGGGAAGAGAAATGAGTGATGCAAGAAAATCATGAAAAGCGACTCAACAGCTTGCAAAAGGACACCCAAAAAAATGCTGGTCTTTAAAAATAGGCTATCTCAATTGGCAAAAGAGGTCCAAAAAGCCAATGAGGAGAAGAATGCTTTAAAAAGCAGAATTAGTGAAATGTAAAAGAAGGTTGAAAAGCTCCCTGAAGAAAACAGTTCTTTAAACATTAGAATGGAACAGATGAAAGTTAATGAGTTTATATATTTTTTTTAAATTTTAAAATCATTAACCAGTTTTCCTTGTATTTCCTTCTTCAGCTGTTCCAGGAGGGCTGTTTGAGCATGTGAGCAGTTCATAGTCCTTTCTGAGGTTTCAGATGGAAGTACAGTCTCAGTACTGACCTCTCTGGTATTTGTGTTTTGGTCCTTATCCCCATAGAAAGATTCTATGTTTTTTTGCCCTTCTTTTGCTTTTTCTTGTTCATGATGTTGATTGTGTGTTGTGACTTCTGGTTCTTTCAATGAGAAGCTGCAGAAATTGGTGTTGAGCCAACTTGTGTGGAAAAGCTAAGAACAGGTTTTTGTTTTGTGTTTCCCCAATTAGCCCTGGGATTAGCTTGTTAAGTGTGGGGGAGGAGCGGACTAGTCAAGGGAGATCTCCTCAGATGAACTGAGACAAAGGCAAGCTCAGGGGATGGTGATCCCAGCTGCCCTATTGTCTTCCCTTTTCCCCTGGAGTACTGAGGCATGCCTAGATGCTAGTCTAAGTTCCCACCCCTCCTGGGGCTCCTCTCCTGGTGCTGAGGCTTGCCTGGGTCCTAGTGTGAGTTTTCTCTACCCGGGGTCCTCTGTCCTCCCAGGTTGCCTCTGCCACAGTAGGAAGAATCCCCCTTAGCTATTTTCCTAGCCTCAGGTGTTATGAGACTATTTGCCTTCTCTGCTGTTTTCTCTGATCCAGGATTTTTCTGGGGAAATATTTTATGGTTCTTTTAAGGTCATCAAGGGAGAAGGTGAGAGGATTTACTGATCACTCCTCCATTCTGGCTCCCAGAAGTTCAAGAAGTTCAAGGTGACTTGTCGATGTTTAATCTGCGGGTTGAAAGTCTCAGGAGCTGCTGTGCTGATATCTGGTGTTCAGCGGCTCTCATTGGCTCGGCTCTGCTGGTTTCCTACCCTTGGGTGCTGCTCCACTTATTCTGCCTGCTACTCTCAGGTTTCCCAGGGCTCTTCCACTCTGCTGCACTGACCTTGCTGCACTGTGTGCTGTGGGCTCACCCCTGCTGAACAGATCCTTCCCATGGACCTTCCAGTCTGTCCTGGGCTCCAAATCTGCCACAGTCTGTCTCCCCCAGATTCCACACCTCAAAAATTTGGTCAGATTCTCCTTTCAGAGGTATCTGAAGGAGTTTGTCCAAGAGTTTAAGTGAGTCATTGCTCTCACTCCCCCATCTTGGCTCCACCCATGAGTTTACGAGAAACCAAGAAAATACAGAAGAAAATCAAAAGAATGAAAAAATAGAAGATAATGTGAAATATCATATTGGAAAAACAACTGACTTGGAAAAATAACTCCAGGAGAGACCACTTAAAAATATGGGACTACTTGAAATCTATGATCAAAAAAGAGCCTAGACATCATCTATCATGAAATGATCAAGGAAAATTGCCCTTATATTCCAGAACCAGAGGGCAAAATAAATATTGAAAGAATCCACCAATCATCTCCTGAAAGAGACCCAAAAAGAGAAACTCCTAGGAATTTTGTAGTCAAATATCAGAGTTCCCAGGTCAAGGAGAAAATATTGCAATAAGCTGAAAGAAACAATTCAAGTACTGTGGAAATACAATCAGAATAAAACAGGATCTGGCAACTTCTACAGTAAGGGATCAAAGTACTTGGAATATGATATTCCAGAAGTCAAAGGATTTAGGATTAAAACCAAGAATCACCTACCCAGAAAAACTGAGTATAATACTTCAGGGGAAAAATGATCATTCAATGAACCAGAGGGCTTTCAAGCATATCTGGTGAAAAGACCAGAGGTAATAGAAAATTTTTCTTTCAAGCACAAGAATGAAGAGAAGCCTGGAAAGGTAAACAGAAAAGAGAAATCAGAAGAAACTCAATAAAGTTTAACTGTATACATTCATATGTGGAAAGATAATATTTGTATCTCTTGAGACTTTTGTCAATATTTGACATAGTTGGAGGGATTGTATACATATAGACATAGGGCACAGGGTGAGTAGCAAAGGAAGGAGTGATATCTAAAAAAGACAATTAAGAGTTGAAAGAGTAATATATTGGGAGGATAAAGGGAGAAATGAATGGAGCAAATTATCTCTCAGAAAAGACTTAAGAAAAAGCTCTTTCAGTGGAGGGGAAAAGAAGGGAGGTGAGAGGGAAAAAGTCAAACTTACTCTCATCACATTTGGTTTACAGAGGAAATAATATGCACACTCCATTTGGTATGAAAATCTATCTTACACTGTAGGAAAGTAGGTGAGAAGGGGACAAATGAGGTTTGGGGGACGATAAAAGGGATTGCAAAGGGGAGGAGGGAGTAATTAGAAGTAAACACTTTTGGGGAATAAATAGGGGGTAGAATAGGATGGAAGGAAATACAGCTAGTCTTTCACAGCATGACTATTATGGAAATGCTTTGCATTACTACACATGTATAGCCTATATTGAATTGCTTTCCTTCTCAGTGTGGATGTATGGGGAGGGAACCAGGCAGAGAAATTGAAACTCAAAGTTTTAAGAACAAATGGTGAGATTTTTTTTGCATGCAACTGGGAAATAGGAAACACAGGTAATGGAGTATAGAAATCTATATTGCCCTATAAGAAAAGAGAGAAGACTGGGATAATGGAGGGGAGGGGTGTTATTGAAGGGAGAGGAGTTTAGGGGAAGAGGTAATCAGAATGCACAGTGTCTTGGCGTGGGGAGAGGTGAGAGATATGAAGAAAATTTGGAACTCAAAATCTTGTGGAAATGAATGTTGAAAACTAAAAATAAATACATAAATGAAGGTGGCCTAAAAACCAAAGATATTAATAAACTTTTTTTAAAGAAAAAGTATGAATTGGTCTCAGGCATTTTAGGAGCTCAAAAATATGTTGAACATCAAGTAAGAGAAGCAGAGCAAAAATCTATAAGATAAATGAGAGTAAAGGAAGAGAATCCTGTAAAAAGAAGCAACTTCTAGCAAAATGAGACCCCAAAATGCTGAAGAAAATAATATTTTAAAAAAAGGACTAACCCAAATGGCAAACGAGATCCAAAAATCCAATGAGAAGAATAACATAAAACTGACCAGATGGAAAAGGAAGTCCAAAAACTCACTGAAGAAAATAATTCTTTAAATATAGAATGGAGGAGATGGAGGCTTATGACTTTATGAAAATCAAGAAATTACAAAACACAGCAGAAGGAATGAAAAAATAGCAGACAATTAAATATCTCATTGGAAAACAACTGACCTGGAAAATAGATCCAGGAGAGAGAATTTAAAAATTATTCAAATATGTGAAAACCATGATCAAAAAAGAATGTAGATATCATCTTTCAAGAAATTATCAAGGAAAATTACTCTACTCTGATGTTATAGAACCAGAGTGTAAAATAGATGTTGAAAGCATCCACCAATCACCTTCTGAAAGAGAATCCATAGGGAAAAGTGCTAGGAATATTGTAGCCAAATGCCAGAGTGACTAGGTCAAAGGAAAATATTGCAAGCAGTCAGAAAGAAACAACTCTCGTTTTTTAAAATTCTTTAAAAAATTGCTTTAGTTTTAGTTTTCAACATTCATTTCCATGAGAGTTTGAGTTCCAAATTTTTCCCCATCTCTCTCCTCCCCTGACTCCAAGACACTGTGCATTCTGATTTCCCTTTCCTCAATGTGCCCTCCCTTCTATCACATCCTTCACTTCCCTTACCCCCATCTTTTCTCTTTTCTTGTAAGGCAACACTTAAGAAAGTTAAAGTTTCTCAGTTGTTTTTGCCAATGATGTATTTTACATTTTCTTCTGTTTTTTCTTTATTTAGATTTTTTGACTGATTCATGATGTCTCATAGAGTCACTAGCTTCTACTTGCCCAATTCTAATTGTTAATATATTGTTTTCTTCATTTAACTTTTGCACTTCCTTTACCATTTGTTTCTTTTAAGGAGTTATTTTATCCAGTTACATTTTGTACTTCCTTTTCTACTTCTCTAGTTGTTTCAGTTATGTTTTGTATAGCTTTACCCATTTGCCCAATTTTCCTTTCCAAGTCTTCAGTGAATTCTTTTCTCATATTTTTAAAATCATTGACCAATTTTTTCTCTTCCTCTCTAAATTAGCTTTTGAAATCCTTCTTGAATTCTTTCAAGAATGCTCTTTGGACTTAAGGCCAGTTCATTTTCCCTTCTGAGGTTTCAGATGTGAGTAAAGTCTCAATGCTGACCTCTTTTGTATTTGTGTTTTGTCTCTGTCCCCTAATAATACTCTATGGTCTTTTCTTTTCTGTTTGCTTTTTACTCATGATAATTGCCTTTTTCCTGGCTTTCAAAGTAGATCTTTGCTTCTCTGTCCCATGTTTCTTGTGCTGACAACTTGAGATTAGGTGTGTTGTGGTCCCTGGTTCTTTCAACTGGAAGTTGGAATGCTCCAGCTTACCTGCTTCTGTGCTGGCTGGTGTACCAAGGCAGAGGACAGGTAAAGTCTTTCTGATTTTCCCCAGGGATTACCCTGAAGCTCACTGTGTGAGTTGGGGGGCAGGGGTGGTCTGGCCACACAAGGTCTCCTCCCCTGAGCTAGAGCACAGGCAGGTTCAGCAGTTGGTGAACTCTGTCTGCACTAATGTGTTCCCGATTCTCCTGTTTGTGCTAAGGCAAGCCTGGGTTCCTCCCCGCCAAATTCAGGATCTCAACTGGTTCGCTGAGGTGGGGTTATCTGTGACAGCTCCTGTCCTGTGCTGGTCCCCTTCAGCCACATCAAGAGGAACTCTCCTTGATGATCTCCCTAGTTTCCGGAGCTGAGAGATTGTTTACTTCTTTGGCCAATCCCACTGTTCCAGGATTTTTTCCTGGGGCAATATTCTCTGGATTTTTTCAAGGTCAGCAAGGGGAGGGAGGGAGCACTTACAATTTACTCTACCATCTTGACTCCTGTAAGTTCAGGTAGGTGACTTTCAAACCTTTAACCTGTGGCCCGATAGTATCAGGAGTGACTGCTGTTGTTACTGGGGACCCTGTGCTTCTCCCTCACTCAGTTCTGCTCGACTCCCATCTTGTGCTGATGTTTAAGAATCCACACTGCTGCTTCTGCTTCCTGGTTCAATATGGCAGGCCCTGTGCTGGTGCAGCCTGTGTGCTCTGTGCTCCCCTAGCCTGGTGTAACACATCTTTCTCGTCTACACCCTGGACTGTCTCGGGTTGGAAATCTACCACAGTCTGTCTCCTAGTAGATTCTGCCACTCTAAAAATTTTTCAGATTCTCTTTTTTTAGAGGTATATGAAGGAATTTGTGGAAGAGTTAAGATGAGTCAGTGCTCTTACTCCAGCATCTTGGCTTCACCCCCTACATGTTTAATTTTTAATTAGATTTTGATTGTTGCATATTCAGAAATGTTTTGCTGTTGTCAAACTGGGTGGTGGCTCATAGCTTAAGAAGCACTGTGTTAGAGATAACTAGTTGCGAAACTGTTAGGTACATATTACTTTAAAAAGCAAACTCATTAGGAAGAGATATTCTAATGAAAATAACCAGAAACAAAATAAAATACTTTTGAGTATACTTGTCAAAATAAGTCAGGGGACTATCTGGACACAATTATAGAACACTATAAAGATCTAAACAATTGGAGGAATATTAATTGCTCTGCACTAGTATCCCTTATAATAGTCCGTGGGCATAGGAATGCTCTTAATTGTTCCTGCTGCTGCCACCATCATGTTGCTGCCACTGTACTTTATTCTTAGTTAGGCCCTACCCTAGTTTAAGAAGATCTCTCTGTTAATTTTTCTAAGCTAACCTGGCTGGAAAAAGCAAGTTGTTCTTGGCTTTCCTGATCAGAATTCAGCCTAGTGTGCTTTCTAGGTTGTTGTGGAAAAGGTTGTGGAGGAGCTAAGGCAAAAATGCTGCGTTGATCTCTTCTCTTTCCCCACAAATTCAGTTTTTGATACGTTGAGTCTAAGGCCTCTAAAGAAGACATCTGGTACAAACTGTTCAACAATTATTTGGAGATTTTAAACTGAAAATCAGTAGAGAGTTTGGGCCTGGATGAAAAGATCTGTGAATCATCTACATAGAGGTGGTAATTGAATGCATGGGAATTGAGGAGATTACTAATTGAAAGATTATGTAAAGAGGAGAAAAGAGGGCCCAAGGCACAGCCTTGAATGATCCCTATAGTTAGGAGATAGAACCTGAATGAAGATTCAAACAAGGAGACTGAGAAAGAACAGATAGAGGTATTGGAAGAGAGCTAGGAAAGAACACTATTATGAGCACCTTGAGAGAAGAGAGTAACAAGAAGTGTGTGATCTACAATGCAAAAGATTGAAAAGAGGCTATAAAGAACTACAACTTTCTGCACCAATGAAATTACAGATATGGACAAAAAAAAATTGAAAGGCAACGTGGTATAGTGGATTAAAGGATAGTCTTGGAGTCAGACATACAGGAGTTCAAGTTTCAAAAGTGAAATATTTTGTTTCAATGACTGACAATGTAGAAGTCACTTAATATCTCAGTGCTCTAGACAAACAATATATTACAGTGAAAGTAAATGTTATTTCTTTTACAGAAATGGGTTCGAATCTAGTTTTGATCTTAATACATTTGAGAATTTGGAAGAGTCACTTAATCTCCCTGGGCCTCAGTTTCCTTATGTATAAAATAAAGGCATTGTTCTTTATGGTCCTTGAGGTCCCTTCCAGCTCCAGGTCTATGATCTGAAGGTAGACAGGAATTGTTTATCTTTTTTAATGTAGAGATTTTTTCCCTCATGGAGTATTCATAAATCATAGGTCCATAATAATAATAATAATAGCAATAATCCTCTAAAATGCTAAATTATTGTTCATATTCTCAGAGTTTTGTGGTATAACAGCAAAATGAAGGAATGAGTGTTACTGGAGCGAGGTAGAGAGATACTTTATGTGTCCTGAGATCATTATATCTGTGAAGAAATGGCAAGAAACATGAAATGTGGTCAGCAGGGATTTGACAATATCACTGTCTGCATTAGAAATTTGACCAAAGAAGATGCAGCTAGTCCTGGGAATCTGAGAAATGAAAGAAACTGCGTGAGACTTTTCACTGTCCCTATTTGGAATCACTGTGATCAGCAGATTGACATGGAAGAAAGCAGAAAGGTTACTCCTTTGTATTTTGGTATCACAAAGTACATATTTCAAAAACAAATCAGAAGCACTAATATCCTACCCACTGGAAATGGTTTGTTACAAATGTTCCTGACCACTAAAGTTATTCATGAAATGGTCTGAAGATAATTAATTAAATGCTAGTATTATATCCAAATGAAATAAGGAAAATAACTTGTCTGTTTTCAGCAGTTTCCATACCACTTTCTTTTTGTCTATGATAACAGTAATTTCAAGTTGAATTGTAATATATTAATGATCAGTACAGGGAAATCATAAAAAAAACCTTCATCAATGTAAGAAAAGTAGGAATTGAAGAGTTACTTAAATTTGAAGGAGAAAACACTGAAAAATCAAAGGCATGCTATTGTATGCAGAAATGTTATAATACAATGAGATGGATAGTAAAAATCATTCCAATGTCTTAATGCAATTTTGAAAATGAGATGAACATAGACTGACATTTCGAAAAGTCATTTTTAAGTTGGATGACATAATCTAAACTTATAGACCAAAACAGTAAAAAACTGTTATGTTTTGTAACTATGAACTAATGCATTTTCCCCAAAATACTTCACAGAGAATGTAAAATCAGTTCTGGATTTGCCTAACAAATTTGCCTAACTGTTCTTTGCTCAGCTATTTTTTTTTGTGTGTGGATAAAAAAAACAGCACTGCAGATTTTGATCTCATCTTTTAAGCATTTACACATGAGAAATATTCATCTCTGTTAAAGAAGTATCAAACAAGAAATTAGCATCATATAATAAGTAACACAGAAACATTTGCAATGAGTATGATAATTGCATTGCCTGTGATCACAACTGGTCTGATATTGCCAGTAATGGTTTGTATGCCTCAGAATATAATCCTTTCTATTTCATTAATCTCACCTCTGATTTTCAGGATTTCTCATTTGGTGCTCAAATGGGAATTTTCAATTTGTTCTTTTTCTAGTTTTTTAGTTGCATTCCCCATTCATTGATGTTTTTTTTTCGCATTTTGTTGATGTAAGAATCTAGAGAAATACAATATTCCCTAAGTATTACTTTGGCTGTGTCCCATAAATTTAGGCATGTGGTCCCATTGTTTTTCATTCCCTTTAATGAAATTATTGATTGTTTCTAAGATTTGTTTTTTGATCCACTTATTCTTTAGGAGTAGATTATTTAGTTTCCAATTAATTTTTAATCTATATTTCCGCTGTCCTTTGTCAATGTAATTTTTATTGAAATGTAATCCAAAAAGAATACATTTAGTATTTCTCTCTTTGTATTTTTGATTTTGAGGGATTTAAGCCCTATTACATGGAGAGGTTTTGCATAGGTGACATGTGCTGCTGAGATAAAAGGTATATTTCTTTCTGTTCCAATTCAGTTTTCTCAAAAGATCTACCATATCTAACTTTTCAAATATTCTATTTACTTCCTTTCTTCTTTATTTTTCGGTTGGATTTGTCAAGTTTCTGAGAGGGGGCAAGTGAAGTTCCACTCTAGTATAGTTGTGCTGTCTATAACTGTAGTTCAAATAACTTCTCCTTTAAGAATCTGGATGCTAGACTATTTTCTCTTTTGTTATGTTTTGTTTTGTTTGGGTTTTTCTCATGGTTTCTCCCATTTGTTTTAATTCTATGCAACATGACTAACATGAAAATGTGTTTAATAAGAATGTATGTGTAGAACCCGTATCAGATTGCATGCCATCTCGGGGAGGAATGGAAGAAAATTTAATATTTACGGAAGTGATTGTTGAAAACAAATTAATTTTAAAATAATGGGATGCTATATCACTTGGTGCATATATGCTTAGTACTGACATTGCTTTATTGTCTGTGATATCTTTTATCTAGATGTAGTGTCCTTCCTTATCTCTTTTAATTAGATATGTTTCTGCTTTTATTTAGTATGAGGTGAATATTTCTACATCTGTTTTTTTCTCTATCGAAAACATAATAGATTCTGTTCCAGTCCTTTAATGTTACTCTGCATATATCACATTTACAATTAGGAAGCATAACAGTATATTTCTCTCCATCCTATTCTTCCTTCTGTTTGTCAGCTTTCTACTTTAATTTTCTTTCTTCACCACTGTTTTGCTGCTGTCTACTTCCTCCTCTGATCTGCCCTCCATTCTGTCAGCATCAAACACTGTCCTCCCGCCCCCCAATCACACACTTGATCTCCTCTCCTACTTCCCTATTGGAGAATATCTACATACAGTTGTGTGTATTCTTCGCTTTCTGAGCCAATACTAATTAGATTAAGGTTCAAGTGATGCTCATTACTCACCCTTCCATTTTCCTTGCTACTGTAATAAGGCTTCCTCACCTCTTCATGTGAAATAATTGACTCCATTCTACTTCTCCTTTCCTTCTGCATACATCATATTCTTTCTCATCTCTTAATTTTTTTAAGTCATTCCCTCAAATTCACCCTCTGTTTAAGGAATATTTAAGCTATAATATTAATTATAGAATTTTCACAATTTAAAAGTATTTATATCCCTGTGCAGGGATATAAATCATTTAACTCTATTGAATCCTTATGTTTTCTTTTCATTTTCTACCTGTTCAACCTTCTCTTGGTTCTTGATATTAGAGATCAGTGTTTTTTGGTATTAGTTATTGTCTTTTATGAAAGCTCTAAATCCTTTTATTTCACTGAATGACCACTTTCTCCTTGTAACATTATATTTAATTTTGTCAGACAAGTGATTCTTGGTTGTAGTCCTTGCTTTTTTGCCTTCTAGAACATCATGTTCCATTTTATGCTGCAACTGAAAAGTCCTGTGTAATCCTAATAGTGATTCCATGATATTTGAATTGTTTCTTTCTGGCCACTTGTAGTATTTTTTTCCTTGACTTGATAATTCTGAATTTTGGCTATACTGTTCTTTGAAATTTTTATTCAGGGATCTGTTTCTGGAGGTGATTGGTGATTCTTTCAATTTTGCCCTCAGGTTCCAGGGCATTAGGGAAGTTTTCCTTGATAATTTTTTGAAAGATGATGTCCAGGTCCTCCTTCTGATTATGACTCTCAAGTAGTCCAATTATTCTTGTATTGTCTCTACTGGATCTATTTTCGAGGTCAGTTGTTTTCCCCACAAGTATGAGATAGTTTGCATTGTCTTTTATCTTTTTTTCTTTCTTTTGATTTTTTTTTTTGATTCATTCTTGATATCTTCAATTTGACAGATTCCAACTTTTAAGGTGATGTTTTCTTCAATTAACTTTTGTACTTTCTTTTTGATTTTAGCCAATTCTATATTTTAAGCAGTTTTCCAAGCTGTTTACTTTTTTCATCATTCTCTTTCATTTTCCCCATTTTTTTCTTCTATCTCTATTAGAGGACTTTTAAGCTCTTGCTTGAACTGTTCCATAAGTTCTTTCTTGGCTTGAGACCATTTCCCATTTTTCGTTAGAAAGCCAACTGGTATTTTGACATTTTTTGTCCTTATCTGATTTTGTGTCTTGGTCTTCTTTGTCAGTATAATAACTTTTTATGGTCAGATTCTAATTTGCTGTTTTTTCCTCATCTTATTTTGGAAGATTTTCCCCTTTCTTTTAAATCTGATTTCTACTCCCAGGGCAGAAGGGACTCTGTCAGAATTCTTGTGCAAGGGACTATAGTTTCTGCATGTTTACTTCGTGCCTTATTGATGTTTCCATGAGGCTCACAGGAGACCCTCATGTCTGGTTCTGTGTTGAGGGAGTGGGATGAGAGGTAGCTGGCATTGATGGAGGCCATAGGTTCTGGCAGATTGCCTGGTGCTAAGCTGGTATCCCCTTGGTAGTGTCTAGCATATACTGAGACACTGTGAGGTTTTTCTATATTTCCCCATGGTTTCACAGAAGCCTGTGGAGGTCTGTCTGTTAGAGGGTACCTGTTTGCTCAGGGTTACACTGAAACATATGCTGGTTTGCAGACCTGGATTCTACCAGTTCCATTGGCTATGTTAAGGCACGTGGGAGGTCCTAGAGTGAGTGTTTATCTATTCCACTACATTTGGGTTCAAGGTCTCCCACAGATTTACTGAGATAGGACTTGCTGATGGACTTGCTGGGATGCTTCATATCCTGGAATGTGCTTCCTTGAGTGATATGGAACTTTCTTGCTGATCCTCCAAGTCTCCTGGGTTAAAAAACCACTCCACCCCATCTTTCCACTGGTTCTGTTGTTTCAGGATTTGTTATAGGGTACTATTTTATTGTCATTTGTAAGTGAATATGGGAGGGCTACAGTGATTTACTGCTTACTCTGGCATCTTGGCTCCCAGATGTAGAATCTCAGAATTCAATCCTGAACAATTCAGTGCTGTTTTCAGAGGTTAAGCCATTTGATATATTAAATTGGAATTTAATTTAATAAATTTAATAAATTTTAATAAAATCATATTCTTGGACAACTTTATCAGTTGTCAAAACTGATATCTCTGATAGTTCACAGCTCCAAGATGGTAGAATAAAGGGAGCATTCTAGTACAGTTCTCCCCAAATCCCTCTAAACACCTTTAACATAATGTATTAAAATGAATTCTAAAGAATTCTAAAATTCTTTTACCAACAAAAAAAGTCAGGTGAAACATTTTCTAGATCAAGGCAACTTAGGAAGACAGAAAGAGAGGGATGTGGCACTGGATGGGGGCTGGTCAAGAGTGAAGCAACGATCACTGGGTGTGACCCTTGAGTGTCACAACTCATGGCAGCAGCACCTGCTGTAGCAGGAACACTCACTATCCTCAGCATTTTTTGGTTCTCCTTTAGTAAGCTGCTAACTTGTTTTTTTTAAGGTCTTCTGTTGCCTGAGCCCATTTTAAGTTCCCTCTGGAGGCAGAGGCCTTGACTTCCTCTGACAGTATGCCTTGTTCTTCCTCAACTGAAAGGATGGGGGGAGGCACTTGTTCCCCAAGAAAGTAACCTTCTATGGTCTTATTTTTTTCCCATTTGGGGCATTTTCCCAGACAGTTACTTGACTTCTGAGTTTCCTCTCCACAACCACCTTGCCTCCAGTTCCTCCCAGCCAGCATTTGGGGGCTAAGATTCAAATTAGCTTCTCCCAAGTCTTAGGGATTTTTGGTGGGAGTGGGGCTGCTATTCAGTGTGAGATTAAGATCAGCTGCTCAGGTGGGGGCAGAGCTGCCACACAGAGTTCAGTTCCCTCAGGGATTTTACAAGGAGACCTTCAACAATGGACACAGGCTACTTCCTGCTTTGGGAACCCCTGTTGGCTGTTGCTCTGCTACTGCCTCCTGAGGGGGCCTGACTTATGGGGACACACCTATCCCCTCTCAGCCAGCTGAAAAGACTCTCTCACTGACCTTTGGAGCCTGTGGGTTGAGGGATCTGCGCTGCTGCTGGAGATTCTGTCCCTGAAGCCTGCTCGAATCTGCTCCTTTCTGTGCTGCATGGCCAAGGCTGGGCTCTGCTCCATGTCCAGTGTGCAACAGACCTTTCTTGTAGGTTTTTCAGGTCTCCCTGGAACAGAAATCTCCTCCACTCCGTTGTTCTGTGGCTTCTGCTGCCCTAGAATTTGTTGAGAGTTCTTCTTTACAGGCATTTTATGGGCTGTGGGGTAAGAGCTAAGTGTATGTGTATCTTTCTGCTCTGCCATCTTGGCTCCTTCCCCGAAGACTCACTAACCACAGACAATTAAGGGAATTGAACACATGATCAGAAAGTTATTACAGAAGACCCTTGAGCTATGACTGGGTTCCATTAGGTAACTCCAGTGCCTATTTCCTAGTTCTGGATTTCAGAGCGTAGAGGACTGCAGGCAGGTACTATTGGGCATGAGCTGAATTTAGAAGGAAGAGAAGAGTTATGATTGTGAGAAAGGAAGGTAAAGCATTAGAGCATAGTGCAGACCACACCTCTTACCAAATCACAACACTTAAGAAGCAAAGAAAAATTATAATCCACTATAATGACCTAATCAAACAGGTTAAAAGGACTGAAATTTGAGACAGTGATACTTCACCATCACTAAAGTATAGCTTAATTCTCACATAAAGTCCAAAGTCAAGAAATAGGTTAGAAAAATGAGCAAACTGCACAGAATGTGACAAGAAAAATCTACCACACTGACAGAGAAGCAAAAGAAACAAACTCAAAGGAAGATGATGAGTTGAAAAGATCAATAAATAAATCTATTTAATTTTAAAAATTAATTTTTAGTTTTCAACATCCACTTCAATAAGTTTTGAGCTACAAATTTTCTCCCTATCTCTTCCTTCTCCCCAGCGAAAGACAGTGAGCATTCTGATTACCCCTTACCTTAATCTGCCCTCTCCTCTACTAGTCCCTCCCCTCTTCTCTTATCCACTTTCCTTTTATTTTCTTGTAAGGCAAGATAGATTTCTATATCCCTTTGCCTGTACATCTTATTTCCCAGTTGCATGTGAAAATGATTTTTTAAAATTTAAATTTACTTTTAGTTTTCACTTTTAATTTCCACAAGATTTTGAGTTTCAAATTTTCTTCCCATCACCTTCCTATCACCAAAAGAGAGCATGCATTTTGATTACCCTTCCCTCAGTTTGCCCTTCTTTTTACTAATCCTCAACTCTTATTCTCTTCTTCTTTACTTTCTTGAAGGGCAAATAGATTTCTATAACCTATTGTCTGTATAGCTCATTTCCCAGTTGCATGTAAAAGCAATTTTTTGAGCTAAGTTTTTAAACTTTTGTATTCCAAATTCTCTCCCTTCTTCCCTCCCTACCCATGGCTTTCATATAGTCCCATAATTTTTAAATTGTCCCTCCTGGATCTATTTTCCAGGTCAGTTCTTTTTCCAATGAGATATTTCACATTATCTTCCATTTTTCTCATCATTTTTGTTTTGTAACTTCTTGGTTTCTCATAAAGTCATTAGCTTTCATCTGTTCCATTCTAATTTTTAAAGAACTATTTTCCTCAGTGAACTTTTGAATCTCCTTTTCCATTTGGCTAATTCTGCTTTTTAAAGCATTCTTCTCCTTATTGGCTTTTTGGACCTCTTTTGTCAATTGAATTACCCTATTTTTAAAGACCAACATTTTTTGGGTCTCCTTTAGCAAGCTGGTGGCTCTCCTTTCATGATTTTCTTGCATCTCTTTCCTTTCCCAATTTTTCCTCCACCTCTCTTCCTTGATTTTCAAAATCCTTTTTGAGCTCTTCCATAGTCTGAGACCATTGCATATTTATTTTGGTGGTTTTGGATCTAGAAACCTTTACTTTTATGTCTTTGCCTGATGGTAAACATTGTTCTTCCTCAACTGAAAGGATGGGAGAGCATACATATTCACCAAGAAATTAACCTTCTGTAGTCTTATCTTTTCCCTTCTTTGGGCATTTCCCCACCAGTTACTTGAATTTTGCATACTTTCTCAAGAGTAGGGTATACTCTGGGAACCTGTAAAATTTCTGTTCCTCCCAGGTGTCACAATCACGGTAAAAGAATTTGTTCCCTGGCAAGGCTTGCAGCTGAGATTCAGAGCAGCTGCTCTATTCCTCCAGGGACTTTACGTTGAGGGCTCCAACAATGCAGTCTGTCTGCTCCCTTCCATGGTCACTTCCATTGCAGCCATCACTTCTGGCTGCTGCTGCTGCTGTCATCTGAGGTCACAGCTAGGGAAGGACCCTACTTGCCTTTCATGTAGGTGAGAAAGCTCTCTCACTGGTCTGTGAAGTGTTTTTGGCACCTGTGGGCTGAGAGATGTGTGAATCTATGCTGCTGCTATGGATTCTGCTCCTGAGGTCTGCTCCAGTCCTGCTCCTCCCAGTGCCACATGGCCAAGGTTGTGGTTTGCTCTGCTCCATGTCCAGTTCGACCTTTTCCCTAGGCCTTCCAGGTCACCCTGGGCTGAAAAATCTCTTCCACTGGGCCGTTTTGTGGTTTCTGCTGCTCTAGAATTTGTTGAGTCTTTCCTTACAAATGTTTTATGGGCTGTGGGGGAAGAGCTAGAGTATGTGCTTCTTTCTTCTCCACCATCTTTCCTCTGTCCCATCCCAATTCTACTTTTTAGAGCATTTTTCCCTCATTATTTTTTTCGACCTCTTTTGTCATTTGGGTTAGTTTATTTTTCAGGTATATTAGTACTTTTGGGGGCATCTCCTTTAGCAAATTGTCTCATTTTTCATGATTTTCTTGCATCACTTTCATTTCTCTTCCCAATGTTTCATCTATTTTTCTTACTTGATTTTCAAAATCCTTTTTGAGATTTTCACAGCCTGAGACCAATTCATATTTTTCTTTGAGGTTTTAGATGTAGGAGCTTTGACTCTGTTGTCTTCAGCTGGATGGATGCCTTCATCTTCCTTGTCACCAAAAAAAGTTTCTGTAGACTTCCTTTTTTCTGCTGTTTGCTCATTTCCCAATAAATTACTTGACTTTTATACTCTTTGTTAAGATAGGATTCTGCTTCCATTGTTTATGGTGTGCTATCAGAAGCTTCAGGGGTTTTGTGCAATATGTTCAGAGATACTTCTAGGGACCTGTGAATTTTCAGTTCTTCTAAGGTGGTATGATCAAAGGAGAGATGTATATTCCTCTACTGGCCTGTGCTCTGGTTTGTGAGTGACCACAAGCACTCTTTTCTGCCTTGGAACTGTGAGTGGCTTGAGACCTACTCCAGGTTTGATGTGACCCTGGTCTATCCTGGGACATTTTGTGCTAGACAGTGCTCTTTCTCAGAGTGGAACAACACACCTTTCCTGTTGACCTACAAGGTGGTCTTAGGCTAGAAATCTGTTTCACTCTGTCATTTTGTGGGTTCTGCTGCTCTAGAATTTGTTTAGAGTAATTTTTTTACAGGTATTTGGAGTGGTTTTGGGGAGACCTCAAGCCAATCCTTGTTTATACTCCACAATCCTCGCTCCACCCTTATCTAAACTAATCCTAAAAGAAAAAAAAAGCAGATTGCACACAAGTTCAAAATAAATACTAGAAGAGCTAAAAAAAGATATTCCTAAAAAGACTGAAAATGATTTTTAAAAGTTATACAAAAGTATTAGAGAAAAATTGGTGAAAGAAATTAGAGTAAGGCAAAACAATATGAAAAAAGAGTTAACAACTTGGTAAACTGGGTCCAAAAGTACTGAAGAAATTATCTTCTTGTAAAACAGAATTGGCAAAATGATAAAAGAAGTAAAAAGCCTCTGTGAAAAAAAAATCCTTAAAAATATAAAATAGTCATATTTGAAATTCTAGGTATGGCAATAAGAGAAGAAAAAGAAATAGGAGGAATAAGACTTGGCAACGAGAAAACAAAATTATCACTTTTTAAATTTTTTTTATTATATTGTTGTTTTCAGTGTTCTAGAATCACTTCCATATAACTTAGATTTTTCCCCTTCTTTCCCTCTCCATCCCCACTTCCTTCCCACTCCCTCTCTGAGATGTCATGCAATTTTATGTAGGTTCTACACATACATTCCTACTAAATACATTTTCACCTTAGTTGCATAGAAGAATTAAAATGAATGGAAGAAATCATAAAACAAACCAAAACCTAATACAAAAGAAAATGATCTGCTATATTCTGGGATTGAATTCCATACTTCTTTCTCTGGATGTGGAAGGGATTTTGCCTTAGGAGAACATAGACAGTTTTTAAAGTCCTTGCATTGCAATGCCGTATAAAGTGTAGCAGAAAAAAAATCCTCACATGCTGTGGTTGTTGCCGTGTGCAAAGTTCTCCTGGTTCTATTCTTTTCACTCAGCATCAGTTCACATAAGTCTTTCTAGGTCTCTCTGAAGGTTTCCTTTTCATCATTTCTTAGAGCACAATAGTATTCCATTGCAATCATATACCACAATTTATTCAGCCATTTCCCAGCTGATAGGCATCTACTTGATTTCCAGTTTTTGGCCATCACAAAGAGATGTGCTATAAATATTTCTGTATATGTGGCACCTTTTCCCATTTTTATGATCACTTGGTAATACAGTCCTAGAAACAGTATTGCTGGATCAAAGGGTATGCACATTCTTACAGTTTTTTGGACATAGTTCCAAATTGCTCTCCAGAATAGTTGGATCAGCTCAAGCTCCACCAACAATGAATTAATGTTGCAACTCTTTCACATCTTCTCCAGCATTTATTATCTTCCTGTTTTGTAATGTTAGTCAATTTGATAGGTGTGATGTGGTATCTCAGAGTTGTTTAGATTTGCATCTCTCTAATCAATAGTGATTTAGAGCATTTTTTCAAGACTATAAATAGCTTTAATTTCTTCCTCTGAAAACTGCCTGTTCATATCCTTTGACCATTTGTCAATTGGGGAATGACTTTTATTCTTGTACATTTGACTCAGTTCTCCACATATTTTAGAAATGAGGCCTATATCAGAGATGCTAGCTGCAAAAATTCTTTCCCAGTTTTCTGCTTCCCTCCTAATCTTGGTTGCATTGAGGCTGTTTGTGCAGAAACTTTTCAAATGAATGTAATGAAAATTATCCATTTTGCTCTTAATAATATTTTCTATATCTTGTTCAGTCAAAAATTCTTCCCTTATCCTCAGATCTGATAAATATATAATTCCTTGCTCCACTGATTTATTTACTGTGTCAGTCTTTATATGCAGTTTCCGCCATGCTGTTATCCAATTTTCCCAGCAATTTTTGTAAAACATTGAATTCTTGTCCCAGAAACTGGGATCCTTGGGTGTATCAAAGAGTGGATTGCTATATTCATTAACTACTGTGTCATGAGTACCTAACATATTCCACTGATCTATTCTTCTGTTTCTTAGCCAGTACCAGGTGATTTTGATAATTGCTCTTTTATGATACAATTTGAGATCTGGTAGAGATTGGCCACCTTCCTTAGCATTTCTTTTCATTAGTTCCCTGATATTCTGGACATTTTGTTCTCCCAGATGTATTTTGATAATATTGTTTCTACCTCTACAAACTAATTATGTGACTGTTGGATTGGTATGGCACTGAATAAGAAAATTAAATGGGATTTCTCTTTCTATCTCTTGTTGTTGGGCTTTGTTTGAAATATATACAAGTCCCAAAGATTTGCATGTATTTATTTTGTAACCTGCAACTTTGCCAAAGTTGTTTATTTTTTCAAGTAGCTTTTTTTTTCACTTGAATCTCTGTGGTTAAGCACATCATCATAACATCTGTAAACAGGGATAACTTAGTTTCTTCTTTGCCTTTTCTAATTTTTCAATTTTTTCTTGTCTTATGGTTACAGCTAACATTTCTAGTACCATATTGATTAACATTGGTGATAACAGACATCTTTGTTTCAGCTCTGATCTTATTGGAAGTGCATCTAGTTTGTCCCTATTGCACATAATGCTTGCTGAAGGTTTTAGGTAGATACTGCTTATTATTTTATAGAAAGTTTCATTTATTCTTATATTCACCAGTGTTTTCAATATGAATGGAGGTTTTATTTTGTCAAAAGTTTTTTCTACATCTCTTGGGGAAATCAAATGTTTTCTGTTAGGTTTTTTTGGTTGATATGATCAATAATGTTAATAGTACTACTCTTATTGAACCAGCCCTGCATTCCTGGCATAACTGCTACCTGATCATAATGCATTATTCTCCTGATAAGTTACTGTATTGTTTTTGCTAAAATCTTAGACAATGAAGTAATTTCATTATTAAACATATATATTCCAATTTGTAAGGCATCCAAATTCTTAGAGGAAAAATTAAGGGAGATACAGGAAATAATAGACAGCAAAACTATACTAGTGTGGGGGACCTCAATTTCCCCTTCTCTGAACTTGATGAATCTTACCTCAAAATAAGCAAGAAAGAAATTAGAGAGGTGAATAGAACTCTGGATAAGGTAGATATGATAGATCTCTGGAGAAAACTGAGTGAGGATAAAAAGTAATATAACTTTTTCTCAGTGGTACATAGCACATTTACAAAAATGGAACATGTACTAGGCTATGAATAACTCACAATCGACTGTAGAAAGGCAAAGAGAGTCAATGCATCCTTCTCAGATCATAATGCAATACAACTTATATGTAATCAAAGGCCACAGAAATATAAATCAAAAACTTATTGGTAACTAAACAACATAATCCTTAAGAATGATTGGGTTAAACAATAAATTATAGAAACCATCAATAACTTCATTAAATAATATAACAATAATGAGACAACCTACCAAGTATTATGGGATACCACAAAAGCAGTTCTTAGTTTAAGGTTTATATCTTTGAATGTCTATATGAATAAAATAGAAAAATTAGAGATTAATAAAATATAGATGCAAAAATTTTAAAATTATCACTCTTTGCAGATAATATTATGGTTTACCTAGAAAACCTTAGAGAATAATCTAAAACTATTTGATATAATTGCAATTTCAGGAAAGTCTAAGGATATAAAATAAACCCATATAAATCATTAGTATTTCTATATATTTCCAACAAAGTATAACAGCAAGAGAGAGAATGAGAAATATCATTTAAAATAACCGAGCTCAATAGAAAATATTTGGAGGTCTTTCAAGAATTAGGTAAATATAATTACAAAACACTTTCCATATAAAGTTAAATCTGAATAAATGAAAAAAAATTAATTGCTCATGGGTAAGCCAAACCAATAAAATAAAACTAGCAGTTCTATCTAAATTGTTTATTCAGTGCCATAACAGTCAACCTATCAAAAATTGTTTTATAGAACTAGAAAACTTTTTTTTATTTTATCTGTAAGGACAAAAAGTCAAGAAAATCAAGGGAATTAAGGGAAATAATGTGATGGAAATTGGGCTAGCTGTACCAGATCTCAGAACATTTTATAAAACCATACTTACCAAAATTATGTGGTACTGGCTAAGAAATAAAGTATAAATATAAAGTATATAATAAATGGAATAGATTAGGTGCACGGTAAATAGTAGTAAATTGTCATAATAATTTAGTGCTTGTTAAACCCAAAGGTTTGGGTTTTGGAACAAGAACCTTTTGATACAAACCTCTGGGATAACTGGAAAACAGTTTGAGAGAAACTAGAAATAAACCAATATCTCACACCATATAAAAAGATAGGGTCAAAATAGGTATATTATTTAAAAATAAACGGTGATATTATAAGCAAATTAGGGGAGCATGAAATAGTTTCTGTCAAATCAATGGGTGAGGGAAGAATTTGGGACCAAACAAGAGATAGAGAGCATTATAGAATGTAAAATGTACAATTTTGGTTGTGTAAAATAAAAAAAATGTTTCTGCACAAATAAAATCAGTGCAAGCAAGATTAGAAGCAAAACAGAAAACTGCCTCTTCTCTCAAATGTATAGAGAACTTGGTCAGATTTAAAAGAATACAAATCGTTCTCCAAATGATAAATGGTCAAGGTATATTAGATCAAAGCTATCAATATTATATCAAAATGCTCTATATCACTTCTGATTAGAAAAATGCAAATCAAAACAAGTTTGAGTGCCACCTCATATCTATAGAATTGCTTAATATGACTGAAAAGAAAAATGATAAATGGTGAAGGGGCACCTGAAGGTCTATAAAACTCTGCATACCCTTTTTTCAGCAAGACCACTGATTTTCTTTCCTACTGACCTTCTAAGTCACCTTTGGTGTTTGTGGGTTGAGAAGTGTGGAAATTGCCACAGCTGTCAGTGATTCAGTCCCCTAAGGCCTCCTCCCAGGTTTTCTGGAGCCCTAGTCTGTGCACTTGCATTTTGTACTGGGCTCTGCTCCTCTCTCAGACTGGAGCAACAGACATGTCCTCTTGACCCTGCAGGTTGTCTTAGACTGGAAATTTGTTTCATTCTGTCATTTTTTGGTCTTTATCCCTGCCTGAGTTCATCCTTCATTTTCAAAGAAGACTATGACATCAGAGAAATGATGATATGACTTGGACTTGACTTTGTTTTGAGTGAGGGAGGGCTGTGCAAGGTCACCAGCCTCATGTCCCTTTCACATCCCTTTCTGAATCCATGGACCAGACATTCATCAGGATGACTGGAGAAAGTCCAGGATGTACTGAGAGACCTTGGTCTATTCAGATACTCACTTAGAGTGAGATAACTCCCATTCAGGGAATAGACCTCTTTAAGAAGTAATTAGGGAATGGCACCTTTAATAAGCAAAAGATAGGATAAATATGCAAGTAGAGCTGCGGGGCAGGGCGCAGGAAAGAGCAATAGTTATTATTCACAATCATTCTGAAACCAGGAATGTCCTAATGTTGTGCAATGTATGGGCTTCAGAATGCACTGGGTATCAGGTTTTGGCAAAGAAAAGGAAGAAAACAAGGAAGAAAGGAAGCAAGGAAGGAAGGAAGGGAAGAAGGAGGGAGGGAGGAAGGAGGGAAAAAGGAAGGAAGAGAGGAATATGGCCCATAAACCCCAAGTTAACTGGGTGTCCTCTGACCATCCAAATTTACCTTACTTTGGAGGGAGAAAAGGGGGGGCAGAAGGGAGTGGATGAGCTGTGTTACCCAGAAGAACAACTTGGTATACTAGCAGGTCTGTGTTCATCCTTCATTTTCAAAGAAGATCATGACATCAGAGAAATGATGACATGACTCACAATTGACTTTGTTTTGAGTGAAGGAGTTCTGGATCCCAAAGAGATAAAAAGAGGGTAAGGGACCTTTTTGTTGTTTTTAATTGAATTGAATTTTATTTTGGTACATTTCCACTTCCAAACTACCTCCCTCCCTCCCTTTCTACTGCCAAATAGAGAAGGCCACCATTTGACACAAATATATATATGTAAAACCATGTTATGCATACTTCTATTTATCGTTTCTTTTTATGGAGGTCAATAGCATCTTCCTTTATAAGTCCTTTTCAGTTGATTTGCATATTTATAATATTCAGAATAGCTTAGTCATTCACAGTTATTCATCAAACAATATTGCCATTACTATATGCAAATGTTTTGCTAAATTCACTCTTCACTATTTCATGCAAGTTCTTCCATATCTTTCTAAAATCAATCAGCTCTTCATGTCTTATAACACAGTAGTATTCTATCACAATCATCTACCACAACTTATTTAGCCATTCTATACTTGATAGTATTTCCTCAATTTTTAACACTTTGCTAGCATTAAGAGAGATGCCATAAATATTTTGAAACACATATGTTCTTCTTCTTTTTCCCTGATCATTTTGAGAAATAGACCTAATAATGATATTACTGGGTCAAAGGGTATACACGGGAATTCTAGGAGCCACGATGGTGGAGTAAGCAGTAAGTTGCTCTCATTCTCCTTGACTGATCGTGAAAAGTCTGGAAAAATCCTGGAACAGTGGAGGAAACAGAAAGATGGACGGTAGCAGTTTTTTAGCTTGTGAAGCTAGCAGCATTAAAAAGAAAGCTCCCTCTTGCTGTGATTGAGTGGCACCAGTACAGGACTCGAGGCATCTAAGCAAGCCAGCAGCAGTCCTCCATCTCAATAAACCAGCAGGAGATTCTGAGCTCCAGATTGGAGGAGCAGGCAAGTGCCTATCCCATCGCAACTCCACTACCTTGTGTCTTACACAACCTGAGGAATTAGCAGACACCAGAATAGAGAAGCATCACTTGCACCAAGGATGGGCACCTTGCAGTGGCTCAGCCTACCCATGCTCTACCATAGCCCCTAAGGATAAGGAGATCAACAGTCAGTTCACTGCTTCCCCACACCTCATCCCACAACTTTCAATGTAACCTTGGGGAAATGCTGAAAAACCTTACCTGCCTTTGGCACACACCAGCCATCAACACCAACTCCAGCTAAGCACCAAGTAATCTACACCATTATACAGTTTCCAGCTGCCAGAAGCTGAGGTCCCAGCACACAAAGCCACTAACCAGACCCCTAGACCTCAGGATAAGGAGTGTGGAATAGAGCCCCCTGTGCCCCAGAAGCACAGATCAACGTTAAAAGCTAGAGAAAATACAAATATAATGAGTAAAAAGCAACTTAGAAAAGCAAAGACCATCAATGCTTACTATGGGGAAAGGGAAGATCAAAATGCAAATTTAATTTAAAAGAGAACAGCATTGTCATTATACCCACATCTGAAACTTCAAAGGGGAATATGACCTTGTCTCAAGCCCAAAATATCTTCTTGGAAGAGCTCAAGAAGAATTTTAAAAGACAACTTAGAGAGGCGAAGAAAAATTGAACAATTCCTTAAAAAAATACAATTGTTGGGGGGAGGAGCCAAGATGGTGGAGTAGTAAGACACACATACGCTAGCTCCGAACTTAGAACCCATAAAATACCTGTAAAGAAGAACTCCCAACAAAGTCTGGAGCAGCAGAAGCCACAGAACAATGTAGTGGAGATTTCTGTTCCAGAGAAACCAGAAAAACTGAAAACAAAGGTCCATCACACACTGGACCCAGGGCAGAGCCCAGCCCTGCCCAGGCCATGTGGCCCTGAGAGGAGCAGATCTGAGCTGGCTTCAGGGATGGAGTCTCCAGCAGCCACACAGGTCCCTCTACCCACAGGCCCAAAGGTCAGTGAGAGAGCCTTTTTGGCTGGCCGAGAGGGGAGCAGGGTGTCTCCATAACTCAGGACACCTCGGCAGGCAGCAGCTGAAGCAGCAGTGGACAGGAGCTCCCACAGCAGAAAGGAGCTTGGATCCATTGTTGAAGGTCTCCATGTAAACTCCCTGAGGGAACTGAGCCCTGTGTGGCGGCCCTGCCCCAACCTGAGCAGCTGAACTTAATCTCACACTGAACAGCAGCCCTGTCCCTAATCTGAGCACCTGAATTTAATCTTACATTGAATAGCAGCCCTGCCCCTTCTGAAAGCCCTGAGGCTGGGAAGCAGCATTTGAATCTCAGACCCCAAGCACTAGCTGGGAGGACCTGGAGGCGAGGAAGGTGTGGAAAGGAATCTCAGAAGTCAAGGAACTGACTGGGAAAATACCCAGAAAAGGGAAAAGAAAATAAGACCATAGAAGGTTACTTTCTTGGTGAACATATATTTCCTCCCTTCCTTTCTGACGAGGAAGAACAATGCCTACCATCAGCGAAAGACATAAAAGTCAAGGCTTCTGTATCCCAAATATCCAAAATAGATATTCAATGGGCTCAGGCCATGGAATAGCTCAAAAGGGATTTTGAAAATCAAGTTAGAGAGGTGGAGGAAAAATTGGGAAGAGAAATGAGAGAGATACAAGAAAAGTAGGTGGGGGCAGGGCAGCCTCCCAGGCTCAGTTCCCTCAGCAGCTTTATGTAGAGACCTTCAGTAATGGAACGGGTGTGGTCAGGGACATCTCCCAGGCTCAGTTCCCTCAGGGGCTTTATGCAGAGATCTGCTCCTCTGGGGCCACCTGGCCAGGGCAGGGCAGGGGTGGGATCCGCTTTCTGGGGCATCACAGACCCCTGGGGACCACTCTCCAGGGCTCTCTGGAATGGAAATCTTTTCCACTGTGTTTCTGCGTGCCTTGCAGTGATCCAGAATATGTGGGGAGTTCTTCTTGCAGGAAATATATGGGATGTGGGTTCGGAGCTAGCATATGTGAGTCTTTCTACTCCGTCATCTTGGCTCCACCCCCTCCATTCTAATTTTTAAAGAATTATTTTCTTCAGTGAGCTTTTGAACTTCCTTTTCCATTTGGCTAATTCTGCTTTTTAAAGCATTCTTCTCCTCGTTGGGTTTTTCGACCTCTTTTACCAATTAACTTAGATTATTTTAAAGATGTTACTTTATTCATCATTTTTTGGGGGGTCTTCTTTAGCAAACTTCTGACTCGCTTTTCATGATTTTCTTGCATCATTCTCATTTCTCTTCCCAATTTTTCATCCACCTCGATTAATTGGTCTTCAAAATCGTTTTTTTTTATCTTCCAAGGCCTGGGGCCATTGCATATTTATTTTCGAGGTTTTGGATGAAGAAGCATTGACTTTTATGTCTTCCCCTAATAATAAACATTATTCTTCTTCATCTGAAAGAATTTTCACCAAGAAAATAACCTTTCATAGTTTTATTTTTCCTCCCTTTTTTTTGGGCATTTTCCCAGCCAATTACTTGACTTTTGGGTCCTTTCTGAAGAGTAGGGTATATTCTGGGGAACTGTAAGTTCTCAGTTTCTCCCAGGTATCACAATCAAGGGAGAGGAATTTACTCCCTGGCCTGGCTTCAAGCTGAGATCCAGATCAGCTACTCACTTCCTCCAGGGGTTTTAGGTGGGGTTGGGGCCGCCACTCAGGGCTGAGGTATAGATCAGTTGCTCAGTTCACCTGGGGGCTTTAAGCTGAGTGCTCCAGCCATGGAACAATTGAAGTTGGCTGCTGCTTGCCTGCAGTGGCCACCAGAATCTGCTGCTGCCTGCTGCTGCCCTCTTCCACCGCCTGGGGCCAGGGTGAGGGGAGGATCCTGCTCCCTTCTCAGTCTGGTTGAAAAAACCCTCTTACTGACATTTGGCACCTGTAGTTTGAGGGATCAACCAACCGCTGGTGCAGCCAGGAATTTTATCCCCCGAAGCCTGCTCCAATCCTGCTCCTCCCTGTGCTGTGTGGCCCAGGCTGACCTGGGCTCCACTCAGTGTCTAGTGTGACAGACTTTTCCTGTCAGCCTCTCTTCCAGGTTATGATGGGCTAAAAATCTCCTCTACTCCATTGTTATGTGACTTCTGCTGTTCTAGAATTTGTTGGGGGTCTTTCTTTACAGGTATTTTATGGTCTGGGGGGCAAGAGTTAGGGTCTTTCTATTCTGCCATCTTGATTCTTCCCCCCTCCCCAGATAGTTATTTTCTAAAGCTATAAAAAATAACGTCAAAATTCATCTCAGAAGAACAAAAGGTTCATAGTATCAAGGGAACTAATGAAAAGAAATGCTAAGCAAGGTGACCTAACCATACCAGATCTCAAATTTTATTATAAATCAGTAATCATCAAAACCACTTGGTACTGCCTAAGAAATAGAAAGGTAGACCAGTGGAATATGTTAGGTATTCAAGACATAATATTCAATGAATCTAGCAACTTACTGTTTGATAAACTCAAGGAATCCAGCTTCTGGGATAAGAACTTGCTGTTTGAAGCAAAATATCTGGGAAACCTGGATAATAATGTGACAGAAACTGAGTACAAACCAATTCCTGACAACATACACAACAGTAAAGTTCAAAGTTTACATGCTCTAGGTATAAAGATTGATACTGTTAACAAATTAGGAAAGCAAGGAATAGTGTATTTGTCAAATTTATGGAGAATGGAGAAATTTTTGACCAAACAAGAGATACAGAACATTACAAAGTACAAAATGGATAATTTTGATTACATTCAGTTGAAAAGTTTTTGCACAAACAAACCCAATGCAACCAAGATTAGGAGGGAAGCAGAAAACTGGGAAAAAATTTTTGCAACTGGTATCTGTGAAAAAATGTCTCATTTCTAAAGTATATAGAGAACTGAGTCAAATGCACAAGAATACAAGTCATTCCCAAGCTGACAAATGGTGAAGTGATATGAACAGGCAGTTTTCAGAGGAAGATATCAAAGCTATCTAAAATAATATGAAAAAAATATTGCAAATCACGATTGATTAGAGACGTAAATCAAAACAACTCTGAGGGAGCACATCAAACCAATTAGACTGGCTAACACTACAAAACAACAAGATGATAAGTATTGGAGAAGATGTGGAAGAATTGGAACACTTAGTCATTGGTGGAGCTGTGAGCTGATCAAATCATTCTTGAGAGTAATTTTGAACTCTGCCCAAAGGGCTTTAACATGTGCATACCCTTTGATCAAGTAATACTGCTTTTAATACTGTATCCCAAAGAGATCATAAAAATGAGTAAGGGTCACACATGCACAAAAATATTTACAGCAACTCTCTTTGTGGTGGCCCTAAACTGGAAATCAAGGGAATACCCATTAAGTGAGGAATGGCTAAACAAGTTTTGGTATATGAATGTAATGGAATACTATTGTGCTATAAGAAAAGATGAACAGGAAGACTTCAGAGGGGCCTGGAAGGACTTAAATGAACTGATGTTGAGTGAAATGACAGAACCAGAAGAACTTTATACTCAGCAGCAACCACAATGTGCCAGGAATTTTTCTGGTTGACTTAGCCCTTCATAGCAATGCAAGAACCTAAAAAATTCCCAGTGGACTCTTGAGGCAAAATGCCTTCCACATGAAGAGAAGAAACTATGAAATTAGATCACAGAATGAAGCAGACCATTTTCTCTTGTGTTATGTTTTCTTTTCTCCCATTCATTTTAATTCTTTTATACAACATGATTAAGGTGAAAATGTAAATAAAAAAGGTACTTGTGGTTGCTCACAGATCAGAGTGCAGGCCAGGAGAGAGGAAACACCTATACATACTTACATACATACATACATACACACATACATAAACACACATTTGATTTCTTCATTAAGAATTGCTTGTTTATATCCTTTGACCATCTTTCATTTGAAGAATGACTCATATTCTCATAAAGTTGTCAAAGTTCTCTTTGGGTTTGAGATATAAGCCCTTTATCTTAGAAACTGTCAATAAAATTTGCCCCCAATTTTCTATTTTCCTTCTCATCTTGGCTATACATATTTTAATATATTTATTATAAATTTATTATATTATATATCATAAACAATATTATAATATATTTAATATTTATAATATAAATATATTGTATTTATTATATTATATAATATATTGTTATAATATATTATATATTATATTATATTTACAATATAATATAAATATATACATATATATTTGGCGTTAAGCCTTTTTAATTTAGTATAATCACAATTATCTATATTAAATCTGTATCTCTTATTTATTAGTAAATTCTCTCTTATCCATAAGTCAGAAAGATAATGTGTTCTGTATTTTTCTTTTTTTCTTATGCTGTCTTGCTTTTTATCTAGGTCATCTATCATTTTTGAACATATCTTGGTAATTGGTGTGAGACATTGGTCCATATCAATTTCTTCCAGGCTACTTTCCAGTTTTCCTAACAATTTTTTTTTGTTTTTACCAAATTGTGTATTCTTATTTCAAAAGCTTAAATCTTTGCATTTAGATAACAAAAAGTTACTATAGTCATTTACTACTGTGTATTCTATGTCTACCCTTTTCCACTGATTTTTATGTCTTAGACAATACCAGATAGTATTAATAATTACTGTCCTATAATGTAGTTTAAAATCAGGCAATACTATGCTTCCTCCCTTTTCATATTTTTCTTTGAATCCCTTGTAATTCTTGACGTTTTGTTCTTCCAAATGAATTTTATTGTTTTTTCTTGATCAGTGAAATATTTTTTTTTTTATTTTTTGGGGGATGACATTGAATTAGCTACATAAACTTAGGTAGAATTTGCATTTCTATCACATTAGTTGCACGACCAATTTGTTTGTTTACTCTTTCTCTGTTTTGTTGATTTAAGCATTTAGAGATATAATTTTTCCTCTGATTACTGTTTTTGCTTCATTCCATGGGTTTTGATAGGTTTTTCATTATTACCATTCTCTGTAATAAAATTATTATATTCATATTGTATACATTATAATGTAGTGTATATTTGTATAGTATATACAATAAAAATTTATATATATTAGCTATATAATCTTTTAATTTTTAACCTGTGTTTCCATGCTCCATTATTAAATATATGCTTTATTGCACTATGATTTGAAGTGGATGTGTCTAATACTTCTGCTTTTCTGCATTTAACTGTAAAGTTTTGATACCCTAATATGATCAATTTCTGGAATGATATCATATACCACTTGAAAAAAAAGGTGTATGCCTTTCTATTCCCATCCAGTGCACTTTAGACATCTATCATATCTATGTTATCTAAGGTTCTGTTCATTTTCTTGACATTTTATTTATGTTTTTTTACTAGTTTTGAGATTGGAAGTTTGAAGTCCTCCAATATTATAATTTTACTACCTATTTCTAGGTGTAATTAATTTAACTTTTTCTTTAAAAATGTGGATTCTATTATATTGGGTGCATATAGGTTTAGTGTTGATATTGATAAATATTGCCATATGCATGGTACCTTTCATTATAATGTTATTTCTCTATTTATCTCTTTAAATTAAATCTATTTTATCTTAGATTTTGACATCATGATTGTTACCCTTGCTTTTTATGGATCAGTTGAAGCAAAATTTTTTCTGTTCCAGTCCTTTATTTTTACTCTGTGTGCACCTCTCATTTACCAGTGTATTTCTTGTAAATAACACATTGCCTGATTCTGGTTTTTAGTCAATTTAACTGTTTCTGTTTTATGAATGAGTTCATCCCATTGACATTCAAAATTATAATTATTAGTTGTTCATTTCCCTCCATCCTATTTTTTGTCACTGTTTATCCTTCTCTCTCTATTTTGTTATGTTATGCCTCATAAAAATTGTAATTTACTTTTAAGCATAGTCTTCCTAAGCATCAGTTGTCCTGAGAATCCCTCTCACATTCTCTTTCCTCACTCTTCTATTTCTTGATCTACACACTCTTTTAAAAGTTCCTCCCTTATCCTTTCCCTTAACTCTCCAATTTTTTTGTAAGAAGAACTTTCTGCCCTTCTAGTTATAGAGATTATTCCCCATTCAACTGAGTACTCATGAGAATATGGTTGTAACACTGCTAGCCCTCCATCCTCTCCTGTCTCCAGTGCAACAATTCTTCCATTTGTATGAGATTCCTCATTGTATGAGACAATTGCTCCATTTCATCTCTTCCTTCTCAATTTTATTTTTTCAACATCAAACCTTCTATTCATGTATGTTCCTATTTATGTTAGAGTTGGGCTGTAGTCCTTAGTTGTCGAGGATAATGTCTCAGGCTTCAGGTTTTCCATGCTGTTGTTTTTTAAGCTCTCTCTGGGTACCTGATTTCAGGTAGTCCTATTCATCACTGAGACACAATCAGGGCCCTCAGCAATGCTGTCACTATGCTCTTATTCCTTGCAGTTGCTTCCCAAACCTACAACCTTTAGCTCACCTCCACACCACTCTGTGCTGGATACAAAACCAAGGACTCTGCTCTCTTGCAAGTGCCCACAGCTGGCAGGGCTTCTTTTGTCCCTTTGTGATGAACTCACCAGTTTGTGTTTGCTCATCCTCATCCACAGTCACAGTGTGGTACTGAATCTGGTCATTTCACCTGGGTCCCATTTGATTTGAATGAATGGTCCATAAGGCTTCTTATCAATAACAATCTCTCCCTCTCCTCACACTATCTATGGGATGAAAGTTCCTGAAACTAAGATTGACATTGCTGCCCCCAGGGCAGTTGATTCAGCAGTATCTGCTGGGGAGGTAACTACACTGAAATCAGGCCAGACTGCCACCCATGGACTTTAAGTCTTTCCAAATATCCTCTGAAGTAGACTTAGGCAGACAACTGCTTTATCCTGACTTTTAATTATGTTTAATTCACAAAGTACATGTTGAGGTAGACATTTAAAATGTTTATGGGGGAAATTGTGAGAGGCAGGTAACTTTCGGTCTTATTCAACCATCTTCTCAGAATCCAAAGGGAGTCCAAATTTATATCAAAATATTTATAGCCACTCTTTTTGTGTTGACAAAGACCTGAAAAATGAGGTGATGTTCATCATTTAAGGAATGACTGGATGTGTTGTGATATATAATGAAATGGAATATTGTTGTGCTGTAAGAAATGATGAGAAAGATGATTTCAGAAAAAAATTGAAAAGATTTACATGAAGTGTTACAGAGGGAAGGGAGCCCAACTAAGAGATCATTGTTACAAATTAATAATATTGTAGAATGAAAACCTGAATGACTTGGCTATTCTCAGAAATGCAGTGCTCCAACACAATACCAAAAGGCTCTTGATGAAAAATACTACCAACCTATAGAGAAAGAATAGAGTCTGAATGCAGAAAGAAGTCTACTATTTTCTCTTTCCTTCCTTCATTCCTCCCTGCCTTCCTTCCTTATTTTCTTTTTCCATTCTTCTTTCTTTCCTTCTTTCCTTGTCTTTCTTTTCTTATACAACCTAATCACTATGGAAATATGTTTTGCATTATTGCCTGTGCATAATCTCTATCATATTGCTTGCTATCTCAGGGAGAGAGCAGATGGAGAGAATTTAAAAAAATTTAAAAAATGGATTGTTAATAGTTGTTTGTACATGTACATAAATGTTATTTTAAATAATAATAAAATATTATAAAATCAAATAATAAAAAATCAGAAGTGAATAAATAGAAAAAAGGCACAAAACTTCACTGAAGAAAGTATTCCTTGAAATTAGAATTGAGGCAGTGCGAAATAATTACCCCATGAAGCATTGAAACAATAAAAGGGAGTTTAAGAATGGAAACATAGAAGAAAATGTTAGATAACTAGTAGGAAAGCACTTGATCAGAGAGGTAGTTTAAGAATTGTTGGACTAACTGGAAATGATGATCAGAAAAAGAACTCAGAATTCAAATTATAGCAGAAAAACTTCCTAGATTCTTAGACTCTACTAATCTTGGAACCAGAAAACAAAGTAGAAATTGAAATGAGCTCCTGAAATAGATTGTGTAATGAAATTTCTCAGGAATATATAGCCAAATAACAGAGCTACCGGGTCAAAGGGAAATGACGGCAAGTAACCAGAAAGACACAATTCAAATACTATGGAGTCATAGTCAGGGTCACACAGGATTTCTCAGCCACCATAATAGAAGAACTTGGTATATTATCCGAAAGTCAAAGGACCTAAAAATAAACCAAGAAAAACCTACCTACCAGAATAATATAATCTAACAGAAGAACAAAATGAGCACTTCATGAAATTATACTTTTATTTAAGTATTTTAAAGTATTCCTAATGAAAAGAACAGAGCTGAATAGAAAATTTAGGATTCAAACACAAACTGAAGAGGGATATGTAAAGAAAAATATGAATGAGAAATAGAAGAACTTAATAAAGATGTTTACATTCCCAAATGGAAAGATGACATAAATAGTCACAAAGAATTTTATCATTAAATCAGCTCAATTTAACCCTCTGGGACCTAGATGTAGCTAACCTTAAAATAAATAAATAAGAAGATTAAGAGATGAATAAAATCTTAGAAAAGTTAGATATGCAAGACTTCTAAAGAAAATTGAACGAACATAATAAGGTATATACCTTCTTCTCAACTTTGTGGCACTTTCAAAAAGACTAATCATTTACGAAGGCATAAAAGCTTACAAGCAAAAGTAGAAATATTAAATGTACCCCTTTTGGTCCAAAAGGCATAAAAATGACATTTAATAAATGTATTTGCTGCATACATTAAAAATTAATTGGAAACTAAATTATCTAATCCTAAGGGATGAATGGGTCAAAGAACAAATCATATAAGTAATCAATAATTTAGTTAAAAATAATGTAAACAATAAGACAATATATCAACATTTTTGGGAAGTAAAGTTGCACTTAGGGAATACTTTACAATTCCTACTATTTATATCTGTAAAAGAGAGAAAGAGTAGACAAATGAATTGAACATGTAACTAAAAAATAGTTAAATAAAATTTAAATTCCCAATTGAACACAACAATAGAAATCTTAAAAAATTAAAAGACAGATTAATAAAATTGAAAATAAAAGGAAAATTAATAAGGAAAATTTAGAGCTAATTTTATTAAAAAGTAACAAAGACAAACTATTGGTGAAATAGATTTTTTTATTATTTTATTTTTTTCAGTGTTCTACAATCACTTCTCTATAACTTCATTTTTACCCCTCCCTCACCCCTCCCACTCCGAGATGGCATACAATTTTATATAGGTTTTATACATACATTCCTATTAAACACATTTTCACCTTAATCATGTTGCATAGAAGAATTAAAATGAATAGGAGAAATCATAAAACAAACCAAAACAGAATGCAAAGGAAAATGATCTCCTACATTCTGTGATCGAATTTCATAGTTCTTTCTCTGTATGTGGAAGGGATTTTGCCTTAAGAGATTGTTGGGAATTTCTTAAGTCTTTGCATTGCAATGAAGTTCTAAGTCTACCAGCAAAAATCCTCACACACTGTAGTACTGCTGTGTATAAAGTCCTCCTGGGTCTGCTCTTTTCGCTCAGCATCAGTTCATGTGTCTTTCCAGGCCTCTCTGACATCTTCCTGTTCATCATTTCTTTTTTTACTTTTTTCTTTTTTTAATATATTCAATTTATTTATTTTTAACGTTCTACAATCACCACCATAAAATTTGGATTTTTCCCCCTACCTACCCCTCAGCACCCTCCTCCCTCTCCAAGATGACATACAAGTCTATATAGGATCTACACATATATTCCTATTGAACACATTTTCAATATAGTCAAGCTGTGTAGAAGAACTAAAATAAATGGAAGAAATCATATAACAAACCAAAACATAATACACACACACACACACGCACATACACACAAATGATCTGCAGCATTCTGTGATTGAATTCCATAGTTCTTTCTATGAATGTGGAAGGCATTTTGCCTCAGAAGACCATTGGGAATTTTTTTTTATGTCCTTGCATTGCTATGAGTATCCAAGTCTACCAGAAAAAACTCTCACGCACTGTGGTCATTGCTATGCACAAAGTTCCCCTGATTCTGTTCCTTTTGCTCAATATCAGATCATAAAAGTCTTTCCAGGCCTCTCTGAAGTCTTCCTGTTCATCATTTCTTATGGTGCAATAGTATTCCATTACATTCTGTTCATCATTTCTTACAGCACAATAGTGTTTCATTACATTCATATACCACAATTTATTCAGACATTCCTCAATTGATGGACATCCCCTTAATTTCCAGCTTTTGGTCATCACAAAGAGAGGTGCTATAAATATTTTTGTATATGTAGCATCCTTTCCCATTTTTATGATCTCTTGGGGATACAGTCCTAGAAGTGGTATTGCTGGGACAAAGAGTATGCATATTTTTGCAGCCCTTTGGGCTTAGTTCCAAATTGCTCTCCAGAATGGCTGGGTCAGCTCACAGCTCCACCAACAACGAATTAGTGCTCCAACTCTGCCACATCTTCTCCAACATTTATCATCATCCTTTTTTGTCATGTTAGCCAATCTGATAGGTGTGATGTGGTGTCTCAGAGTTGCTTTGATTAGCATCTCTCTAATCAGCAGTAATTTAGAGGATTTTTTTATATGACCATAGATAGTTTTGATTTCTTCCTCTGAGAAATGCCTGTTCATATTCTTTGGCCATTTCTCAATTGAAAAATGGACTTCTATTCTTGTACATTTGACTGAGTGCTCTATGTGTTTTACAAATGAAACCTTTATCACAGACACTAATTGCAAAAATTCTTTCCCAGTTTTCCGCTTCCCTCCTAATCTTGGTTGCATTGGCTTTGTTTGTGCAAAACCTTTTCAGTTTAATGTAATAAAAATTATCCAAAATGGATTCTTTTAACGAGAAGAAAATCAAATGACCAGTATCAAAACTGAAGAGTGAATGCATTAGTAAAACTGACAATGAAAGTGAAATGTGCAAATATACATAAATATAATTTTCTGAGATTAACAGCAGCAAAAATAGAATATTTCAATTATCCTAATTTTGAAAAATAAATTGAACTTTTCAATAATGAACTCCATAGAAAAAAATTCCTAAAAAAGTTCTGTTTCCTTCTATGATGCAATAAGGTTTTGTAACTAAACTTGGGAGAGTAAAAACAGTGAAAGAAATCTATAATTTAATTTCCCTAATGAATAGTGATAAAAAAAATTTAATGGAAAATTAGGAAGAGTCTTTATCAATAAATGACAAAGATCACATTCTATGACCAGGTCGGATTTATACCAGCAAAGTAGGTCTGGAGCAATATTAGTAAAATTATAACTATAACTGTCCACTTCTATAACCAAAAAATAAAAAACATATCATTGTGTCAATAGATTCCAAAAAAGCTACGACACCCTTTAACACCTACTCCTATTTAAAACACTAGAAAACATGGGGACAAGTGTTGCTTTTAATAAAACGAAAAATAGTACCTATCTAAAACCAAGGGCAAACATTGACCTGTAATTGGGATAAACTAGAAGTTTTTCCAGCAAGGTCAAGGACAAAACAAATATATCCATTATCACCAGTATTATTTATGTTGTAGTAAGTATGTTAGTAAAACCAAAAAGACAAGAGAAAGAAATTGAAAGAATAATAATAAACAATGGAGAAACAAAGTTATCAATTTCTGCAGGTGATATACTTACATATTTTCAGAAATGTAACTGGCAGAATAAACTAAGAAAAAAAGTAAACCGTCATAACAATTTTAACAAAATTGCAGTATACATCCCTAAATCATCAGCCTTTCTATATTACCAATAAAATCCAGCACAAAGAAAATTCTATCAAAATAACTGAAAACAATGGCACATCCAAGAACCACACTCATACACTCACAGACACATATATACATGTATATGTATATGTGTGTATACATATACATATATACGTATTCATATATACATATACAGGTATGAAAAACTTTTCTTACGGATAAGGACAGAACTAAACATTTGAGAAATATCATTTGCTCATTGGTAGGCCAGCCAACACAATAAAAAATATTTAACTAAGTTTATTAATTACTCAGTCTTCTACCAATCAAAATATGAAAAAAAATTTTTGTAAAGCTAAAACTAATAGTAACATAATTCATCTTTAAGAAAATAGCAAGTGAATTAATGAAAAAAAGGGAAGACAGGTGGCCTAGCAGTACCAGGTTTCAAACTACACTTCAAAGTGGTCACCATCAAAACAATCTGCTACAGGATAGAAAATAGAGTAGCTGATTAATTGAGTAGATTAGGAACACAGTACATAGAAGTGAACAAAAACAGTAACCTAGTGTTTGATAAATTCAAATATTTAAGAACTGGGAGCAAGAAGTTGATATTCAACCAAAAACTGCTGGGAAAACTAGAAAGCAGTCTGGCATGGGCAAAGACCAACATTTCATACTGTATACCCAGATAAGGTCAAAATCATCACACATTTTAAGCATAAAGGGTGATATAAACAAATTAGGGGAACATGGAAAAAATTACCTGACAGATAAATGGACAAATGAAGAGTTTATGATCAAACAAGAAAGATAGTGTACCACCAGAGGTGAAATGAATAATTTTTATCATGTGAAATTAAAAAAAAGTATTTGCACCAACAAAACCAATAGAGACAAAAATAGAAGGAAATCAGAAAACTGTGGGAGAAGGGAGAAATGTAAAGCAAATGTTAAGGAATGGAATCAAATTTGTAAGTGTCATCTCCCAATTAAGAAATGTCCAAAAGTCACAAAAAGGCAATTTTCAGAAGAGGAAATCAAAACTCTTAATAGTCATATAAAGAAGCTTTGAATCAATAAAGATTAGAGAAATGAAAATTAAAATTCTTAATTATCACCTCTGACTTATCAGATTGGCTATCATTACAGAAGAGGAAAATGACAAATTCTGGAAGGAATGTGGAAAAATAGGTACCCCAATTCGCTGTTGGTGGAGTGTGAACTCGTCCAACCATTCTATAGAACACGTTGGAACTATATCCAAAGGTTTATAAAACCGCAAACTGCTTCACTTCAAAATATTTTTAGTATTCTTTTCGGAAATTGAGTGGGTACCTATCATTTGGGGAATAACTGAAGAAGTTATTGTGGTGTATGCATTTGCCAGAGTTATTTTGATTGGTAATATAGAAAGTGCTGTAAGAAATGATGAGGTGGATGGTTTCAGAAAATCCTAGGAAGACTAACATTAACTGATGTAAAGTAAAGTTTATAGAACCAAGAAAACAATGTACATAGTAAGGGCCATTCCTAATTATAAATAACAGTGAAAGACTTAACTGTGATCCACCTCATTCCAGAAGTCTAGATGCAAAATGCTATTCACCTCCAGAGAGAGAACTAGTCAATTCTGAGTGCAAATTAGAAGATTTTTTATTTTATTTTCTTGATTTTTTTTTCCTACATGGCTAATATAGAAATATAGTTTATCTGACTTCAAATGCATGATGTATACATATTGCTTGTCTTCTTAATGAATAGGAGAGGAGAAGGATTTAGAATTGAAATTTTAAAAAAAATTATATTTGTGTTTATGTGCAATTTAAAGGATGAAAGAATAACAACCATGTTCTTTTCCTATATCATTCTGTGATCTAAATTGAGGTGACTTGTTTAGATAAACACTGACAAATTTATAAAGTTATTGAATTTTTATTGTTCTGGAAGTTTTATTAATTTTTTAAACACTTTCTACTCTATTAAATTTTCTGCTCACCCCGTGCCAGGTTTTAGTAATTGCCAAGCTGTTGACTGTCACAAAACCTAAGCATTTTAAAAGTTGATATTCTTCCTGTACTCCTATATACAATAGTGATTAATGGTATAACATGACCTCAAAAAGTTAAAATTATATGTATGACACTCCATCCATCTCACAGCCTTTGCACTGAATGGAATATATTCTTTCCTCCCTTCACCTTCCCTAAATTATTTATTTATTTATTCCCTAAATTCAATCAAAACTAAGTATAAATTCCATCTTTTTCAAATGGTATTTCCTAGTTTCCTTAGCTAATACTTTGAGATTATCTTCCATTTATAAATTATGTATATATCAAGCTAATTTCACTTTTTAAAATTTTATTTATTTATTTAACTTTTTACATTCATTTTCACAAAATTTTGGGTTCCAAATTTTTTTCCCGCTTTTAACACCTCCCCCCACCCCAATACCCCAAGCAATCTAATTTTCCTTATCTCCAATCTGCCCTCTCTTCTGTCATCCCTCCCTTCTCTTGTTTCCATCTTCTCTTTTCTCCTGTAGGGCCACATGACTTTCTATTCCTCATTAACTGTATGTCTTCTTTCCTAGTAGCAACAACAATACTAAACAGTTGTTCCTAAAACTTTGAGTTCCAAATTCTCCCCATCCCTCCCTCCCCACCCATTCCCTTTGGGAAGGCAGGCAATTCAATATAGGCCATATCTGTGTAGTTTTACAAATGACTTCCCTGATAGTCGTGTTGTGTAAGACTAACTGAATTACCACCCCTCCTAACCTGCCCCCCATTGTTTCTCTTCTGTCTTTTGATCCTGTCCCTCCCCGAGTGTTGACTTCAAATTGCTCCCTCCTCCCTTTGCCCTCCCTTCCATCATCCCCTCCCTTGCTTATCTCCTTCTCCCCCACTTTTTTATACTGTAAGATAGGTTTTCATACCAAAATGAGTGTGCATTTTATTCCTTCCTTTAGTCAAATGTGATGAGGGTAAACTTCTTGTTTTTTTTGTTTTTGTTTTTGTTTTTTTTTCTTCTCAGCTCTCCTCTTTGTCCCTCCACTAAAAAGTCTCCTACTTGCCGCTTAAATGACATATAGTTACCCCCTAACATTTCACCCTTTTTCCTCCCACTACATTTCTCTCTCACCATTTACCTTAATTTCTTTTAAGATATGGTCCCATCCTATTCAGTTCAATCTGTGCTCTCTGTCTGTGTATGTGTGTGCATGTGTGTATGTGTGTGTGCATGCATGTGTGTACATGTGTGTGTATGGACCCACCAACTACCCAGATACTGAAAAGTTTTAAGAGTTACAAATATTGTCTTTCCATGTAGGAATGTAAACAGTTCACTTCTGGTAAGTCCCTTAAGACTTCTCTTTGTTGTTTACTTTTTCATGCTTCTTCTCATTCTTGTGTTTGAAAGTCAAATTTTCTTTTCAGCTTTGGTCTTTTTATCATGAATGATTGAAAGTCCTCTGTTTCATTGAAAGACCATATTTTCCCCTGAAGTATTATACTCAGTTTAGCTGGGTAGGTGATTTTTGGTTTGAATCCTAGTTCCTTTGACTTCTGGAATATCCTATTCCATGCCCTTCGATCCCTTAATGTAGAGGCTGCTAGATCTTGAGTTATCCTGATTGTATTTCCACAGTACTGGAATTGTTTCTTTCTAGCTGCTTGCAATATTTTCTCCTTGACCTGGGAGTTCTGGAATTTGGCCACAATGTTCCTAGGAGTTTCTCTTTTTGGATCTCTTTCAGGTGGTGATCGACGGATTCTTTCAATACTTATTTTGCCCTCTGGTTCTAGAATGTCAGGGCAGTTTTCTTTGATAATTTCATGGAAGATGATGTCTAGGCTCTTTTTTTGATCATGACTTTCAGGTAGTCCCATAGTTTTTAAGTTGTCTCTCCTGGATCTATTTTCCAGGTCAGTTGTTTTTCCCATGAGATATTTCACATTATCTTCCATTTTTTCATTCTTTTGGTTTTGTTTGATGATTTCTTGGTTTCTCGTAAAGTCATTAGACTCCATCTGTTCCATTCCAATTTTGAGAGAACTATTCTCTTCAGTGAGCTTTTGAACCTCTTTTTCCATTTGGCTAATTCTGCTTTTGAAAGCATTCTTCTCCTCATTGGCTTTTTGACCCTCTTTTGCCAATTGAGTGTGCCTATTTTTCAAGGTGTTAATTTCCTCAGCATTTTTTTGGGTCTCCTTTACCATGGTATTGACCCATTTTTCATACTTTTCTTGCATCTCTCTTATTTCTCTTCCCAGTTTTTCCTCCACCTGTCTAACTTGATTTTCAAAATCCTTTTTGAGCTCTTCCAAGGCCTGAGCCCACCCGACATTCCTCTGGGATGTCTGGGGTACCGAGGCCCCGCCCTCCACGTCTTTCCCTGATGGCAAGGATATGTACCCCTCCTCGTCAGATCCGAAAGTCGGGATCATTTGCATTTGTTGGAAAAAACTCTCTATAGTCTTATTTTTCTTCCCTTTTCTAGGTATTTTCCCAGCCAGGTACTTGACTTCTGAGATTCCTGTCCACCCTCGCCTAGATCCGCCCAGCTAGTGCTTGGGGTCTGAGATTCAAATGTGCTCTCCACGCTAATCAATGTGAGCTTTAGTTCTGGTGCTGGGGTGGGGGCAGGGCCGCCTCCCAGGCTCGGCTTCCTCAGGGGCTTTATGCAGAGACTTTCAGAAACGGAGCGGGTGGGGTGGGGGGGCGCCTCCCAGGCTCAGTTCCCTCAGGGGCTTTGTGCAGAGGCCTTCAGTAATAGAGCGGGGTGGGGCAGGGCCATCTCCCAGGCTCAGCTCCCTCAGGTTGTTTATGCAGAGACCTTCAGTAATGAAGATCCTGCCTGCTGCTGGGGTAGTCCCAGGCCACTGTCGCCGCTGCTGCCTCCGCTGCCGCCCACGCCTCTGCCTCTGCCCCTTCCTGCCCCCGTCTCTGCCGCCACCCCTTCCTCCCGAGGGGGCCCGAGTCACGGAGACACCCCACTCCCCCTCCAGGCCAGTCAGCCGTCTCTCTCACTGACCTGTAGCTTCTCTGGGTGGAGGGACCTTCCGGCCGCCGGAGCTAACATCCCTGAAGCCTGCTTGGGTCAGCTTCTCTGGGGCCGCAGCCAGGGCAGCGCCGGGGTGGGGTCTGCTTTCTGGGGCACGACGGACCCTGGGGAGGGCTCTCAAGGGCTCTCTGGAACGGAAATCTCTTCCACTCTGTTTCTGTACATCTTTCAGTGGTCCAGAAATTATGGGGGTCTCCTTTTACATTAATGCTATGGGCTGTGGTTTCGGAGCTCATAAACGTGCGTCCTTCTGCTCCGCCATCTTGGTCTGCCCCGCTAATTTCACTTTTGTCTCTTCTATTAGAATGAGATCTTTGAGAACAGAAACTATTTTTGCTTTCCCCTAACACTTAGCACACAATGTAGCAAACATTATACGTGCATTCTGACTCAGAATAATAGATATGTGTTGTAGGTAAGTAGACTGAAAGACACCAGAAATGATTTAATTAGTATCACCAAGAACTTGCATGGCAGTAAAAGGAGGCACAATAAGACGTAGAGGAACTCATGGATCTACTAAGTGCTTCACTATCAGCACACAAATATAAAAAATAGTCAAAGGTTAGCTTCTACAAAGTTGGGCAGATTTGCTAAGAAGAATGTAAGAAAAAAAACACATGGAACTTGCACAGGCTTTGAAGGCATAGAAAAAAATTCGGATCTTTATTTGTAGATTACCCAAAATAATTAAATCAGTGATCCACAATTTTTAAATAGAAATGTCATCATCTAACAGAAGGAAAGCAATATTCGTCATTAACATTTTTAAAGAGAAAAATTGCATAGCCAATTAATATAGCTGAAGTTTTCAATGTTAAAAAATTAATATAGTATTATAAGACATAAATTTTAAGTTGCAAGGGAACTTCACAGTCTTCTAGTCCCACTCTTTCATTTTACAGATGAAGGCACTCAGGTTGGGGACTTCCAGCCAAGATGGCTGCCTAAATGGGAGGTAGATTGCTCAACTCCCAAATACTTACTCCAGCAAAAATCTGAAAATTATCACTTCACAGCAAAATGATCAAGAAAGCCATTGTGAAATAAAAGTAAGTGATTCTTCTATCACCAAAGAAGTGAGCCAGAAAACCAAAGGTAATAGAACAGTGAGTCATTAGCAAAGCCAGTACTAGTGAAAGCAAACACACTTATGGTAACCTTCCAATGTGATCAAAGATGCCCTAGAAATGTGTGTAACTTGTAAGGATCTGTTGCAGAGTCAGTGAAGGTGAAAGGTACAGTTAGTACAGGAGGTAGAGATTAGTGCAGAAACCCATGGGGAGACCAAGCAATAGTGACCAATGTATGGAAATATGCAGCAAGAGGGTGCATTAGCTTAAAAGGATGTTAAGTATTTAAATGCTGGTAATCATTAAATATTTTGAAAATCATTTTATTTTCTGAAACATCTTATGCTTCAGTCTTCTTTGGATAAGGCAATATGTTTTCAGTGAAACAAAGTGACTTTTCTTTAAGCATTTCAACATTATTATTCCTTTGATAAATTAATGGGAAAGTGCAAATTGAAGAATACTTTTCTTGTTTTTTTTTTGGTAATATGGCTAATATGCAAATATGTTTTGCATGATATTACATGTATAATTGATGCATTGTCTATTTTTCAGTGGAGGGGGGAAGGGTGGGAGGAGGTAATCTGGAATTCAAAATTTAAAAAGAAAATAAATAAATAACACTCATTGTTTAAAAAAAATAAGGGTTGCAACTTATCAGTGTCTTCCTAACACATGATTAATGAGAGATTACAAAGATATATTTCGAATTCTTAAACTAATTGGTGGTGAAGGGTTTGGTTTTATAGGGGCAGCTAGTTGGTAAAATGGCTAGTGTATGACTTGAAGACTCATATTCCTGATTTCAAATCTAGGCTCAGACAGTTACTAGCTATGTGACCCTGAGCAAGTCACTTAACCCTGTTTATCCCAGTTTCCTCATCTGTAAATGAGCTAGAGAAAGAAATGGCAAACCACTCCACGATCTTTGCAAAAAAAAAAAAAAAAAACTCAAATAGAATGATGAAGAGTCAGACACTACTACAAAAAGCTATTGAATAGCAACAACATCAACTGTCAGACTATATAGATTGATTTGTATGGCAAAGAAGACAAAGTTATATTGTTGGGGAGGGTTGGCTCACATCAATATATCCTATTGTTTCAGGCATGATGAAAGTAGACAACAAAATGAGGTTTACTTATTCGTAGCATAGAAAGGATATGCAAGGAGGATACTATAGCACTTGGCTTGGGGAATCCATGGTCTTCTTCACTGGAGTCTGAATAGACCAGAGGCTACCAGTAACCTTTATCAAACAAGGTGAAGCTTGAGCTTTAGTATACTTAAACCCATGAAACCTTGGGGACTGCTTTGTTTCCTTTAAAGGAAAAACTAGCCCTACTAGTGTAAGGGAAAAGGTTAGCATATAGCTCTAATCATTCACGTCAAAAATGATGATATTCTGTCTGTTAATTTTCTAAATTCTCTAATTTTGGGAGGGATTAGAAAAAGATAATTATTAGTGGAGTTATAAGTGCAAATTCAGTTTAATCACCTTTGTTATAGACTCAATGTATACTCAATGTATAACCTGAATATAATATAAAGTGTCAAATATGGCACGTTAACAATGTAAGCCATTTATCTATCAGAAGTGTGAAGAAAATTATGATTTTTGTAATGATAGATATGATGTGCAATGAATATACTAATAGATTAGATTTTTCAGAATTGCATCTCTTGTGAATCAGACTTACAATGCAGTTTGAAATGATAAATGAAACTTTTGATTATGCTCACAATCACTGGCATCCTTTTGTCTGTGCATCTGAAGTAAAATGACTCACAGATTGTAGAACCTGTTTACATCACAGAACTCTGGTCCTGTGACCTATGAATTGTTGATCTCTGTGGACTGGAACAATATTGCTCCTAAAGGAATCGAGAACTCTATTGTCTTACATTTGTGGGCTTTTCGTGGGAAAGCAACCAAGTCCAGGAAAACTGTTTGTAATCCACTTTCCTGCTCCCTTCCCACTTGTTTATATATATATATATATATATATATATATATATATATATATATATATATGAATATATATCCATATATATCACATATATACATATATATGTATATATAAAAGCATATATATCTAATATGTGTGTTTATATGTAATATTTATCTTCACTTCAGCAAGGTGGAATTCTGATCAGGAGAGTTTCCGATTTTTAAATCTGCTCCTCATAATGAAAGTAATTAAATGACTACCTAACTACTGGCAATCTGTTTCTGCCCAGATATTTTTGTCATTCTCAGCTTAGAACTGGCTCGGTAAAATTTTCTTAACAAAAGTCTGTCATGATATGTAGAAGCCCTATGCAATGCCCGAGGACATTTTGATCATTTATAAAGTAAGATACTTTGTTGTTCTGTGTCAGAGATCTATTTGTGCTAATGGACAGTTTTGCATAGTCAATGATGATACCCAGAAGCAGAAGGAAGACTCACAATATTAGGGTCAAAAGGAACCTTATATATCAAGTCTAGGATCTTACCCTACTGCAAAATCCCTAATGATTTAATCCTACACTTTTGAATATTTCCAATAATGTATTATTGTTTTTCAGTTACATCAACTCTTTGAGACCCTATTTAAGGTTTTCTTGGCAAAGATACTGGAGTTTCTTCTCCAATACACTTAACAGATGAGGAAAGTTAGACAGATAGAGCTAAGTGATCTGGTCACAGTAACAAAGTTAGTAAGTGACTCAGACAAGATTTGAACTCAGGAAAATGTTTTCCTGACTTCAAGTCCCACATTCCATCTATTGGAACACAGGTTACTGGCTTTTACAAGGTCATTTATTCCATTTCCTAGTTGTTTTTTGAGGGTGGTTTGATTTTTTCTTTGTTTTTATTGTTAAAGTTCCTTCTGAAAAAAAGAATTTTAAATGTAGTTTAGGACTAGACTAGTCTGTAACTTGTGGGTAGCCAGAGCCAAACAAATCAGGCCAGAGGGAAGTGATCCAGGAATCAAAGAGCAGTTTAATTTCAAAATGAGGAAAAAACTTATGAACAGAAATCTGTTTTCCAGAGAGAGAGAGTTGATAGCTTATAGCAGGGGTAGGATTTTTAAGCATGAAAACCACAAAAGGAATGACCACAACATAGTCATTCTTAGGTCTTGATTAAACAGTTTCCACTGTTGGATTTCTTGGGGGGATGTGTTATGGATCTGATAAAAACAGTCTCTAAGTTATTAGTGTCATGGAGCCTTGTGATTGTCTCAGGTTATTAGGGCCACTGAGTCTTGTGGTCATTAAATAGGGTACAATACCAGAGTTAGTGTGGTGGTAATAGGAGTGCAGCATTTGGTTTGGTTCACTTAGCAGTTAAAAGCACAGGGATTGTTCAGAGAGTCAGGAGATGAAACCAATTCCTTTCTTCTACCATATATTGACTCTAGCTGCAGCTCTCAGTTCAGGATCTCCTTGGAAATAGGTAAGCTCCAACAAATCTAAATCAATACACATATCATATAAAATCATAAATCTCATGACAGCATTTGTCAGAGGATGAGATTAACCAGAGTGTGAGCACAATGGATTGCGTATGGAAAGCTCAGGACATAGCCCTCTTGCTGGACCTTAGCTCTGGAAAACAGTGTCTCCTAATATCTTAATATTTATCCCTTTTTGTCAAAGGAAAGGGGTCTGAAAGGAGCCTATTCTTATGGCCAATAAAGGGAAGCAGATAAAAGCTGAGATGCATGAGAAGCCAATTAGGCCAGAATGGGATGGTGCCCAGAGGCTTAACTCCTTGAGGGGAACCTATCATGGAAGTGTATTCCAGGTATCATTGATAGCCATTGTTTTCATGCAAGAAGAAAAGAAAGGGGAGCCAATAAAATGCCAATATATACTTGAATCAGCACCTTGGTGGTTGGGCACAGAACAAAAAGGAAGGAAACAAAAACACAATATTATATTCATACCTTATCGAAAACCTCAGGAAAGCTGTCTCATCTGGATGTCAGCTGCTTCTGGTTCCATAGTAGATGAACCCTGAGTTCCTTGGAGGATTTTGTTGTCCACTCAGGAGCAGTGGCTTTCCTCAAATGATCCAGGATATACACTGGAAAATTTGGTAGCTGTGGGAGTAGCCAGAATAAACTGGCAGGGACCGTTAGAGAAAAGTTGCATAAATCTTTGACTTTGAGTTTCTGTCAGCATAAAACAGGTACTTCGTTAAGAGTCTGTAAACAACACATAGAGATGATCCAGTTTCCTGGCTATGAAAGACTAGGTTCAAACAATACCATGAAGTTTTTCTCATAATTCTCAAAATTGTATTAGTTCATTGTCAGGTATGGATCAAACTACTTAGAGGTTTCACAATAGCCTAGTCCTGAGAAGAGAGATTTAAAAGTCACCAAGGTAACCAAGAAAACTTAAAACACAAACATCTTTATTTCTTTCTTTATTTATCCATTTATTTATTTATTCATTTATTTATTTATTTATTTATTTATTTTTCCCATTTTTGATAGTCACTTCCATAAGTTTTAAATTTTCTCCCCCTCTCTCTTCTTTCCCTCTCCAAGATGGCATGCAATCTTAGGTAGATTCTACACATAAATTCTTATTAAACACATTTTCACATTAGTCATGTTGCAAAGAATAACTAAATGATTGGGAGAAACCATGAGAAAAACCCAAACAAAACAAAACAACGAAAGAGAAAATAGTGTGCTTCATTCTGCATTCCAATTCTATATTTCTTTCTCAGGATGTGGATGGCATTTTCCATTGAGTCCTCTGGAAATGCTTTAGGTCCTTGCATTGCTGTGAAGGGCTAAGTCTATCCAAAAGCAGTCCTCAAACACTGTGACTCTTTCTGTGTATAACCAGAACTCCTGATTCTGCTCATTTCACTCAGCATCAGTTCATATAAGTCTTTTTAACTGAAGTCCTCCTGTTCATTATTTCTTGTACCACAATAATATTCTATTACATTCATATGCCACAACTTGGTCAGCCATTCCCTGCCTGATGGGCATTCCCTCAATTTCCAGTTCTTGGCCATCACAAAAAGAGCTGCTACAAATATTTTTGTACTTGTAGGTCCTTTTCCCATTTGTATGATCTCTTTGAGATACATACCTACAGGAGATTTGCTGAGTCAAAGAGTATGCAAGTTTTTATAGACCTTTGGTGTACTTCCAAATTGCTCACAGCTCTGCCAACAATTAATTAGTGTTCCAACTCTCCAACATCTTCTCTAACATTTATCATTTTCTTGTTTTGTCATGTTAGCCAATCTGATAGGTGTGATGTGGTACCTTAGGTTTGTTTGTATTTGCATCTCTCTAATCAATAGTGATTTACAGCATTTTTTCATATGGCTATACAAGATATCATTAACTTCTTCCTCTGAAAAGTGCCTAGTCATATCGTTGGACCATTTATCAATTGTGGATGACTTGTATTCTTGTAAATTTGTCTCAGTTCTCTATGTATTTTAGAAATGAGTCCTTTATCAGAGACTCTAGTTGTAAAAATTCTTTCCTAGTTTCTGCTTCCCTCCAAACCTTGGTTTCATTGGCTTATAAACATAAACATCTTAAAAGATGAAAACAATACAATAGTCATCACCAACATTAATTGACATCATCTCCTTATATTCTAGTGACCCATCATTATCAATATCCATTTAATTAGCATCTTCTGAGTCCCAGATGCCTTATATAGTTATCTGGTTCCTAGATATTTTTTTTGGACAATAAGCTTTATTCTCAGGACAGCTCTGAAGATGGCTCTGTTTAACTTGTCCCAAATTAAGAGGTTCTTAGACATTTCTGACTTAATATAATTTAGTACAATTGACCACCTAAATTTGGTCCTCCAATTTTGAAACTTCAGAGAATTTCAGTTTATATACCATTTGCTGTTTCTATCCTTCCATAAATTCTGTACCTGATATAAGAATCCTTCTTTTAAAAAAAATGAGCTACTTTTCTATTTCTTAGCCAACACCAGATAGTTTCCATGATTACTGCCCTGGATTATAGGTTAAGATTTGATACTGCTAAATCTCCTTCCGTTATATGTCTTTTTAAATTGTTGTTCATCATTTTTATTATATTGACCCTGTTTACACATAAGCAATTTATATATCCCCAATTATTTAACTATGACATAGTTCTTGGGTTTGTTTTGGCTAAATATTCCAGACATCTTACTTCTAGATATTTTACACTGTCCAGAGTTCTTTCAAATGGGGATAATTCTAATTACCTCTTCTTGTACAGTTTTGTTTACGATATATAGGAATGCTAATGATTTATGTAGGTTTAGTTTGTATCCCTGCTACTTTGCTAATGTTATTAATTGATTCAACTAACTTTTTAGTTGGGCCTTTGGGATTTTCCAATGTTTCATTATATTACAAAAAGAGTTGTATTGAGGGAGAGTCAAGGTGCAGAATAGAAGGACATACCTGCTCTAGTTCTCCTCCATAGCCCTTAAAATATCTGTAAAAATGATTCTAAACAAGTTCTAGAGCAGCAGAAGTCACAAAATGACAAAAGGAAACATTTCCAGCCCAAGATAGCCTGGAAGGCTGAGAGGAAAGGTCCATTGCATTGAGCTTGGAGTGGAACGCAGATAGGTTGTGTGGCATGGACAGGAGTGGAGCAGGCTTCAGGGCACGGAAATACGGGTAGCTGCTGTGGTTTTCAGATTTCTCATCACACAAAAGTCACAGACAGCTTCAAAGGTCAGTAATAAAGCTCTTTCACTTGGGTGAGAGGGGAGAGTGGTCAAGCCCCAGCCCCAGGGAAGCAGAAGCCACTGTGGCAGCATTGTCCACTTTTGGAGCCCTCGGCTTTAAGATCCTGGAGGAATTGAGCAGCTTATATTAAGAATATATCTATATATCCATATCTATGTCTATATCTATCTATCTATCTATCTATCTATCTATCTATCTATCTATCTGTCTGTCTGTCTGTCTGTCTGTCTGTCTGTCTGTCTATCTATCTGTCTATCTACGTACATATGTGCATGTGTATTTACACATATATAGAGAGAGCACAGGGTAAGCTGAATATAAATGGGGAATGTCTGAAAAATAAAATTTACTGTTGAGGGGAATGTACTAGGAGTAAAAGAAAGGTAGACATAGAATGCAGCAAATCATCTCACATAAAAGCTGCAAGAAAAATCTTTTACAATGGAGGTGAAGAGAGAGGAGATGAAAGTAAATAAGTGTGCCTTACTCTCATGGGATTTGGTTTAATGAGGGAATAATATACATTCAATTGGATACAGAAATCTATTTTACCCTGCGGGACTGCAAGGTGGAAGGGGACAGGAGAGGGAAGATAATAGAAGAGAGCAAATTGTGAAGAGGGATAAATGGAAGCAAACATTGTGGGAGGACAGGTCAAGGGAGAGTATGACATAAATGGATGGCAGAATAGGACAGAGGAAAATGTGGTTATTCTTTTGCAACATAACTATTATGGAGGGGCAGCTAGGTGGTGCAGAGGACAGAGCATCAGTGCAGGAGTCAGGAGTACCTGAGCTCGAATCTAACCTCAGACACTTGGCACTCACTGACTGTGTGATCTTGAACAAGTCACTTTACACCAATTGCCTCATCCTGGGTCATCTCCAATCATCCTGATGAATATCTGGTCACTAGATTCAGACAGCTTTGGAGGAGAAGTGAGGCTGGTAGCCTGAACAGCCCTCCCTCACTCAAAACCATGTCAAGTGTTAAGTCATGTCATTATTTCTCTGACGGCACAGTCTTCTTCAACAATGAAGGATGAAAACACACAATTATTGTGGAAGTGTTTTTCATGTCAATGATGAGGGCTGGATGGGAGGAAAGTATAGGAACTCCAAGACTGGAATTCCCTGCATGGGCCATCTGGAAAAGAATTCATGGACTCAAGTATTGTTGAGATCAAGGAAAGATTTATTATGCTTTTCAGTGGGCAAGAGTTCTTAGGGAACCTGCAACCTTAGAGGAGTACAGGTAAAGTGTATATAGGATATTCTACAGTATAATATGTGGCTAAATATGCTAATTAGGTGATTCAGGGAAAAATTAGGGTGTGGTTAAAGAGTGGTTAATTCTTAAAGGAACATGCACTCTTTGTATCTACTGCCAGGTATTTTACCCAGAATCCATCAGGTAATAACACAAGGCAGGGTTACATGGAGGTGCGGTTTTAGTCCTGAAACATCACTAAGTCAACTACTTGTCAGGAGTGACTCAGGAATACCAGGCTGCTGTTATTAATGTCTTGATAGACAGGATAAATTTAAGGGATTATATGTATGTTTAGGTCCAGGATACATATGGTTGGTCAGTGAGTATTGCATGTCGTTATGACCCAGTGCACAGCCCATTCAGCCAGTATACAGCTGGTTTAGACTAATAAGTTCTGTAGGTGCATCTGGTTGCTGTATCAGGAAGAAAGATGACTGTTGCTGCTGAGGCAGGCTGTGTCCTTGGACTGGGGAGAAACTGCCTGGGATAATGTTTTGAGGCTAGGGAGAAATGTGATTTTTAAAGAGAAATTGGGTTCCAAGCACACACACCTAAGCAATTCATCAGCTACACATATATGACCTATATTGAATTGCTTGTTTTCACAATGAGGGGTGAGTGGGGAGGGAGGAATGGAAAGAATATGGAACTCAAATTTTTAATAATGAATGTTAAAAGTTGCTTTAGCACGCAACTGGAAAATAAGATGCACAGACAACGGGGTATAGAAATCTATTTTGCCCTACAAGAAAATGGAGGGGTAGGGAGATGAAAGAAAGGAGGGTAATAGAAGGGAGGACAGACTAGAGGAAGGGATGGATGGAGTGCATGCTGTCCCAGGGTACAAAGTGAGGAGAGATGGGGAGAAAATTTTTAATTCAAATTGTTGTGGAAGTGAATGTTGAGAACTGAAAAATAAATAGATTATATGTTAAAAATAAATAAAATCTAAAAAAAGAGTTGTATTACTTCATTCCCTATTTTGATTTTTTCTATTTCTTTTTCTTCTGTTATTGCTATTGCTAGGATGTCCAATCAACATTCAATAATATTTGGTGATAGTGATCTTCCTTGTTTCACACTGGATCTTATTAGAAAGGTTTCTAGCTTTTCCCCATTACAAATAATGGTTTCTGAGAGTTTTAGAGAGACATGATTTTTGTTTTGCAATTTAAGAAAATAGCCCATTATACTTATATTCAAAAAAAATTGACATAGAAATGAGTGTTATTCTTTATCAAACCTTTCTTCCCCCTGACTGGCTGCATTTTGAAATCTTTTAAAGGTTTCACAACACAAACATGACACAGATATTTATCATTTTACAAAGACACAGAGACAAAATGACAAGGTATGTACAAGCAGAACTATTTCAACTGAGGCACGCAGTTGATGTTTTACAGAGGTGTACAAAGAGGCCAATTAACAGAGGTATACTGTTAATAAAGGATATCCTTACCAGAGAGATCCTAGACAAATTGGGTTGCCCCAGAGCCTTGGGGTTTTCCTCATATGGAATGGAGAGTTCAACCAAAGCAGGGGCTCAGAGAATTGAAGAAGGGACAAGAACAACGAACTCACCAGAGGGAACTTGGGGGTTGAACTCCAGAGAAACAAATCTCTAGTGGTGCCTAGTCTATTCTCACTGGTATCAGAAAGTCAAATGACCCAATTCCATGCACAATCCCACTTCTGACACCAATTAACATCAACCAGACAGAAGTGGCCTTTAATATATGGTTGGTTGGAGTTGAACAAAGTGGACTCCAACAAAGTAAGAACGGGAAAGTCAAGAATCAAACAGAAGATTATTTTCAAAGAGAGGGATATGGCTTGCAAGCAGGCATATAGGCTATATCCCTGTGTCTAGTCAGAGGGGATGGAGGTGGGAAGTGCCAGAGGAAGTGTAGGGAGATCTCAATACTTTTACCTATGGCTACTCAACAAATTCTAGCCTTTACAGTGAGGGATAACAGCAACAATATGACAAGTTTGATTAATATCAGAACTTCATGACCAGAAGTTTTGTACACAGAATAAAATGCACAATCCAATTAGTCATTAAAGCAAAGTTAGAGTTTGGGAATTGAATTTTCCTTTGGCTGAGGTCGTCCAGAGGGTGAGCACAAAGAACTGTTGTTTTGTCAAGTTCAGGGCACAGACTGCTTGCTGAGCCTTTGTTCTGAAAATAGGGTAATATCTTGATGTTCTTAATATTGAACACAACAAAGCCTCTCTATTGATTATCCTCACTCTTTCCTATGGAGTAACATAGAAAATAACTTTAATGCCTACCTTAAATATCTTTACTTACAAGTCATTAATCTATCTTTGTTTGAACTGTTCTTGATATGACAGGGTTTACATGATCAAACAATTATAGATCTGAAGCTGGAAGAGACATTATACTCTTCTATTCCAATCACTTCAGTTTTCAAATAAAGAATGAGAGGTATAGAGAATTGAAGTAGTTTATCCAGACTCACACAACTGGTAAGCATGTAGAGTGGGATTTGATTTTCAGTCTATTTGGTTGATTTTACTTCTTATTATATAGGAGAATATTTAGGAGAGTACAAAGTGAAAGTAGGATTTCAGTTGGATAAATTCAGCATGTTCAATAGGGTTTCAGGGGTCCTGGATGGCCAGTGTTGCAGCGATATATTTAGATAGATCTGGGATGTGGACTACCCAACCCTATGTCTCCAGAGACAAATATCCACCTTTTGGAAGAATAGAACAGTTGTAACTGGGTTATCATTCCTTTACTTTCCTACCTTTAAAGGGTGGGGATATTAGCCTAGAATTATATTTCTGTATAAAGCATCATATATTTTCAGCCCAAAGGTCTTTTAGAGTTGTGAATAAAACCCACTTTCCCTGGTCCTTCTAGATAGGAAGCTGTTTGCCTCTGACTGGGATGATTTTGTCTAGTTTAGTTTCCCTCTCTCTAAATGTTTATTATATAAAAGACAATCAGGAGTAATGGGCAAACATTTATCAAAGGAAGAAGTAAAATAGATATATGAGTTAAATAGTCAAGTTATATCGTTTAAATTAAGCAATAGTACTTGTAAGGCTTACCAGGGAGATAACAAGGTTCTTGGGAGCAATTTGAAGTTCATTTTCTATCCCTTTTCTTCCTGTCTTCATTAATAAAGAATTAGGAGTTATATCTTTCTATGCATTTTCAGCACACAGTTCTCAGGATTGTTTTCCAGGGAATAGGCCAAGTTCATCGTGGTGGAGTGCTCCATTTGAAGAAGAAAAAATATAAGTGACTTCTAGGGATTTGCACAAGCAAATTGAGGAGGAGATATTTCTCATAGATTGAATATATTTTGAAGCATAAAGTCCAGGTTCATATCCTGGTCCAGATTCTACTTCCACATTGTAAAAAGAAGCAGAATCAAAGATATATAAAGCAATTAAAAAGAATTAAGAAGGAGTAAAGAATATTGAAGAGGAATAGGAGCATAACCTGAAGCACTGCACTCAAGAAAGATAAGAATATGTAGTTGGGAAGAAAAGATTAGAAAAGTGAGAAGAGGTAAGTTGGATAATTATAGAACTGAGAAAACTGGTAAGAGTAGTTTGGACAGTAGGGCAAATTGGTGAAAGAAGCTGGAGACTTATGCAAAATTGAAGGGGAGGTGGATGTAACTCTACCTGTGGAGTTGTTAAGACAAGGAAAGAAGTTTCAGTTTTGATTAGGGTTAACTAATTATTAAGTAGTGATAATTGACTGTGAAAGTTTAAATCAAGGTTTGACAATTAAGGATTTGAGGAAATCAGGTTTGAGATGTCAATTTCCATAGTGTTTTTAATAAATAAGACTGAAAATCTCAATCATTACATAATGAAACAGTAAGAGAAATTGTGCAGTGACTTGCCTGGAATATGTGATGTTTATACTTCTACCAAAACTGAGGAGTGGAACAACCAAGGAAAGGAAGACAGTGAGGACACTTGACCCAAAAGCTGCAGGCTTACTCCAGGTGGCAAAAACAAAACAAAAAAAGTTTATGTAATTTTACTATAAAGAGGAATAAGCACAACAATATTCACTTTAGGTCTGTCTTTCAGGGATTTTATTTTAGATTTATGAAAAGGGAGATTCTGAGAAGATGTTGAAATAAACAATACATAATATCTCCTCAAAGTGAACTTTGAGCAGCACAAAAAATGAAGAGTTGGAGTAAAACAGATATCTGCCTAAGACAACTTGGGAGGACTTTAGGAAAGATCTGACCTCCCAGGTGGTGGTTTGATCTAATTGAAGTAAAAGTACCTCTGGGCAGATATTGCCTAATAAACAGACAAGAAGCCCTGGGTGATGCAGTGTCAGGTGGCAGCTTCAGCTACAGGACCTTTTGCCTCCCGGGCAGATGGAATCAGAAAGATGGTCATGGGAGGATTGCAGGATCCACCATATGCTGGATTCCAGGCCAAAGTGTGCTGAACTGAAACAGTCCTGGGCTTTGATTGAGGACAAAGATGAGGGAACACTGGCAGGTGAGTGAAATCGCGGACGACAGAAACCGTGCTGTCCATGGTCACTCACTGGAAAGCAGAGTCCTTTGTTTCGGTTCCAAGGCAGAGGAGTTATCTGAGGCTTGCAGATGCAGGTGGGACTGCAGGGAGCAATGATGTTTGGCTTAGGGGCAGAGAGGAATATCTGACATCAGCCTTCCTCCCTTCCTCAATAGAGCTCGGAAAACAACAGTATAAAAAGCCTGAAACCTGAGACATTATCCCCCATACCTTAGGACTAGAGCCCAACTTTGATACAGTGTTAAAAAACAGGAAATAAGCCACCAAATTCGGCAAACAAAAGAAAAGGAACCCAAAGTTATTATGGTGATAGAGAAGATCTGACTTCAAACTCAGAAGAAGGTAATAAAGTTTAAAAAGTCACTTTTACTTTAAAAGAAAAAAAGTAAAATTGTCACAAGCCAATGAGTTTTTGGAAGAACTTAAAAGGGGTTTTAAAAATAAAATAAGGGTGCTTGAGTAAAAATTAGGAAAAAATAAGAGTAAACAGGAAAATCATGAAAAGAGTCAACCAATTGGAAAAAGAGATCCAAAAACTTACAGAGGAAAATAACTCCTTAAAAATTAGAATTGGACAGGGGAAGCTAATGACAAAACAACATGAAATAATAAAACAAAATTTTAAAAAATGAAAAAATAGAAGAGAATGTGAAACATCTCATAAGAAAAGCAACTTACTTGAAAAAGTGGTGGAGGAGACAAAGTGTAAGAATACCTACAAAAAGATTATGATATAAAAAGAGAGTCCAGACACACTTTAAGAGATCTTTAAGGAAAATTGCCTTGGAGTTTTACAGCAAGAGGGTAAAATAGAAATGGAATAAATCCAGCAATCACCATCAGAAAAAGATCCCCAAATGAAAATTTATAGGAACATGATAGCTACATTTTGAAGCACACAGGTCAAGGAGAAAATACTACAGGTAACTACAAATAAAAAGAATGTAAATATTGTGGAACTACAGTCAGGATTACGTAGGACTTAGCAGCTTTTACATAAAAACAGCAAAAGGCATGGAGCAAAGGAGCTGGGCTTGCAATCAAGCAAACGCAGCAAAGCTGTGGGCTGTCCTGAATGGGAACAAAAAGGACACCTGATGAAAGACTTTCAGTTATTTGGGAATAAAACACGAGAATTGAATGGGAAAAAAATGACCTACTAGAGTTGGGAGGAACTTAAGAAGGTAAACATTAAAGACAAATTATAAAGGACTTTTTAAGATGAAAATACTTATTTATTGTATGGAAAAGAATTGTCTAACTCTTAAGAATGTCATCAATATTTGGGCAGCTTGAAAGGAAACAGATGCCTTCTGGTTGAATTGAGCATGATGTGACCATCCTTAAAAATTAAATTGAGTAGGGGAGAGGTATAATGGAGCAATTATCTCATACAATGAGTGTAAGAATACAAGTGGAAGAAGTGTTACACTGGAGGCAGGAGAGGGTGGAGAGCTAGTAGAGACAGAATGTTATTATCATCAGAATTTGGTTGAAGAGGGACTAAGCTATACATCTAGAAGGGTATAAAAGTCTTCTTAACATATGAAGAAATAAGAGGGAAAGGGAATAGTTTGGTAAGGAAGGTGACTTTTAGAAGGGTACACAGATTAAGAAAAAAGGGAAAAGAATTAAGGGGGGAAAGGGAGGGATTTTTAGACAGGGTGTGGATTAGGGAGGCAGTGGTTAGAAGTAAATTACTTTTTTGATGAGGGATAGAATAAAAGGAGAGAGATAGAGAAAGATAAACAGTGACAAAAGATAGTATGGAGGCAAATGTACAACTAGTAATTATAACCTTGAATGTGAAGGGGATAAACTCACCTATAAAACATAAATAAGTACCTGAATGGATTAATAAACATAATCTGACAATATGTGGTTTACAAGAAACACATTTAAAAATCAGAGATAAACATAGAGTAAAAATAAATTACTGGAGTGGATTGACTATGAATCCACTGATACATAGGAAAAAATACCCAAAACAAAACAGGTAGCAGTTATTATTGCGTACAAAATTAAACCAAAATTAAATTAAATTAAAAGACATAAAAAGGAGAACTAATTATGACTAAAGATACCATAGATAATTAAGTAATATCAATAATAAACCTATATGCAACACATCGTATAGCATCCAAGTTTTTAAAAATTATTTATTTTTACTTTTCAACATTCACTTCCACAAGACTTTGAGTTTCAAACTTTCTCCTCATTTCTCTCCTCTACCCCCCTCAAGACATCATGTATTCTGATTACCCCTTCCATCAATCTGCCCTCTCTCTTTTCTCTTATCCCCTTTCCCTCTATTTTCCTGGAGGGCAAGAAATATTCCTATACCCCACTGCATGTACGTCTGATTTCTCAATTGCATGTGAAAACAATTTTTAATATTAGTTTTTAAAATTTTGAGTTCTGACTTCTTTCCCTTCCTCCCCACTCATTCCCAGTGAATAGGCATCAATTTGATATAGGTTATACATGTATAGTCATGCAAAACACTTCTGTAACAGTCATGCTGTGAAAGACTAACTGTATTTCCCTCCATCCTATTCTGCCCCCATTTATTCTATTCTCTCTTTGACCCTGCCATCCTGAAAAGTGTTTATTTCTAACTACCCCTTCTTCTATTTGCTCCACCTTCTATCACCCCTCTACCCTATACTTATCTCTTTCCTCCTTGATTTCACACCAAATTGAGTATGCATGTTATTCCCTCATTAAGCCAAATCTGATGAGAGTAAGGTTTACTTTTTGCCTCTCCCCTCCAATGAAAAAGCTTTTCCTTACCACTTTTATGTGAGAAATAGTTTACCCCATTCTATTTATCCCTTTCTCCTTCTCCCAATATATTCCTCTCTCACCCTATAATTTTATTTTTTTTAGATATCATCCCTTCACATTCAACTGACCCTGACTCCTCTTTCTCTCTCTCTCTCTCTCTCTCTCACTCTCACTCCACATATATATATATATATACACACACACATATATATGTATATATACACATATACACCTACACACACACACACACACACACACACACACACACACACACACACATATATATATATATATATATATATATATATATATATACATATACATATGTAATCCCTCCAACTGCCTTAATACTGAAAAAAGTCTTAGGAGTTACAAATATTATCTTTCCATGTAGGAATGTACACAGTTCAACCTCAGTAAGTCTCTTATGATTTCTTTCTTGTTTATCTTTTCATGTTTCTCTTGATTCTTTTGTTTGAAAGCCAAATTTTCTATTCATCTCTGGTCTTTTCATGCCTGGAAGTTCTCTATTTCATTGGATGACCATTTCTTTCTCTGAAGTATTATATTCAGTTTTGCTGGGTAGGGAATTCTTGGTTTTAATCCTAGTTTCTTAGACCTCTTCTTATATTCCAAGTCCTGCAATCCCTTATTCTAGAAGCTTCTAGATCTTATGTCAGCCTGATTGTGTTTCCACAAGACTAAAGTGTTATTTTTCTGGCAACTTTCAAAATTTTCACCTTAACCTGGGAGGTCTGGAATTTAGCTACAACATTCCTAGGAATTTTCCTTTTGGGATCTCTTTCAGGAGGCATTAAGTGGATTCTTTCAATATCTATTTCACCCTCTTGTTCTAGAATATCAGTTCAGTTTTCCTTGATAATTTCATGTCAAAGCTCTTTTTTTGATCATGGCTTTCAGGAAGTCCAGTATTTTTAAATTGTCTCTCCTGGGTCTATTTTCCAGTTTAGTTGTTTTTCCAATGAGATATTTCACACTCTCTGCTATTTTTAAATTTTTGTTTGACAAATTTTTGATTTTTTCAGAAAGTCATTAGCTTCCATCTACTCCATTCTAATCTTTAAGGAATTGTTTTCTTCACTGAGCATTTGGACCTCTTCTTCCATCTGGTTAACTTTGCTTTTTAAGGCATTCTTCTCCTCATTGGCTTTTTGGATCTCTTTTTACCATATGAGTTGGTGTATTTTTTAAGGTATTATTGTTTATAGCATTTTTTTGCATCCCATTTAGCAAGCAACTGACTTGGTTTTCATAATGTTTTCGCATCACTCTCATTTCTCTTCCCAATTTTTGCTCTACATTTCATGATTGATTTTTCAAAATCCCTTTTGAAGTCTTTCATGGCCTGAAACCAATTTATATTTTTCTTGGAGGCCTTAGATATGGGAGTTCTGACTTTGTTGTCTTCTTCTCTTTGTATATTTTTGTGTTCCTTGTCACCAAAGTAAGATTCTATACTCTGTTTCTTTTTCCAGTTTTTTCTTCATTTCTCCAGGCATTTACTTGACTTTTGAGCTCCTTGTCAAGGGACTTCTCTGACTTCAGTGGGGCTGGGGGGGGGTGCACTCTCTGCCACTTGAACACCCAAAATATGTTGGTCCGGAACTCTAGAAATAGCCACTGCCACTTCCCCTGCTGCTGCTATGTCTGTCAGGGGCTCCTAGACCCCCTCTGACATCCTGGTACTGGGGCCTGATCACTGTACTCTCTCACACAAGTCTGACCATTTTTTTTGACGTGGCCTTCCAATTTGTCCTCGGTGTTTTGGGTTTGTGACGTCCAGAAACTGCCACAGGTGCCATAGATTCAGTACCCCCTGAGACTTACTCAAGTCCTGTCTATGGTAATGAGGATCACAGAGGATTTGGTTCTGCTCCCAGCTTGGCATGACAGACACTTCCAAGATGTCTTGGGTTGGAGATTTGCTTCATACTGTCATTATGTGGGTTCTGCAGCTCCGGAATTTTTTAGAGCCATGTTTTACAGGTATTTGACTGTGCCTGGGAGGAGAGTTCTAGAAAGTCTCTGCTTATACTCTGCTATCTTGGCTCCACACTGCCCCCACCCCCAGGATCCAAGTTTTTAAAGGAAAAACTAAATGAATTTCAGGTGGAAATAGCAAATTATGATGATTTGGGACTTTGATCTTTCCTTGTCACAACCAGACCAGTTTAAGTAAAGAATAAATAAGAAGTAAAGGAAATGAACATAGTCTTTGATAAGCTAAACATGATAGATATCTTCAGAGTATCAAATTGGAATATCATTTTTTTTCTCAGCAGTATATTACCTATATATACATACATATACCTTTAAAAAATTGTCTGTATATTAGAGCATAAAAGCTTTACAGTTGAATATAGAAATGTAGAAATATTTAATGCATCCATTTCAAATGAAAATGTAACAAAAATTATATTGACTAAAAGGCAGTGGAAAATACACTAAAAATGAATTGAAAACGAAATAAATCATAGAAAAATATCATAGAATATATATGTCAACGAAAAAAATCATAGAAAATCACTCAATAATTTCATTAAAGAGAATGACAACAATGAGAAAATATGCTAAAAGTGATGTCATTTAGAAGAGAGAGAAAAAGCAACATATTGGGCATACAAGTAAAAAACTAGAAAAAGAGCAAATTTAAAGTCCTCAATTAGAAACCAAATTGATAATCCTGAAAAATCAAAGAGAAGATTAATAACATTGTAAGTAATAAAGCCATTGAACTGATAAATAAAAGTAGAAGCTGCTTTTATGGGGAGGACATAATAAAGTAGACAATCCATTTATTAATTTAATTTATAAAGGGAAGGAAGAAAACTAAATAACCATTATTAAAAAAGAAAGTGGCAGAGTGGCAAGAAAAGTCAATTTAGAATCAGGAGAACCTTTACAGATCCAAGATGGTGCAATGAGCAGTAAGTCTCCCTGACCTTCCCTAATTGACCTTGAAAAACTCAGAAAATACTATCCCATGAAATAACCTTGGAACAGTTTAACCAGATGAAAGATGGGGTGCCGCAGTCTTTTAGCTCATGAGACTAGTAGGATTGAAACAAATGTCCTTCTTGCTGTGCCAGAAGGGGACCAGGACAAGATGTGAGGTGTTCCAACTAGCCAAGAGCAAGCTCCACTTCAGCAGATCAGTGCAAGATTCTGAACCCTAGGGTGGTAGATTGGGAAGCGCCAATATCAGGTACCCCCACTCCACATTCCCTGAGTGCCTGTGCACAGCCAAGGGAACTGCAAGTGCCAGCATGGAAAACCATCACTTTTGCCTGTGAATTGGTGTCCAACAGTGGTTGAGCCTACTGATGCTATAGGTCAGCCCTGCATAAGGAGGCTACCTCCTGTAGTGCCAATGAGATAATCACAAAGCCTATGTCAGCTATGAATATATTGGCGCAATTTTGAATCGTGAAATACAGCAGTCTCCACATGGAAGACAGAACCAAAACATTTATTCATATACCAGAAAGCTGAATTCATCACAGCGAGAAAGAAATCTATACACAATAACAATGCAGGGGGCACCACCATCCCACAATCCTTCTGTTAGGCTTCCCACAAGCAACTGTCTTAAACAAATCACAAACTAATTCCCTTAAACAAAATTCCAAGCAAGTTCTCCCGTTCACACTAGTTGCTGCCTTTCCCACACTGATTGCTTTCTGATAAACTTTTCTTATCTCAATTTTAGCTCCACCCCTTCTTGTTCCACAATTCTTGTTCCACCCCTTCCTGTTCCATGTGATTAACTAATGTGACTCAGTCTTCTGTGAGACTTAAGCAGGTCACCCGGACCTATTAGTGGATGGAAAAGATCTTCTCATTAAGAAGCAAAATTACATTAACAATAAGCAAAAATTCATTATCAATATATCTCCAACATTCATTCCACCCCATAAACTTCAGTGTAACCCTGAGGAAATGCAGAAAAACCCTATCTGGCCTCTCCTTACACCAGTCACCACCACAAGCTCCAGTTTAGCACCAGGTAAACTACAGTTTCTTCAACCTCCTGTTGAGGTCAGCATGTGTCTGAGGGCCCAGCACACAAGTCATTAAGCAAGCCCCTGCCACTAGAACAAGAAACATGAGACAGTGCCCTGTATGCCCCAGAACCACAGGTCAACTTTAAAGCCCAGGTAAAAGGCAAACACTGAGCAAAAAGCAACATAGGACCATAAATTCTTACTATGGTTACAGGGAACATCAAAATACAAATTCAGAGGAGGACAGCATTGTCAATATACCCAAATCTGACATCTCAAAGGGGAATATGAGATGGTCTCAAGACCAAAAAGCCTTCTTGGAGGATCCCAAGAAGGATTTTAAAGTCAAATTAGAGAAGTAGAAGAAAATTCGAATGATTCCATTAAAATACAATTGGCAACATGGAAAAAAAAGTGCTCTGAAGAAGGCAACTCCTTGAAAAGTAAAATTGGCCAAATGAAAAGGAGACATAGAAGCTAACTGAAGAAAATAATTCGATAAAAATTAGAATTGGGCAAATAGAAGATAATGACTCAAGGAGGCATGAAGAATCAGTCCAGCAAAATCTAAAGAATGGAAAAAAATAAAAGAAAACATAAAATACTCATCAAAAAAAACAACTGACCTGGAAAATAGATACAGGAGACATAATTTAAGAATAATTGATCCGCCTGAAATCCATGATCAAAAAAAGAACCTGGACAGTATCTTTCAATAAATCATCAAGGAAAATGCCCAGATATCCTAGAAACAGAAGATAAAAGTAGTCATTGCAAGAATCCACTGATGGCGGAGTGAGAACAAGTACTCACGTAAGCTCGAAGACAGACACCATCAGATACCTCAAAAAAGAGAATCTGAACAAATTTTAGAGTCACAGAACACAATAGGAAACAACCCAGAACAGACTGCAAGTTTGAAGGAAAGTATCTATTGCAAGGGAGCGGAGGAGCACAGGGTGCACAGGCTGTACCAGCATGGCCCTCATACAGCAAAGCCAATCAGGAAGCCTTAGGTAGTCTGAAGCAGTAGCAACATGGTACATTCTCAAACACATCAGTCCAGGATGGGAGTCTAGTGGAAGTGAGCAAGAGAAAACCGCAGAACCCCAGGTAACTGCAGCAGCCATTCCTGAGCTATCAGCTTGCAGATTAAATATCTGTAAATCACATACTTGAACTTCAGGGAGCCAAGATGGAGGAATGATCGGTAAATGCTATCCTCTTCCCCTTGTTGACCTTGAAAAACTCAGAGAATATTTCCACTGGTAAAATCCTGTAACACTGGAATCAGCCAAAGGGGTAAACAGTTTCTTAGCCTGTGAGGATAGGAAAATTACAAAAAAGGGGGGGGATCCCTCCTGCTGTGGCTAAAGGGGAGCTGTGCAAGAAGGGAACTGTCCCAGACAGCCCCACCTCAAGAAATTGTGAGGAGATCCTGAACCCTGAGGGTCTGTAGCCTGTAAGCGATGGAACCAGGGCCACAGGCATGCCTCAGCACAGCCAGAGGAATAGGGAAGACACTAGCACAGATGGGATTCACAAACCCTTGAGCTTGCCTATATCCTAGCTCAGCAGAGGAGACATCTTGTGCCCAGACCACCCCTCCTCCACCCTTAACACAGGGTAACTGCAGAGAAACTCAGAAAGACTTAACCTGGCCTCTGCTTTGGCACACCAGCCAGCTCAGCAGCATTTTGACTTCTACCTGAAAGAACCAGAGGCCACAATACACAAAGCCTCAAGTTCTAAGAACGAGAAGCATGGGATAGAGCCCGCTGTACTCCAGAAGCATGGATTCACTTTTATTTATTTTATTTATTTTATTTTTAATATAAATTTATTTATTTAACTTTTTACATTCATTTTCACAAAATTTTGGGTTCCAGATTTTCTCTCTGTTTATCCCCTCCCACACTCCAATACACTGAGCATTCTAATTTTCCCTATAACCAATCTGCCATCTCTTCTATCATCCCTCCCTTCTCTTGTCCCCATCTTCTCTTTTGTCCTGTAGGGCCAGATGACTTTATATTGCCCATTAACTGAATTTCTTATTTCCTAGTAGCAAGAACAATACTAAACAGTTGGTCCTAAAACTTTGAGTTCCAAATTCTCCCCATACCTCCCTTCCCACCCATTCCCTTTGGGAAGGCAGGTGATTCAATATAGCCACATCTGTGTAGTTTTGCAAATGACTTCGATAATAGTTGTGTTGTGTAAGACTAGCTGTATTATAATGTCTTTCCATGTAGGAATGTAAATAGTTCACCTTTGGTAAGTCCCTTATGACTTCTCTTTGCTGTTTACTTTTTCATGCTTCTTATCATTCTTGTGTTTGAAAGTCAAATTTTCTTTTCAGCTCTGGTCTTTTCATCAAGAATGCTTGAAAGTCCTCTGTTTCATTGAAAGACCATATTTTCCCCTGAAGTATTCTACTCAGTTTTGCTGGGTAGGTGATTCTTCCTTTGACTTCTGGAATATCCTATTCCCTGCCCTTTGATCCCTTAATGTAGAAGCTGCTAGATCTTGTGTTATCCTGATTGTATTTCCACAATACTGGAATTGTTTTTTTCTAGCTGCTTGCAAGATTTTCTCCTTCACCTGGGAATTCTGTAATTTGTCCACAATGTTCCTAGGAGTTTCTCTTTTTGAATCTCTTTCAGGTAGTGATCAATGGATTCTTTCAATACTTATTTTTCCCTCTGGCTCTAGAATATCAGGGCAGTTTTCCTTGATAATTTCATGAAAGATGATGTCTAGGCTCTTTTTTTGATCATGGCTTTCAGGTAGTCCCATAATTTTTAAATTGTCTCTCCTCGATCTATTTTCCAGGTCTTTTGTTTTTCCAATGAGATATTTCACATTCTCTTCCATATTTTCATTCTTTTGGTTTTGTTTTGTGATTTCTTGGTTTCTCATAAAGTCATTAGCCTCCATCTGTTCCATTGTAATTTTGAGAAGTATTTTCTTCAGTGAGGTTTTGAACCTCTTTTTCCATTTGGCTAATTCTGCTTTTGAAAGCATTATTCTCTTCATTGGCTTTTTTGAACCTCTTTTGCCAATTGAGTGAGCCTATTTTTCAAGGTGTTATTCTCTTCAGCATTTTTTGGGGGTCTCCTTTATCAAGGTATTGACCCGTTTTTCATGCTTTTCTTGCGTCTCTCTCATTTCTCTTCCCAGCTTTTCCTCCACCTGTCTAACTTGATTTTCAAAATCCTTTTTGAGCTCTTCCATGGCCTGAGCCTATTGGATATCTATTTCGGATGTTTGGGATACAGAGTCCTTGACTTCTATGTCTTTCCCTGATGGTAGCATTCTTCTTCCTCATCAGAAATGAAAAGAGGAAATATCTATTCACCAAGAAAGTAGCCTTATATTGTCTTATTTTTCTTCCCTTTTCTGAGCATTTTCCCAGCCAGTTACTTGACTTCTGAGATTTCTCTCCACCCCCGCCTAGATCTGCCCAGCTAGTGCTTGGGATCTGAGGTTCAAATGCTGCTCCCCAGCCTCAGGACTTTCAGCAGCGGGCATGGCTGCTATTCAGTGTGAGCCTAAGTTCTGTTGCTCAGGTGGGGGCAGGGCCACCTCCCAGGCTCAGTTCCCTCAGGGGGTTTATGCAGAGACCTTCAGTAATGAGTCTGAGGTCCTTTCTGCTCTGGGAGAGTAGCTGCTTCTGCCTCTGCCGATGCTTCCCAAGGGGGCCCGAGCCATGGAGACACCCTGCTCCCCTTTCAGCCAGCCCCCAAATCTCTCTCACTGACCTGTAGTGCCTGTGGGTGGAGGGACCTTCGTGGCTGCCGGAGGTTCCATCCCTGAAGCCTGCTCGGATCTGCTCCTCTTGGGGCCACGCAGCCAGGGCAGGGCAGGGCTGGGCTCTGCTCTCTGGTGCATGACGGACCTTTGGGGTCGGTTTTTCAGGGCTCTCTGGAATGGAAATCTCCTCCACTGCGTTGCTGCATGGCTTGCACTGCTCCAGAATTTGTGGGGAGTTCTTTTTACACAAAATTAATGGGCTGTGGGTTCGGAGCTAACATATGTGAGTCTTTCTACTCCACCATCTTGGCTCCTCCCCGCTGGATTCACTTTTAAAAAACAGAAAAGGATTATTATCAGCAGCAAGAAGTAACCCAGAAAGCAAAAGACCATAGAATCTTTCTTAAATCATGTTTTTAACATGACTTCATTTACTTTATACCTGTTCCCTCTATGTATATTCCTTTTATATATTATAATAAATGCACAATTTTTTTTCGAATTGAAAAGTTGTATCACATTAAATTTCTTTAGTCACAATGTTGGTGGTAAAATTCATATGTTTGGGGGCGGGGAGTAGAGGGAACGTTCAGAAAAATTATAATTGCAACACATGGTTTGCATGGAAAGACTTTTAAGATATGTGGATGTTTAATTCTCAGTCCAACAGAGCCCAAGCTCTGAGGTAGGTCTTCTTAATGTTTTCTTGGGACTTCAGGCTTTGCTATTCATCAAATTCACTAGAGCAGTGGCCACTTGTTCACTACTGAGGTTGTTCAATGAGACATTCTTCTCCTGGGCAAAAGCATAGCAGACCCACAGCTTGGACTGCACCTGGGAGCACTCCCGGATCAGGATGCAGAAGTCGGGATTCGCCTTCTTCAGCTCCACGTAGTGTTTCTCAATGAATTCCCTCACTCCTTGGCTGCTGGCCGAGTGTTGCCACAAGTGGATGCGGATCTCTCTCAGGTTCTTTCCCACCTTGAACCCAACTCCGCAGGCTGCAGCTGCTGCTGCTGCCATCTTTTCCAAAGACTGCCTAGATGCACAATTTTCAAGATTAACAGGTACAATCTTCCCTTATAGAGAGGTAAACAGTTTGCCCAAATTCAGTAACAAGTTTCTTCCCCTCCCCCCACCCCCGTTTACCTTTTTTATGCTTCTCTTGAGACCTGCATTTCAAGACTGAATTGTCTATCAAGTTCTGGTGTTTTTGTCAGAAAGATCTGGAAATCCTTTACCTCGTTGAATGGCAGTCTTTTTGCCTGAAATGTTTTGCTGAACTTTGCGGGGTAGTTGATCCTTGGTTGTAGTCCCAGCTCCTTTTACCTAATGGAACATTGGATTCCAATTCCTTTGATCTTTTAATGTAGAAGCTGCAAGGTTCTGTGTGATCCTGACTTTTGCTCCTCGATATCTGAATGGTTTCTCTCTGGCGCCTGTAGTATTTTCTCCTTTACTTGATATTGCTGGAATTTGGCAACGATATTTCTTGGGGTTTTGAGTTTGGGATCCCTTTCAGGAGGTGAACGGTGAATTCTTTTGATGAATATTTTACCCTCTGGATCTAGCACTTCTGGGCAGTTTCCTTGATGATTTACTGGAAGATATTATCTAGGCTCTTTTTTTCCTCATGCCAATAATTCTTAAATTTTCTCTCCTGGATCTATTTTCCAGGTCAGTTTTTTCCTTTCCTTTCCTTTCCTTTCCTTTCCTTTCCTTTCCTTTCCTTTCCTTTCCTTTCCTTTCCTTTCCTTTCCTTTCCTTTCCTTTCCTTTCCTTTCCTTTCTCTTTCCTTTCCTTTTCCTTTCCTTTCCTTTCTCCTTTCCTTTCCTTTTCCTTTCCTTTCCTTTCCTTTCCTTTCCTTTCCTTTCCTTTCCTTTCCTTTTTTCTTTTTTTCACTTTTTAAATTTTTTTTAATGTTTTACACTCACTTCCTTAAAATTAAAATTCTATCCCCTCCACCCCACACCTTCCCATCACTACCCCCCTCCCTCCCTACAACATACAATTCTGTGTAGGTTCTACATATACTTCCTACATATACTACATATATATACATATACTACATATACTACATATATATATATATATGTATATTATATATATATATATATACATATATATATTATATATACTATAGTCATGCAATGTAGTCGCACTAAAATAAATGGAAGAAATCCTATAACAAATCAAAACATAATACACTAAATCCCCCCCCCCCACACACACACAAACATGATATGCTGCATTCTGCAGATGACTTCCATATTTCTTTCTCTGAGTGTGGAAGACATTTTGCCTTAGAAAACCACCACTGGGATTTTTTTTTTCAGTAAGTTCTTGTGTTATTACGAAGTTCCAAGTCTACCAGAAAAAACTCTCGCACACTGTGGTCGTTGCTGTGCACAAAGTTCTCCTGGTTCTGCTCCTTTCACTCAGCTTCAGATCATGTAAGTCCTTCCAGGCCTCCCTGAAGTCTTCTTGTTCATCATTTCTTATGGCAAAATAGTACTCCCTTACATTCACATACCATAATTTATTAAGCCATTTCCCAATTGATGGGCATCCCCTTGATTTCCAGTTCTTGGCTGCCACAAGAGTGCTGCTATAAATATTTTTGTACATGTGGGACCATTTCCTATTTTTATAATCTCTTGCAATATTGCTGGGTCAAAGGGTATGCACATTTTTGTAGCCCTTTGGCCATAGTTCCAATTTTTGTATCTATATTCATTAGAGAAATTGGTCTATAATTTTCTTTTTATGTTTTGTCTCTTCCTGGTTTGGGTATCAGAAAAATATTTGAATCATAGAAAGAATTTGGGAGGACTCCTTCTTCCCCAATTTTCAAAAATAGTCTATATAGTATTGGTAGTAACTGTTCTTTAAAAGTTTGATAGAATTCATTTGTGAATCCATCTGGTCCTGGAGATTTTTTCCGAGGCAGTTCATTGATGGCTTGTTCAATTTCTTTTTCTGAGAAGGGGTTAAGTATTCAACTTCCTCTTCTGTTAATCTGGACAATTTGTATTTTTAAAATATTCATCCATCTCGTTTAGATTATCGAATTTGTGGGCATAACGTTGGGCAAAGTAATTTCTAATTATTATTTGAATTTCCTCCTCATTGGAGGTGAGTTCACCCCTTTTATTTTTAATATTAGTAATTTGGTTTTCTTCTTTTTTTTAAATTAAATTGACCAAAGGCTCATCAATTTTATTAGTTTTTTCATAAAGCCAAGTAGTGGTTTTATTTATTAATTCAATAATTTTCTTTTCAATTTTATTAATCCCTCCTTTGGTTTTCATTATTTCTAATTTGGTATTTACTTGGGGATTTTCAATTTGTTCTTTCTCTAGCTTTTTCAGCTGCATGCCCTATTCATGGATCTCCTCTTTCTCTGTTTTATTTTTGTAGGCATTCAAAGATATAAAACTTCCCCTAAGAACTGCTTTTGCAGTATCCCATAAGATTTGGTATGTTGTCTCATTATTGTCATTCTCTTGAATGAAGTTGTTGATTGTTTCTGTGATTTCTTCTTTAACCCACTCCTTCTTTAGGATTAAATTATTTAGTTTCCAATTGATTTTTGGTTTTTCTTTCCACATCCTGTTATTACATATAATTTTTATTCCATTCTGATCTGAGAAAGATACATTGATTATCTCTGCCTTTCTGCACTGGGTTTTGAGGTTTTTATGTCCTAGCACATGGTCAATTTTTGTTAATGTCCCATGTACCCCTGAGGAAAAGTATATTCCTTTCTATTCCCATTCAATTTTCTCCAAAGATCTGTCATATCTACCTTATTCAGAGTTTTTTTACCTCCTTACCCTCTTTCTTGTTTATTTTGAGGTTAGATTTATCAAGTGCAGAGAGGGGGAGGTTGAAGTCCCCCACTAGTATAGTTTTGCTGTCAATTTCTTCCTTCAACTCCCCCAACCTCTCCTCTAAGAATCTGGCTTCTATACCACTTGAAGCATACATGTTTGGTAATGATATTGCTTCGTTGTCTATGGTGCCTTTTAGCAGGATATTGTTTCCATCCTTATCCCTTTTGATTAGATTTATTTCTGCTTTTGCTTTGTCTGAAATTAGGATTGCTACTCCTGCCTTTCTTACATCAGCTGAAGCTCCACCCTTTGACCTTTATCCTATGTATATCCCTGAATTTCAAATGTCTTTCTTGTAAGCAGCATATTGTTGGATTATGGCTTTTAATACATTCTGCTATCCATCTCTTTTTTATGGGAGAATTCATTCCATTCACATTCACAGTTATGATTACAATCTGTGTATTTCCCTCCATCTTCTTTCCCACCATTTGTGCTTTTAGCTCTCCCATCTACCATCCTCTCCTCAATAGTATTCACTTTTCACCACCTCCTCCTGCAGCCTTCCCCTCCTTCTTTTAGCCCCCCTCCCTCTTACTCCCCTTTACTCTTATTGCTTTTTCCCTCCCTTTTAGCCTCCCTCCCCTTTCTTCCCCCTTCCCCTCCTACTGCCTATAGAGCTAGTTAAGATTATTTAGTTGAGTTTATTGTTCCCTCCTTTAAACAAGTCGGATGAGAGTATCTCTCAAACAATGCTCATCTCCCTCCCCTTTTGCCCTCTACTATAATTTTGTACTTCTTTCTGTGATGTAATTTGCCATTTTCTGCTTTCTCCTTTTCACATCTCCTATTGCAATCCCTGGTCATACTTAAATCATATTTTTAGCATGACATCATTTACTTTATACTTTTTTCCCTCTGTGTATATCCCTTTTATATTTCATAACAGCCACACAATTCTCCAGATTAACTGGTATCCTCTTCCCTTATAGGAGGTAAACAATTTGCCCTAATTGAGTAATACATTTCTGTTTGTTTTTTCTTTTGTTTTCCCACCTGTTTACCTTTTTATGATTCTCTTGAGACCTGAATTTGAAGATCAAATTGTCTATTGAGTTCTGGCATTTTGGTCAGGAAGCTCTGGAAATCCCTTACTTCGTTGAATGACTTTCTCCTTGCCTGAAATATTATGCTGAACTTTGCTGGGTAGTTGATCCTTGGTTGTAGTCTCAACTCATTTGCCTTTTGGAATATCGGGTTCCAATTCCTTCGATCTTTTAATGTAGAAGCTGCAAGGTCCTATGTGATCCTGACTGTATCTCCTTGACATTTGAATTGTTTCTTTCTGGCTGCTTGTAGCATTTTCTCCTTCACTTGATAGCTCTGGAGTTTGGCATCGATATTTCTTAGGGTTTTGAGTTTGGGATCCCTTTCAGGAGGGGAACGTTGGATTCTTTTGATAACTATTTTGCCCTCTGAATCTAGCATTTCTGGGCAGCTTTGTTTGATGATTTCCTGGAAGATATTGTCCAGACTCTTTTCCTGTCATGGGTTTCTGGCAGGCCAGTATTTCTTAAATGTTCTCTTCTGGATCTATTTTCCAGGTCAATTGTTTTTCCCATTCGGTATTTTACATTTTCTTCTATCATTTCATTCTTTAGATTTTGTTTGATTGATTCTTACTGCCTCACTGAGTCATTAGTTTCCACTTGCCCAATTCTAATCTTTATCAAATTGTTTTCTTCCGTTAACTTTTGCATCTCCTTTTCCATCTGCCCAATTTTTACTTTTAAGGAACTATTTTCTCCAGTTAATTTTTGTACTTCCTTTTCCTTTTGACCTTTTAGGAAGTTATTTTCTCCAGTTAATTTTTGAACTTCCTTTTCCATTTGTTTAATTTTCCTTTTCAAAGAAATGTTCTCATCAGTGAATTCTTTTTTCATAATTTTAAAATCATTGGCTAGTTTTTCTTCTATTTCCTTGTTCACCTATTCCAGGAGAGCTGCTTGTGCATGCAAGAAGTTTGTACTCCCTTCTGAAGTTTCAGATGGAAGTACAGTCTCAGCTCTGACCTCTTGGGTGTTTGTGTTTTGGTTCTTATCCCCATAGAAAGATTCTGTAATTCTTTTGCCCCTCTGCTTTTTCTTGTTAATGATATTGATAGAATGTTATGACTTCTGGTTCTTTCAGTCAGAAGCTGAAGAACTTTTTGCTGAGCTCATGTGTGAAAAAGCTGAAAGCAGGTTTTTGTTTTGTGTTTCCTGATCAGCCCTGGATTTACCTTGTTAAGTGTGTGTGTGTGTGTGGGGGGAGATCTGATCGCAGGAGATCTCAGCTGAACCGAGGCAGAGGCAAGCTCAGGGTATGGTGATCCCAGCTTCCCCATTGTCTTTCTGATTCCCCTGGAGTGCTGAGGCATGCCTAGATGCTATGAATGCTCCCACTCTTCCTGGGGCTCCTCTCCTGGTGCTGAGGCTTGCCTGGGTCCTAGTGCAATTTTTCTCTGCCCTGAGTCCTCTGTACCTCAGGTTTGCCTCTGCCACAATACGAGGAATCCCCCTTAACTATTTTCCTAGCCTCAGGTGTTTTGAGACTATTGGCCCCTTTGCTGTTCCTGTTGATCTAGGATTTTTCTGGGGAAATATTTTACGGTTCTTTCATGGTCATCAAGTGGGGAGGAGAGAGAATTTACTGATCACTCCGCCATCCTGGATTCCGGAAGTTTAAGTAGATGGCTTACCGGCCTCTCACTGGCTCGGTTAGACTTGTCTCCCACCCTCAGAGCCACTCTCCTGGTTCTGCACACCACTCTCAGGTTTCTCGGGTCCCTTACACTCTGCTGTGCTGGCTGGCTGTGCTGTGCACTGGGAGTTCACTCCCATGGAACAGATCCTTCCCGTGATCCTTCCCGTGGACCTTCCAGTCCAACCTGGGCTCCGAATCCGTCACAGTCTGTCTCACACTGGATTCCACACCTCTAAAATTTGGTCAGATTCTCCTTTCAGAGGTATCCTAAGGAGTTTGTTACAGAGCTTAGGTGAGTCGTTGCTCTCACTCCACCATCTTGGCTCCGCCCCTCAGTTGTTTTTTCAATTAGATATTTTATGTTTTTTTCTATCTTTTTATTCTTTAGATTATGTTTGACTGATTCTTGCTGTCTCATTGTGTCATTAGTTTTTACTTGCCCAATTCTAAACTTTATCAGATTGTTTTCTTCAGTTAACTTTTGCATCTCCTTTTCCTTCTGCCCAATTTTTCCTTTTAAGGAGTTATTTTCTTCAGTTAATTTTTGAATTTCCTTTTCCATCTGTTCAATTTTCCTTTTCAAAGAGATGTTCTCATCAGTGAATTCTTTTTTTACAATTTTAAAATCATTGTCCAGTTTTTCTTCTATTTCCTTCTTCAGCTGTGCCAGGAGAGCTGCTTGTGCATGCAAGCAGTTCATAGTCCCTTCTGAAGTTTCAGATGGGGTTACAGTCTCAGTACTGACCTCTTTGGTATTTGTGTTTTGGTCGTTATCCCCATAGAAAGATTCTATGGTTTTTTCACCCCTCTTTTGCTTTTTCTTGTTCATGATGTTGATTGTTTGTTGTGGCTTCTAGTCCTTTCAGTTAGAAGCTGCAGAAATTGATTTTGAGCCGACTCATGTGTAAAAGCTAAGAGTAGGTTTTTGTTTTGTGTTTCCCCAATCAGCCCTGTGGTTAGCTTGTTAAGTGTGGAGAAGGAGTGGTCCAGTCACAGGGAGATCTCCTCAGCTGAATTGAGGCAAAGGCAAGCTCAGGGGATGGTGATCTCAGCTTCCCTCTTGTCTTCTCATTTCCCCTGGAGTGCTGAGGCATGCCTAGATGCTAGTCTGAGTTCCCACCCCTCCTGGGGCTCCTCTCCTGGTGCTGAGGCTTGCCTGGGTCCTAGTGCAGGTTTTCTCTACCCTGGGTCCTCTGCCCTTCCAGTTTCTTTCTGCCACAGTAGGAGGAATCCCCCTTAGCTATTTTCCTAGCCTCAGGTGTTATGAGACTATTTGCCTTCTCTGCTGTTTTCTCTGATCCAGGATTTTCTGGGGAAATATTTTATGGTTCTTTCAGGTCATCAAGGGAGGAGGCAAGAGGATTTACTGATCACTCCGCCATCCTGGTTCTATATCCAAAGGGAATAATAGTTATTGAAAGAATCCACTCTTCCACTGAAAGGGATCCCAAACTGAAAACACCAAGGAATGGTCTTGCTAAATTATAGAACTATCAAGTGAAGGAGAAAATACTGCAGGCAGCCAGAAAGAAACAATTCAAATATTGAGGAGCTATAGTCAGGATCATGTAGGACCTTTCAGATTTTACATTGAAAGATTGGAGGGATTGGAATATGATGTTCCAAAAGGTAAAGAAGCTTGGGCTACAACCAAGGATCAATTACTCAGCAAATCTGGGCATACCGTTTCAGGGAAGGAGATAAACAGGATGGTGGAGTGATCAATAAATCCTCTTCCTTCCTCCCTTGATGGCCTTGAAAGAACCGTAAAATATTTCCCCAGAAAAACCCCCTCCCAGGTGTTCAAGTAGGTGACTTACTGACGTTTAATCTGTGGATTGAAAGTCTCAGGAGCTCCTGTGCTGATATCTGGCATTCAGCAGCTCTCACTGGCTCAGGTCTCTTGGTCTCCTGCACTCGGTTGCCCCATAGAATCTTTCTATGAGGACAAGGACCAAAGCATGAATATCAAAGAGGTCAGCATTGCAACTGTACTCCTATCTGAAATTTCAGAAGGGAATATGAACTGGTCTCAAGTTCAAGGAACATTCTTGAAGAGCCCAAGACGGTTTTTAAAAGCAAAGTAGGGGGGCAGAAGAAATACTGGCCAATGATTTCAAAAATATGAAAAAGGAAATCATGGAAAAATTTAAAAGGAAAATTGGAGAAATGGAAAAGGAAGTACAAAACGAATTTAGAGAAAATAACTCCTTAAAAGGAACAATTGGACAGCTGAAAAAGGAGATGCAAAAGTTAACTGAAGAATACAATCTAATAAAAATTCATATTGGACTAATAGAAACTAATGAATTTAATATATCAAGAATCAGTCAACCAGAATCTAAAGAATGAAAAATTTGGAAGAAAATATGAAATATCTCATTGGAAAAATAACTGACCTGAAAAATAGATCCAGGAGAGAAAATATAAGAACTATTGCTCTCCCAGAAAGTTATGATGAAAAAATGAACCTGGACAATATCTTCCAAGAAATCATCAATGAAAACTGCCCAGAGGTTCTATATCCAGAGGGAATAATAGTTGTTGAAAGAATCCATTCTTCATCCACTGAAAGGGATCCCAAACTGAAAACACCAAGGAATGGTCTTGCTAAATTACAGAACTATCAAATGATGGAGAAAATACTGCAGGCAGCCAGAAAGAAACAATTCAGATATTGAGGAGATATAGTCAGGATCACATAGGACCTTTCAGATTTTACATTGAAAGATTGGAGGGATTGGAATATGATGTTCCACAAGGTAAAGAAGCTTGGACTACAACCAAGGATCAATTACCCAGCAAACCTGGGCATACTATTTCAGGGAAGGAGATGAACATTCAATGAAATAAGGGATTTCCAAAACTTCCAGATGAAAAGACCAGAGCTCAATAGAAAATCTGATGTCCAAACACAAGTCTGAATGCAGGGATAAAAAAGTAAACAGAAAAAAACTTGTCATTTCATATATGCAAACTGCTTACATGACTACAAGGGGTGATACTTGTTAATCTTGAGAATTGTATATTTATTATGATGTTTAATGGGAATATACATAGATAGAGGGAGTGGGAACAAATTAAATGATGTGATGGCAAAAATGTTATTCAAAGGTCCGAAGCAATAATAACAGGAGATGTCAAAAGGAGGAGGCAGAAAAAGGTAAATTACATCACAGGAAGAGGCACAAAAACAGGAGACAGAAAGAGGGGAGGGAGATGTGCATTGTTTGAGATTTACTCTCATCTGATTTGGTTAAAGGAAGGAGCAACAAAAGTTAAGTACAGACATCTAATTATCTCTATAGGCAGGAGGAAGGGAAAGGGGAAAGAAAAGGGAGAGGAGGTTAAAATGGAGGGAAACAATAATAAGGGAAAAGGGGAATAAAATGAGGGAGACTGAAAGAAGGGAGGGAAGTCTTAGGGAAGCAGTGGCCAAAAAATTAAAACTCTAATGTGCAGGGGAAGGGAGAAGGGAGAACTAAAACTATAAACAAGGGGAAAGAGTCTGGAGGGAAAGACACAGAGAGTAATTCTAACCATGAATGTTAATGGGATGAAGTCTCCCATAATATGGAGAGAGATAGCAGAATGGATTGAAAACCACAATGCAACAATATGTTGTTTACAAGAAACACATTTGAAAGGGGGGGATACACAGTGTAAAGGTAGAAGATTGGAGCAGAATATATTGTGCTTCAGCTAATGTAAAAAAAAGCTGGGGTAGCAATCCTCATCTCAGACAAAGTAAAAGTAGAAATAGATCCAATCGAAAGAGATAAGAAAGGAAACTTCATCCTGCTAAAAGTTACCATAGAAAACGAAGCAATGTTATTACTAAACCTATATACTCCAAGTGGTATAGCATCCAAATTTTTAGAGTAGAAGTTAAGGGAGTTACAGGAAGAAATAGACAGTAAAACTATATTAGTGGGGAGATCTTTCTGTACTTGATAGTTCTAACCTCAAAATAAACAAGAGAGAAGTTAATGAGGTGAATGAAACTCTGGATAAGGTAGATATGATAGACCTCTGGAGAAAACTGAATGAGTATGGAAAGGAATATACCTTCTTCTCCTGGATGCACCTGCAAAAATTGACCATGTACTAGGGCCAAAAAATCTCACATTCCAGTACAGAAATGCATTGATAGTCAATGTACCCTTCTTAGATCATAATGCAGTAAAAATATATGTAATCAAAGGCCATGGGAAAATAAACCGAAAATTCATTGGAAACTAAATAATCCAAATTCTCTTACAAATTCGAAATTGAAACTTTGGCAAATTGTCATGTTTAGGAAATTCACATCAGAACTCAATTTTTACATTTTGCAGTTATTCACTATTCATTTCCCTCATCACGAGGATGAGCTTTCACTAAGGAATTAATAACAGGCTCCAGTACATTCCTACATACAAAATGTAATCATTTTAAACACAGTACATATCACATCATAAAACAATTCCAACTTCCGGTTATGTGATGCTTCTTTTAACACATTTACAAGATAGACCACAAACCATTCTTCTAACATTATGCAACTGAAACAAAGATACTATGTTGTTGAATTTACCCGATTAATCTTTGTAACATGTAAAGACCTTGTTCCAAGTTCATGCATTAGCTTAGGGCTAATCAGGGAACTCCTAGACAGAGTTATTACCAACAAAGAGTTTGCAACGCCGAACTGCACTCCGTCAGCAAAAGATCGACAAGGAGTACAAGTTCCCAGGGTGGCCTGATCCTTGCCCAGTGTACTGGCTTACCGGGTCAGCTGGCAATTTTGTTCCCCAATTCCTCTGAACTACCTGAATGTGATTCAGGGCCGCTTGCGTGGAGTAGATTTAACTTACAGAGACCGTAAAAAAACAAAACAAAACAAAACATTACTGTCTCTGTTTTATCTCCCCGCCTCAAGTCAGTGAGTCAGGCTCCACGTTGGGGGCCAAATTGTTAGAGACACACTTGACACACAAAAGGATATCAAGGACAATTTGAGTTCAGAGGAGAGAGGGTCTTCCTCGTTCATTCCCTTGAATGAACGGGTTGTTTCCAGTAAGGCTACAGGAAGACTACTTATTCATGTCAATGGTAGCTAGGTCACAATGCTGATCACCCAAAATTGTGGACGCAAAACTTCCTTCTTTCCCACATGGCATGTTAATAGACATACATTTGGAAAAAAAAAATCTTTTTCACATTGGGAGAAAATAGTGCTGCATAGTTGCTACTATAATTCCCAGGTTTCACACAGTTATGTGTCAGAGCTGTTCTCTGTCCATAGAGAAGTCCATGTGAATATTTATTCTGCTAAACCTGTTAAGAAATCTCTTCTTATATACAAAATATTTGAAAAAGAAATTTTTGTTTTCAACTTTTTTTATATCTTTATATAGTCTTATCATTGGGAACATGTCTTGATATATTATAAAATTCAAGTTTGATTATATCAAGAACTACTCTTTGAAAGCCTTCATTTTGATTGCTTTACAAGTTCATCTTTAATCATACTGTAAATCCCAAATGTGCATATCTGAGACAGATGATGCAGCTCTGAAATATGAAGGAAGGTTAATTGAAATGACTTGAAACTATATGTGTAGAAATGAAGTCTCTTTAGAGCTATGGATGGTTTGAATGAGAGGAAATTTTTTTTAATAATTTTGTAAGTTATGAATTTTTTTGGAATTATGCAAAGGAGTGTTATTGACTTGTATTTTGGCATATCAAGAATCTTCAACCATGTACTTAAACAACTATGTACAAACATGTATGATAAACCAGACGAACAGGAAATTATCAATTGTTTGACAAGCAATTAAAATGTTTTTTAACTAAGGTATTTTCTAGGTTTTTGTGTAATTTACATTTATTTAACTCATTGAAACTATTCTAGTTGGTATAAATGTCATTTTTGTGAGTCCCTTCCTTGGTTTTTCTGCTTGAGATCTCAACTTTAACCTCATTTTCCTCTTCAGACCTTTGTGTATCAGCCCTTTTCTTGTATTCTTGGTCACTAACCCCTGTTTTCTTTCCCGATATTCTTCACCCCTCATTTCACTGATAAGCAAATTACCACAGGGTCAAAGATTTTAGCTTTCTCAGTTTAGGAAAGTGGAGGTTGCTTCTCTACTCCCCTTTTCCTTAGGCATAGAAACTTTCCCCATCTAACTGTTGGTATTGCTTATGTCTTCCTTCATCTCTAGGTTCTTTCTCTTTTGATGATTGAGCAGCATCAGTGTCTTTGTGCCTTGTGTGGCAAATGGGATGGGTTTCAGGCCAGGTCACTTCCTAGGAAGGACTGGGCAAAGACCTGCACAACTAGACTCTAAAGCACAAGCCTGCAAGGTCCCTTATGCCAACTGCACACAGTTATGTGGAGTACATAGGGGAAATAATGCTTAGAAGGAATTCAAAGTATTTAATTACTCTGATGTGATTTCTTAATTTTTTTTAACCTATTGGCAATGTAGATGTCAGCAAATTTGGTGGTGACAAAGGAGTGAAAATGAAGTATATGCCCATCAAGTAGGGAATAGCAATATGAATTGTGGTTCATGGATATCACTGTGCTAGGAGAAATGGAGAACATAATGAATTCAAAAAATCATGGAAAGACCTATGAAATGAGACAAAAAGAAGTGATAATATTTATGAAAATAATCTATAGAATTTCTAAAGAAATATAAATAGGAAGAACAATTTCAAAATAATTGAAAATGAAACTTTCAAGATTATCAACAGGAGATAGGGGAAAACAACTCCTTGCATTTCTTTGCAGAGATGACAGAGCCCAGATTGCAGAATCCTACACAAAAGTTCATTTTTTAAAATCATATGATTGATTTTGCTGAAATGTTTTCTTTTTTTATTTCCTACAAATATCTTTTTTAGGGGATGACTTTCTGGAAATGTGGGGAAAACTAAGGCAGTAGAAAAACAAATTGCTATATTGAAAAAGTGTGGATGAGACTTACATAATACAAGGCAGACCACAACAGGATTAAAATTTTTTAAATTGAAATTGAAGGTGTGACTAAAACATTACTGCTATATCATTTACTTATTTATTTATAAGCTATTCTTATTTGTTTAAATCAATTACATTTATGATACCTTTTATGTACTCATTGCCCTATAGTATAGTATAGCTACTTTTTCCCTGTCATTTTTCCTAATTCCATCTTCCTATTCATAGTACAAGCCAAAGAGCCCTCAGCTACCTTTACCATTTCAGTTAGTTCAAAAGCCCAACCCCCATCCCACATAAATATATTTAATCCCTAGGGGAAACTGCTACATCCCCCTACCCCCATCCCCAAGCATAGCACTGAGGAGTTGGAGTATGTCTTACTAATATTTTAATTCTCAGGACCAGTTAATATCATTAACTAGCCAGACTTAATTAGCTGTTGGGAGCAGATAGTAACTATATTGGCATAGTTGATGCATTTGGTAAAAAACATCCCCAACCTCAACCCCCGTTCCCATCTGTTAAACACTTGCCCATCAGTACATGTAGAATCCAGAGAAAAGTGGACACCATCTCAAAGCATACGTGTCAAAGGAGATAACTAATAGCTCCTAGAAGCCCCTTTGTTGAGTACTCATATAGTTCATCTTACTGCTACATTTTTTATGTTACTGAGGCTATAAGTGGCACTCAACAGGTATCCCCTCAAGAATGAGAACAAGTGGTGATCATAGAAGTGCATGGAAAACATCTTTAAGGCTCAATGTATGAAGATATGAAAGATAAAGAGAGTTAGAATCAAATATTTTCTTAACATGACTATACTGTCCATAGATAAATTCTTATTAGTTAAAATAAGAGGGGTCCAGTAAAGAGAATAAATGTAAGTTGATTGTTCCTTAAAGTTTGTAGGAAAGACATAATAAGACTTTTAATGTGCAGTAAAATTGAAGATTTTTATGTTTTTCTAAAATTATTTTAATGTAAACAGTCCCTGAATGTTAGATTAAAATGAAACATTTAATCTCTTTTAATTCTTTATATTTTTATCTTTTATTCTTCTATTTATTTTGATTCATCATGGCTTTCATTGCTTTATAATATTTGGAATCTAACATCATTTCAACCCTTCAAGAAAAGAATCTTCCTAAGGAAAAAAAATATGCAAAAGTCATACTCTCACAGATAAAATATATGATTCATTTTTACTTCTTTGTAAAAAATTAATTTGTCCTAGGTTTATACTCTGTTATGTATTTTTTTTATCATCAAGACTGTATCTACATTTGTTTTTGAGGAATTTGATGTGATGGCATAGCAAACATTGATCTTAAAAATAATAAATTTATATTTCAATTTAAAAGCTTGACCAATGGGACTTGTCTAATAATATTAGATTCAGAAAATCTCAATTCATGTTCTGTCTCTTATATTGAAATCTTGTGACTTTGGAGAAGTCATTTCATGTCACTTTCCTTATTCATAAAATGAGAAATTTGGAAAAGTAGAGGGGGCAAATACTTATTAAGTACCTCCACTTTTGTCTTTAATTAATACTGAGAGGTTGGTTATATTATTATTCCCAATTTATATATCTTCAGTTGAAGAAACTCAAGCAGTCAAAGGTCAAGTGACTTTCCAAAAATCACACAGTTATTGTCTAAGGCAGGATTTGAACTCAGGTCTTCCTGATAGGTCAGTATTCTGTCCATTTTGCCACTAGTTTTTCTAGCTAGAAAAAGTGATCTCATGGGTCCCTTCCAGCTCTATCAATCTGAAATTTTCTGATTTCCTTGTTGCCATTACAGCTGTAAGATTAGTAGTATTGGTAATATGCCATTTCCTGCATTTTGTATGCTGATTGTGTGGAAAGGGCAACAAGATGGCACAGTGGGTAGTGTGCCAGGCTTGGAGTCAGGAAGACCTAGGTTTAAATCTGATCACAGACACACTAGTTGTGTATCCCTGGGTAAGTCATTTAATGCTGTTTGCCTCAATTTTCTGATTCATATAATGAACTGCAGAAGGAAACGGCAAATCACTCCAGTATCTCTGCCAAGAAAATTTCGGATGGGGATTGAGAGTTTTATATTCTAATCTCAGCTGTGTTGAAATTTGCTCTAGAGCTATGGGGTCTACATAATGTTGTCCAAAGCCCAACCTCAGTTAATGCAAATGTAATTAGTATAACTGACATCCATACCCTCCTTATATATAGATCCAAGAAACTAAAATGTACCTTTTTTTCCCCTTTCTCACACTATTAGGAAGTATTATTCAGTATTTCACAAGTATGCTAGAATAATGCTTTTTAAATAATTTATCATCACATCAGGAATTTAATTTTGTTTGCAATATAATAGAACTTTTGCAAGTCATAATTACCTTTGTTGTTCTTATTCCTAGATTTGGATGATCCAGTAGTAACTGTTCATCAAAGCATAGGTGAAGCTAAAGAACAATTTTACTATGAGAGGACAGTGTTCCTTCGATGTGTTGCCAATTCCAATCCACCTGTTCGGTATAGTTGGAGACGTGGTCAGGAAGTCTTACTGCAAGGATCTGATAAAGGAGTTGAAATTTATGAACCCTTCTTTACCCAGGTAGGACCTCAGATGTCATAATTTATCCCCTTTAGAATATTTCCCACAACTATTTGTTGAACTTTTTTGTCTTTTTTATTCTGAAATTCATGTTGCAAAAATACCTTTTTCTCTTTCTTCTGTCAAAATTAAACCTGACATATATTCTTTTGAGTTAAAAATAATCAGTCAATTGTAATTAAGCTATCACTTTCCCCGTTTTAGGTGATATTTGTATTTAAGGTGCCAAAATATAATGTGTTTGGTATCATTCAATTTTTTTGAAAATTTTACTTTTCCATTGTTAGATATCTTTTAATTTGAAAAATGATGTGCATTTCTATAGTATGCTTCTTTTGGAAAGACATTTTCAAAACAAAGGCAATTACAAATTTTAGCTTTTCTCATTTTGCAGCAAAAAAGGGATGTTATAACAATGATCAATGTTCCCATTCATTAAGTCTCTGACTTATAATTTGTGGAATCAACCTGTGTCAAGTATTTTTTGGTGAGATTTATTGTCCAAAAATCTCATTGCTATAAGAAATGTAGAAAAAAATGATAATTGTATGATATGGTTATTGTCAGATAACATTTATTTACTTAAAGAAGCAGTTGGTATATTGCATAAAAGTGAAATGTAAAATAAAGAGAATTATGTTACTTTTTAAAAATAAGTCTATGCAATTTACATTGAGAAAATCTAGTTATTTTCCCTTCTATGATATGAAAAGTCAGTTGACTTAAAGAAATAATAGTAATATACATGATCCAGGATAGAAATTGTAGAAAGACTATGATGTGATGCAGTGAACAGAATGCAGGGCCTGGAATCAGAATATTCACTCAACTTCTTGAATTCAAATCTGGCCTCATACAATTATTAACTTTGTGATTCTGGCCATGTCACTTAATTCTGCCTCAGCTTTCTCCTCCTAGAAAAGGAAGTGGCAAACCATTTCAAGAAAACCCTAAATGGGAACACGAAGAGTAGGGCATGATTGTAAGTGACTGAACAACAACATGAGTTGGAATTGAAGATGAGGAAATGACCATTGAATTGAATATGAAGAAGACAGTAGACTGAACTCCAACATTCTGTGCCCAGAATCTTAGCAGAGTTTCCTCTTCACAGCCACCTGGCCTCCAGTTCTGCCAAGCCAGTACTGGGGGCTGAGATTCAGATAAGCTGCATGGCCAAGGCTGCCACTCAGTGTGAGATAAAGATCAGCTGCCTCAAGGCCTCTACACAGGGCTGAGGTAATAATCAGCTCCTCAGTGCCCCTAGGGTTTTTACGATCCAACAATGGATGTGGGCTGCTGTAGGAGCTGCTGTTGGCACTGCTGTTGCCTGCCCGATGTGGCCTCTGTGGCCACTGCCTGAGGCTGGAGCAAAGGGAAGGCCCTTCTCCCTTCCCTGGCCAGCTGAAAAAAAAACCCTGTCATTGACCTTTGGCACCTCTGGGTTGAGGGATCTTCGAACCGCTGCTACTGCGACTGGAGATTCGGCCCAAGGGCTGTTCAGGAGCCACACTGCAGCCAAGGCTGGACTGGGCTCCCCTCCATGTCCAGTGCAGCAGACCTTTCCCATGGGCCTTTCAGGTCACTCTGGGTTGGAAATCTCCTCCACTCTGTTGTTCTCCTCCACTTCTGCTGCTCCAAAATTTGTTGAGAGTCCCTCTCTACAGGTATTTTATGAGCTGTGTGGGGACAGCCAGCATATGTGTGTCTTTCCACTCCACCATTTTGGCTCCACCCCCGAACTCTAACATTCTGGATGCATTCATGTATGGGACAGGTCAGGGATGAAGATTGGAGATGGGCAACCTTATGCAGAAGATGGCATTAAAGTTTTTATGATTAGAAAAAAAATGGTCAGATAGATAGGCATATGAATAGAAGGACCTGAGATGGCTGAAGCTGCTACACTTTGGATCTTTTCGATGTAAAAAGACCCTGAAAAATGAGTCCAGCTTGTTGAGTGGATCCTCTATACGAATTCATTAGAAAAGCATGAATAAGAATAATATACAATAAATAAGCAGGGATGGGTTGCAAATTGTGTTACTGATGACAGGAATCCCCACATGCATAAAATTACAAATGTACTGTAAAATTTGATGAAGTTTTTCAGGTTGAAATTGGTAGAAATACTTTAATACTGCTTTGGCATAGGAAATAGATTGAGACATCAAAAAAAAGTCACAAGTTAATGAAAGCAGAAAGCTAAGTCTTTGGAGCAAAGAAATTGTAAGCACATAATCATGAATAATTATGTCAATGACATTTTGTAGCACTAAATAAAATTTAAGATATGTGATAGGACAGTATTTTCCTGACACAGCTCCCCTTATCCTGAGACAAGTTTTCCCTTTAAAACAACCCAAAACAACTTTCTTCAGTCCCAGTTTCCCTAGTAGATTCTCTGGTGAAACTTCCTTCCCTTTATTGGACCCAGGTTATCTGATACAACTTCCTGGTTTAGGACCAATAAAGAGCTCAAACCATCTCTTTCAGATTGAGTGGGTTCCCATGACTGTGTGAGTTGCTGTATTGTGATGATTGACTGGCTAGATGAGTTTCCAGATGGTGAAGGACTCCATGTCCAAAGAAGCTAAGCAGTACAGTATCCTTACTTTGGTAGAGTAAACCTCTTTTGTTAAATATTTAGTGCCTCATGAGTGCCTTATTTTGTCTCTACACTAACCTTGAACTTAGAGAGGAGGGAGGTCTGCCTTTAGAGTCACAATTATGACAACCTTTCAGGTTGTAGCCAAATTTTAGGAAAACATTCCAGATGAAGCACTTGAGTATTTAGGTTTTACATACCTAATGACAGTTTTATAGTGTATTCTGTTATAATACAACTGTAAAAGTAGTTTGCAAGTTTTTAAATACTCGATTTCCTCATTGTCAGTATCTGTAAGCATATTTTCATGGATCTTAATTTTCTGTGTCACCCTCTTACTGAAAAACAGCATTTGTCAAAATTTTTGAAAATCACATTTGCCCTACATTGTTAATAAACATTATAAGGGTTAAAATTAATAATTGAAGTAATAACATGATAAAAAGTTGCTGTATTTCAACTTGTCTGAAGATATTTCTAATTATTTGAGTATGTTCACATGTACCTTGAGCACACAGTGAGCTACCATCATCAAAACTATGAGGACTATGGACTTTGATGTGGGCTAGACAGAAAAAAAAACCCATTCAAGGGAAAGCTATGTATTTTTTTAGTTCCCTTTCAGTGTGCAAAAAAAATATTGAAATCCTGAAAATATTAAAAATATTGTGAAAAACGGTTCATTAAGGTGTTTCACTTTCCAGGCCTTTTCCTTCTGCTTCCCTGCTCTCCTCAGAATGCCAAGCTTTAAAGGTGACATTAAAGTCTTCTCTTATAACTCAGATCTGAAAAACAGCCACCTCTAATACATAACTGACAGATACTGATCAAGTTATGACAACATCATTCCCTAAATCATACCTCCTTGGAAGCCCTGAAAACTTCTAAACCCATAGAACTAGTTCTGGAAAAAGCATCGTGGGGGGAGGAGCCAAGATGGTGGAGTAGAAAGACTCATGTATGCTAGCTCCGAACACACAGCCCATAAATTTTCTGTAAAAAGAACTCCCCACAAATTCTGGATCAGTGCAAGCCATGCAGGAACACAGTGGAAGAGATTTCCATTCCAGAGAGGCCTAGAAGGCTGTTCCCCAGGGGTCCTTCATGCTCCGGATGCAGAGCCCACCCCTGCACTGCCCTGGCACACGACCTGAGAGGAGCAGATCCAAGCAGGCTTCAGGGACGGAATCTCCGGTGGCTGCAAAGGTCCCTCCACCCACAGGCACTACAGGTCAGTGAGAGAGACTTCTGGGCTGGTCGAGAGGGGAGCGGGGTGTCTCTCTGACTCGGGCCCCCTCGGGAGGCGGCGGCAGAGGCAGCGGTGGCCCGGGACTCCCCGAGCAGGCAAGGAGCTCCATTACTGAAGGTTTCTGCATAAACCCCCTGAAGGAACTGAGCCTGGGAGGCAGCCCTGCCCCCACCTGAGCACCAGAACTTAAGCTCACATTGAATAGCAGCCACTCCCACCTGTGGAAAGCCCTGAGGCTGGGAAGGAGCATTTGAATCTCAGACCCCAAACACTAGCTGGGCAGATCTAGGCAGGGGTGGACAGGAATCTCAGAAGTCAAGTAACTGGCTGGGAAAATGCCCAGAAAAGTGAAGAAAAATAACACCATAGAAAGCTGCTTTCTTGGGGGACAGATGTTCCCGCCTTTCATTTCTGATGACGAGGAACAATTCTTACCATCAGGGAAAGACGTGGAGATGGGGCCTCTGCATCCCAGACACCCGAGGTGGATGTCTTGTGGGCTCAGGCCATGGAAGAGCTCAAAAAAGATCTTGAAAATCAAGTTAGACAGGTGGAGGAAAAACTGGGAAGAGAAATGAGAGAGATGCAAGAAAAGCATGAAAAACGGGTCAATACCTTGGTAAAGGAGACCCAAAAAAATGCTGAAGAAAATAACACCTTGAAAAATAGGAAAAAGTATCGTGACAAAGAAATTCTCCAAACTACTTGTCCAGAATAAACCTCTTTGATGATCTCCTGTCTCACTTCTCCAACTGCCTGTTAGATATCTTAAAGTGGTTGTCCAGTAGACATTTAAATTCATCATATCCAAACTGAACTACCTTTCCCCCCAAATCTTCTCTCCTCTTACACATCTAAACTGTTGGAAGCACCACCATTTTCCTGACCTTTAGACTAGGAACAAAGGTATCAACCTGTACTCTTTATTTTCTCTCACCCTCTTATCCAGACTGTGGCCAAGAATGATCTATTTCATCTTCTTTTTTAAGTTCTCAACATTCACTTTTATAAGATTTTGAATTCCAAATGTTTATCCCTCCCCCTACCCATCACCCTCCCAAAGACAGCAAGCAATCCAATATAGGCTATATATGTACAATCTTGTTAATCATATTTCTAAATAAGTCATGTTGTGAAAAAAGGATCAGAGCAAAAGGGAAAAACCACAAGAAAGAAAATGCAAAAAGAAAAAGGAGAAAATAGTATGCTTCTATCTACATTCGGACTCCATAGTTCTTTCTTTGTATATGGACAGCATTTTCCATCATTAATCTTAAGGAATTGACTTAGATGATTACATTGCTCAAAAGAGCTAAGTGTATCAAAGCTGATCACTGCAAAAGCTTGCTGTTACAACGTACAGTATCCTCTTCCTTCTCTTTTCACTCAGCATCAGTTCATGTAAGTCTTTCCAGGTTTTTCTGAGTTCCACCTGCTTATCATTTCTTATGGAGCAATAGCATTCCATTACATTCAAATAAAACAACTTGCTCAGATACTGCACAGTTGATGAGCATCCCCTCAATTTCCAACTCTTGACCATCACAAAAAGAGCTGCTATAAATATTTTTGGACCTGTGCATCCTTTCCGTATTTTTATGCCATCTTTGTGATACAGTAGTGGTATTGCTGGATCAAAGGTGATGCATAATTTTATAGTCCTTTGGGCATAGTTCCAAATTGTTCTCCAGAATGATTGGATCAGTTCACAATACCACCAACAACGTATTAGCATTCTATTTTCCCCACATCTTCTCCAACATTTATAATTTTTCCTGTTTTGTCATGTTACCCAATCTGACACATGTGAGATGGTACTTGAGAGTCATTTTAATTTACATTTCTCTAATCAATAGTGCTTTAGAGCATTTTTTGATATGACTATAGATAGCTTTAATTTCTTCATCTGAAAGCTGCCTGTTCACATCCTTTGACCATTTGTAAATTGGGTACTGACTTGCACTCTTACAAAGTTGACTCAGTTCTTTATATATTTTAGAAATGAGGCCTTCATCAAAAACGCTCACAGTAAAAATTGTTCCCCATCTTTCTGTTTCCCTTCTAACTTTATTGCATTGCCTTTGTTCGTGAAAAAAAGATTTTTTAAATTAATATAATCAAAATGATTCATTCTGAAGTTCACAATGTTCTCTGTCTCTTGTTTGGTCATAAAGTCTTCCTCTCTCCATAGATTTGACAGATAAACTATTCCTTGCTCTCCCAATTTGCTTATGATATAACCCTTTATGTCTAAATCATGTACCAATTTTGACCTTATCTCAGCATAAGGTATAAGATTTTGGTTTATTAGGCTTTTAGAAGCCTAGTTTCTGTCATACCACTTTCCAAGTTTCCTAGATGTTTCTATCAAATGATGAATTTTTATCCCAGAAGCTGGAAACTTTGGTTTTTTCAAACAGTAGTTTACTATAGTCATTGACTACTGCGTCTTATGTACCTCACCTAATCTGACAAAACACTCTCTCTTTTTTGGCAGTAACAAATCATGTCAATGATTCCTGCTTTATAATATAGTTTTAGTATTTCATTACATTCATATAACATAACTTGTTCAGCCATTCCTCAATTGATGGGCATCCCCTTGATTTCCAATTCTTGGCCACTCTGAAGAGAGCTGCTATAAATATTTTTATACATGTGGGACCCTTTCCCATTTTTATGACCTCTTGGGGATACAGTCCTACAAGCAGTATTGCTGGGTCAAAGCATTTGAACATTTTTGTAGCCCTTTGGACACAGTTCTGAATTGCTCTCCAGAATGGCCGAGTCAGCTCACAACTCCACCAACAATGAATTAGTGTTCCAACTCTCTCACATCTTCTCCAGCATTTATCTTCTTCCTCTTTTGTCATGTTAGCCCATTTTATGTGTGTGATGTGGTATCTCAAACAACTGTTTTGATTTGCATCTCTCTAAACAGTAATGTTTTAGAGCATTTTTTCACATGACTATAAATAGCTTTAATTTA